>JALJVW010003023.1:45037500-45760833 GCA_024865655.1 Emberiza elegans
ATGAATGCTTTTTTTTTTTTTTTTTTAAGATAATACAACAACTTAGGGTTTTTTTTTATCTTCTTTCCTATTCACGATTAAAAATGTGATAAATCAGGTTTTTGGCTCTGAATAACAATGGCTTGATTTAGATTTCCTAGTAAATCTATTCAAAAGTGAAACAAAGACAGCCTTTAGAGGATACCTTACACCTCACCTGGACCAGGCACGTAAGGGCAATTCAGATAAAAATCTTGTTAGCAATTCAACAAGAAATAGAGGATTTTCTCTTTTCCCTGCTTCAGGCTTTATTTAAACTCTTTGTTCAAAAATGAACAGAGTGGTAGTCGGAATCTAATTTACAGATATAGTTTAGACGTCTAACTTTAAATTAGAAGATCACACAAGAAAACCATTTACACGTAAATGTTAAAACCATTACTTAATCTTTTTTTTCACTTTATATTACATAAAGCCAAAATGAAACTAAATACATGTTAGCCAGCTTCATTCACAAACATTAGTCAAAATATACACATTACAAAAGTAAACCAAAAAAAGAACTCTAAACTGATGAAGGATTTTTTTCTCTAAACTTTTTTTTTTTTTAAACGCCATTTGCAATTGAATTGCAGTCGCTCTAAAATAAGCTAAACAGGTAGAGTACTCCAAAACACATATGAAACACTTCATGTTGGTGGGGGAGACGGGCTTTCTTTTAAATGAGAATACTCTTCTGTCAAAGCAAAGCTCTGTTTCAGTTCAGCTAAATAATAAATAGATAATTATCACTCAGACAAAAAAGTCTGATTTAACCTTAGATAATATTGCGATCCTTGAGCAGTCTCGCAATATTTTTATTCCCTTTGAAAGGCATTCCTTTTTTTTTTCCTTTTTTTTTTCAGGTTAAAACTGAATCGACCGTGGGCGAAGTAACTAACAGAGTTTTCCATCCGAGACCTAACATTTCCACAGAGATATACAAATTTACAGTCTGAGGGTGAGACTTAATTAGTGGAGGGGAGGGGGGAGACACACGGGGTCCGAGTCACGCGTCTTATCCTATGGAAATCGTGACCCGCGCTTCTCAGCATCCCGTAGCAGCGGAGGGCAGAAACCCACGCGGGACGGGCAGCATCCCACACCACCGACATCCTTCTTCGCGTGGATCCCACGGGGGCTACGAACCAAGGACAGAGCCACCCTGTCCCTTCCCGGGGCCGCACCTGGCACTGCCGCGCCGAGCCGGGGCCTCAGCACCCCCCAGCCACCCCTGTCTCTCCTCTCGGTGGCGGGATGCTACAGCGGGACTGTTCTGAGCGAGCACCGCGCGGGGCGGAGGAGCCAGGGAGGGGAAAGACGGAGCCGGCGGACGGGTGCTTCACCCCGTGTCTGTCCCGAACACACACTCTGGGGGGCAGGACGGATAGGTTATTTTCTTTTTACTTTTTTTTTTTCCTTTTCTTTCCTTTTTTTCCTCTTCTGTTTCAGCTGGGCTATCTGAACAGACCGCATGCAACACACACAAGCTCTACCCGGGGCAGCGAGCAGGGGACGCGCAACAGGTCGGCCACCTCCCCGGCGCTCCCCCATCGCCTGCCCCGGTCACCCTCCGCGGTCCCGGCGGTGACTCGCCCCTCTCCCCGTCCGCACGTATGCGCCGGCAGCCATCCAGGCGGGCACCGGAGCTCTGCGCGGGCATCCTCCGGCCGCGGGTCATAGGGCCGCGGCGTAGGCTGCGGGATAAGGGTCCAGCTGGGGCTTGCCCATGCCCGGCAGGAGGATGTAGGCCAGCGGCGGCTGCAGCCCCGGGCCGGGCCAGGCGCTGCAGTTGCAGGGGATCATGTAGCCCGGGTTACCGGGCGACGGGTGCGAGTGCGTGTGCCCCCCGGCGGCGGCGGCGGCGGCGGCGGCAGCAGCGGCGGCCCCATGGAAGGCGCCCGCCCCGCCGGCGCCGGGGTAGCCCAGCGAGGAGGCGTAGGGCAACCCGGAGCCCGAGGAAGAGGAGGAGGATGAGATCTCGGCCATTTTGGAGCCCAAGTCCAGCAGGGAGTAGGGGCTGCTGGCGGCGGCCGCGGCGGCGGCGGCGGCAGCGGCGGCGGCCGACTGGGGGAAGAAGACACGAGCGGCGGCAGCGGCGGCGGCGGCCGCCGCCTTCTCGGGGTTGGCCAGGAGCGACTCGGGCACCAGCCCGCCGGCCGCGCCGGCATGCAGCCCGCCCGCCTTCAGCCCGTGCGGGTGCTCGTGGTCCGCCACGCCGCCCAGCCCGTAGGGCACGGGGAAGGCGAACTTGTCCTTCTTGAGCAGCGTCTTGGGCTTCCGCCGCGGCCGGTACTTGTAGTCGGGGTGCTCCTTCATGTGCATGGCCCGCAGCCGCTTAGCCTCGTCGATGAAGGGCCGCTTCTCCGACTCGGTCAGCAGCTTCCACTCGGCGCCCAGGCGTTTGCTGATCTCCGAGTTGTGCATCTTGGGGTTCTCCTGGGCCATCTTTCGTCGCTGCGCCCGCGACCACACCATGAAGGCGTTCATCGGCCTCTTGACGTGATCCACCGGCTTGGACATGGTGTCCCCCCGCCGCCCCGGCGAGCCGCCGCCCGCCCCGCACTGGCGGCCGCCTCCTCCGGGGTTGTCTCCCGCCTCCTCCTCCTCCTCGCCCCCGCCGCGGTCCGCTCCTCCAAAAGCAATCTCGGCGGGTGCCCAGGCGCGGCGGCACGGACTCCCGCGGGTGCGGGGCACCGGCACCCGGTGGCCCCGCTCCAGGCGCGGGGCGCTGCCGAGCGGCGGCGGCGCCTCCCCGTCAGGGCGCTGCGGCGGGCGGCTCGGGCGGGACGGCCTCCGTTCCCCGCCGGGGCCTCGGAGCTTCTCTCCGCACCGCCAATCTCCGGTCCACGGCTCTTCCTCACTGGGGAAGAAGACACGAGCGGCGGCGGCGGCGGCGGCGGCGGCCGCCGCCTTCTCGGGGTTGGCCAGGAGCGACTCGGGCACCAGCCCGCCGGCCGCGCCGGCATGCAGCCCGCCCGCCTTCAGCCCGTGCGGGTGCTCGTGGTCCGCCACGCCGCCCAGCCCGTAGGGCACGGGGAAGGCGAACTTGTCCTTCTTGAGCAGCGTCTTGGGCTTCCGCCGCGGCCGGTACTTGTAGTCGGGGTGCTCCTTCATGTGCATGGCCCGCAGCCGCTTAGCCTCGTCGATGAAGGGCCGCTTCTCCGACTCGGTCAGCAGCTTCCACTCGGCGCCCAGGCGTTTGCTGATCTCCGAGTTGTGCATCTTGGGGTTCTCCTGGGCCATCTTTCGTCGCTGCGCCCGCGACCACACCATGAAGGCGTTCATCGGCCTCTTGACGTGATCCACCGGCTTGGACATGGTGTCCCCCCGCCGCCCCGGCGAGCCGCCTCCCGCCCCGCACTGGCGGCCGCCTCCTCCGGGGTTGTCTCCCGCCTCCTCCTCCTCCTCGCCCCCGCCGCGGTCCGCTCCTCCAAGAGCAATCTCGGCGGGTGCCCAGGCGCGGCGGCACGGACTCCCGCGGGTGCGGGGCACCGGCACCCGGTGGCCCCGCTCCAGGCGCGGGGCGCTGCCGAGCGGCGGCGGCGCCTCCCCGTCAGGGCGCTGCGGCGGGCGGCTCGGGCGGGACGGCCTCCGTTCCCCGCCGGGGCCTCGGAGCTTCTCTCCGCACCGCCAATCTCCGGTCCACGGCTCTTCCTCAGATCACCCCGCAGGCGACAGCGGCCAGAGTCCAGACGGGACCGCAGAGAAGTCTCGACGGCGAGGGCAGGATCCGGCAGCAGGCGAGCGGCGTGGGGCGTGAGTGTCCTCGCTTCGCCGCGGACGCGATGCCGCTCGGCAGTCTCCGGTGCGGCGGCAAGCCCTGGACGGGGCGGCGGTCAGAGCCCGCCCGGTGCCATTGCCGCCCGCGGAGCTCGGAGGGCAGCCCGCCGCGGCGCGCTGCGGGGCCGGGCGGGACGGGGTCCGCGGCGGCTCGGGCCCCAGGGGGCGCGGGCCGCCCCGCTCACAGCCGCCCCGCTCCGCCCGGGGGGGCGCGGCTCGCAGCCCGCTCCTCGCTCATACTCGCCGGGCGCCGCGGGCCTCCTGGTTCGCGCCGCCGGACAAACTTCGCCAAGTTTCGGCGGGATACGGGGCGCTCCGCCTGCCGCGCGGCTCCCCCTTCTCCGGCAGCCGCCAGGTCTCTCTGGGTTTTCTTGGCCGCCGACTCGGAGGGGCGGCGGGGCGGGCGGGAGCGGCGAGGGGCGGAGGGAGGAGGAGGAGGCGGCGGAGGCGGGGGACACACCTAATTAAAATCCTCGGCGGTCCGCGCCCGGCGGGCCGCCGGCCGGGCTGCACGGCGGGCGGCGGGGGCTCGCAGCCGGCGCGGCCGCCCCTCCTCTCGCCCCGTCGGCGCCGCCTCAGGCAACGCGCGCGCCCCGCGTGCCCCCGCGCCGCGCGCCGCCCTATATGCCCGCACGCGGCCTGCGCGCCGCCGGCGGGGCAGGGGCGGGGCTCCCGTCGGGAGGGGCGGAGCCGAGGCTCGCCACGCCCCCTCGGCGGGCCCGGCGGGGCGGGGCGGGGCCGGGCGGCGCATGCGGAGTGTTTGGGGTGCTCGGGGCTTTCCCGGCCCGGGCCGGGGCTGCCGAGGGAGAGAGGCGGCAGCCCTGGAAAGCGTCCCCGGGTGCGGGCAGCGGGCACCGCAAAAACATCCACGCGTCTTTTCCTGGCCGCTCGGGACGCCGCTTCATGGTGCCCCCAGCCCGAGCTGTCGGACCGTGTTCTTCACCTCCTGTCAGTCAGGGTGAACTTGCTCGCCTTGTTTGTGCTCCGGCGGGTCGGTTTTGACTTACCCCTGTGGTATGTGGAAGCGCCGACTCCAATAAACTATTAACTCTTTCCCGTGCTGCCATCAGGCTAGGTTTTGCCCGGGACGGCTCCGCCGCCCTTTTAAGGAAAAGCCGGAACCGGGCTCCCGAGTGCGATGCGCGCGTGGGGTCACGGCCCCTCCGGGAGCGCCGCCGAACCGGGCACTGCTCACGGTCCGGCGCAAGCCGGGACATCCCGCGGGGGGAGTGGTGTCCGCTCGCCTCAGGGACTCCTTTGTCACGCCGCCCGCTGCCGTCTCGTCCGCGTTCCTCTCCGCGGAGCCCGCTCCATCTTCCCGCCGGTCTCGGTGCCCCGCTCCAGCCGCTGGGCTTCGCACCTTCCTTGCCGCCGCACCGCACCTCTGCCCGCCACCGCCACCCGCAGCTGCTTCGCGGGCGGGATGTTTGCAGAGAATGCGAGCGCCGGCCTTCCACCGGAGGGTGGTTCCCGGCCCTTTCCCCGACGGTGAGACCGCCCGGATCCCGCGGCAGCCTGTCACGGCCAGAGCGCCCTGTAAAATACCGAGCAGCTCCTCTGTAAATAGCGTCTTCTCCCGTTTCGTGTTTTATGACCCATGTACTACTACTTAAACGTAATTCTCTCGATATCCGAAGCCACCTTGCCAACGCTTGACCTTCTACAACCCAGTTACCAGTGGACAAAAAAGTACCTGTCGGTTGTCAAAACGGAGAGATTAAGATATCTGCCGGCGCTGGCTGGTGTACAGGGTTGGCGGGGAAATGGGGTTTTTCGAAAGTGAAAAAAGGGGCTGATCCCGGCGCAGGTAACTCTGCCCTGGAGATCAGGTTATCACCCCATGGGCCAGCGCATTCCCCTTTTGGGATGAACAGACAATATTTCCAACTGCGTATATTCCCTCCCCCCGCCGCCGTTTGTGTAAGGAAACTCTTTCCTATATCTCTCGATCACATGTTGCGTTATTGTGTTTGACATTTAAGGACTCATGCCCTGTCTCTCTCTGCACAGATCGGATGCCGGCTCGATCGATTTCCCTTCGCACGGGGCCGGCGGGATCGCGCCCGGATGGAGTCAGCTCAGGGGAAGGCAAGAGCATGGTTCATACATTCCCGGCCGCAGTCACGAGCAGGGTGAGAATCACTAACATCTACTGGAGTGTGGTCGGGGCGGAGAGGGAGAGCGGGGAGGGACAAGCAGCAGCGACTCACTGATGCCACCACCAGTGGCACCCCCGGCTCCCGAAGGCTCCCGGCCCCGCTCCCGCCAGCCCCCGGAGAGCACAGTGGGCTCGGCTCCAGCGAGGCTCTTTCCCCGCTCTTCCCTCCCGTGCTGCTTCCCCCACGACCCCTTCCCCCTCCCCCTGTGACCCCGAGCCCGTCGGTGCGAGAGCAGGGTGCGCTGTGGAGGATGGCCATGGCCCCGTGTCGCGACAGAACCGCGTGAAGCACTCAGGGCGGGCGCATGGGTGAGCCCTGTCTGACAGCTCCTGCACGGACGGTGCCCCCAGCACGACCCCTGCTGCTCTGGGGCTGTCCCAGTGGCAAAGCGGAGTGCAGGCAGGGCGGGCACCTGTGCCGTGGAAACCACGTGGGGAAGGGCCGCGGGTGAAGGCATGGGGCTCGGGGAGGTTCCCGGGGTCAGTGGTCACTGTCTGCCGGAGAGCAGCGCAACCACCAGCTCGCAGGTCCCCACAGAGTCCCGCACAGGTAAACTGGTCTCAAAAAAGAAGCACTTGGTTAAGTTCCAGCAGAGAAGATGCCTCGACTCATGGACTCTCTTCTAAAAATGTCACCGTTTGCAAACTCATTGCGTTCATCTGTGCATGTTTCTGATTACGTTCAGTCCACCAAATAGTGAAAATGGTAATAGAATTTATTGCTCATAAATTATTGTACACGATTCTTTCACAGGCTGAAATGTATGAATGGCTCAGTACTGGCTCAAGTCTATTTTTCTAGTCGCAGATGAAATACTTTATTCGAAGGTCTCTTTTTCAAAGAGCTTTCCCCCTCCCCTCTCCTAAGGTTTGCGGCAACCACTGACTACTAAAACAACCACCCGTGGTTATTTCAGCGATGCTGGTAGTTACAGGGGGTCTGCCTTTCCCTGGTCATCTGCTTTCAAGACACTTCCAAGTGATGGGAACTCTTATCAGTTCCGCTTGGAGCAAGGTTGGACTCGTGTTAGGAAGGACCGGAGGGTCCAAGGTCTCCCCCGGTTGGAGGCAGCCGCGGCGGGGGGAGGAGGCTGAGGCTGCTCTCCCCGCGGGGATTTCCGCGGCCGCGGTGCGGAGCGGCTGCCTGCACAGCCCTCGCACACACAGACGCACTCAGACACACACACAAACGCAGAGGCGCAGACACTCTCTCGGAGAGCCTCCAAATCCCCAAGCACAGAAAGGGAAGGCTTTATCGGAGTTTAGTTACTTATCTGGATTTTTGTTAAACCGCTGCTGTGATCTCCGCGTAGTTGCGAGAGTGTGCTAATTGTTCTGATAATGTGTTGTTATCGATACAATAACAATACAGTCGTGTATAATGTGATTTACTTGCCTTTGACCTGTCAATTCCTGACGCATGCAAATTCAAGGGCGCGATCTTTCCTTCTGCTACCGGAGGGAGGTGGAGGGGAGGGGTGATAATGGGGGCGAACAAAAACCCGAGCAGATGCATTATCACACGGAGGCTAAACAAGGCTTTCCAGAATGCAGTGCTGTGCTCCATCAAGCAAGATGAGAGCGCTTTAAAAAATATTAAAGGGGGAGTTAGACCATCTTCTCGATAACTATGTGTTAGTTATGCCAGCTTCCTTACAGCAGATGTAACTACGCCTCACTCCAAATATTGTCCGATTTCTCATATTCTTACCAAACATCTAATCCCTTGTGCTTTTTAAAGCCGAATTTAAAGTGAGTGTCAAGGAAGCAAGCTCATTTCCTCCTAATTTTTATTTGAGCCTAACAATCAGGTAGCGAATCAAAGAGATAAGAAGAAGTTGAAGAACAGTGGTTATCCCGATAGCGATCTCCGCCTCGCCGTGCCTCCCGATTGAAGAGCTGATTCACGGGCTCGGCAGCCCCAGCGCTGCCCTGCGCTGGCAGAGCCACATCGCGTTTTCACGGCTCCCTTTGTGCGCTGAAGCGTTTCCATCCCCCAACTTTGAAAGCTGACATTTTTCCTCGTGTAGGGTATCAGTCGCCGATTCCACGTCACTTTCAGCTGTCCGAAGTTGCTGGGCAGGCTGGAATCTTAAGCACACCAACAGGTTGGCAGGCTGATCGTTCTGCTTCTGTGGAGCTTGGCAGGTTTGTGAGCACTCCTAAGTCTTTTTCCTCGTGTGTAGTCCAGTACACCTGTAGAGAGAAAAGGAGTTTTACCCCGTGAGCTCTTTATTGTGCGTAATGGACTAAACTCATTCATTTGCTTTTACAGAATGCTTCCAAATGCTCGGTATTATTATTTTTCAATAACATTCACTTATTATTAGAGCAGCTGGTAGCCCAAGCTCTAGTGAAGTGCCTGGCAAAGGATTCTATCATAAAACACTGGTTTCTAAGTTTATAGTTTCTAATTTGGCTGTGAAAGTGTGATTCTGGATTGAACTTGGCACTCAAATGCTCAGCTGGAGAGTAAACTTTTTTATTATAAAAACGTTGGTTCATTTGGTTTGCTATTTTAAGTTAAAAGAGAATTAACAAAGTTTTTACTCATTTGGGAAGCATAGAGAAGTCCTGTACTTTTTTTTTGAAAATTAAATGTTATGATTTCGGTAAGGGTTGAATATATTCTGTGACTTAATGTGTATTATTTTAAAAGCAAAGCCCAGTTTATGTCTCTGTGCTTCAGGACACTGGGGTTGCTCTTGCAGGAACACCAGACCTAGATCTCACACAACCATTGATAGCAGTTCTGATCAGAAGGTGGTGACGGGGTCCTTACTACTTTTAGAAGTAAAGAAAACGTTGAAATTCAGTCTATTTGAACATGCTAAGAGACTCCATAATGTTTATCTAATCTGCATGCCCTCCATTTGTACAGCAAGATATTTTCATGTACTTTAAGAGTAATTTTTTGCTGCTTCTTAATCCTGTTAGCTGCCTGGGAAGAATGATCAGAACCACAGCCAAGGAAGTCTTAGAACCAAAAAAAAAGATGAAGTTGTGTGGTTACATGCTAGTCCCTGTCTGGGGAAGTGAAGGTGAGAATTAGTCTCCTGGCAGAGCTCCTGAACAGGCTTAGATGCTCCAGAAAGGCCAGCTAAATACCTTTCCAGCACTAGGAACTACTGAAAGCTCATCAGGTAATACAGATGTGTAAGCTTTCCCTGCTTCACGTGATGAAATCAGAGCTCATATGGATGGAGACTGCTCTCTCTAGAATCCAGGTTTCCCTGTTTAGGCAGTTGCCTATAACTTTTCTTCAAAGGCTGAGCAGTGCTCATGCTTCCTTTTTCCAAAGAAATTCACATTATCATTGTGGTGTCACTGCCTTGTATAATTTTATAGTTCCCTGTTAGGACAGGCAGCCTTGATTTTTGGTGTCTTCTACTACAAGCTTCTTTATATATATAATCTCTGAAGACTTTTACATCTAAATTCAATCAAAATTTTACAGTGACAACAATCATCTCATTTCACTTCTTAGGGCTGTCCAGCAGTCATGGAGGATTTTTTTCCTGGAATTAATACATTTCAATGACCAGTTTAGTTTGATTCATAACCCTAAAACACAAAAGGTTGTTTTGCCAGTCATGGGTGCCAGACAGGTCCCAAAAACATCTATGCAATTTTGAAGACAAGGTCTTAGATGTCACTGGATAAGACTGTGGTTTGGAAACCTTTGACAGGCATTTCAGGATTTGTAAGGAGGCAAGAAAGATCAGAATTTGGCCCATTCCCCTCTGAAGAAGAGTTAAGCATTATTAAATTAAGAGTTAAGAGTCATTAAATCTTTGCTGTTTGCCTTCTGATTATTATGACTTCTTAATTGACTACAAATAACAAGGGAAAGGAGGCCCATAATGGAAAGAATGTACATATCTTTGGATTTCAACTCACGGCTTTTATTTCTTTATGGCCAGTGTCTTGTTTATCTGTTTGTAAGAATGGGTGGTTTCTGCATTCCATTCATTAGGAGGAACCAAAATGTCACTCAGGAAAATTCAAAGTTAATGGTCACAAGGCAGTTCTAGTGATCAGATGAGTTAAACACAGAGGGTGCCTACCCCTACACACCCCACCTGCATTAGTATCTGCACCTGCATTTTTAGCTCAGATCAGTGGTGCCACAGCTTTCCAAGCAAATCTCTTCGCTGTGCTCACTCACCATGCTTTGGTTTCCATTGAGGAACAGTTTCAGATGAGCCATAATCACCAGATTCTCTTCTGCTTCTCTCAGGAGCGTGGTTTGCAGAGACTCCAGCTCAGCCTAAATCAGCTAGACACCAATAGCACAAAATAGAGTCTGTTCAGTGTTCTTGATTCTGACAGGTGACCATTGACCATTCCACTTTTTGCATCCACTTGTTCTAGGTGCTTCAGAATGATTTTTTTTCTAGTAAAAGATAGAAAAGGTGCTTCTGCTTCTGCATGAGTGTTCCACTGGTAAGGAGTAGCTGCACTTTGTGGGGGTTCTGTGACCACAGGCAGAGATAGCCAAAACCCAAAGACCAATGAGTTTGTGGTTGCTTGGCCTGCATTCTTAACACAGCTTTTGGGATTTTGCTAGGCCTTACATCCTCACAACAAATTCTTGTTGTCCACAGTAGGATATATGATAGCTTCCCTTGACATGGACATTGAATGAAAACTATTCTGATTTTCCAAATTCTGTTGGATAGTTAAATCTTATTGTGGTAAACATTGCCTTGCTGTTTTTTTCTATTTTTGTTTTTTTTTTTACTTTCCTGACTTAAGTGTGCACTTTCAATAATAATAATTGTTAGACTATTTTTTTCATCTCCAAATTTAGATTTTTCTCTCATTTTAAAAAGTAATCAATTATTTTTTAATAACTTGTCTCTATAAACATTTGTCAGGTGTGTGCATAATCATCTCCTACTAAGCGAACACATTACTACTACTGATATTTCTGAAAAACTGAGATATTTTGTTTTGTCAACATCATGAAGGCTTCTGTGAAGTATATTGTGCAGTGCTAGACTTCAAGAAAAATGTGGAGTTAGTGGACAGAATGCAGCAAGTCTGATCAGAGGTCTAAAAATGTGCTGCATGCACTGATACACAAGTGAAGACTGAAAGCAGTGTTGTTACTTAAGCTGGAGAGGAGAAAGAACTGCTCTTTAGGGGTATAAAAGTTAAATGCAAAGATGAGATAATTAAATTGTGTTTGTGGGGATAAAGAAGACGTAATGAGCTTAAGATGTGAATTCCAGTTAAATCCTGGAAAAAAACATGCCTCAAATAGTGAGTATAGATATCCAGAGCCTGTATCTGCCTGGAGAAGGATGAATGATGTTTAAAACAAGTGAGACTAACTTGTCAAGAGTGACAAAGCCCTAGGATAGGAGTTTTCTTCTGCCTCTCTTTGTATGGATATTTGGCATGGGAAGAAAGAGTTTTAACTTAGTTCTTCATGTAGTCCTTTCCACTCTTCAGAGCCCACACATCCTGCTGGTTCACAGCCCGCAAACTCGCTGTTCCTCTGCTACCCACATGTGTTATCAGCACCACTGCTCCTCCCCTAAATGAGCATTGCCAAAATGATCATATGAGAGCATGTTTCCCAGGACATGCTGAAGAAATGTTCTGTTTTACTGTCTGGTCTAGTTGGTTCTGGCCTCCTCTTTCTTCTTAGCACAATTTTATCACTGTCTATGGGAAGTCCTGTTTCCAACATGGCTTTGTTATTTGCCCCCCACACTTTATCACCTTTCCATTGTGTTTCAAATCTCTGCTGAAAGTAAATCTTCTGCACCATTTCTGTACGAGTTTCCCTTCCAACTGAATTCTCTAGATCCATAATTGGAATATTTTACAATAGTTTTATCATTTATTGTATTATAATTTATATGAAATGTCAATGCAAGTTATTTGGATTGCATGAAAAAAGGAAAGGTTGTCACTGATCGATAGCATTGGCAAAAAGTTGTCAATGGTGTACCAAATCAGTGACAAATTTGACTCTTGGTGTGTAAAATTTGTTTAGAGTATCTTTGCTGGTAATATGCAGGGAAGTTTGTAATCCTTTACAGACACTTTAATTTCTTCCATAATATTCTCCCATGTGAGGATGTTTATTATCAGTGATATAAAAGAGAAAGGTGGTTTTTGTTAGTGTTATTTGAAAAATCTGACTTTTATGACTGAATCTGTAAAAAGAATAAGAGAGCAGAACATACAAGAAGCAACAGACTTAAAAAGAGCAAGAAGTTTTGCAGCATTCCTGGAGATGCTTTTAATTTCAGTGGGTAAAATAAAATCAAAATTTCCAGAAGTTGTTCTTTTGGTTTTCAGTTCTCTTGTCAACTTTCCCTTACATATTATCAGATGTTGTTTATAGAGTATGAAGAAGGTCATGCCAAAAAGTATTCATTTGTCCAGAAAGTAAATAATTCAAACTTGGAACTTCTAAAAAACACAAGAAGAATTAAGTGCAGATCTTTCAAAGTATGAGAGTGCCTAAGTTCCATTGATTTTAATTCCCTCAAGGAGATTCAATGGGATTTTATGCCCTAAATTCCTTGAAAATATCTGTACAGTCTGAATGGAATCAGCCCAAAGCACATTTATTCCTTATGATAGAAACAGATTGTTGTATTGTTTCTTGTTCACCCCCTCCAGTTTTTTAATGCTTCAACTGTTTTCCAAGTAGGATGGTTAAACAATGGTTAGAACAAAGACTATATAAAGTTCAATTTTCTTGGATTCATCTGGGTCTTTACTCCGTTTTCCAGATGAAGCCCAGTCCTGCTGCACTAGGAGTTACCTGAACAAGTTCCCATGAAGCAAGCTGGTATGTGAACATGACCATGTAGCTCCTCAATGCTCAGTGCCTGTGTTCATGGCAACCTTGGGATAAAAGAAGGAAAGTAACAGGAAAATATCCTTCAGAGGAGAAAAAAGTGTACAAACCACGTCACAAGCCCTGTAAGAATATGGGATGGCTGGCAGTTCCAATGGTGCAGATAACATGCTGTGATGTATCTTGTCTCGCAAGGACTTGCTCCTGTGCATGTAGCCTCTGTGTAACACAACCAACTGGAGATGATGAGACATAAAATGAGATCTTCTGGATGGCCTAGACACAGTCTTTTGCTGAATTAGGTCAGGAGTGCCATATCTTTCTTTTGTCATATCACAGAGACACCAGATACACGTCTTTGGGGCCCTGATCTATGGGTGGCATTCTTGCCCGTGGCAGTGGAATTGGAACTAGATTAGCTTTAAGGGCCCTTCCAATCCAGACCATTCTATAGTTCAGTGTCTTAACTACAAGATATTCTACCTCTTCACCCAAAGAACTTTTCTTAAAGCATGTGTTAAGCCCTTCTTTTGAAAAGTAATTTAACAAAATTGTTAAATACCAAGGGAAAATAAAAAGAATTCATGAATAATCTCTTGCTGTGATCCTATAAAAATGTTACAGGTGTTCCAGATGTACCTATAAGATTTGATAATATTGCTGTACCACAAAGCAATAGCAGTTCTTGTATTTGATCAACAAAACACCATGTGCTTTCTTTTGCTTCATTTGAAATAGTGACTCTGTTAAAAACATTTAAAAAGCTGCTATATTTCAGAAGAGCCATACTTTTAAACATAGTCCATGAAATCACAAACACAAGCTATGATCCCAGCCAGATAAAAAGAAATGTTGTCTCATGGAAAAAGTGAAACTGCTGTCCTTTTTTTCTTCTGGTCATCATATGGACAGGCAAAACATAAAACACATTCATACAATCTATCAGCATTAATATTTGGATTTTCTAGAATAAGATTACTGTATTCCCCCCACCCCCCCCAAGTGCTATGTGTGTGATAGGTGGGCAGAAAACAAGAAATAGTTTACTTGTTTGCCTTAAAAAACCCTGTGATCTTGGACATAGTAAATACAAAAAGTATACATTCTTTAAAGACTTCACTGAAAGCCTGCTAAAGTACATGGGCTCTCCTGAGCTCCCAGGTTCACTGGAGGCAGGCGGTAAATTGCCCAAACTGCCTTTCATAACTTCACTGTTAAGTTCAAGCCTTCCCAGGTAAAATGCCAGTTCGTGGAACTGCTTTGTTGCCAGCCCCTTTTCCTCTCTCCCTATAAAAGGCATGACTGGTTATCTTAATGACAGGGAGACTGTGGGACTTTCAGTTCCTACCATTGCTGGAAAGCCTGAAAGTATAATGTCCTTTGCCTTCAGAAAAGTGTGAAACACAGCAATGCTTGTGGATCCTCTTATAGGCAGAGGTGAGTTTAAGAGGAGACTTTCACCTCAAAGTGTAGGTGCAATGAGTTTATTTTGGCTCACAGCACAGAGAATTTAAAACAAAACAATAAATTAAAACTGGGAGGAATGCTTCAGGCACTCTGACATTCTTCTTTTTCTTTTGCTCTTTCTTTTTCTTTTTGTGTTTAACAGGAGGTGGCAGTTGTAGCATTTGCAAAATAATAAGTACAATAATTTGACATTGTGATATGATTACTTATGTAAGTGCTTAGACATACAAATACCTAAGCACTAGTGTCATCATTGGGAGTCATGGCAGTTATTTCAGCCAAGTTAATAAAAGATCATTACTATAACTATCTACACAGGACTGAACATGATGGGGAATCTGGGATGTGAGAAGTTTAACAATAAAAAACACACTCAAAGTTTATTCTTAGTGTATTTGTGCACATTGTGATTATTCCAACAACAAATCAGAAGTAATTCAGTAGGTACTTGATCTGTAGGGTTATTTAGAGATAAGATTATACAAGAAAATTTTACTTTTCTTATCCACGTATCTTACTCCCTTTTTTCTCTGGTGAGGAATCTAAGTACATTTAATTTAAACATTATTTCTCTCTAGTTTACATGCTCCTGGATCCTAACACAGAGATGTAAATAGCTGGGTGTGAACTTGCTAGGTATTATATTCAGCTGACACAAACAACCCAACCAGATAGTTCTGTGCAGATAACAAACTCATTTCTACATTGGTTGGGAATCAGAGCTCAGGTGATTGTTGTTCTTTTAATGATTATTTATTTAAATGTGTCTAATTCAAATACAGAGCTGGTCCCAGCCTATGGCTGGCTGGATAAAATTCACAGGTTACACAAAACTTTGGGGCACGAGTTAGTCCCATTTCCCTGTCTCATCCCGAACCTCACAGCCAGGACTTTTCTATGGTGCTCGGCTCTTGCTTCCTCTTTTCATCCAGAAAAAACCTGCAAAAACAAGCCTTGCTGAGTTAGGCAGGGGCCAACAAATCTCAATCCTGGCAGATAGGAGAGGAGGGAAATAACAAAGTGAATTTCAAAGTGATATGAACAGGAATGCCTCACTGAATGGGCCTGCCTCCAACCTACCCATAGAAATTTTAGACAGTATCTCTCCAGGCTCTTGGGTTCAAAGAGAGCATCTGTCCCTGAGTTAACCAGGAACAGTTGCACCCAACACATCTGCTAGAATTAGTATTTCCTGCTGAGGCCTAGAGCTGAGTCCAATACTGATCTGAACATAAGCCCTCCAGGCAAGCCCCTCATTGAACTCAACAGCAAAACTCTGCACCAGTGAGGTTTCTGATGGAATGCAGGGATAGTGCATACAAGACACTGCAATGCCATGCAACGTCACTGCAAGGGTTTCCAAGCTCCTTCCAAAAGGAAGGTCAGTGTCTAGATAGAGCAGCACCAAGACTGAAACAGGAAGCCCTTTTTAGCCCTTTTTAAAACAAACACCATTGCTAGGAAAGGATCTAATACATTCCAGAAGGATATCCATACTATAGTTTGAAGACACGTACTCCTGGAGCCTTCCTTCCAGAACCCCTCTCCTCCTCTGCACCAGCACTGAAATCTGAGGTCAGATTGTTTGACTGATCCAGCTGAAAAACAACCATCCCAAAAAGAATAAAACCACTAAGACTGAAGAATAAAATGCTGCAAAAAGAATAAAACCACTTTTCACCTGTCACACAAACACACATTTGATTGCTGACACTGATAAATGAGTGGCAGTGGAAGGGTGAATGCAGAGAGAAACATGGGGCCTTCCATAGCAGCAGAGTCTGAGATCAGCATAAGCTACTTGTGAAACCTCATCCTATGTGCCAGTTGCTGAAATTCACATAAGGAAGGCACCACATTACTCTCTTAGACAGGGCAATTCTGGGCTGAAATAAAAATTACCAGGAAGTTCAGTTCTCCTTTGAGACAGAAACCATTGCCACCAGCTCTTGAAGCCGCTTGCCATCCTCAGCAGCCCTGCTGATCACAGTTCCAGAGCTGCCACGGCGGGAGGAAGGGAGTCTTTCTTCTTTTGCTTTGCAGCCAACAAATAGTATTTCAAAATCAGAAGGACTTGGCATAGATCTGTCTTTACTGGCAGTTTGTTTGTACACTATGTTTACTTATGACAATGAAGTACCAAGAAAGACGTTTGAAGCTGATTTATCAGTAATTATCAATGTCTAAGGCCATTACAGAGCAGCCTGTACAGGCTTTGTCAGTCAGTGGGATCTGGCCTGGAGCATCAACAAGGTATGAATGGAGCCTAAAGCTTTCCTTTTACCTCTGGAAACAAAGAAGGAAGATCCACGTATGACTTCTTCACCCACACCAGTCCTAACCAGAGTTTCTCTCAGCCAGCAGACTGGCAGGAGAGGTTCCACTGCAGTAGGACCACTAGCCAGCAGAGGCAGTGGTAGCACAGGTAAAAGGCCCAGGGAGACTCCTTTCCCTCACTGCTCGCACTTGCCAACTGGCAGGTCTCTGGCTGGTTGGTTTTGAGACTAGATGTGCAGGTCATTCTTCACCTTCCTCACAAACATGTCTCCAAAGCTCCAAGCCCCATTGCAGTCACACCCAAACTTGTGACAGGTAGCTTACCACACCCCACTCCCCATGAGCTCCTCAAGGCTCCTCAAAGTCATCTGACCCATGAGCACTTCCGAGCTTCTGGCTCCTCTTGACTCTCCTAAACACTTTCCAGGATTAAAGAAGCACAGCAGAGAGAAGCCCACTTACCCACAGAACTGAAACCTGTGGCAGTAAAATTGCTATAGCTTCATTTAATGATTGAGTTTCATTAATAGCCTATGTGTCCGACCAATTCGACCAGATCCCCACTGAGCTGGCAAATTTCTGTGCAGAAATCCCTGGCACCCCATTTGTTTATCTTTGTCGACAATTTGTCTCATTGTCTCTGTCATTGATGAAACCACAAATAGTGTGCCAAGATCATTTGCCTCAATAAAAATGACAACAAATTTAAGAAGCACAGATATGTAAGCTGCGCTACAATCTTTATCAGTGACACCCAAAACTGAACTGGAACCATTAGCTTTCAAGGACACACTATGAAAATAGGTTCTCCACCTCAACAAGATAAACCTGTCCATTATGCATATTTGTGTCCATGAAGAAATAGCTTTGATCTTGAATACAATCTTTAAAAGAATTAGGAAAATAGGGAAAAAAACCAGCCTATTTATTCATGTAGGACATTGAGATTGTCTAAGCAAAGGTACAAAGTTGAGATTTTCAAAACTTGCACACCGGTGTTCAGGTGTAATGACTTGATTTCACTGATGTTTAATCCTTCACCTTCAGTGTGAAACTCCACAGGAGTTACTTCTAGAAAATGAAAGGCATTCACATGAGGGGTTAATGCAAAGTAGTTTATGTGCATTCATCTTATAGCATCAAATAATTCAAGATGCTTTTCTCACCAGCCCCCAGTTAGACAAAGCTCAGATATTTACTCCTGATTGAAGTTACAGCTGTCATTCCTGGCTCTTACAGGTGTGGCTCAACTCAATAATTGTCCCAGGGCCTGTTTCTTGCCCCAGCCATGAGTGCAGCGACACAAAGCACAGTCAGTAACATTTCTATCAATGACCTCTCCAGAGTTGTTTGCAGACAATGGCCCTTACTTACCTTGAATAATGTTTAGCTCTCCAAACTGTCATGTACCATGCCAATTATCTAAAAATACTTGTTCTACATCTCTGATGGCACTTGTCTCTCGCATCTCAGGCTGTACCCTATTCTGAGTTACATTCCTTGTGTTGTGGGTTGGGTGAAATGTCATTGAAGCTATGGGTGTGACCACTGCCTTCCTTTAATGCAGCTGTAAGGAACAGTTAATCTGCTTTATGAAATAAGAGCGACCTCCTCCCCAAACAAAAGCATATGTCACTGTTCAAACCCACGGTACGCACATGGGCTGCTCAGGTTGAAGGGTGCAGCAGAAGGGTTTAGCTGACTGGGTTTTTTAATGGAACAGGATATGTATGCATATCTCTGTGTGTATGGAATGGGGAAAGAAAAGCCCTACAAGAATAAATACAGAAAAATTAGTAGGGCCTATACAAAATAATAAGAAAAAAGAAGAAAGGAAGTCTTTGAGCTGAATACTTGCATCTTCCTCATCTCAGGGAACTGATACTTCATAAAGACTTTGTAAATAAATAGGATTTATCAGTGAGATCTAATTCCATATGAAATTCCTCTTTCCAAAGGAAAAAAAAAATCACAAGACCCTGAGCTTAAATTATATGTTCGGGTCAAAAGGTATGAGACAAATCCCTACTGAAATCAGGAGAATTGCACAAGATAAAAGCAAGACTGGAATTTGCCTCCTATGTTCAATATTCATTTTTCCCTGCCTCTAACATGAACACATAAACATATGGAGGAAAAAAAATAGAAGGAATAAGAAGGGAGGAGAAAGGGAGAGTAAAAAGGGAGCATGTAAATCTTATCATTCCTCATATGTGCTCAATACAAAATTATAATTTATTAATGCTTATTTCTTGACATAGTCATTAGATTTTTTTCCTTTATTAAAGTGAAATAGCAGTGATAAGCAATAATTCAAGGTTTTTATTTGATGTCACAGGCTATACAATTTTGTCTATATGTATTTTTGTGCTATTCATAAGCCTGTTTAGCTTTGCACTTGTGTTGCAGAAGGATTGAATTATAGCTTTGCAGTAGATTAGATTTCTTTGTATTATTCTATTTATATCTATCTGGTTGCTCTATTACACATTTTCTTCATACTATCTTATAAACTGATTGGGACATGTCTCCTTTTCTATTGTGTGCTTAAGTGCCCACCACAGTATGGATTTAAAAGCAAAATTAAATACCCAGTATCCCAAGCTTAGAAAATCATTGCTGCTTTGTTGCTGCATTATGATTCTGCCTACAGTTCTACCTACCTACTTTCAGCTTATACAGAAAATGCAATCAGAGACATGGATTGTTGAGAAATGGGAATTATTTTGCATGATTCATAATGACAAAAGTTTGCCCATTTCCGGCCCTGTTTGCCATATATAAGCTTAGCTGAGGAGAGCTTTTGATGACACTCTTACATTCTTAACACAACATTCTGTGTAATATATAAATATGTTCTCAGCTCAGTTGGCATCTTTGTTTGCTTTGGAGTGCTGTGTCTTTGTGTCCTAAAATATAAGATGTATAATCCTTGCATTTGCTCTGTGACTTGAAATAACTAACATGCTGTTATTTCCTGTGAGAGACCTAATAGTTAGGGAAAATGCTGAGTATTTTACTCAGCAATAAAATGTTCTTCAAGTGATAATACATCTTAGCATAAAGCAGATTCTAATATGGGTATTTTCTTACACTGTATTTGTTGAATTCGGTATTTGTGAAAGTAGGACTCAAGAAATGGACTAAATCCAAGTACAGTGTGGGCAGGTGCTGTACAAGCTTTCCCTCTCAGCTTCTCCAAGTCCCCCTTCATCTCAGATTTTTCCTGTTTTTACACTGCTCCTCCTTAAGGCAGAAATGCAGTTTTTTATTTTGTGGACAAATATTTGCTGAATTCTGAGATGAAACTCCTCAGTTTTTTTCCCTGTGCCAGGTCTGAACTGGGGTTTTTACAGGTGGGAAGCTGGTGCTCTGATATAGGTGAACAGAAGATGAAGAAGCAAAGCATCAGACCTTGTTGCTGCTTTTTACTCTCCTCTGCACCCAGAAAATCTACATCTCAGTGCATTTCTAAAGAGTCTGGCAAAAGACATTTGATAATAGTGATAATGTTTAAACAAAGGATCAGCAGAGATATAGCCCATTTCAGGGGCCTCAGTTAAATGGGGATAGCCTTTTGCAGTCATCTAACTGTAAATTAAATACGAATCCTGTGATCTCTGAATTTGTGTGCCCCCACTATATTCCTCCAAATAGCCTTTTAAACTAATTTTGCACATTTTCTATATATTTATGACAAAAATGTATATGAGAGAATCAAAACCTGGTAGCTTTACTTTGTAATATTTCACTTGAAGCATACAGGCAGAGTGAACATTGGAGAAAAAAAAAAGTATTAGTGGCTCTGGGAAGCATAGAGTGTTTAATATCCAGATTAAATATTGGTGGAGCTTGAGCTCCTTTTCTGTCAGTCTATCACCTGCTGTTGTAAAAGACTTCTGTCACATGTCTCCTGACCAATTATGTCTGCAGTAGCTTGGGAAGAATCCCCTATCCGGCTGCTCACGGTGCTGTGGGCTATGAACAGGAGACTGCCCTGAATTATTCTCAGGATAAACCCTTTATGGGTTTTAGAAACAATTAACTTATCTATTTTCTACTAGTCCAAAAGCTTTATGGGTAGCACAAATGTAAATTTATTTTCACCTCAAATCCAATGTATAATTTTTGTGGAACTGGAAGTAGGGAACCAGTGTGATTGGAAGATACATTTCAATTAATTCTTCCTCCGACGCTTTATCTCCTCGGCATCAGAACCTTTTATAGTGTTAAAATTAACAATTATGCAGCTGATGGCTGGCTGAAACCACAGGGGATCTGGAAAGGGCTTCAGATAACACAACATGTATAAATCATTCAGGAGAACAATTCATGAAAGAAAAGTTATCTGTGTTTTGGATGACATTGGAAGAACTAAATAGGAGTCAATTTGAGGAAGAGACATTTTGCTCCATTGTCCAGCCTGGCTTTTCTTTCTTTTTTTTTTTATTGTGTTGTAATATACATTTTCAAAATTAATTAACCATTAACAGCAAGATAAATGTTTCTTCTTGTGTTAAGGAAATGCTGGCCTCGGTGGTGAAAGATTATTTCACATGAGCAGCACTCTTCAAGAAAGCTGTTGCCAGATAAGGTGGCGACTGTACTTTGAAGAGGAACAATGAGAAGTGACAGACAAGACCGTGTTTACCAACCTGAATAGAGGACTCGCAGGTTTCCACTCCCTGCTCGGTTACCTAAGCCCAGGGAATCAGGGCTGGAGTGCTGTTTCACCAGCCCAGATCAGTAACAAAGTGGTAACTACTTCAGAATGTAATAACGCGCTGTGAAATCTTACTCCAGGGGGTAACGAACAACATTTCCTTAATTTCATTTTTATGAAATGTTTAAAAAATTACTTTGTTGGAACAGCTCTTGTGTTTATGAATTTGGCAGCTGTGGAGGATTTTTGTTCTGTGCTTTTTTTTTACAATGTTCAGACTTTTGATTACATGTTGGGGTGTGAATACAGCACGACTCAAATGTGAAAGCCTTCTATTCCAACCAGGCCAGAAATGTAGAAATAGGAAGAAGATGTTCTTGTTCTGCAACTTAGGAAAGATCTAAATTTGGCACCCACACTGTACACAGAATGGCACGGGACTCATGTGTGTGTAGTGCTCCAAGACACTGTCCTGAAAATAACTGACTCCAGGAGCATTATACCAACCCACCTCACCCAGAAAAGGCCACTGGAAATAGTAATTTTCTCCCATTTTTGTCTCTATCCCTGCAGAGCTGGCAGAGTTGGTACAGAGTACCAGGAAATTGCTTTTGGCCTTTGATAAAGTGCTCAATTTTTATTACTTTTGTGCTGTGTTCGTGATTCTACAGTCCTGAACCCAAATATTTGTAGAGCTGAAGTCTAGAACAATCTCGCTGTCTGTTTCCAGCATCTGCAGTTTCTTTGTCAATGTGAACAGCGCAGATCAGCACGGCCAGATGAGCATCCAAACAAGTTCAGCAGGAAAGAGGAATAGAAATAGAACATGCATTATATATATATTTAGATATGTGTGTACGTATAATGGGATTGTTTCTTCGTTCTGTTACAAATATATCAAGGGGATTTATGTTAGAGGACAACATTAAACAAAATTTGTGACACACAACTGACAAACGATCAGACTGTATTTGCATATGTAAATGTATATATGGAATGCAAATGCTATATGAAAAGGCTACTAGATACAATGTTTACTTTAACATAGATGTCTGAAGCTGGGAGTGTAAGTCTTTGGTATGTGCATAATCGGCTGTAATATATTTGTTAATAGTTTTTATAATGCATATGATTTTTGTTTTTCTCATCCACAGTTATTTTTACATTTGACTTCTTTGTGTCTTCAGGTTCTGTCTACAATATTACTGGACAAGGGTACAGAACATATTTCTAATTCTTATTACAAGAACTTTGTATCCATGAATATATTTTACTAGCATATAAGCATCTTTTTTTTCCTATTCAAATTGAAATCCATCAAATACAAATGTTACTGAACACAGGTGCAGAAAATATTTGGTTCAAATCACATTTTTTTGTTAACTGTCAAGAAAGCATTTTCTAATATGTGAGGGGAAAAACCTTTCTGCTAATTTTGACATATACATGTTGGCTGCGGAGTACATTTTCTCTTGATGACAATCAGTAGGTTAAATTAATCTGGTAGCATTACAGAATTAATACAGATCTTTGTTATGTATGTTATCCAGAAGATCTTTAGAAAGGTCTTGGAAAATGGACCTTATAAGTTATATTAAGTAATGATAAGTAATAGTGCCAAAATATTTGGCTAAGTCCCTTTTTCTCCTAGTAGCCCACAGAAGTGGAAGGTTGAGATTCTTCGTTATATCTACCTGTGCCAGAAACATAGTGCAGATCAGGGCCAGCTCACAAAGTTTTACTTGAGCAAAAATTTCTTCTGTGATTGGGAAAGTTTTTGGTACCTGATTTATTTTTCTCTGTTCAGGATATCCGAGTCTATTTTTTTTTACTTGTCAGACTTAAGGAAACTGAGTTTTGAAAGGGCATTTCTTGGCTTTGATTTACATAATTACATTTTGCAAGTGCTGATATTAGTCATGCTTTTGTTTTTTTTTTTTTTTTTTTTTTTTTTTTTGTCTCAGCAGTCCTGGAAAAGGTAATGTAGTCTTTGATCATGTAGAGATAAAGAAATGGGGTTTGACAGATAAGTACACTGGCAATAGATTTCTTGGTGAGTCATTTAAACCAGTAACATCCCTTCTAACCTTATGCTTTTCCTTCTCTAGGAGTTAGCGTATGTGGAACAGGGATGGCTGAAGGAAACATGTCAGCTTCTCACCTCTGACAGTTTTAGGACTGATGTCTTAACATAAAATCTAACTGGTGGATATTCATCACGCCAGGTCAAGCTGAAGTTGATATTGCGTTCAGTGTCCCCTTGGTAGAAGGAAACCACAAAGAGAAGTCTGGGCTAAGTGCTGGCACCGTTGCTGAACACCAGACAAAGTGTCCATCAAGCCCTAAGCATTTCCTGAAATGCAATCTTTGCCCTAAAACTGTCCTCTCCTCAGCAACAAACACTGCTTAGATCTGTCTGCCTAGTTTCCTTACTATAAACTGTGATATTAAAGGGTATTCATCTGGTTTTGTAAGGAATGATTGATAAACAGGCAAGATTCCATCCCTCACTAAGGCTCAAAACCACATGGCACAGGAGGATACTGTGTTTGGGGTTTCTTTGCATGAATCTTGTCGTGTTCTTGATGCTGGTTGTTTTCTACACAGGAGAGGGAAAGTGTGAAACTAGCCCACAGTTTTTGCGAATGATCAGAATGAGCCATATCTGTAGAGAGTATTTTTAGAAAGCAGAATACATATCCAGAGCACTTAGAGCAAGAACTGTTAGTCTACTTGCTAGTAATCCCACCCACTCTGTGACAATTGTATTCCTGCTGGAGAATGGCCCAGGTTCAGAAAGAAGGACTGCACTTAAATAATGTGGGGCACATCACTCTAAATAGCATTGGAGACAAATACAAGATGTGTTACTGAGCAACTTGAATTTCTACATGTATTTTCTTTTGGATTATCATTCAAAGAGATGGTGAGATTTAATTTAATAAATTAAAATTATTTCTTCTAGCACTTTCAAACACCTGCCCCAAGTCAGGACACTCTCAAAGACACTTCCTTAAAATAGGTTCGATTTTCATGAGCTGGCATTTTCCAACAAAAGCAAGAAAAACCTTGACCATTTCAAGTGATTAAATTCCCTTTTTAAACAACTGTCTGAGGCTCTGTCCTCAAGACACTGCAATGACATAATGTGGGCACAAACTGCCTCTGCCTTGTCACACAGAATGTGCCATTGTGCACTTGGTTCACGCACCTGGTGGAGGAGACAGGTCTGTTCACAGGTGTCTATTCTGTATTATTTGCACAGTTTTAAGCTGTAAAACCCTTTAAGAAGGAAAGGCATTTGCACAATGTCTTCTTAGAGATAGTACTGTTATAAATCATCACATAAAGAGAAGAAAAACCTTCTAATTGCATGCTTTATCTTCAAAAGTTATGAATTTCAGAACAATCTGCGTATCAGGTACCTTGTTAGTATTTTAGTGCTAAAAGGCTTCTGTTGATATATTTCCAGCTTCTGTTACCTGCCTTTGACACACCACAGAGTTATTTTCTTTTTAATCTCTGAAAAGCAGAAATATTGTGAGCTCTTTGCTGGTGCCAGTATGGATAGGAGCCATCCCTAAAGAGACGTATATTGCAATTGGCAAGATATAAATCACATACTGTATAAATATAGAGGTGTTTATGTGTCAGGATGTTGGCAAGTGGTTTGTGGGAAAAACTACTCTGTTGGATGCTAAAAGCATCTTTCAGGTCTGCCATTTACGACTCCTGTCTTTTCTGGCTGCTTTTGTGCCAGTTTTTGGATTATCATTAAGGATATATGTGATTGCTTGTCCAGATGTTGTATAGAAGTGCCTTGAAAGAGAAAGAGTAATTCTTGCCCCATTCCTAGTGAGAATGATGCTGTTGGGAATTTGTTTCAGAGTTTGTTTGCTTTGGTTTTGGTTTTGTATTTTGTTTTTGGTGGTTTTTTTTTCTTTTTACAATCATTCTCTTCATTCACTAATGTCAGCACTTGTTTATTTGTACAGGAGCTTTGTTCCCTCCAAAACTGGGATTGCAACTGCCTTGCTTTGAAGCATAGTAATTAACCCCTTCCAAACCTCACCTGCAAATCTGCAAATTGCTGTTTCTTGACCTTCTTCTTGTCATTTCCTTTCACCTTGTTTCTTCTTTTTTTTTTTTTTCTTGCTTTGATGAACTTACTTCAACTCAACTGTAAGTTTACAGATATTGTAGTGCGTCTTAGTGCAGCTACTTTGCTTTAAATCCTGTGGCATGAGTTTTGTTCCTGCAATGCAATCCACATGGGTCCTATGGAAATCTCCAGACAGCTTTATCTTCTTCAAGAACCCTTTGTTCCCCCAACTTGGCAGGGCAGCTGACAGAAGCAGCCAACAGGCACAGCACTTTGGGCACTCCCTTGTGCAGAAGGATGCAGGAAACAGGACCAGAAATGGTGACTGGCAGTAGTGGTACCCCAGGGCACAATCCCCAGCACCATCTTGATTTATTTGGGACCTTAACACAAACTGAGCTCCTGAAGGAGGACTCAGGTGTCTGGGTCTGGGGCTGACAGGATGCCTGGGATTCCTCGCTGGATCCTGGTGGTCACTAAGGGGATTATCAGCCAGCAATGAGACAAAGAAGACTACCAGCATCTTAAGCATTATCCCAGCAGGAATTCATCACCAGCAGGTTGAAGGAAGTGATCCTTTCTATAGTCAGCATAGGTGAAACACATCTGCAGTCCTGGGTCTGGTTCTGGGCTCCTCAGTGCAAGAGAGGCTTTGATGTACTGAAGACAGTCCAGCAAAGGGCCACAAGGATGATTAAGAGCCTGATTAAGGATATGATGGAGCATCCATCCTATGAGCAAAGGTCGAGATAGCTGGGACTGTCCAGCCTGGAGAAGAAAGGCCCAGGGGAAATCTTATGAATGTACATAAATACCTGAAGGGAGGGTGCAAGGTGGGTGGAGCCAGGCTCATCTCAGAGGCACCAAGTGAGAGGACAAGGGTCAGTGAGCACATTCTAAAACACAGGAAATGGCATTTCAACATAGGAATAAAACTTTCGTACATTGAAGGTGGTCAGATACTGGAACAGGTTTCCCGGAGAGATTTGCTCTCCTATTTTGGAGATTCTTAAGCCCCATCTAAATAGTGTCCTGAACAACCTGCTGTAAGTGACCCTGTATAATCAGGAGAATTGGATTAGACAGTCTAATCCAAAGGTGTCTTCCCACCTCAGCTGTACTGTGATTCTCTCATACATCTTCTTGCTCTTCTTTGTCCTTCACACTGGAAAAGAGGCTGACCAGATAGAAAGGTAGAAAGACCAAATGGTGCTTTGATCAAGATCATGCTCTTTCAGAAAAGAAGTGTCTATTTAAATAGTGTAGATTTTATGCACAGTACCCGCCAGAATCCACACAAAATTTGAAATAAATTGAGAAGATACCCAGGGAAGCCATGTGTCTCACATGTCTCAAGCAAGGGATGCCTGTAGCTGTGATAGAGTAGTTAAATACCCAGACAACATAATCTGCACCAGTAAATCAATAGCAGTTCTCTGTTTGTGACATAATTTTTTTTAAGGCAGTATTTTATAACTAGATCTTCATTACATGCAAGGTCAATGAATCTGTTTCCCAAAACAGGTAGCTGGAAGTCCCCAGCTGGAGAAGTGAAGACTGCTGGCCTAAATCTGTGAGCTTTGGGAAGGAAATGATTGCAGACACAGCAGACTGCAGTCCAATTGCCAGCCACTGCTGGGATCTGATACCTTGCAGATCCATAGGCAGCTCCACAAGGACTAGACCATCTTGAGGAACAGCTCAAGGATTAGGGAGGATCAGAGAGTTTGTGCATGTGAGAATCTTGATGCAAGAGACTGTCTGGGCATATATATATTTAAAATAATCATGCTAAAGAGTGAGATTTTCTGATCACATATTGTCTCAGATAAATTTTTGAAAGAATTTATTTATTAGGAAGCATATTTATTCTATAGCATATACAATAATTCACAATGGTAAAGTATTGAATAAACACTACACTGTCACCATTTTTATTATTTAAGTGTCTCGAACAGTACTAAAATCAGTTGTGATTCCTGAAAATGAATTCCTGCTATTAGTTTTCTGACCTGGATAAGAATCAGTAACCTAGAGCTGCAAAGCCATGCATATAATTATACCACTTCCCCACTGAACTTGCATTATTATTATAACTGTAACCACCCTTTGTAGAAAAACTCCTTCTACACTGCATTTATATTCTGTTCTAAAATAATGGCATGTACCACTTCCAGAGAAGAATTACTAATTAAACATATTCCTTTTAATATTTCATCCATTGTCCTCAAAAAGACAACAATTTCAACCCTTTTATGTATTTTTTCTACACTATTTGGAGTTTAGGATCTATTCCTTAAGAATAAAAGTACAATACTATCTTGCAGAACTGAGTTGTCATGACAAAAATTTTTATCAGTCTAAATTATCTATGCAACAACATGATAGAAACCCAGAAATAAGATACAGTACCAAAGCAGTTCAACTTCCATTAAAAATAAAAGCTCTGTTAATAAGCTTGTGGCATGATATTTGATATGACCATTTTAGGGTTAATAGTGGTTGGCTATCATGAAGGATTTTGCAAGTGTTGAAGTTATCAGTGTCCCCATATATGCCTTAGCTCAGCAAAGCAGTTAAGCATGTGCTTAAGTCTCCTTCTGTAATCTCTGTCTCTAACCATAAATCCTGCTTCATTGACTTCTGCACTTTTTATAGCTTGCTGAGGGAAATTCATGCTACCTGTTTGGCAACATAACAGTAGCATGACAGACTAGTGCATGCTTGCACCATGTTTAGGATTTTATTAGAGAACACATCTGGAAATGGGATAAAGATGTAATAATAGAGAATATCACTTTGTTATTTTAATTTTACTTTATGTAAAAAATTTTAACATTAAAATGGTGTGTTGCTAATTGCAGTGTCTGTTGAGATATTGATACTAATCCTTCAATTACATTCATTATTATTTAGCTTTTATTTATTGACCCTGCAGGATGCAGAAAGCTACATATGAGCCCTAAATTCTCACAGTCTTAAAGGCAGGTCCAGAAGAATGTGAATGTCCTGTGGAATTCAAAGGGAATAAAAAGAGTGAACAGGAGAAATCCCATATTGATTTGGTGGGCACAGTTGTTTCAGGTTTCCTTTCTCTTCTCTGTGTCCATTACCCAGCCCAGTGGCTGTACATTTTTGTATGTTTCCACCTGCTGTACATTGATGCCATTTGCTTTTGTACATCAACCATGTACAAGCAAGTAAAGCAAGCAATTTTGTCTTACAGAAAGGCTGCTTATGTACTTTACACCTCAAAATTATTTACAGCACTATGCAGGTACTGGTGCTATAAACAGGAGATGCAGGTCCTTATTCCAGTTTTCACTTCCTCCAGGCCTGGGTGATTTAGTGATATTCAAAACCACTGGGCAATGCCCTGAGCAACTCAGTATCTCATGCTTTGGGCAGGCCTAGGTGGACCAGATGACTTTGTAACTTTGTAATGATGCTTTAATATGAAACAAAAGGAATAGAGGGTGAATCAGATCCTCCAATAAGACATCATTGGTTGTTTCATTATATTCAGCAAAATAATGGTAATTATTCAGTCAATATGCGTACACCAACATGTTAAAGAAATGTAATGAAGAGAGAAAAATAAAAGTCTTCATGGACGTATTAATGCTATCTTTTAGGGAGGTTAATGAGAAAATCCTGTTAGACAAGACCAGCTGAGATATGGAATATCGTTTTTGTAAGAAGTGCTGACATCTGAGAATTTGTTATTGTTTCAATTCAGGGTGAAATCAAATGTTTCTGATACGCCATGCAAGTATTGCTTTAGAAAAAAGACTTAATTCCTTCAATATTTAATTTCATAATTCTACCACTGTGTTTCAGACTTCATTCTCTGTTTTCAACCAGAAAATATGTGGGTGCTATGCATTTATGCAGTGCTGGGCTAATTCTTGTGAGGGTATGTGCAGTGTTCCTTTTCCTTTGCCAGGCAGAGCAGGGACACTTGCCTGTAATACAGGAGAGCTGGAGTGCACATCCACTGTACCCAGAGCTGTTTTGGAGTGAGCACTTTCAATACCAGAACACAATGTCCAGGGCAGCAGCTGGCAGCAGCATCATTGTTAATTAGCCTCAAGGACATGATGTGCAGACTAGACTTGTACTAACTTTTGGAGCTTCACTTAGGATGCAGGTTGGCTGTCTATGAATGAGAGATTTTGAAGAAATTAACCTTAGCCAAGATGCAAAAGGAGAAGAAAGGCAATGGTGAAGTCCAAACTGGTATTATTCTAGAGACAAAAAGAGCCTTTAAAAGTTTTGAAGACTGTTTTTAAGTAATTTTACCCACTACTACCACAATAAAGCAACCAGAGATGTAACTGTACCAAAGCTCTAGCTTTGGTAATTAGCAGTACCTGAGCGTTCAAAAGTAATCTTGAAGTAGAATGAGAGGAGAGAGAATATAACCAGAGTAAGTTCCATATAAATGGAAGTAACCATAAAGAAAACAAAAAGAAGGTCCCTAAGAAGTCCATGAGAAGATTTTTGTTGAGAGAAAACTGCAACAGTAAGATTTGAAAAGGCAATCTCTATATGAAACTAATGTAACAGAGAAAAGAAGGTGCTGTGTCTGCTGAAAAACCATTCGTGTGCTCTGCAGCAAGTTCTTCAAAGGGATAAAGAACCTATTTTGAACAGATGATCCAGACAATGTTAAAGAGAGAGAAATAATAATCTTAGGTTTGCTGTTGGAGAAGTATATGCTTTTCTGAGCAATGGCTAAGCCAAAGAACCAGGCAGAGACCTGCTCCACTCCATGTCCGAGTTTAGCTTGGTCAACATTACACGATGTGAAGCACTGAAGAACATAACACCCAGCTTCAACCAGCTGCTACTCTACTTTCCTGGAGATAAAGTTTGCCCATCTTCATTTCACAGTTAAGCATATGGCCATCAAAAATTAGCAATAAACATCAGAATCCAAAATACTTACGAGAAATCTATTAAATAGCTCACAATGTGAGTCTTTTGACATTCTTGTGTGGAGTATTCCCTGTATTACAGAAGACTGGAAAGGTCATCTGTCCAAAAATATTTTGTGTTTTGGAATCAGAAATCTCAAAATGGTGCAACTGTTTTCAGTTTTAGACTTGTCTGAGGAAAATGGGCAATTCACCATCCCAGAATGTCTCTGCATTCTGCCAACACCGAGTTACCTGACTTGACCTTGGGGCTCAACATATTGTGCTTGGGCATAAATAATTCCACTGTCATTCTAATAAAGAGTCCCAGGACCACGAACTTGACTGACTGTGTTGTTTCATTTTTCCCCTTCTACATGAGCAAACAGATGTGTATTCTAACATTGCTATTTAAACATGTTCATGCTTATTTTAAGTTTTCTACTGATTTAAGGTGTTTCCAGAAGATAGCAATACCTTTTATTGGAGCTTGGAGCTGTCCTGTTGCCTAACAGTTCAAAATGAAGATCAGTGTATGATCAGAGGATGGTTTTAATTCTTTAATGAGATGTGCTGTTGCTAGGTGTTTGTCATGTTTGAGACGGGTGGTGCTAGCAGTTGCATGTCTAAACCTGAATTTCTCTGAAAATTACTTGTGTTCATGATCATTAAGTTTTGACAGTTCTTAGAGATCATTCTTAAATTGATAATAAGGGCTGTGTCTGGTCTTAAGTAACATAATTAATTAATTAACATTAATTAATTAGTTTCCAATTAAAACAAAAACTTTCAGCAGTATCCTCTGTAAATGTTTAAGTTTTCAAGCAGTGTATGTGACACAGGCTACCCTTTCCCACCTTTTTGTCAGATGACAAAGATGAACAATTAAATATCTCCTCATTCATATTTAATTTGCAAATGATACACTTGTATTCAGAAAAAAAATTTCTGGTCTAATGCATGGAAATGGGAAAATTGACAGTTCCTTTTCAGCAGTGGCAAAAAGTGGTTTATGGTAATTTAGGCTAACCTTGAGCTCCCATATATAAAAACAGGAAAGTCATTAACACCCACACTCTGAGTCTAATTCTCCTCCTACTCTTCTTGAGTAAATTAACACCTGTTAGCAAGTGGGATGCATAAAACCCAATCTTGGCTATGATGGTGTAGGAAATCTGTGTCCAGACCTTCCTAAAAGCATCTGGACACCACTTAATTTAAGGTCACCCTCAGAATTCTTTACTCCAGAACATGGATTCATTTAACTTGTTCCATTTCTCTTTGGATTCTATGTCATTTGCCCATCTTTGCGTGCTCTTGCTCCTGGGGTGCCAGTCATGCATCCACACCCAACACCAACAGTCCTGTGAAGGACTCTTCCCTTTGGAGTCCAGTCCTTGTGTCCCTCTCTCTTCTGCCAAAGGCAATGTGACAGCCTGTGCCATAGTCTGACCAGCTGCAGTAGGTAATTTCCCTTCCACAGTGACGTTTTGCTGAAATTTAGTGCAGAAAAGCTGGTTTTCTCCAAAGCTTCTCAGAGTACCAAAGCTCTATTCTCCTTTTTTTTTTTTAACATGAGAACCTTCAATGGGTAAATTTCAGGGGTTTACCTATTTCGAATAAGGTTTTATTTTCTTGTAAAAATACACCATGTGCTTCACACAGTCTTGAAAACAGCAGAGAAAACAGCATTTCCCAAGGGGATATTGAACATGCTCAGACGAGTGCTCTGTTTTCCTAAGGACACCTGCCAGAACCTTGCTGACATATCAAGTGTTGAAAAATGTTTGGCATCAGCCATCTCTCACAGAGTTTCTCTCTTTGTTGACAGTAGGAAACAGCCATGTTGTGCATATTTCTTTAATTCTCTTGGCTGCCTCCATTGCAAAGTGTCTCTTATATTTTCTTCTACAGCCATTGATTCCCGAAGAGAAAAGAATATCCAGGTCTTCTTTTGGTCTGGGCTTTAAGGCGATGGAAACTGACCAGGAACAGTTCAGACCAGGAGCTGAACAAAGGTAGGAGAAGGGTTTTTCTCACCTTGGCCACTGATGGAAACTTCTGTGTCTTCTGGAAAATACCTTCCATGAAATATTTGTTGCCTTGGTCCCTTGTCCCTCTAACCATGTTGTGTTGGTGCCTTTATGATCAGACTGAGGACATCTCTTTTTTTTCCTTCATTTTAGGATTTGATATACTTCCTTGAGTGTTGTTCTGATTTCTCTCTCTCTCTGTGTCCTGTATGCAGTTTGTTTCACATTTTACCTTAACAAATTGTTCACCCACATAAATTTCTATTTGCCTTATGATGACCACAGGGCAAAAGCTCCTTAAGGCTTTTGAAAATATCCATCTCTGTCAGAGCCTGTCTTCAGTGTCTCCATTCAGTATTTCATTTTTCTCTTTGCATTGCATAGGAGATAAAAGGTGAAAAGCTCTTTTTTATTTGGTAGGGAATTGATAGTCAGAGCTTCACATGTCCACATTGTGCACATTTTTCACTCATGTAAAATTTTTGCATTTTGACTATTTGTGCCTCAACAAGATCCTCTGGCCAATTGCTTCCTGTAGTAGTCAGACTATCTTCTGCCAAACAAAACGTTATGCACAGCTATCAGGCATTATTATCAACACCTATCCTGCAGCAGAACTTTTGTTTGTGATGAGTAATTTAACACTCAACACTCTGAAACCTAAAGCTAATATTGTGAAGTACTCCAAGGAGACAAATTGCATGTATCTTAAACTTTTGATAATCATCTGGTAGTTTGGGGACACTGTGAGTTTTCAGAAAACAAAACAGCAAAAAGTTCTGTTCCTCAAGCAGCCAGGGAACCTGCTTTCTTCTCCTGGAGCTGAGTGTCAGCAGCTCATGGTGGTGCCCTCCTGGCACAAGGAACAGAAGCTGGGGTATAGGTGCTCCCTCTCCAGCAGGCTTTAGCCTGCTTTGGAGATCATTGATCAGAAAGGAAACTTTCTGCATTCATTCAACTTGCAGCTGATGAGCCAGTCCATTCTCTAATCTGTTTAACATCTGATTCCTGGCTTTCGACCAGTATTGCAAGGTTTTGTGAACTTATAAATGTTATCACTTTGTTGAATGAGATTCTTTTATCACAGGGACCTACTGTCTTTGACAGTGATTTTTGGCTTTCACCATCTTTTACTCTCAATGCTGTATCTTAATTGCTTGCTCACACTGAGCATGCAATAGTAAAATATTGACCTGCTTCTCTGGCTAAAAGCTATGTAAGCAATACAGTACCCATTCTTCTAAGGAGCCCTGGTGATCAGTTGAGAAAAAGAAACTCTGTTGTCAAGTTGTCATTTACTTGGTGAATCTCTCCTATTTGCCTCGAGTTCTCCTTAACACTTAGCTTAGAAATATATGAGGGGTGAGTACAGCTCTGACTGGCATCAGCCACCAGTTAAAATAACTTCCCAATGAAAAATGCCTTGACATGGTTGCTACTTTTTTTTTGTGGATCTTAGGCCTGATATTAGAGCAAATTTACTATCTGAACAATAGGTGGGCTCAGAGGTAGATGTAGAATTTTCTGAATTGTGGGAGGTTTAAACTCCTTCTCCCTAAGGATTCCCTGCTGTAAGCTGAGAACAGTGGGAACAGTCCGTACAGCCAGACTGCTGTCTCTGTTCCCAGCCTCTACTGCTGGCAGTCTTCGTGTGTTCGATTGTCTATGTTCCCCCTCCTCAGAACAAATATAATTCTTCCCTTTAGCATCTCTCATGTCTCCCCTTGGCTGACAGTGACCTCTGTTCCTCATGTAATTCTTCTCTCTGGCTTGTCAATAGGTTGTTACCCCAGTACAGATTTCAGCTGCCAACTTCTACTTCAGGCATTTTCTTTTTGCCGACTTGTAAGCCTCAGATAATTCAGCACCATATTCACTCTTCCATCTTACTCTTGCATCCCCTCTCTCTTCACTGTCACTTCCAAGCCTGGGTATTGGGTTTTTTCCTTTCTTGAAAAAGGCTTATTATGTAGTGGACATCTCATCTTGAAACTTACTGCTTTATAACTTACATGTGTTGGGACAACCTGGACAGACAACAGCTATCTTTGCCTTCTGATGTGCACAGCTGACTCTTTGGGATCATGGTCTGGCACAGACTCAGCTTAGCTGCATGCAGGAGTGTTCCAGCCAGGACAGCTGTGCTCTTGGCATAGAAACCAGAGGGATGGCAGTAGTAGGGTGCTGGTGTGAGTGCAGGCTCACATGACGTAGAGTCAGGGTGCCCCCAGGAGAAACAGCCAAGCCTGGGAAGTAGGGAGTTCTTCCCAGTACAGGAGAGCTCTGTGGTACCTGGAAATGGCATTATTAGGAAAATCCAAACAGCTGTGTTGAGTGGCAGTGCAGGACAGTGTGGCTCTAAGAAGCTCCCATGACACCCTGTAGGCTGCTCGAAGATTGTGGGAGCAGAATGCTCAGAACAAGAAAGCAAAGAACTCAGGAAAAGGAGCTGCTGCTTTTGCTTTGCCAAACAATAAAAACCCCAGCTGATAGTTTACTGCAAAGTGTGGTCTTTGCAGACTAGGAACTCAACTGCCTCTCCCCAAAACCCTGCTATGCCATGAGGGACCTAACCTGGCTGTACAAACATTCAAGTAATGAATGGGAGTAGAAGGGTGGCAGCACTTGCAGATGTTGTTCTGCCAAGACAACAGCTAGAATAGGGGTTCCGTTTTGGTATTTTTTCAAAAACCATTGAAAAGGTGGAGAAATGCTGCAAAATGCAGTAAGTGATTTAAGAATTGGAAACTTTTTTTTTTTTCCTTAAAAATCTTATCAAAAAGAAAATGGAGAAGGGATTTGATTAGAGTATATAAATCCCTTTCCTGAGAGAAAACATGAGCACTGAAGTGATCTTGAATTTAGTAGAGAATGAAATTGTGGTTGGAATTGGAAGCTAAGTCAATCCAGGACAGAAGTTAGATACCTTATTTTTTAGTAGTAAGTGGGATTAACCATTCAAACTAACTACCATGCAATAGATTTCCTGTCTCCTGCTATTGTGAGATCAAGACTAGATATTCTCTAGAAGTTATGCATTAGTCAAACACAAATTATCCTTTCATCAAACAGAAGTTATTGGGCTGTGTACAGATTTAATTGGGTGATGAAGTAATAGGTCTAACATACTGCAGATCAAATTTTATGATCTAATAGTATGTTTTGGCAGTAGAATATAAATGTGGATGTGTGAATGTGTATCTGAGAGAGTATAATTCTTAGGATTACTGAGTGTGTTGGCTTTGATTAGAGGGTTCTCCATCATCTCTAAATTCCCATCTTCTACACCAGGTCATATCTGTGCAGATTCTTCCCATGCATCCTCCCAAATGGCTGCACAAACCCTCTTCAAATTCTTGATAGACTCTGTGCTGTAAATGTTGTAAGTTCTGTAAATACAATGTGTGTTGTAGCACCTCATCAATTTTTAACCGATCAGCAGAATACACCTGGTCCCTTTAAGGACGTTCTTGGTTCTGCTGAATAAAATGGGAGGAAACACTGAAATATGCAGAGGTTCTGATTTTGAACAAACTCCTCATTCAGGACTATTTGCTCACAAAACCTGGTGCTGAAGGAAATTTTGCTTCTGTTCATCCATGCAAACTCATGTCTACATATTAATTTTGTATTTCAGCTGCTTATCTTATCTGTCTCATCTTGCGCAGCTCATCTGAAAGCAGTGATGACACAAATGATCTTTTAAAAACTCTTACTATTTATATAAATAAATACATTTATATATCTGGAGACTTCTTGTATAGTAATTCCTAGTTAGGTTTTGATGACTGAAGATTTATGACTAAGGAGGTTTTGCTAGGGAACATCTACATACATATTTAAAATACCAGATAATGCATTGCAGAACTGTGGACGTATCTGACTTCAGTAAAGAGCAAGATGAATACTCAAGCTGCATCCAAGCTGACCAAGCACATGGTTCAAGACTTCTTTTTCCATCCAGACCTGCATGTGAGAAAGTCCTGGAGACTATCTCACCTCTGCTGACCCCAATGGAGCCCATTTAGGTCACTTGTTATGACCACATCTGCAGAAGGAAAAGATGCAACCTGGGCTACTCTGTACACACAGCACATGTACCAGGACCACAGTGATGGGAAAGGGAGAAGATGTATATAGAGAGATAGAGAAATGCGCCATGTATTACTATGGCACATAGTAATGTCCCTACTGCAACACATTCACTGCAGAGTGGGGAGGGTCACTTGACGATGATGTTGTGAACATGAAACATTTTCAGGCCATAGAGTAGCAGAGGTATTCCTCAGGATAAGTTCATGACAGAGCTGGAAAGTTAATCTACAAGCTGATTGGCAGGGAAAAGAACTTTTCCCCAGAGAATACTAACAGAGATTATCTACTTTGTAATTAGACATGATTGAAACACACACAGGTATATCTGAGTCATGTTATTGACTTGAGTAACTTCAGATAAGATCCAAGACTCAGTGCCTGCTGTAGGGAGACAAGTGGCTGGTGCTTTTTTTTTGCAGTACCTCAAATTTCTCATACTTTGGGCTTGGAGACCTCTCCAAAGTCAACGTAATAAAGAATCCAAGCAACCTGGAAATCTCTTGTTATTTTACTAAGGAGTGTGAGGCAGAGGGTTTGAAACCCTTTCTGAGGTCCCATGGATGGGTGGCCACTAATCTGAGAATACTGATCGGGCCAGTATGGGGCTCGAGAGCAGCTCCTCAATTTCTTCATAGTTACATTTGCTTTTGGCCACCCTGATCAGAAATGATAAATACTCATAATGGCAAGGAATCAAATCTAGAGGCATATGAATTTTCTTGACAGGGTCCTACAGTGGTTGAACTAATTTCTCAGGAGAAATTTTTTAAAATGGGTGGCGTGAAAGGTATCCTGATGTTATAGTCCTTCCTAGCTGTCAACTCCTACATTGGGAAATATTTAAATCAAAAGGATTAAATGCAACTCTGCTGGAGGGGAAAACACAATCAGAGATTCAATAAAATCCTTTCAAACTGGGTACCAAATACCTTTGTTTTGAGAACAAATTCCCTGGGAAAGGAAAAGTAAAATTCAGTAGACAGCTAACATGATAAAATAATACAACCAGAAAATTAATACTTTCTATCAAATCAATAAATGTATCTCTGAAGTGCAGAGTCCCCTTTCTGAAATAATTTAATTCAGTTAAATTATCTGTGGAATGTTTTCCTGTTCCAGGCCATTTACCATGGGCTGTCACAAATCCCAGTTCCAAAGGACAGTGGGTGATATTCTGATGATCAGAAAGCCTGAAGCATCTGAAAAGCAGCCACTAGAATGAAGGACTGCTTAATACCTTTAAATAAGAAGATTGACTTTTTAAAATGACAAATACCTTATTGAAATTCTTTACAGAACAAGAAAATAGATTCTTAGTAGAAATTTTGTTTGGATGTGAGCTAAAGAACATCTTTATATTATATTGTTCTATTCTACACAAATACCTTCAATGTGCAATTAATGAAAGCAATAGAATTTAGTCCCGTTAGAGAATGGTAGGCTCTAGATGAGGCCATCCTGTGCATACATGGAATAGGGAAAAGCCCTCCAAAAGGAAGGTTTGCAGCTACTCTAGATGAGATGTCACCACAGATTTCCAGGGTGCAGGGCCAGACCATGTAGCCCATGATCAACCTATCAAAGTGGCTTCAGGGCAAGGAATTAGCCATCCACAAAAAGCAGACAGGCAGAAGGTTGCTGCCTGTAAAGATCTCATTAAAAGCTTTCTGCATTGACTTAAACCTTATCCATGAGGTTTTTCAGTGGAAACATCTTTGGCATTCTCAGAATTGTCGGTACTTGTGACAGCTCCGTGAACACTGGCGCAGGCTGAAGCTGGGAAGAAGAAAAGTTTATTTTATCCTTTTGTAGACCTTATTTTATCCTTTTGTTTATTTTATCCTTTTGTTTCCTCCAGGAAACTGGAGCACATAAAAATCAAGGGTGCAATTCACAAGCCTAAATATAAGAAGCATCTACTGCCATTGTAATCATCTGAAGGTATCCAAAACCTCTGTATGGGGCTGGCAGATTGTAGGCAGGACCTACTGGAGCTCCACAGTCTGCTGGGGCAGAGCTGGAGGCTGGGCAGTACACCCAGGGCACCAAACATGGCTTTGTGTTTAAAAACCTGAATTGCTCTCTGAATGGCTGTTCAGGGACTGAACAATCTGCAGAACTACTGCAGGACAGGAGTTTGGAAGTAGGTATTTGGGAGGTGGTTCTTTTGCTTTCACATCTACACTTCCAAAATATGTATAATTAATGTACCCTTTACATTATAATATCATGGACACCTCTTTTCCTTTCTGTCCAACACAGAGCAACATTTCTGAGAAAATTGGAATCTGAATGGCTCCTCTGACTTGCACCATAATATAATAATGGAACTCCATTTATACACAGCAATTACTGAAGCTCAATGTATTTGCAAATATATTCAATGTATTCATGACAAAAACAATCAATACCATGTGATTTCAGCTCAAGATTTCAAATCTAGAAAAAAAACTTGCAAATTTGGTCCTTCTAAAGCCAACTCATTTCCTTCCCATAATGTCCTTTATGTGAGAATTTCTTGAGCTTGAGAAATCTCATCAGCAACAGTTCAGTTTAAATATTTCCTCTCCAACCCATTCAAACTGCTGTCTACTAAATGACTTTGTGGCTTTCTGACACTGTAGGCAGCTCAGCTGAAAATTTGATTAAGCAAAATAATTGCCTGTTGTGCAGCAAGAATGTAAGTTTTTATGGGAGTTCTGTTTTCTTTGTCATTCATCTCTGTCAGGCCTCTGTATTTTGATGCACATTTGAATTGATGCCACTGCTGACAAATATGTCCCTGCCCATCCTTTGCTATTATCATGTTTTCCATTGACATTTCTGAGAAAATAAAGAAGATCTTAAAGTTTCTTAAGGACAAGATCCACAGTCCCAGTATCAGCTCTGGGTGATCTCTAACTACATATCACTAGTAAGGATTTAGCCAATTGAGTTGTTATAGCTTAACTAAAATAGCTTCAGCAAAGTTGGAGGGTATATCAGCTTTCAGAAAAGATAGCAGATATCTCAGAGATGTGGAGTGCAGCTCTCCTCCTTGAGTCCTACCCTATCACACAGCTTAGCACAACCAGAAGTTTTGGCTCAGGAGAAACCCTTGGATTCAGATCTGGACACAAAAGGAGGATGGCAGCTCCTAGCTGCTCCATCAGTGCTGTGTGGGACAGGAGCTCTTCAGTGCCATGTAGCTCCAGCACAGGGCTGCATTCTCAACAGGCAGCTTTGGGCAGCTTTTGTGCTCTCCCAAACCAGACTGCTCTTGAGTTCACAGGCATGAATTCATGTGTTCCTGAAGGTAAGAACAAGCAGTCAGTCAGGGAGCAGTAACCAGGAAGGAAATAGGAAGGAGGGAGCAATAAGCAGGAAGTTCCCTGTTGCATCAACACACGGATCAAAGGAGACCAGCGTATTGTGGCACAATGTTAAAGTACAAAACACATTTTGGTTTGTATAGTGTTTCAGGCTTTTGTGTTTCTAATAAGTATTATTCTGTCAGGACATCAATTTTACTGTGATTTTCTTGCGAGTAAAAGTGCTGTGTCACTCAGTACTTGTAAGTATTGAAAAGGAAAATATGTTGTTATATTTCAAGTCTGTTAGTTTTAGAGATTCACTGGCTGAAAAGGATTTATATTGACCAAATGGAAGGTTTCAAAACTTGGTGGTATAAAAAACCTAGTTGGTCTTAAAAGTGTTATAAACAGGTCTTTCACCTTGTCTAACATTTGAAATCCGGGTTCAACAACATGCCGGATTTACAAATGCAGATGGCACTTTATTAGGAGAATTGGGAATAAGACAATGTGATGGACAGTGCTCCAGCCAAAGACAGTAGTTCCCTACCAGTGTCTGCACTAGTGTCAAGCATCAGTGGATAATAAGACACAAAACTTCTTAGTGATCTGTAGTCTTAGAGGACTAGGAACTTTCAAATGTCTCCCTTGGATAAGCACTGTATTTGGAATACCGAGGTGCAGTGCTACAGATAAATAAAACATTCAGAATACCTTGGAAGATCACAGGCAATAGAAGCTGGAAGTGGCTTTGAGAGGTCATCTACTTCCTCCACGAGCTCCAGACAACATAAACTATTCCAATGGCATTCCTGACAGACACTTGTCTAACCTATTCTTGAAAAAAGCATCAGTGATAGAGACCCTTCATCTTCCCAAGGCAATCTATTCCAAGGTTGAACGAGAAAGTTTTTCCTAATGACTATCCTAAATCCCCTTTGCAGAAATTTAAGCTCATCAGTTCTTACTCTATCTACCGGGGACATGAAGAACAGATTATTCCCTGCCTGTATGAATACACTTTAAAATTATGAAAATTTCTGACTCTGTTTCCCTGATATAGGCCCTGCAATTTCAGGAGGAAAAAGGAGACTGGTAAGAAAAGAAGAAGTCAGGAATCAGTAGAGAACAAGTGTATATGTGTAGGATTTAATGTCTATAAACTTTTATATGCAGGCATAAAAGTGATGTATTATGGATGGACATTTTATGGACTTAAGTGCAAGAAATCAACCCCCAAGAGTACAGTCTAAGACTACAAACAGCCAGGGGAAAACTCCTGATTTTTGACAGGGGTCATATCAAGACAACCAAGCTCAAACTTGTTAGTGGTCTTGGTCATCTGCCTCAAAGGCTGCTCCTGATTTCAGTTTCACTTTGCAAAGAGGGAATTGGCTTCTGACTTTATTTTAAGATCTTGGGAGGAGGGTAAATATGAAACAAAGAGAAATTAGTTTTATCGCATTGGATAGTATATAGGATACATCTCCATTGGTACTTTGGAGCAGTAGGAGCAGACTGACAGGGTGGAACAGGTGGAGCTGAGGACCTCACATCCACACCCTGTGCATTTCAGAGAGGCTGAACCTGGAGTGGCTGCAGCACAAGCCCAGGGGCTGAGTGCCTTTGAGCAGTGGGAGCACTGGATGTGCACTTCTGGAGAATGACTTCTTGGTTCTTCTGTAGCAATTGTCTGCTTCCCCCAAAGTGAGTAGATTGTCTAAAGAGGGAATAGGGTGAGGAAGACCACCCTAAGGATTTTGTTTGCTGGATGGACAGGACAGGAGGAGCAGTGTGGGTGATGAGTTGAAAACTACAGGGATCCAGGCAAGATGGTGAAGCCTTGATAAAGATTTTAGTATTGACTCCAGAAAAATGGATGACAGAAAGGAAAGGCACATAATGGAGGCTGTCTGGAAACAGTATCTAGCCCTAATGCTGCTCTTCTGGTTTTTCTTCCATTTTTCAAACATGGTTGTTTATATGGTCATTTGAGCCAGAACAGGCAACAATTTTTTTTTCCCTACTCAATTTTAAGCAAGGTCAGTGTGCTGGCCTGCTTCACTATGTGACCACACAAATAATCAGTGGAGGATGGGGTTTGGGAGAAGGAGCAGAGGAGTGCCTGAGTCATCATGAGCACCTGAAAACCCTGTGTAAGCTTTGTGTAGCCAAAGATGAGTTAAACCCAAGCCAGGCTGACTGAGATGAATGACAGTAAGGTTATTCACCCCCACAGTTTGGGAAGCACTTAGCATGATTTAAAATCAAAGAAATGCCCAAATATAGAGACCTGTCTTGATCTCACTGGACACAAATCTCCTTTAAAGGCAGGATGAAATTCATTTTACCTGTCTTCAGTTATCTAGAAGTTAAATGTCTAAGCCAGTCACCCTAGGCTCCCTCTGTATTCCATCAGGAGTAATAGGTATTTCCTGAGGGCAATTGATCCCTCCTTAAGTTGGATGTCTGACACAGGACACATAATTTTCTTTCCGAAGGTGCCAGTTTCTCCCCATTGACTGAAAAAAGAAGCAGGGAGGGTTACACACACTTAGATGATGAACTTTTGGGTGTGTAAAGGTAGGAGGGTTGAATCCTGTCCTAGGTAACCTCACCATTTGGGTACCAATCCCCAGGTGGAGTCATATGGTCACAGCTATATTTCACGTACATGGCCAAAGCACTAAGTGGCCCTGCACATAAATAAGGCCGCATAGGTCAATGAGTTTTGTCATTACAAAACCCTATTACTCCAGGAGAGTAGGAGTCAGTCAATAATGAGAAACTACGCTTTCTGGCTGAGATGGCCTAATAATCCTTCACACCATGAACTCCTGATTTGTGCTCCATTTTTTTTGCCAAGATCTTTATCTTAAATCAGAGGAAGGGTTGGACTTGCTGTGACTTATTTTAGTGTCCCACTAAATACAGTAATAATTTGAAATGTTAAAAATTTGATACAGGCATTAGGATTTAATAAAATAGTAAAAATAATTGCAATAAGGTGTATACTTTAGAAAGCCTTTTCTTACGTGCATGTGAATTTCCTTGTTTATTCAATTGTGGCATTTCATCCTATAAATAGCCATTCTATTCAACTGTAAGCATTTTATTACATGCCATTTATTTATGTGATGCTTAAATGCTTTTGTCATGCTCCAGTCAGGTTCTGTCAGGATGAGAACCAAGAGCTCTGCTCATTTTCCCCCCCTAAACTGAGTATGATTTTCTCAGTTTTACCAACAAGCTGCAAGTCTTCCAAATCCAGGCACTACTTAAAATTTCCCTTTTTTTGCTACTGGCCTCACTAATGTTTAAACATCACAGTTTGCTATACCAAAAAAAAAGCCTCATTTTGAATCTTTCTGCTCCTAAGAGACTCACTCTGCATCCTGCTAATGTGCTGATGAAATATCATCTTCTATGTTGTTCCATTTGGTCTGTGGTAATGCAGGGTCAGTGTCCTAAGAAGAAAAAAGACATGAACATACATGAATGATGCACAATACACTTTTTACCCTACCTATTTAGCTAAACTTCTAAAAAAGGGCAAAGCAATTTCTGTCTTATCTTTAGGCAGCAGATATTTTACATGGAGTTCCCTCACATATGAATGCACCCACACTGTATCACATCCAGTGTAAGTGACATTTAGCTATAAGACTCCCAAGTGAAAGAAGTGCCAGGTAACTACTGTCTTACTCAGGGGATAAATAAAAAAAAATTACCAAGAGTTGCTAAGATAACTGGCAAATTGTGCTAGGATCACTAGGAACTAAAGAAGGTATTTACTCTCTGTAGGGAAAAAATAAAAAGGAACAAACTGGGGTAAAAGTTTCAGTGACTAGCTCCAGGGTATTTTATTCTCCTGTGGGCTTGTTGTTTTGGATGTTTTTTTAAGGTACAAAAGCCAATCTTCACTCAGGAAATAGTGTTTTTTGGTTTCATGTGATGAGTTTGTCTTTTGACAGTTTTTCTCTTCAATCAGAGTTTGACTCTATCACAACAAATGGCATTTGTGTTCTTCTGAGCAAAGAGCTAGACAAGATATAATTAGAAATACTTTAGCTGACCTTTCATAAACCATGATCCCCAACAAAACTGTTTGGAATCACATTAAAAAATGGTCTTACATCTTTTGTGGTTACAGACAAGATTACAGGATACTTTTATTTTGGAATAATTACACAGTGACCTTCAGTGTTATTTGCAAAGGTCATATTCTCTTCACATACCCTTGATTTCCTTTCAGTTTTCCCTTTTGTCCCACCAGACATAAATTTAGCAAAGGAAGAAGAAAGAGAGAGTATTTTTTCTGTGGTTGAAAACTGAAGAAGATAGTTCAAAGTCCCCATAGGCACTCAGAGGGCTCTGGGCTATGATAGGCTATTTTCTACCATTTAGCTCCTGTATTATCACTACTCCTTTTCCTTCATTATTCTCCACTTATCACATGCAGCATCACTACAGAGCCCAAATAGAGAGTTGTAATTACCCAGCTGCCACCTGATAGTACCCCTTCTATCATCTTTATCTCACAAGGCCTTGCTGTTTCATCATTGGATAAAACTTGCCCATGGCAATGCCTGTGATAGCACATCTCAGAGATACATTTAAAGTTTACTCATTTATCGCAGAAAAATGCTGAACCCATGCAATTATTAGATACACTTGCCAATTTATTTGTTCAGTAAGGCTACTTTAACTCCTTTCCTATCAGCTATTTGTTCTGTTCTTCTTGAAAACACTGAGGTCACCTTTGGGCACTGGGGTGAAATAGAAAATTTCCAAGCCATCCAGGCTGAAGGCAGCCCAGACACTCATTGATAAAAACAGCCCTATGCTTTTCCTGGCTATGTGGTTTGAAATGCCTGTACTTTGTGCACATTTTCCCCTTATATCACCCCATGAGGCTAACTTGTGGCTCACATGGCTTGAGCATCCCATGCTCCCAAAGTAGATTTCCTGCACTGTGCCACCACTGTCAGGTCCAATCCAGAAATACCACATTTGGGAAATAAGTAATCTGCTGACAAGCGTAAAAACGGAGCATAAAAATGTGAGGACATAATATTAAATATATCCAGATGCAATTGCTCCGTGAGTAGTCAGCATCTGCTCTGGCCTGCATGTCTGACTCTGATATTTCAAATTGGTATTTTGCTCTAGGATCAATGCACATTTCCTGTCCTTCAAAGAGGAAAAAAAAAAAAAAAAGGGGAAATGGGAGAACAGAGAATGAGAGTTAAAAAATAAATTTTTTTCCCTAAAATTTTCAAATCATATTTACTGTATAGCAGCAGTAACAACAAACTTCCAGTTGAATCCCCTGCCAATGCCCATTATGGGGAGCCCCACAGAGCTCTCAGTGAGTGAGATTCTCACACGCTTTACTTGGGCTGTGGGGCAGATGGTCTGAATTTGGGCTGAGCCACTGCAGCCTTAGTCCAGTCATGCAGGAACTGCAGATGTAGGTGCTGAAGTGAGGCATGAGGAACAAAATCAGCACAGGCACAGCCAGAAAGCACTGGGGTCCCAGCACCCACTCAGTAAATCCTCAGGGATTCTCTTGGGCCTGCCAGCCTCACGGAAGCTCAGGTCCATGATCCTGAGTCCATGCAAGGGGGTTTGTGCATCCCTCTAGCTGCATCCCGCTTGTCCACCAGGCAGGAAAGGCAAAGCTGGGGGAGCCCATCTGGCTCCCTGCATATCCAGGTGCCTTAGGCCGGTCCCATCCTGGTGCAGAGGTATCGCTCTGGTTTTTAAGATTTTCTAAGCCTTCTGATGTTTACATTCTTGTAATGAACTTTCTCACACACTTTCTGTAAGTAACTCCTTGTTTTGCATTCCTTTATAAAGGAAGAGAAATTTGATGGACTGTTAGTTTGTCCAGTGTGATTGGAGAGGTGGCACTTTCACCCTCCAATCCACTGTCACTTTTGGAAAACTATAAATGTTAAAGTCACATAATAAACTTCCCTTTTTTTCTTCACCTTGAGAGCAGCGGTGTGCGCTTGTGTTTTTTCGTGTCCTATAGTGACACAGAGGTGCCTGCTCCTTCCCTAGATCACAGCTGCCCCAGGCAGCAGCTGAGCAACACTATGTAAGAGTTTATAAGCTTGGCTAGATCTGAGCTGGCTCTGCATCCCAACATCCACGGTTTATCAGCCACCTGGACAAACCACCCACGGGTAGTTGGGAGTTGACTGTGTATTACATAGGGAGAAAAGAACCTATGAACAGGAGTCAGAGAAGCCAGAAAATTGAGAAGAGTGCTGCCAGAAGTAGTCAGTGGCAAATTTTGGGAAGGAGGGTAAGGCAAAGCTGCTGCTGCTTTGGGAGGCTGTTTGTTCCCAGCCAGAAAGGGACCTTTGCCTCCCCACAGGCTTCTGCTGTGGAATGCTATTTCTGAAGCTGGGGACTTCAGGACAATCTTCTCTGGAAGCAAGCCTGGTGGAAACTTTCCTCATCTGCCTCTTGTTCCTGCCATCACCAGCCCTGTGCTTAGGATGATCTCTGGGAAGTGGAAGACCTGCCATCACACTGTCATTGCAGACAGTTTTGAGAGACCTGAAAGCAATCAACCTAACCAGTGAATTTTTATTTAATAATTCCATATTTTTAGAAATGCTGACCTGCCTACATCTCAGTTCCTGATATGCAGATGGCAAAATCACAAAATTTCCTTGTTCTGGGGTAAAGTGCTTTGAGAGCAGCTCTCAATACGAGGATCACTTAGGCTAACCACGCTGTTCTGGCACTGCCAAGGGAAAGGAGACCTTGGAGAGGTTTGGGAGGAGATGATTGCCTGAGATGCCCTCTTGTGAGATAAACACGAGGATCCCACTGGCTCTTCTATTCACCTTCCAAACACTACACACGTACCACACCCTTTGGAGAAATTCAGGTAGCTTCAAACGTAGGGTGTTCACCAACATGAGAGAAGCCTGAAAAGGTTTCACAAAGCTCCCACCCACTTGAAAAAAAAGAGAATGCCAGCTAATTAGTGGAAATTGGCATTGAGTATTGGCTCCACAAAGTATGTTAGAGTTATTTTCTCCCAGCCCCCAAATACCTCTGAACAGTGCTTGTGTGCATCCTGACACAAAATGACACACCATGTCATAAATTTTTAACTAATATTTTATTGAGTTTGCATGCATTTCATAGATTTTTATTACTTCTTAGCACTCAGTATTTTAGTACAGAGGTTACTATGGCAGTAGCTAACAAAAAATGAAACCAAAACCTATTGCTCTCTTAAAAGCAGTACTTTTAATTAAGCAGTGAATGTGCAGCTAAAACCATGTGCCATGCAGTGAATAGCTGGCTTGCATGACTGTGTAAATGAGAGAGAGACTGAGCAGCTCACAAGCCCTGTAAGCCCTTTATTGCAGGTACAGAAGTCATTTCACCATATACCATAGTTAATATTCAGGAAATAAAATTATTAATATTATTTAAATGTTTGGCTCCATTTAAGAAATTTTAACTTTGAAACAGAGCTGAACCAGATGCTGCCTTTCTTCAGTGAGCCAAAACCAGCATATGGCCTTCCAGATCTGGCTGCTCCCCTGACTAGCACCACATATTTTTCTTTCTGGGGAAGGCAAGCTCAAGAGGTAGCATGTCCACCCTCCAAGACAAAGCTCCTCAGGTTTTCAGCAGTAGGACTTTTGTACTTTTCTGCTTGCTGACTACTACAAAAGACCATGAGAAGTTTGTTATACAGGCTGCCAAACAACATGTTTATCAGGGCTCACTGATGGTGGGGAGAAAATTGATACTTGCCCTCACCTCCTCCCATACATGAAGAGCAGGATGGTGATTTTCCAGATGGAAAGATGTCTGATTCGTTCCCTCCTTGCCAAGCATGGGTTTGGTTATGTGGGATCAGAAAAGCGCTGTGTGGAAACAGAGAAACTGGTTTGTGCTCAGTCTCCAGATCTGTGGAGGAGAGAGAAAGGAATCATCACTTTCTGGCTCCCCCAGACATGCTTTGCAGCTGGGGCTTGTATTTTTATGGCCTAACCCTTGCAAAATTAACCCTAGAAGAACTCCACTTCCAGCTGTGCTTCTGACCCCATCAGCACCCTAAAGACCCACCAAAGAGTCACAGGTTGGGCCTTGGAGGTCAATTATCTTCTTGCTGCCAACTGGGGGAGTCACCAGTCCCAGAGGTATTTAAGAGATGTGTAGATGTGGCACTTTAGGGACATGGTGGACCAGTGGTGGACTTGGTATGCTGGGTCAATGGTTGGACTCAATGATCTTAAAGGTTTTTTTCCAACCTAAAAGGTCTTGAAAAGATTCCAAGATTAAGTAATGGATAAATCATAGCACAATGCTGGTGCCTGTTTGTGCTGCAGCAGCACCAGATTCTCTGTTCTGGTACACAGCCAAGACTTGTGCTACAGTACCCCAAATACTTAAGAGGACAATGCAAGTATGTCCCAAAGAGATGGAGCTGAGATATAAAACAAGTAACAAATGCCAACATCCTTCTTCCTTCCCCACACCCCAAAACAACAACAACAAAAAAACCAAACAGAAAAAACAACCAAAAAAAAAACCTGACAAACAAAAAGCCCAAACAAAACCAAAGGTTTTGGAGAAAAAACTGTAGAAATTATGAGGATTCACAACTGTGCCCTTATGGGATACTCATACTGGACTGAGACCAATTCACAAACATGCTGGTTCCACACTTAGCCAGCTCTATGAATGTGAGGTTTGATCTTGTGAGGGCCCAAGACCAGGGAGCAGCGCCCAGGGCAGTGACATTGCTGTGTGCTTCGTGCCATGGGCACGTGTCACACAGCCTCTCATAAGCTTTGCTTTTTATTCTGGTGGAATAAATCTTGTTCTTACCTAGAAAATCATGGCATTTTTGAGGTCTTTGGGAGAAAGGGCCAGCGATGAATGCCTCTGGTGTTTTTATTGCTTTCATCTAAAGGTTCCACTGAATAGGTGGGATCAGGGCCTTGAATCAGAAATAACCATGTTCTTGGGCAAAGACTTATTCAGCAAAGCACTTATATCTATCTATATCTATACATCTATATCTATATCTATATCTATATCTATATCTATATCTATATCTATATCTATATCTATATCTATATCTATATCTATATCTCTATAATCTATATCTATATATCTATATATATCTGCTGAAAGTTAAGTATAAACTTTTCATTCTCTTCCCTTCTGGGCCTTATATAGGGGACATTCATTTGCATACACCAGGCTGTAAGGTCTTAGAATAATTGAATTGTGTAAGATATGTTCAACCTGGGTGAAGGCCAGAGAGGAGACAGATCAACAGCTGAAGTTTAATATAGATCTTCTTGAACTTCTTTTTTGGCTTGTTTCTGAACAGCAGAGGAGAGGAAATCCAGACCTGCCTTAAAGTTGCTCCAGAAAGGATAAATCAGGGTCTCCATCTGTGTAATACTCCTTGCATCTGAACCCATGGCTGAAAGTGCTTTTTTACATATTCATATAGCATGTGTGTATGTATTATGTGTGTGTATATATACATATATAGAAGTAAATATATATAGACATATAAGAACCCTGAAACAACTTTCTTTCCATTGTAGCCAAACTCAAGAAGTTTTCAACTCAGTTATTTGAAGCAAATTAATTTAATAATTTCTATTATGAAATTTTATAATGAGAAATACAGATGTAGCATCATGTAGAGAACTAGGTCTTTGTAAATATGTCTGTGATAAAAATCTGCATTTAAATTTTGCCAAAGCACCACATTTTCCAGGCAGAAACTTGGACAATCAATGCCCAGGAGGAGAATTCTATGGCATTAAATTATCTTATGCCACAGAGGCAGCTCAGCCTTGATGATGGGTAATTAAAGTTTTTGGTCCAAAATACATAAAAATGGGACAATAATTGCATCTCCTTTCATAGCAGCAAAAAGTTATTGCAATTATTACCAGGATGTCCTGAGAGTATATGCCTAAGAACTGAGGGTGTGCTCTGGAAGAGTAGAGTTCTGATATTGCAGTTCATAAAAAAGGGAGATTAATTATTTTTAGAATATCTAGTACACATCTCTCTCCTCAAAATCACACGCCAAATAACCTACCACAGTTGTGTTTATTATTTGCTGTTACTGGGACTATCCAGAGTGATTTACCCCAACACCAAGCCCTGTACAACCATGGAGAGGGATGTAATCAGTGCCCCCATGACACATCCTAGAGAGAGAAAACAGGAGCAACATGAGCAGAGGGCACAGAAAGATGTACAGACAGACAGTGTAATGGTGAGGCTGAATCAGCAATGAAGATCTGTCACCCAGGCAGATCTCCCACATCTTCTGAGCCTCAGACCAGCACCATAAACTAAAGGCTTGGTTTCTTTCCTTGGCCCTCTTATGAGTGCTCCTGATGGGTCCTCTTTTGCTCCTGCTTTGCCTGTGGGCTGGCTCAGGGACTGCTGCACTGCTCCAGTTGAAAGCACTCTATGTGCCAGAGCAGAGCTTCACCAGCTACACAGGGAATGCTGGAGTTGATGCTCTCCTGCCCATCTCTTTCCCAGGAAAGAGAATCTCTCAGACAAACAGACGAAAATGTCAGCACAGTGTGGAAGGCTGAAATAATGGCAACGCTGACACTACACTGGCCTTGGGCATATCTTCATGATGTCTGCTTTGTATCAGGCTGAAGTGCAGCCTGTGGTGTAGCAAAAAGGTGATTTTTCCAGCAGTACTATTGCTCTTTACTACGGCAGGACATTGGGCTGCTCCTTCCCGGCACTGAGCAGAGAAAGGTTCATGTTACATTAGGGAGAGCCCACTTGGCCAAAGGAAATTCCATGAAATTGTGTCTTAGAAGGGGTCATATTCTGCACTGTGGATTAGGGCCTGAGGCAAGTTCAGCAATCTGGCCAGGAACCAGCTCCTCAGAAACAAACACAGACACCACCTACACCTGTGAAGGAATAAGCTAGGAAACTTCCCTCAAATGAGATAACAAAAACCCAGCAAGTTAGCCTCACATCTCCCATATGAGATAAGAATTGTTTAAGGAGATACTTCACAGCTCTTGGATTTATCAGGGCTAGATACAGGAATGGCCTTTCACATAATATTTCACCTGGAATCAGAAATTACAAGAACTTTATGGATGCCAGACATTCAGGTAGATATTTTTTTTGGAACTTTGCAGATGTTGGCTTCAGGCAGTGGTAGTCTTTCAAGCTAATTAGACATTCCTGGGTATTTACTGGTCTCTATTGATAATCCTAAATCAGCGGGTCATATTTTATTCTGGTATAAAGGCCTTTCTTCCTCAACGGCTTCTGATCTGGTTTCTTCTTGCAACATCATGGCAATCACTTTGGTTTATGTATTATTTCAGTTAATTATCATGTTAGTAATGCTAAGTGTTCCATAAATCCCAGGATTGTCTGGAGTGGCTAAGGTATTTATAGTGCAGGCTCTCCAGTACAGTATTTGATTTTAATGCTAAATTACAAATTTTTGTAAGCAGCTTTCCCTTCAGCTCTCACCCACTTTAAGGAGTGTTAGATGAATACCATTCAGTTCTGCTTTCAGACAATAAAGCCTGGTCTTACAGGCTCTGCCTTCACTACAATTTTAGCTATGTCAGTCAGAAACAAATAGTAGGGAAAGATGTAAGGGGAAAATGTTACCCAGGACCGATCCCACTAACTGCAATATTTCTTGCTTGTTGTAAGCTGAGCAGCAAACTGACTATGGCCTCTAAGTAAGATATAAGTGAATCTCATCCTTGCCTGTTTATAAAATGTTGATTTTTCCCATCTATTCACTAACCAGGAACTGTCATTTTCCAGAGAAAACTGTTTTCATGTTTATCCTCTAAAGTAGATAGTGGTGGACGCATTTTTTCCTTTCTTTCTATGTTGGACAGACAGATCACATTTTAAACCAATGAAACTGTACAGTCTCAAGTTCCTTCCTCAATCATACACCCCTCTAGCAATCCAAAGGACAGCATTTCAAGGGTTTCACTTGCCTCTCCCCTCAGCCTCAGCAGAAGTTTGCAAAATCATTTTGAAAGCATTTGTCTTTACAACAGTTCTAAAGATGCCCGATACTTCAGTAATCTGGTAAATAGCAAATAAAACTCTCGGGCATACTCCCTTGATACTTCCACTACTTTGAAAGACAAAGGCAAATTGACTGCCAGATGAGAGTTCTCCAGTACATAAATCCTTGTCTGCAAAGCCACAGAAACTTTGCACAATGCCTTTATCTTTCCTCTCTTTGACTGTGGTGATATAATGGGGACACTGTGTTCAAACAGCTATTTGCTGGAAAAACTGCAAACACTCCAAAAATTAAACCTAGCACAATTGCATTCAGGCTAATGAAAGCTGGGAATGTTACAGAGGTGACGCTCTCCATCTTGGCGATGAGGGTGCATTATGGGACCTGTCATTCCCCGGCACTCCTGGCTGCCAATCTACTGTAGGGAACAGTGCTAACAATGGCCAGCCCTCCCCGGCCCTGGGGTTCGTGTCACCAAAGGGCAGCAGCGGCTGACGGACGGGGAGGGCCAGCCAGGGGGGGAAGAATTGGGAGCACACGATGCCACTTGAGCAGGGCTGATGTCTTGAGCCTCTCTGTCTTGGGGCGCTGGTAACTACTTCAAGGCATGTCCTCAGGCAGGGCAGTTGACACCCAGGGAGGCTCTGTTAAAAGATAAAATGATGCTTTTGTCTGTATTCTGCATTGAAGTCTCAAAAAATTGTTACACAGATCCCTAAATTACCTGCTTCTCCCACCTCTAAGAGAGATAGTCCAGAGGCACCATGGCAGAATTCAAAATGCTTTTTCTATGTATAACCATAAAGACAACCTCTTCTCCAGCATTTATGTGAGAACCAGTAAAAGCAAAGCTACCTCCAATGAAGTGTTATTATTCACAGCGAATACTTCAAGGGAAATCACCATCTAGCTGCAATTTGCTTACTTGCTGAGCCCTTTACTCCTACTGAAGGTGTCCAGTGTCAGGTGTCAGAGTTCAAGAGGGTATCAACTACAAGGCATTGTTCAGCACATCATTAATCTCCCGAGGAGCTCCATCTGCAGCACACAGCCCTGCACACCGGCTGCAAACAATGGGGCACAGGGGCTGGGAGTCAGCGCTCCCACATGAGGCTACTGCAACCCTGCAACAAACAGAATTAAGCAGTGCCTGGACAAGGCTGGGCTGAAACAGGATTCAGCTCGAGGCTAGGTCATGTGGCACAAGCTAATTAGAGCCAGCTTTGGGACTAGGAAGCAAGACTTCAGAACCAAGGGAGGGACTGCTCCTGTCTCAGCCACCAGTGGTGGTGGGAAGACTCGCTGACCTTTGAATCTGGCCCTGCGTGAGTTATCCAGTTTTGCATTTTCAAAGCCCCTCAAAACTGTTTTTGGAAATGATGCAGATACTCAGCAACTGAAGTCATGCAGGAAGTCAGCGTGAGACCCAGGGAATGACCCCAGAGAATGGGAGCTATCAACCACCGTGACAGACCTGGTATCTTGGAGGGCTCAGGGCTGAGGTAGTGCATGTTTTCGGTGTGGTATGTTAATAACAACCAGCACTTGAGCTCCCCTGTTTTCGGTACACTCACCCAAACAAACTTCCTCCTCCTGCTTTACAAAAAGCCAGGGTCATACGGGGGTGATGCATCTGCCTGACAGCTCAGGCATATGGATTCAACAACGTGTGCTAGAGACTCCTGGGATGAGCAGCCTAGAGAGGAGAGTCGTGCATGGCTGCTGGCGTGCATCAGATGGCCTTTGTGGGTGCACACACAAGGTTGCCTTGCCACAGATACAGCGTGGTCAGCCTACAGAATAGCAGTCAGCCACAGCCACAGAGGATTAGGAGCAAACTCACTCCTTCAGCCCACTAACTTGCTGACTCCCCACAAAATTTGTTGCTGTTTCTCTGTGATTCTGGGTAACACTCTCAAGACAGGCAGCCTTTTCTGATAAACCTTGTAGTGGAGTGTTTAGCATAGCGCCTGGGCCTCTTACATCATCCTAATTCAAAAGCTAAAGAATAGTGAGACCTCTGCCAAGTAGGCAAAATAAAAACAGCAGCAAGAACTCCGGTTGCCATTCATTCCCATACATACCACAGCGATGTGCCGAGCATCCTGCGGCTGCTGCTGCCGCCTGCGGCACCAGGGCCCTGCACAGGCAGCTGTCAGGTAGCTCTGCTGGATGGACCTCCATTCACTTTGGTGCTAAAGGCAGGACAATGCACCACTCTGCTCTCTGGGTTTGCCAGGTCAGATGAACATAAAATCCAGTGCTAGGCAGTCCCCTACATTCCAGCACTGCAACAAGATCCTCATTAAGTCTGTACAAGTTACTGATTTTTTGATTCCCAGATCCCCACTAATTCATCAGTCATAGAGTCCTACTTACTCACACACTTGATGACTGCTTAAATGCTTTTCCAGCTGAGGAAATGTGGTTATTAGACCACACCCAGAAAGTCTCCTAACTCAAATGAAGACCACCAGGGTCCACGTCTTGCCCCAGTTGCCATATATTTATTTAAATTATTTTGAAGAAGGAATCCATGGGAGAGAGTAAGAAAACTACTCAGTATTTCATAAATTGAAGTATCGACATATCTTTGTGAAAGATGTTTTCTCAAATCTTTAAGCAGGAAAGAAAATTGTATTTGGTCCTCTAGGTCCTGAAAGAGTTAAAAATTATCAACTACAGACTAAAGGCACCATGGGTCATTTGGGTTAAAATTCCTATCTTTTTTGCAAAGAAAGTGGGAAAAACTTCTCCCATTCTTCTCAAATACTTTATTTTTAGGAAGAGGGTTTTTTTGGGTTACTTTTCTTGTAATGCAATATTGAAACTTGTTTTGGAAAAGTTATGTATCACTATGTTACCTCCCACATTAAGAACGAGGAAATGTATTAGCCTTTCTGGTTTTTCAAATAAGAAAATTGTTAGCTTGTGGATAATTTTTCAAGGAGCAAAATCTGATGGAACAAGATTTACTGTAAATGAAGTCTTCCATTAGTGCTTCCAGAAAGGAAAAAAATGTATCTTTCCATAATCTATATTGCAAGCATATAGCAATACCATAATTTAGAATAATTAAGCTAAATATATGTAATCCATCATTGATCACACTGGCAAATACATTTATTTGTAAGTTTGTAGCACAGAAGTTGCTCAATACTGATGGAGGGTATCTGAATTTACCACAGTAGTGTTCGAGAGTGGTTATGACAGTGGCCTTATGCACAATGCAGAAAGGAAAAAACATCTACCAGAAAAAGGTTACTAATCATAACAAAGCAGACAGCAAGAAACTTAAGGATATTTTGTATCTTTCCTTCTTTCTTACAGGAAAAAGACCTGCTTAGTAACAGTGAGGACTTATTTTGCTCCAAGCATCTTTATTTTGTTTATTATCTTATTTTGCTTAATATCTTATTTTGCTCCAAGCATTCCTAGAAAGCCAACTCTTGTTAGCTTTCTAGTAATCTTAACAGGAGCGACTACATTTGTGTGTGACGTTAGACTTAGCTTCAAGTATCCCTATGATGGGCTAACTAACTTCATCCTAAATGACGTGTGGTGGACTCCTCCATCTCCTAAGCTGCAGAAGAGGTTAACACAGGAAAAAAAGAAAAAGCCACATGTTCTGAGGTTCCTCAAACTGTTAATCCACAATTCAAATGTCCTTGCCATTTTGAAGAGGCGAATACTGTAAGTCTCTCTCCATTCTCAGATATTCAATTTACTGAGCTTTGCAGTCCCTGAGCACCCAGTGAACTTGGGGGACAGCAGATCTTTAAGAAGAAAAGGATGTTGTCCATGAACTGGACAGTATTACATCCAGTAGCCGACATATGGCAACATCAATCACCTCCTCTTGTGGATTTGGGCAAGCTGTAAACCACAACTGAAAGAAAAAAGAAAAAAAGGAAGAAAGAAAAGAGGAGGAAAACATCATATTTGGCAGGCAACCTTTAATGAAGAAGGAAACAGTCTAACACCAGATTCTCAAAGAAAGCAAGTCAGCAAAGTTTCTTTGAGGTGGTATAAACCCATGTCAGCTCAGTAAGACAGCTCCTCACTGGGTGTAACTTCTTATAAATATGGCTCAACAAGAATGTGTTGCTTTTCTAAAGTTCCCTATCTTACTACGATTCGCTCTTGTTTTATTTAATCCCCACAGACATTCCAAGTCCCATTTTTGCCTACTTTGTTATGTTTTTGAGGGAAGGGAAGCAAATATGCTGTTTATCTACACGGCTATCAAGACAGACTGCCAGGCAATTATCTGCTGGAACCAGTCCGTCTCATTACGAATGTGCAAACTTCTACAATGGTTGACACATTCTCCAAAAGAAACACTCATTGTCAGATCACCTTCTAGGTCATCATCGCTGGGCTCATGGATGGCACAATGTACACAGCAACAAAAGACAGTCAACACTTCGGCCAAATGTGCAGCCAGCACTTTTGTCTGGCTGAGTCTTTCCAGTTCCTTCCTGCAGCCCTAGAAAAAAAAGCAGGCATTGTGCAGGCAGGGAGAAAAATCCCTAGTGCCCAGCACCTGTGCAAGAGCTCAGAGTGCATTAAACTTATCCAAGTTTGCAAATAAGGGCCGCTACTGTGATTCCTGAACAAAAGGAGCTATTAAGATAAGCGAAACTCTTGCTCCCTTTCCTGCCAGCTGAGTAGCATCCTGATCCCCTGGGTACTCCAGGACCCTCCCTGCTCCCAGCTGGCTCTGCCCACTGCCGAGGCAGGGCAAGCTGCTTGGCAGCCCGGGGTTGGAGTTCAGCATTTCCTCCCTTCCTGATCTCATTAGCATGAGACTCAGACAGAGCTGCTCCATTCAGAGCCCTGGCCTCCGCTTGGTTTGGGGGGTCTCTAATTCCTGTTTCTGGCCGCTGTGCAACCAAAGAGAAAGCAGGGGGTGAAATTATCTGACACTGCTCCTTTCTGAGGGGAACAATGACTGCTGGTAATCAAGCAAAATGCCATCAGCTAACGAAGCTCTTACGAAAAATACACGTTGATATTTTGGTAAAGCTGCATCCTGAGAAGTTAGTATTTCTCCTTCCAGAACAACTTACAGGGCACAGGAGGTACATTGCCGCCATCCCAAAGTTACTGTTTCTTCCTAACAAGTTGCAAATAGGTAGAAATAGAGAGAAGGATCACATGGAGATTACAACCCTTTAAAATCTAGTTCCTTATAATGGACAACTGCCTTTTCCACACCAGAATGAAAAATCTTATAAAGTATCATATATATTTTTAAACATACATGCACCTATATACTATACATATATTTTAAAAGGGGTTTAAAAACATCATCTAGTAACCTCTCCTGAAGATTAGTACATGCTAGCTTTTCCCTTTGGAGAAAGAAATGAGGAAATAGAAACATTTATGAAGGTGTGACTCCCCTTGCTCCCTAGCTGTAAATGAAGTCAGCATCTGGCTTGGATAATCCTACATTCTTGTTCTATTTCCAAGATAAGAAAATAGGTGATAAAACAGTTATGTGACTGATATGCAGATCTCCTACCCATCACTGTCTAGTTCTTGGGAGGTAACTGAGCTAAATGCTGGAAAGCCCAGGTTCTGTGCCCAGCAAGTCAGGGTGTTTTGCCTGAGTTTGTCTCTCTTGCCTATTTGGACTGCAGATCTGCTTTGGGAAGGGACTGAGTACGTGCACACTGCCTGGCAGGAGGGGTGTAATGAGTCCGTGCACCATCATTCTCCATTACATTGCACTATATGCTGTTAACACACAATGTTAATTCATTCTGTGCACTCTGTGTACCCTGCTAAAAGACTAATGTACTATACTGGGTTATACAAGACCTAATTTCTGGTTTTACTTACATAAATGCCACTTAATAAGATCAATGTCTTGACATGCTCACCAGGACAGATCTCAGCATGACAAGTGATTAACATTGCTCAACCATTTGACCTTTTTCTTCCTAGAACCATCAGAGATTGATTTATTTTGCTTTGTTGCCCAAACTTTGTTCCTTAAATCAAATACAATCACCTTTCTTTACCTACGTAGGCACATCAGCCATTGTATCTCCTATGGGTTCCCCTCACTTCTCCAGTCCGGGTCATCTTTGGAATGCTGGAATTGGTTTTGAAAAAAGTTGGCAGCTTCAAATAGAAGCAAATCATTGGCCATCTGACCTTGTCCCCAAGATGGAGATCCCAAAAATAAAATGCTTTTTTTCCTTAAAATCATGCTATCTTTGCCATGGCACATCAGCCATTGTATCTCCTAACCCCTCACTTTCCAGTCCGGGTCATCTTTGGAATGCTGGAATTGGTTTTGAAAAAAAAAAGTTGCTTCAAATAGAAGCAAATCATTGGCCATCTGACCTTGTCCGCAAGATGGAGATCCCAAAAATAAAATGCTTTTTTTCCTTAAAATCATGCTATCTTTGTTGCTGCTGGTAAACCAACCCCCAGTTAGGGCTTTTGATTGCCCTTCTTTGTAGGATGGTTGCTCAAAGGCTCCTTGAGACCAGAAAAGAGTTAAAAGTTAAAACCCAACCTCTGCCATGGCCCCTATTTCCACTGTACTGCTCCTTCTCACATTAAGGTGCAGATTTTTGCTATTTTAATATGCTCCATGAGGAACAAGGTAGCTTTAAAGTCTCAAACAGAAAAGCAATCTTCAAAGCAGCCCAGAACCTGCTTCAGGTAGGAATGTGAAGAGATGGAATAAAGAGCGTGGGAGGAATGGTATTATTTTGGAAACAGGGAAATCCCAAATTTATTAACATCTCTGAAGAATCCAAATCTTTCTGCACCTGGGATTTTCCCCGGTGGGATGGGGAAGTGCATTTTTCCATTGGATAAAAATCTGGATATAGGGCCAAACTGAAAAATTCAGGTAAACCAGAATATTTCCAGTCCAAAAACGAACTGCTTATGAAATAGCTGTGCTTTCTTTGGGAATTGGTTGTCCTTCATCACTGCACAGTTTCAGATTTGCTTTGTCTTTCCTGCAAAAGCGCCACACGTTTTTCTGTTACAGGGCTTGCTAACAAAAAATAGTGCAAAAATAGTTTATCACGTGATATTAACTTACACAAAACGTGAATTCTGGTGCCTGATGAGGAATAAAGTGATACCTAACAGCCTCCCACAGTCATGGTGGAGAGCTCTGAGTCTGACCTAGAAGATTCTGGCCCTTGTTGCTCCCTTTGCACAATTATGTGGGGCAGAGGCACCACACCGCCTGGCATGGAGCTTGCACACAGCCTCAGGTGTGGCCACTGAAAACGGTGCTTCTCTGTTTTGCTGCTGCTCCCCAGCATGCAAAGAGAGCCCAGGTAACAAGGACTGTCTGCATGTTCACCACATCTAGCAGTGTAGCACCTTAAAGCCCATCTTTCCTCTCAGGAAGGGGAATGTTGGCTGAATTGCTTGGCTTGCCTCAGAGCCTGGGGTAGCCCCACCTGGTCCTTTGTGTAGGAGTAAAAGAATAAAAAATTTGAGGTTGAAGAGTACAGACTTCCCGGAGCAAAGTTGCAGGAGATACATGATCTGTTACCCTTGTACTTATACCCCATGCCTATGGGACAGACACCATGCACTCACATGGCTGGGCAAAAGAAATAAAGCAATAATAACAAATACATGTATTTCAATTATTAAAATGTTCCCATACATCAGGCCACAAGCTTAAAAACTCCATCTGTTTATTTAATTGCAGTTTACCAGGATCATTGTAATTAGAGATAAAATAGATCTGTTAGATTATCCAGTTTATTTTACTGCAAGAGTGGCAACTTAATAAGACATATTAACATATTAAATTCATCCTGTCCTAGATCTCAGCCAAAATGCTGAAGAGATAAGAGACATTAATGCAGTTTGCCTTCGTAATAAAATGGTTGATATCTGCTTTATTTTGGCTTGCAGTGCTACTGTGAGTCATGCTAAGAAAAGGCTTTTTCTGTCCTTGTTTTACCTGTAATCTGAACCTGGTTGCATTGTTTGGAGCACCTCCTGACCATATTGCTCTGGTTGTAATTAACCACAGCACAGGGCTTTGGATTCCTGATGCAAATAATATCCCAGAAAGTTACTCTGGATCGAAGTGATGTTTCCCAGAGCACTTGCAATAGTATTTCATTCTGAGCTACAGGTTGCAGCTGGTCTGTCTCTCACTGTGTGCTGCTAAGTGCTTAGACTGGCACTTTATTATCAGAATAGAACAAATCTAGGCTAATGTGTGTAGTATAAAGAGTCCCAGGGAGCCAGGGCTCCTCATTCTCCAACCATTCTTTCCAGTTTTTCTGCTGTTGCACTCCAGATAATTGCAGTTTAATTGGGTGACATGAAATGAAAACTGTGTCCACATTATCCAGGATTATCTCTTTTTCCTGAAGCCTGCCACCAATTGAAAGGAGCCCATTTATCAGTCCAAAGAGCTGTGCTCAGTTGCTTTTACGAGCTGGGAAGAGTGTGAGAACAGGCTGGAAATGGGAGAAAAGGACTTGACAGCTAAGAAAAATTATTTCAGTTGTTTATCACCAGGAAAGTTTATCTGATTCTTTACAAAATGATATGGAGGCTCAGAGTGTCAAGCCATGAATAATGAACATTGACCAAGTTTGCTTCCTCAACTTGATGTGCTCAAACACTGCCTCCCTTTTGTGTGGGCACAGATCAACTTTAAAAGCTTCTTTCAGGCAGCATGAATGCACTTCATTTTACCAAAAAGAACTTTGTATTGATAGCTAGGAAAAAGGGAGGTTGTTTAAAAAGGAAGGGTAGACAATCAGGACAAAATGAAGAGCTTTCAGTTTCCATTATGAGCATGTCGCTCTATTCTTCTCAGCTGTTTATACATTCCCAGCACAATAATGCCTCTTTGCAGTAATATGTTTCCCCTTTTACACTATTCATATTGAAAAAAGCCCTCACATCATGACCACAGTAATAAATACTATAGAAATGTGGGTATAGTGTCAATTTGCATTCTGTGAGAAGATCAAGGTAAACCTAAAGGCCAAAAGAATATTCCACTAATGCTCATTCATCATTCTACAGTCCAGGTAACAGAAGGACCTTGTCACTACACCGTACACCCTTTCAATTGCTAGTGCATCTGTGTGAATATTTTAGCCTAATGCACTGATTGTTAAATAGAAAGAGCAGTCTTTGAAATTGTCTACTGCACTCAAATCCCTTGCTGCACAAGGTCTGGGCAGGAGTGGTTTCTATTCAGAAGGAAATATAAGGCATTATTTCAGTAAGCACACAGTGTGTGAAAGTGACTGAAGATATTAGGAGTTATTAAATTAAAGTTTGCAAAGAAAAAAGCTCATGAACTACAAGTGGCTACTGTAAAGATATCCTAAATAAACACAGGGGAAAGAAAACACACTGTCCAGCAGCTGTCCAGGCACTTCTGATTGTATATCCAACAGAGAAGAGGGATTATTTGAATATGTAACTACTAATAAATTTCCCTTTTCCATCACTTATGGTTCCTTAAATCATTGGTCAGCTGCACTAATTAACATTTACAGCACACCTCAGAGGCGTTTCACAAACACACACAGAGGCAGAGCATTGCTGGCACAAAATCCCCCTTGCTTGTGCAGTGGCCTGGGTCTGCTCTGTATGTCCAAAACATTAATGTCAAACCTGGTCCTGAGCCCATGGACAGCAAATGGAAAGACTTTTGCTTGTATGAGTTTGCCCTGGGATCAGCTCATTCCATGTGTCTGTGTACTGGGTGTTCTCCAAGAAACAAAAATAATATTCAGAGCTTGCACTTCCACTTTTTGTTTAATACTTAATTGACTTAAATGTCATGCTTTGGGTCTTAAGCCAATCTCTAACTATTGAAGGAGGCAACAAGACAATGCAAAAGGCTTTATTCTGTATTTGCCCACAGGGAGCTTTTTGACGCATCTTTGGGGTTTTGAATGCCTGCTGTTAGAGACGTTCTGCTGGACAGGGTGACGCTTGGAGCAGGTCCAGTGTAACAGTTATGGTTTGCCTGTTACCATGCTGGGAAATGGTGTTTTAAATAGTTGAAAAGAGAGGAATAGCAATAGGAATAGGAATAGGAAGGAATAGGAATAGGAATAGGAATAGGAATAGGAATAGGAATAGGAATAGGAATAGGAATAGGAATAGGAATAAGAATAGGAAAAGGAATAGGAATAGGAAAAGGAATACTTTAGGATGCCACACTCAAGGGTTTGTAAAACTAACAAAAAACTGGTAAGATGTCATCTAACCTCAATGTAGTTAATTATACCATGAAATCTGTGCCTGAATGGTGGCTATTCATTTCATAGAAGTCAAATTGCTCCATATTCATCCATCATTGAGCTAAATTCCTCTATCCTTTTTCTACTTACCTCTATCTTAAATCATTATTATAAATGAAACCTATAGGAAGCATAACCTGTTCTACTTTTCAAGAAGTGAGCTATGGAGACAAACAACAAAGGAGCTGGAATCTCATACAGTATATGGACAGGCTGAGATATTTACTAGCAAAGTCTCATGGGACAAACATTTTGACAATTAGGAACATTAAATGCATACTCCTGGAAGAATGTATTTTTATGTTCATGTATTGCAGTTTGACAATTTCTGCCGTGTAGAATCTATTTTTTTTGTGCTCTCTTGTGCAAATTTACCAGAGGAATATACACAGTAAGCATTAAAAAAAATGCACACTGAGAAGCCCAGTACTTGTCATCATAGCATATAGCCAAAGCCAGGGAGGTGAAACTTGTCTTAACCCTTGAAAATTAACAGCTCCCCATCTCAGAAGAGTGGTGAACATTTATAAAGGCTGGCTAATGTACATGTCCCAGGAAGCATTCTCCTTTTGTGAACAACAGATCATAAAAGTTACTCTCTCCTCCTGGTCTATGACTGACAACAATTTTTTGGTTTGTTGTATTGCCAATTCATGTATTTGTAAGTGAAGAAATGTCTGTCTCGATAAAGGGGAAAAAACCCCAACCTAGCATATTTTAGCTGTCTTTAATTTTGAAATACCAATGTCTGTAACATGTGTTTTTTTAGAAAAGGTAGTTGCAGTACCCTCTGTTTTTCTCAGTTATCTGTATTTTTAGATGGCCTATCTTTTCCTTTTAGTTCGTGAGATTGCTACTGAGAAAGGAAAAGACATGGCTTGTCTCTTTGTATAATGAATTTCTATAACTTTACTTTGAATGTTCCTCAAATTAATGGCCTGTGCCTCTCTATATATGCTCCAAATTTTCATTAGAGTTTTAAGGGTCACTCACTGAAGAGGGTGTGAAATGACAGCACTGCACTTAAGAAAAGAGACACTATTCTAATTTCTACTTAAAGGAAGGTCTGCCTCCATTTTTAAACTAATGAATAAGAGGAGTCAAGTGTGGAGTAAGGCAGGCCAGAATATTTGTCTAAAACATATATGGGTCTATAATAAGCCACCAGCTTGTGAGGTATCCTGACTTTCACATGGTGTAAAGCAGATGACTCTTCAGTTTCAGAAACATTTGCTGATGATACAGCAGGTGTGACATGTTCCATAACATGTCTCCCTTGCCTTCATATGTTGGCTCTTCACTGTACTGAATGCAAACTCCCTTCAGCTAAATTATGGATGTTTCATGGGACCTGATAATGGAGGCACATCCTGGAGGAAGACAGTCAAAACAAGGAAAAAAAAAAGAGATTGTACAGGACGCATTTTGTTGGAGAACCCTGTACAAGAAAGACTTGCAGATGATTTTAGCTTCAGGTTTTCTAGATCTTTAGCTCCAGACTCCAAAACCAACTTGCCTGCTAGCAGTGTGGAATAAGCCAAAGTATTTCTAGAAGTGAGGAAAAAAATGTGTCTGTACCATTGTACAGGACTCTAGTAACACCTTATTTTGAATGTACAGTTTTAGATGTAGCAACCATGAAAATTCAATCCCACACAGTCAGGGAATCATTAGTAGGAAAAGTGAGTCTGTTCTCACATAAGGATCTAGAAGCTACTGGCTTCATTAGCTGCTTAAAATCATATGTAATCACATCTGATCACTACTGATGTTTACCCCTGACATATTTACAGACTGGAGTTGTTCATCTAAGGAGTATGTTGGCAAAAGAACCAATAGATGTGAACTGGCCATGGGTAAACTTTGCCTGGAAAAGGGGGTTCTCTGCTATCAGAAGGCTGAAGGTTTAGATCAACCTTTTATTTGGAAAAGAAAGAACAAAATGCTAACAGCACTAGTGAGAGAGCTCTGTGAGCTTTCTAAATACATCATGCGGCCAGTGTGCTTGCAATAACAGATGACTGAACTGAATGACAGGTCCCTGCTGGTCCTGTAGTCCTCGGGTTTTTCTGTCATCTTCCTTGTTCCTGGTTTCCTTGATTTATTTCCTTCTTGCCTTTTTTCCCACTCTTTCTTATAAGAAGATAAGGGCTTTAGAGGAGAAAGAAATGCTCATAAATGATATATGGTTTGTCAGAGCCTAGGGATCTGACTAGCAGACTTCTGGCTAAGCAGTGTTCTGCAGGAAGCCATGGCATTGCAAAGAGCTAGACCCTGCATTTGATCAGTGGAAGGTACTTTAGGTGCCTCCTTTTTCTGTCACTTGTAAGGGCACAGAGTGTGGAAGACATGTCCCTATCTAGATTTAGTCAGCTGTATTCATTATAGGCAGAGAAGGCTCACCTGAACCAGCTCACCAGGAGAGATAAAACAATCAAGTTGCCAGTTAACATTTATGCTCTAGACATCTATCAAATAGGAATTGCACTGATATCAACAGTCCTCAAATAGCCCCACAAACTGCAAATCCTACAGTATCTTATTTATGTCTACATGCCAGAGTTGTCATACTTGCTTCAAACCGTGAAATTCATAAATCAGGATTTGAAAAGGCATACATTATAGTTGGTTTCAGATAATAATATTATGAGTTAGAGATGAAAGGGAACAGGTTGGCCAAACATCAATCCAATTCCAAACTGGTCTCTGTTTTTCTAAAAAAATAAATTAAAAATTTGAACACACTTATCCTTTTTCATCCAATTTCACATTTTTAAAGAAGATTTGAAAGCAATCATCTTTACAATTCTACATGTGGAAGGTAGCTCTGCTCAAACCCTTCATGTCAATTAATTACAACTCTGTAAAGTGAAAATCAACTCCAGATTCATGGGCATTCAAATTTAAAAGTCTACAGTGTAGATGCCTAATGTGAGTGTTTCAGGTCTCAGTTGAGGTTAAGGAGACCATGACTGAGATGTCACTGCAGATGCATAAATGTTTACTGTCCTTTGAACGTGTCCTAAGGTGTCCAAGATATCTTCATGGCAGATCTGATGAGAATTGATGGGTACTGGAAGAGGAGCTGGATGGAGGCTACTCTGGTTACCTAATTGAATGGAGCTGAATCCACCACTACTCAGTACGGTCAATGGTGTAGGGTCAATGGTATCTGCAAGATTCCTTGTTGCATGCCAGAGACATTGTGCTGAGCAACGGCTTCCACTTCCATGGATTCAGACACCACTGAGCACACAAGAACCTTGCCTCTTTTCAATCCATTGTGCTTCCCCACCACACTGAAACACTAACCCTGCACTGCGCAGCAGTTCCCAGCTATCATGACCAGTCCCCACTTAAAATCTTTTTCCCTACTACACCACTTGCTCCATTTTTATTGAAAGTGCCCCCTTCTGTTTCTTTATTCAGACACAGAGCCATGGAGACGTCCTTAATTTTCCCTCTCTGCCTCCTGCTATACCTGTACTGTCTCCTTGTTTGGTTGTTTTTCATTTTAATAATGCACTTAGGATTGTTTGCAGTAGCCAAGGTATACATACAGTTTTAAATCCCTCATAATGTCTGCATTGTTCTGTGACACCTACTATATATCAGTTCTATCTGAGTTCTGCTGCCATTAAAGAGAGGTTCCTTTCCTTGGACAGATAATTTCATGCCTTTCACCAAATCTTTTTGTTTGACCCCAGCTTCTAACAAAACCAAGTGGAAAATTTTCATGCTGACCTTACTGAATCTTAGGCTTTTTATCCCCTACCATGTTCCTCTTTATGCCCTGCACCCCAGCAGTACCAGCCTTGCTAGTCCCTTTATTGTTTTCTCCCACACATATCAGTGTCTCTCTTTTCAGCTAGAGTTTGTAGTGCCTTTCTGTCCCTCTCCTCTGTCAAGTGTGTCCTGAAAGCCCATCCTTATGAAACACCCACAAGCATTATGCCACACTGGAAATGTTAACTGTGCTTGTGCTGCATCCTGGATGTTGCACAGAGGAGCTACTCACCGTGCACAAGACTGAGGGGACCATTAGGAATGAGAGCTCTGATAAGAGGCAGGCCTAATTTGAGAAAGTAGAGTAACAGCATGGACAACTCTAATGATTTTTGGTGAAGGGTTCACATTCTGAATCTGATGGGAGAGTCTTCTACTGGCACTTGTTGAAAGCCACCTGGGTGCTCAGATATCATCCCTTTCTTGGAGTGGGCATGATACTCCATGTCTTTTCCACCTTGCAGCCATTTCAGTGTTCTCATAGGGAAAAGATATGATGATGGTTATAGAAACCATATTGAGAGCACATTAAGAGCCATTTAAAACTGGACCTGGGATGGAGTCTTTATGGATTTGCAGAGACAACAATCTCTGAGGGCAATAGGTTAGAGATCAAGCAACATGTATGAATGCTACTGAGAAATTTGCTCATTACATTCATAATAATTAGCTGGTTTTAACAGCAGTTTCTTAAACTGTAACTTCACCCAAACTGGGATTGTTTTAATCTCTATAAACTTGCCTGGATGAGGCTAGAAGATGCATTTTTTTAAGTGTCAGAGTAAAATGATTTATCTAGCACTTAAAACCTCAAATGGGCTGGGCAAGTGATAATTTAGCATTGTAGCTACTACAAATGAATCTTCTGCTTCACCTTTTCTCATTTTTATTATTTATGACAGTGCAACCTTTCACTCTGAGCTCGTTAACACTGTGTCATGCAGGGAAATGCCTCCAGATTGCTGACTATCACTTGGAAACATTGGGAGAACAGGTAGTTCCCAGTCCATGCTTCCCCAGTTATGTGCCACACGTGCTGGGACAGGAGTCTGGCAGTGCAGGAGAATAGTGAGGCAGTGGAAGCATCCATAAGGCTGCAGTTCATGTCTGCCTCAGACACAAGGGCTTTTTCCAGCACTCTGAAGCATAACTGCTGTTAGTTGCTCCTCTTGAACCTGCAGCAGGGAAATCCACATTATTGCACACTTAAGCCTCCACATGACAGTCACTGCCCAGAAACCACCTTGCCGAACAACACATGAAGAAAGCCAGCCAGGCTAAGAAGCCTCATTCTCTTTTCCAGACATTGCCTCCAGCTGGAGAATACTGAGCCTCATCTGTCTCCTGCCAGGCACCCACTGTTGGCCTGCCTGGGCATGGCTCCTCAGGGGCTCACCAGAGTGTGTTTGGGCTCACACGTAGCAAGGAGGGAAAGAAAGGGACTGCCAAACCCCCAGCTCTGAGTGTCAGGGTCCCTTAGATTCACAGCATGGGGATACCTTGGAAATGAGTGGCACAGGAATTTCCTCTTCCATAAGCATCGCTTCACATATCACAAAACTATTCTGCTCCTTCTTAAAAAGGGACTTATTTCCCCCACATCTGATTGCTATTCCAGAACTTCATAACTCAAAATACTTTGACTTTCAGCTGAAGGATGTTAAGGATAAGCTTATCACTATTAATTATTGTCCTTCAGGTTGCTCCTCTCCTGCCCTGCACATTCTCATGCCCTTCTGAATGCCACCTCATCCTTGTTTTGCTGAGCCAAGCATCACAAGCACTTGTAATGTCTTCTTTTCAAAGAGGATCTACATTACCCCAGCCATCTGAGGAGCCCTCCTTTATACTCATTAGAGAATGCGGTGCCCCCTTCCCCCTTGACCCTCTGACCTCTGTCCAGGTGACCACAGTCCCACTGCCTGCATGGCAATGGTGGCAGCAGCTGCAGCCTTGCAGCCTCATAGGCATATTTGTGCCAACTTGGCACTTCTTTCCTTACTCTTTAGCTGGCCTGGCACTAGTATTTCCCTGCATTTATTTGCAATATCTTGGCTGATTTTTTGTGCTTTTTTCCTTGGTGTTGTTTTTTTTTTTTGGCTTGTGATTTTAAAAATTATTTTATTTTATTTTTTTCCATGCATATTTCTTGGCTGCTTCACAACTGGCAACTCAGAAAGAAGTTCCGACCAACAGACATACCCAAGTCTTTCTACTCTGCACTTTCTTCCAAGTGGGAATCTCCAAGCTGTCAGCAGAAATTCCTGTGAGCAATGCCTCCATTACATTTTGAATTGCATTCTTCATCAGAATTCTGAAGCAGGATGCCTATTTTGTTTTGCAGGATATCCCATTCATCTCTGAGTATTAATGATGTTGTCTAATGAGGCCAACAATTAGCTTTTGATGGTGTTGAGCTGATGTCATCTCTTCAATAATTTATTTCCTTCAAGATTAATATTTTCTGCACTTTGCTTTGCTGGCTGCATGTAGCAGTCTGGATCTGCCCTAGGAAGAAGAGAGAAAGGTGAGGAAGAAGTATGTCAGCCTTCCTAGAATGCCCATCTGCTCCCTAGGGCATGGGTTTCCTCTTCCTCTAGGTGCCAGGGTTCACAGAGCTGGAAAGCTCAGTCCTGGATTTAAAGGAAAGCAAAACCAAGCAACTTGCCAGAACCACTGCTGCATTCCCTCCTTTTCCAAAGGAGGGTGGGAGAGGGTACATAAAGCTATGGGCAGATGCAGAGGGCCAGGTTCTCTGTGTTAGCAGTGAGTTATAAGGCAGCTTTTCATTCTCTCGATGCTCCTGTAGGATTTTGCAGGGAGACATAACCTCTGCAGATCCCCCTGCAAGTAATCTGTAGCAGGCTGCAACTCCACGTACTTTATTAGCAACTGATAACCATCTCTCAGCCAGCCCTTGGACTCAACCTGCAGTAATGAAGTGGGCTGATACAAAACTGCTTGTTTATATGAGTGGAGTGACAGAGAGGGATTGCAGCATCTGAGTTCTCAGCAGCTGTGACATTGCCCTCACGCTGGACTAAAGGGCTTTAATTTTTGTCATGGGATCAGGTGACTACTCATCACCCATGACCATTTGTAGCCATTATTATCCAAAATGTTGGCTGTGAGAGGGAAGTACAAGAGTTAAAATAGCCAGTGACCTTCTCAGTCAAGTAACATTGACCTTAATGCATGTAAGACACGGAGCATATTTCCACTATAAGTGATGTTAAATTTAATAGTATTTTGAAATCTTTGGCCATCACATTCAAATCTTGGCTTAAACAAGAATCAAAAATTAAATTGGCAATGCCCATCTCCTGCTTTCACATCATGAGAACTGCTCTGTATTTTGTACATGCCAAAGTGTACACTGAGTTTGGGAATGAATGAAGACTACCTTGGGAATGAACAGCGAGTTTGAACACATTGGGAAAGCACAGCCAGTTTGGAAAAGCAGTTTTTGTCGGCAAATCTGCACATGTGAGCCAATACTATTTTGTCCTTACCTGGACTTCCTAACATCCACAAGCAGAAGGTACAGACACCAAAATCTAATAGAGGATGTGAAATTCTCTTATGGTGGAAGCAAAAGTGCTGTGTGAGGTGTTGGTGTTATTGGGTCCCTGAGAGTGCCCATGGTGTGGAGGTCCCCTGAGTCACCCACCCATCCACCCATGGGTGCCTGAACACACTGCCAGGGCACAGGAGGAGCAGAAATGCCCCACAAAGTGGGGACAAGGTGCAGAGGTGCTGCAGGAACCCCATGCCACCCCAGAGGATGGGGGCTTGGGGGTCCCATCAGGGCCAGTAAAGCTTAGTGGTGCTCACAGTAACCTAACTAATACAGAGTATTAATTTCTGAAAGTCAAATTTGATTTGATCTGCCAAAACCAGTTTCAAGGTGCCTGATGTGAATAGCTCCACAAAGGACCAATTTTTGGAAGATAAAAAGCTAGCATACCACCAGGGCAATGTTAGATCTCTTCAGCTTCTAGCCATGTGCAAAACCCCCCACCTGGACATTTGTCTTCATTTATCTGAAGTATTTAAATACCTCATTGTTCACAGTATGCTCCTCTGTAAATACAGGAAAACCTCCTATTAGCTTGGAAAAACAGAGGCAATGAAGAGATAACCACCACAGTCATTAACAATAGCTGGTGTACAAATAACCATCCTTTTAAACATACAGCTTGGTGTATTCCACTTGCTTCTGAAGAAACAACAGATTGTGGTCTTATGTGAAATCATTGCAGGGACTGTTGTACTCTCCTGCCTTTCCACCTTTGCTGGCTGCTGGAGTAAGCAAGAGGGTAATGGAAGAGACAGTTTCCTGGGAAAAACAGTTCCCTCCTGCCATAACCTCAAGAGCCTTTCCTGAGCCCTCTCAGAAGTGTGGGCACAAATTACAGAGGAACCTTTCCTCAGCAGTAACCAGGCCCTGGGGATTGTTTTTAGTACTGCAAAGTCTCTTGCAGGCCCACATAAATAAAGACAAAACACGCAGAAAATGCAGAGTGCAAGAGTGGGATGTTGGAAGACAGTTGGTACAACATGGAAAAAAACACAATGGGAAAATGTAACATAGCACTCTGGATTGCCATGCTACTTAAGCACAAGACCTTTTCCATGTCAAATTTAAGGAAAACTAGCATTCCCAAAGTTAGCCTGCCTCCCCCTTTTCTCACTTAAACAAATTATTTTGCCAGACACACGGACTATTTCTGAAAATTTTTTCAGGCCTGTTCTTACCAAAACAGAAGTCCCATTTTCCATGAATGAAGGCTGCCAGGTCCAGGTGCTCATGCTCTTGCCTCCCATCCCCACACAGACACACAAATACTTATTGACATCAAACAGCTTCCAGCATGATCATTTTTGAATCCAGCCCAAACTTCCCATTGACATTGACTCAAAACAGTGTGTGCATCACAGCAAGAAAAAGAAAAGAGTGATATTGCTTTATTGACTGAAATAAAAGTTCAGAGACAGAATTATGGTAAAGAAACAACAAAAGCAGAAAATGTATCTCCCATGCTTAAGAAGTCATTCAACCTATGAATGACTTCTGCAGAAGTCCCTTGAAATGCGTGTTTTGAAATTATATGAGCTACCAGAACCTGTATGTTACACAGCTCTACATTGTTGCTACAGTCACTTACACGCCAAGCCATCCTCTGCTTCCTCTGATACTGGGCCTATTGTTCTGCTCCACATAAGAGCCCTGTCACCTCAGCCCTGCTTTCCATATGGATAAGCTTTTCATTCCCTGCCCATTCAGTAAGACTCAAGGAATCAGGATGTCATTGGGTCTCTGGTTTTGTCCCTCTCAGACTGCAAGAGCAACAAGTCCTTATTTCTTTTTGATGTTGCACAGAGCCAGGAGGAAAGGAGCTTAATTTGTGAAATGCTAAGCAATGTAATTTTGTGTTGGAGCCAACAAAAGTGCTTCTCCTCACCTCTACCATGAGGAATTCTCTGCTTTACCATGAGAAGCTATTTTTATGAATCAAGTAGTTGGCACAGTGTTCCCAAAACACCCACACCTCACTCCCATCATTGTATGTCTGTGGCACTGTCCAAAAGAAAGTGCACTGCTGCTGTAAAACCAAAGAAAACTTGTATTGCAAGTTGATGTGTTGTGGCCAGTTGTTCTTATGAGACTCAGCTCTTGTATTCTGCTATCGGTGCTCTTCAGAAAAGAAGGCAAGAAAAAAACTCCTTTTGTAGGGTAATGGGCTGATCTATTCCCTTTGTGGTGGGAAGGATATGACTTTTTTTTCCAGTGGGATTGGTGTAAAAGTGATTTTGACAATGAGATCCATCAAGACCCAATTTTCTCTATTTCCAATCAGGTAGTAAAACTAAAGGCATATAAATAAACTCATAACTCAGCCCGCTGTCTTGCAGATGTTAATTTCCTCAACACTTGTTGTACAGGAAGCTTAAAAACACTGAAGTTAAACGGGTATTTTTGGCATGACTTAATTCTAACCTTTCAGGTATCATAAAAAGGAGCCAGAAGATATTTATGTCAGACAAACATGTGTGCAGCCCTTCTGAGCTGTGCTGGGACAAATGTGCTGCCTCAGTGCAGTCCCGGCACAGGAACCGAATGGGAGCAAATTGCTGGCTGTCACCAGGCAAGCGTATCTATTCGACAGCAAAAGATTGCATGACGTATTTGGGGATTTCTGGATGGTGCTTGCATGGCTGCACCCAATACATACTGCAAACCACTCCAGGAATCCCCTTCTGAATGTGGTTGACCGGGACAAGAGCCATATTTTCCCAGCTCACAGCTCAAGAGACTGTGTGTGAACACAGTGTTCAGTGAAACCTTCAGGACTGTGATCTCTAAAGGGTTACAACTAAAATGTCTGTAGAAAATCAGCTTTAAAATGTTATACAACAAAACATGTTATTGCTGGTATTTGAGTCAGGCTTGATAATGCATTTCAGGCTAAAATATTTCTTTGATTGTCACAGAAATATACGGAGAGCCAAGTGTTTGCTTTCAATGTGCAGAATATATTTGGTTGCATTTCATTACCAGAGGCTAATTGTCTGAGAAACAGTTTTCACATCCAGCATTCCTGATACGGTAAAAAAAAACAAACCAGAGAAAGGCTACTGAGAACCAAGAAGCCTTATGCTGCTGCTTATTTAAGAGTGAAAGGATTAGTAGTGTTCGTGAGTACTTAGGCACTTTTTTGAAAGAAATGTAGGTTAGTTCTTGGACTGATGTGGGTGCCCAGTGATCCTGCCCATCACTGAAGTTAGAGCACCACGTGTGTACTGGCTGTTTATAAATACCTCAATAGCCATTTTCAGTAAAATATGGAAATTCTTTCGTTCTGTAGCTGTTCTCTGTTAGATCATTAAGCATGTCAATACTGCTGAACAATCAAACAGGGGGAAAATGGTTTAATCTGCTTATGCTGGAGTGCTTATTTGTTACAATCATTCATCAAGAAGACCTGAAAAAAAGGAGGTTGATTATATCCATTGGTTAAATACCGCATGGTACACAAATGTGGCAAACACAAGAAAAAGATGGGCATCCTGCCTGATAAAGAATTACACTGAAAGTGAAAGGCTGACCTACAGTCAGCACATGTTAATCATTTTTACACCAAAGTGAGTGTAACGTTTCTATAGGGAAATTACTTCAATCTGGTCAGTGCAAGGAGCAGTTTGTATAATCGGATTGCAAATAAGGTTTGATCACATTCCAGCTTAATCTACTCTCTGAGTACCATTTACAGCACTAAATCAAACACTGGGAAGCTGCAGGTGCTGCTTTACAGTCATTACACCCAAGGGGCAGGGACTTGGTAATAAACAGCAAATAAATTGAAGCACTGACTTGCCTGCTACGGGGCATTTCTAATTATCCTCTAGTTTAGCTGGAAATTGTCATGCTCTCATCACAGACTATTTTAACTGCTGCTGAATAAGTGTGACACTTTTAGACTGAATTAACTGAGAATATGAAGAAATGCCTTCCTTTTTTTTCTTTTTTTTTTTTTTTTTTTTTAATGCTGGATCAGAATGTAACTTGCTAAGATTCAAGGAGGACAATCTGTTTTCATGTCCCCATGCTGGGAAGTAGAGACATAACAACTGTAAGCCTCATATATTTTAATTATGGACTGAAGACCTACCATAATGAACAGCACTTGTCATGATAGCTCACACATATCCCAAACAGGCTGATAAGCAGGGCTGGAGCCTCCCATGCTGTAGTTGAGCCAGGATTGCTGGTGGTGCTGTTTCCCAGAAAAGCTGATCGTGTGAGTCTATGGTGGTCAACAAACTGCTGTCGTGATGTATTTAGTGAGTTTAAGGAGAAGGGAGGAAGATAGGACCCCTAGCATCTTTTAAAAAAAAAAAAGTTGTTTGGAAATGCACAGATAATTGCAATGATTAAAAGCCACAAATATCTTAGCCATTTGTGATACCTCCCAATCCTCCCACCCAGGTTTAAACCTAGTAACTTGTCAACACAAGTAATATTCAGAGGAATGCTGATATAAAAAGACACCTCTGCTGGGAAGTACAATATCGTAGCAGCAAAGGTATGTAATACACCTTGATGAGAGGTGATGAGGTGATCATTCTCAGTACTTCTTATAGGATGAGTGATATGCAGGTAGCCTGACAGCTGCAGTTGTGAAGCTTCTGTACAGCTCAAACCCAGAACTAAATGGCATTTCCTGATGGAAAGATATTAGTTGTAACTAGCTAAGGCATATTTCTATTAATATTTTTTTTCTATTTTACAGAGACATTATAGTGTAAATTTCCAAACTGGATTAAAATCTCAATTTGTGATCATATTTTTTACCCAGATGAGATGCTTTTTATTAATATACTGTGAAATAAGATTCATAACCTTTATGTAAATTATTGCCACTAATACCCCTAAAGAACTATTTAACAGGTAGCAGTAATGAATGCAATTGGATCACAGCTCTGCAAATATTCTTTTTCCACTTGCTAATGAACAAGAGACAATGCAGTAATCCTTGGGTTTGCATTTTTTAGGACTTCAAACAATTAATAGCTTAAAGGATTTATTACAGGAGAGATGCGTGGCTGCCAGTTTTGCAGCTCTCGGTGGCCCGCCCTCCGAGGGGGCTGTGCAGGGATGGCACGGCAGCGTGCAGGGCAGATCCTGTCATCAGAGCTGCAAATCAGCTCAGCTCGCTGACCTCCACTGCCGGGATCCAAGGAGCCAATAAGGGCTGCACATTCACACTATTTATTCCAGCAGGGAGTAAATGGATCTTTTCTGCTGGATAAACTCAGTTGCAGACGGGAATAACGGTGGAGCAGAGGCTGCCCTAGTGCCCACTGAAATACTGTTGAAGTTGCTAAACCAAACAGAGGGTGGGGGCTTCACTTCTCTGGAAGTGTCTGCCTAGAGCTAGTGTGGGAAGAATAGAAGAGAATAGAATCGAGCCCAGAAGCTTAAAAAAAAAAAAAAAAAAAAAAAAAAGAAGTTAAAGACCAGAAAGACTGAAATGTCTCTTGCATCCAGTTCTTTTTCACCCGCCAATTAGGTTTCAAAACTGTATATTTATTTGTAAGTGTTATCACAGGGGCACAAGGTATTATCCTGCCCTTAACATTTGGAGGGCTTTCCCCCCCACAAATAGCTGCCCTTAGCTCCAGTGGCCATGACTAGGACCACTCAACATTAGCTGGCAACTTTTTTTTTTTCTTATGGAAATGTAATGAATGTTCCTTTGTTACATGTTGATTTGGTCTGGTATCTGCATTTAAAGTGCCTCCATGTTGTAGATGAGCTATGCTTTTCACATTATGTTCTTTCTTTTGGTTTTCAGGCAAATTAATTAACATGATACAGAAAAGGGAGAATACAAATGCTGAAGCCCTCACTTTAAGCCCTCATACTCTTTTGTTCTCCATTATTGCACCAAATTATTTAATTGGGTCTCTCTGATTGTGCACAGACACAGAAAAGAACACAGTCTATTGTGAGAAGCCCTACAACCATAATGCAGTATCAAATTCAATTCCCATCAAAAGTGCTTGCTGCTAAAAGCCTGTACTGTGGCTGCAGATTAATGAAGATCTGCATTGAGCAAAGTGGTGGTCGTAGAGACATTATTTTTCTCCAATAGAAGGCCTATTCTTGAAGAACAATAAAAGCATAGAAAAGCGTTAGTCTGCTTATGGATGGAAATAAATCAAAATGAATAAGAGGGTTGATGGAAATAGTCTGAAAGCAGTAGAGTGGAATTCTGAAAATACTGTTTTTGTTTTGTAAGGATTTTTTTTCCCATAGTCTCTCAAAAATGCTGCTTGATGGAGGCTCAAAAGCCTTGGAGTGAAGGACAAATCTGAAAAATCAGAAACTAATTGCAGAAAATCAGCATTCTACAAATGCATTTTTTTTTGCTACAGAGATGCTGCACAGAATTCAGAGTCAAGAAGAAAATGTAAAGAAAAAGGAAAATGAGTCATTAACTAAACACAAGTTTGATCCAAAGAACAACCAACAGCCCCAAAATAGCATTCAGTCACCTTCAGATGAACTTTTCCTCTGTTTGCCTTTCTCTTGCCATGACTTTGTACATAGTTATCCTTTCTTCTCCTTCTCCTTTCAGTGTCAAGATCAACTTTGTGCCTATTTGTGTCAATGATTGGGGCCAAATCCCAAAGCACTTACCAGCAATGAGAACACTGCCGCTGACTGCAGCTGGACAAGCATGTGAGGGAAATTTCTTTTTAGGGCCATGTGTTTTCTCTGCTTATACTTGCAGGTGGCATCACCTTGGCACTGCTCAGGGTTGGATGTGTTTGAACACTGAGCTGAGGACTAGGATAGAGCCCACAGGCCACGCTGTGGTCAGTGACAGACTGTCAGTCACGGCCAGGCTGTGCAGAGAGCAGGGAATCCACACTCACATCACCTAAGGCCATCCCCCCAGATGGAGACAGCCAGGCCAGAATGCTGAACAGGTTGAACCTCCTCTCTGGAAGTGTCTCCTCCTACCCTTTGGTTATGTTAAAATGCCACCACGTTTGGAATACTGAATTGGGTGAACTGTTGGGTGGCCTAAAATGAGTCCAGGTGGTTCTGAAAGAGATATATCCATTTTAAATGTTTAATCTCTGTGCTTCCTCGCACTCCCAGCATCTCAGCTGGGTATACAATCATAAGTGATAGAAAGACTGAGTGCCCAATTTACATGATTATACTCAGGAAGTGATTCCAACTCTGCACTGAGGATGCACATTTATAAATAAGAAATGCAGTAAGTCCAAAACAATATATGCTTTATTATCAGTGTGCAAGGCTACTTTTTAAGTGCTTAAGGACTTCCAGGTCTAAGTCTCCCAGACCTGAGACATGAGACTCTTTATTGAAAAGAACAATTAAACACAGAATCATTGAAGAATCTTTGAGTCTCTGCTGTGAAAGCCTGGGCAGTAACAAAACTTCTTTCCAGAGCTGGGGCAGCTTGTGGATGATTCTGTGCATTATCATGACTTAGAGGTCTACAGTGCCTTATCACATTGGATGACACTGGCCTGCTATTCAACCCAATAATTTATATAGGATAAAATGGAGTTCATCATAGCCAGTGAGCAAGAAGGGATGCAGGCTCTTCTTAATCACTATTCAAAAGTGTGTTCTGAACCCACCTTGTAGACTTAGAGTTTCAACATTCACCCAGGATTTACACTGATGCTTGCTATGAGTGTACTGACAGTGGAAACAAAGTGGAGGTGCCTTCTTGATTTATTTTACCCTGCATGAAGTCACACAGAGCAGCTTTGAATCATACTTAACAATAAATTTACATTAGACTGAGCTCTGCTCTTTCTCATTATTAGCTCTCAGTCTGAGGTCTATGCTGATGTGAAGATCTCTCACAACATCTCCAAGGATCCGTGTTCCTCTGGTGACACATAAAATACAGGTAAACTTAAACAATGGCTCCTTTTTGAAAGGTCTCAGCCTAAGCAGCCTAAACTCTCTTATAAAACTGCCCCTGAGCACCCAGACCTGGCTGCTCTGATTTCTGGGGTTCTGTGAAGAGGAATGTGGCCTGGAGGCACTGTAGATGTTGAGTGTGTCCAAAGACAGGAGTGCAGAAGTGGATGTCAGAAGCTGGGAATACATGTGGGATCAGTCTAGACAGAGCAGCTGTAGCACAAGCACAGACCTGTGCAGGATGCAAACTGTAACCTATGGCTCAAAATGACACATCTCATTTACAGGGGCTTCATTCTGGTGCCGTGCAGTCTTTGCACAGCTTGAAGAACTCCCAAGTATTTATGCTGAGTAAACAGACCTGAAAATATAAGAGGGTTTGAAATAGTACACACATGTTCTTCAATGAAGGATTGAGTGCCTGTGAAATACATTGTGTATCCCACAGTTCTGCACAGGCTGGAGGAGATTGCACAGGCCTAGAGACCCATGCATTTCAGGAGACACAGCTGAAGGTCAGCTGGGACCCTTCATGGTGCCCAAAGTGACTCCACTGCTGCTACACACCTGAGTGCCAGCTCCTCTTCAGTGCTGCATCATGGGCCTGTCCTGTGTCAGCCAAAGAGACTTCCTGGGAGGTTATACCAGTTAAAACTGCACGTTTTTCAGCACAAACAAGGTAATATTATTTCTTTCTTTATTAGGTCACTCTTACAACATTTTTCTTTTTGTGGCTGATGATAGCCATCTAGATGAAATCAATGTTTTGAGCAGCATCGATGTTCACTGTCCTCTCCATCACCACCCTCTCCTCACCATCCTCTCCACAGACAGCTGTGGTGAGTCTTACCCTGAGTTCCATGAGGCCAGCCCTGCTGCTGGGAGGGAGATGTGCTGCACAGGCAGTGCTGCTCCTGGGATTCACCAGCATGTGCCACATGGACTCAGCAGTGCAAACCTCCTGGGGGCTGAGATGGTCTCAGGTGCTCAGAGACTGATTTGTTCTGCCAACTCCAGAGGAAGGAATAGTGTTTTCCTGCACCCAAGAGCTGCCTGGAAATGATCTTGAACAAGTTGAAATTGGAAAAGAAAGAGAGGAGCCACTCACTGTGTTCATTTCTAAAGATCACTGGATGCAGATTGCAAAAATCTTAGTTTTAGTTTGACACTTCTTCTCATTTTTTAGATCAGCTGTAAGGTAAAAAACATCACTGTCAGGTAAAAAACAACTTCAACAGTTGTAGGTCCCAGCCTATTGAATGGTCTGGCTGTTTTTTTGTTTTTTTAATTTTACAGATGGCAAAACACTAGAAAGGGGACCATGAACTGCCACCCAGCCTGTGCCAGCAGAAAGAGAAGGAGATGTAAAAGGCTGGGTGGTGCAAGAACAAGACTCGGTGGCACTGCTGTGGGCTGAGTCCCTGCTCTGAGCCCTGCTTCCTCTGGTAATTACTAAGCACCTGCATGGTGGTCTGTCTTGTAGGGATGTGAGCAGACACAAGGGCTGACTATCGCCCCTCATGGCTGTGCCTCTGTTCACATTATAAGGTGAACATAGAGTTTATAGTTCCCACAAGCCATGTCAAACAAATTAATTATTTTGGACAGCACTGTACATTTGGTGACTGATTCTGTGTATGACATTTAAATGTTTCTGCTGAACCCTAACCCAAGACTGATACTAGAGGAAATGCAAGTTTGTCACTCAGCTTGTTTGACCAGACAAGAGAGCAAACTGAACAAAATCAGCGAGTATATTGAGCTCATACATTGCTCCTTATCATCTTATTAAAATAACATTTGCTAGGAACAGTGGTGTAAAACAACACTCATGGATTTAGACACTGCTTTTGTTCTAGCAAAACAAGGTATGAATGAAATCCACCCCTTACTGGGAGAAAACCTCTAGCCCTTGCTGCAGCCTATGTAATGTTTCCACACTGACTACTTGAACATTGCATTTCTGCTCTCAGATTATCTCGGCCTGAATATTTCAGTAGGTCTTCTAAGCTGTGGGATTTGAGGGTTGGCAACTAAACTTTCTCATTGGGCAATTCCTTTCCCAAGCAGAACTTCCCTCCATAAATACTGCAAGCACCTTGTGCCTGCACTGTCTTTGAAACGTCTGTCTGTTTGGCAACAAAGGCTCTTAAGACATAGTGAGCTTTGCACTGTGTTATAACTTTCATATTACCCTTTGCACAGCCATTTTACTTCGGCTGCATGCTGTGTATCATTCATTGCAAGTTTACTTCATTCTCTGAATTCATAGCTGATGCTCTCTGGACCATAAAATTTCAGCTGCAAAACCAGAACATCTCATTATTTCTGAAATATCGAGCTTGTATCTTCTTGATAAATAATTCCTACTAGTATAATGTATCAGACTAAAACATATTTTCTGAGGCCAGTGAGGTTAAAGCGGCAATCTCACCTTTTTTAATTTTTTTGCCCTGAAGACAGTGATTTCCATATATAGAGTGACCCCGGTTTGTGTTGAACATGGGGAATGAGGATGAAGCATGAAACGACACATATTGCTGTCAGAGATTTGAAATGAGGCCTGCTAACCTGTAGGCAGCCTTACAGGACTAATCAGTCCCTCACATTACCAATGTATTCAGATTTGCTGCATGCGGCAGCCAGCAACGGCCAGGGAAGTTTTCTTTTTTTATCACTGCCATTGACAAACATTACATTTTAATGCGATTCTCCCCTTCCATCTACTGTCTAAAAAAAAAAAAACAAACCACACACCAAATCCTTTGACACCATATCTCTGAGACACTGGTCTCATCTGGTTTCCTTGATGCTTGAAGAGTGGGTGCGACTGTGTTGATTTGCTTTTGAATATACATTAGTCAGCAGTGCTTAAGCAGCTGATAACATTTTTTTACTCTTGTAGCTGACAACACAAACTCTTTTGAATTCATCTTGCTTCTTAAACTTTGCCTGTGAAGTTTACAGCAGCCCAGGACACCTGAGCTGAGTTTGCTTGGAGATGTTGGAAAATGTGTTAGCAGAAATGAAAGCCAAGGCCTGTTTTTTGCTCACAAGCTTTTTCTTTTATTACAGTATTCTAAGCATTGGTCAAAGCATCACCAAAAGAGCCACTTGAATCCATAAAATGACTTTTCCATTCAGAGCACACACCCAGGGAAGACTGTTTTCTCCCTTTTGTAAGATAGAAATTTCAATGCTGGTAAAATGTAATGTATACTCTTTCAGATCACTGTTGTACTAAGTGCTTCTTCATCTGCAAGCAACAGTATTTCTTGTGTTCTTGATATATGTGATGACTCTCCATTTCAAGGTTTCATACAGGGAAATAAAACAGAAAAGGATAGAAAAAACCCACTAAAAGTCCTAGTGAGTAGCAGCAACCCAGTATGAAAATGTCTTTAAGTGAGGATTACATTACCAGGTTTTCATGTGGAATAAGGCACAGCAGGAAGAGCTGGGTCAAGGGCACAGGCCATACACCCCTCTAGTGCCAGTCCAAGCAGAAATCACCTGGCATGCAAATGCCTCTCCTTGTATGCTTCTGCACCTTCTTCAGGGTTTGTGGTGTGCCTGGAATCCTTGAGTATTGCTCACTAATCCATTTTGGAGCTAATGGCAGCACAGTGAGACATGCAGCAAGGAGGAAGCGCAGGCGCCAGTGCTGAGGCCCAGCACATCAGCTGCATGCTTAGGATCTCCAGCATTACTCCTCCTGTCTTCCATTGCATCCTGAGGACACAGGTTTTGCTCCTGTTCAGCCACCAGTTCTCTTCCCAAAGGAATAAAGCAATGCTGCTCTCTGCCCCTATGTCCCAGCAGGTTTTCTAGTCACTTTTTCCCTATTTGGACTCTTTGTAGGGAAGGAAGAATAGAGCTTGTACCACAGCTCACTTTGTTTGGATAGAGGATCAGTGTTGTAAAATAAAATTGACAGTAAGAAAAAAAATTCTTGTCTTTAGTGTTGAATACTGATAATGCTAAAGATTTCCTGGAGGATGTTTTGCACCTCTCAGCCTCAGAGGGTGCTCCTGCAGGGTGACTTAGGCCACCCTCTGTCCCCACTCTGGGCTGTACATTTCTTTACTCTTTTCTTCCTGTACCAATACTCATACAAACCTCTAATAAGTCAGCTCCAGGCATGAAACTAGCAAAACGTTAACTTGGGATTAAAAAAATAATGACTGAAGGCTTAAAAGTTTTGCAGATTCTGATCCTAAATGTGCTCAGCAGTTCTTCAAGAAAATGGGCACCCTAAGAATTTAGACCTAACCTTATCTCATTCTGGAAGAAAGGGAGATGAGAAGGAGATATGCTAGCTTGGAACAGTGATTCCCCTGCTCAGTGAGTCCTTAGTGCATCCTTCAGTATTGTTATATTAATTAATGAGATGACTGGCTCTTGCAATTAAGGGATAACCATTGTGTGAATATTAAGAAAAGCTTTAGTGATGTGTAGTTGTGTTATTGTAGTTTAGATGCCCTCTGTTCTCCCCATAGCTCCCTTTTCCCCCCTGTATTGTGACCATCGGACAGCCTGGGCTGTCTAGGGCAGGCAAAAGGAAGGCTGCACATGTGTCCCTTGCATGGGGCAGTTGGGAATGGAAAATCTGGGTGCTTAGGGGGTGAGGCACGGCAACACCTGACCTTCAATCCAGTTCCAAGAAAGCAGTCTCCATTGATAAATGGCAAAGAGGGGCTGACTGACGGACTTTGGGAGGGGCCAGGGCTGGCTGATGCAACCCCCAGGGGTGTAAAACACTGAGCATCCGTCTTGAGGATAAACCACCCATGTAATACCCACAAAAGCAGTTCCCACTGCTGTGAATTTTTCTTTATATAGCCCTTTTGTTGTATTTTTGTCAAGGTTTAATAAACCTTTTTAAATTGTCAAAGTGAGCAGTAGTCTCTCACAGCATGTTGCAGGTGTGCTCAAGCCAGGTCCAGGATAGCAGCTCTGGAAATGACAGTGCTATGGTGACACCAGCGCAGTGCCCCAGCCTGGGGTGGGGGGAGGTCGCATCCGTAACTCCAAACTGCCCCAGCTGCCAGCCAGGGCTGTGCCAGGGCACGGGTGTCCCTGAAGTGCCACGTAGCTGCCAGCCCTGTGGGGACCTGCTGGGCTTGCTGGACTCTTTGGACAGCACCACTCGTGTCTGTGTGGGCAGCTGTGCCGAGCAATCCACCTCCACTGGGATGAGCGGCCACCCAGACCCGGTCACCGCGTGGATGCTCCATCGGATGTGCCTCCAGCTCACTGCATGGACATGGAGAACAACCCCCAGCTTGTGCCACTTCTCAGTGCTTCACTCCCACTCAGAAGGATTTACCTGGAGGCTCGATTTACCACTAAACTCGAAAGCAGCTCTGGGGAAATGTCTGCTCTTCACAGAAGAGAAGAAGGGAAATTTCCCACCGAGGTTTTACATAAGTGTTATTTTTCCCCTTGTGTAATGTATGCAGTTGAACTCGGGGTCTTTTTCCGCTTGAAATAAAAGAGCTTCAAAGACAGTTTAAATAAATAAGTAAGTTTGATGAAGTGATAGAATATTTCTGCAGGAGAGATCATTGACAAATTCATTTTAGAATTTTTTCTACATACCATGGCATCTTGTTTTTAAAAAGATGATTGAAGTCTTTGAATTTGCCCCTTGGACCCATTTAAATCTGGTTTCTAATCCCTTAGTCTCTGTAATCATACGAAACCTCTATTTTGGTATTATCATTTGAGTCCTAAGTATCTGCCAAGTGCGTACTGTATCATCAAATATTTGTCATACAGTTGTGATTAAGATGTAGAGCCCTCAAAAGAGGTTGATAACAGTTTAAGCAACTTTGGGGTAAATGAAGGGATTTAAAGGATTAGAAAACAGATAACAGATGTTAAATGTGTACAGATTTTTCTGAAAGTTTTATTAATTTTTAAATACATGCCACAAATAATGAAATGCAGAAGGTTTCCTGCATGTTATACTCACAATTCTACTCTCCTACATGTTAAAACAATTAAAAACCAGGTATCCCTGTCACCATTCATCAGGATATTTTACCCCCAACTGCCATCATTCAAACACTTGAACATGACTGCTGTTCAGTGAGGCAGAAAAGAAGCCCACATGTTCCCAGACCTTAAAAGCCAGGCTAGTGAGCCAAAAATGGCATTTGTGCTCCTTCTCCTTTAAATAAAGGCTCCAGGCCCTGACTCACCCCAGCTGTGTTGGCTCTTTGCTGCTGTGGGTGTCACAGAGGCCCTTCCCTGGAGCCAGAGATGAGGAAAGAAGGAGGGTAGATGGGGAGAAATGGCCAGATCTCACCTGGGGCGGCACAAGGCCAAGACCTGGACATGTTGCTGTGCCTGGGGACAGGAGGATTCTCCTGGAGACTGAGGAAGCCATTAAAAACTAGATGGGGTTTCATTCTGTTTCATTTCTTAGTGGTGGGATGACCTCTAAAAGATAATTGAAGGCTGGGCCCTTGATTTGTCTCAGATGTCTAAAAAGTTTGTACAAAAGCTTCTTTCCACAGGTTTCATTTTATCCATGGGAAGAAATGGATTTTCAAACGCCAGGAGAGCTTCTCTGAGCCAAGCAGGTGAGTCGGCTCTCCTAGTTCAGGCACTCACAGGTTAACAGTTATTATTATTTTTTATGACAGTAGACAAACTCTGACAGATCTTACTGCAGGAAGGCTGGGTGAATAGTTCTTATCCTAGCATGCCTTGAGTTCGCAAGGGGAAACAGAAATAACTGTGTGCAAAGGGTACCTCATTGTAAATGGTGACTGAGCACGTTTGCACAGACAAGATGATTTTTCTTGGATGACCAGGACGAGGATCTCAGTGGAGTTGTTGCACTGTTGAGCATGATCCAAGAGAAGAATTGAGCAGTTCTTTCCTGGCAGCAGATGGAAAAGTGTAAGACCACACCCGGAGTGGTGTGTTTATACCAGGTGCTGCTTTACAAGATGGGCATTGCAGTAGTAGAAAGAGCAATGGAGGTGCTCAGGTGTTTCAGCAGGGAAGGGAGTTTAAGAAAACAGACTCTTCATTTGTTGCAAAAGAGGAGGCAGAGAAAAAGGAACATGAAACGCCTGAGACGCTGAGGAGTGGCAAAAAGCTGGATGCCAAGGATGTAAGAATGGAACAAAAAGCTGGAGGAAGAGAAGACAAGGTTTTCACAATGTTTCTGCACACTATCTCCCTGTAGAGGGTAATTAGTATGAGGAGCACAATAACCCACAATCATCAGGCAGCCCTGGATATGTTTACAACACAATGGTTTGCTGCATTGGCAGGAGAAGCTGCAAAGTCTCTTGGAAACCCCCTTGTTAAAATTCTCCCACCAAACAGAGGGTTATATGATAAAGATAAAATAGAAAAAAGCTAAGATATAAAATGTATTTCAATTAGCAAGGGACATAAGAGACAACCAAAATAAGTTCTTCAACAAAACAGAAATAAGAGGAGAATAAAGAGAAGTATAACACTCATTAGTAAAAGGCAAAAGAGAACAAATAAGCAATGAGGGAGATCAGACTCCAGTGTCCAAAATCTCGTTTACTGTGGCTTTCCCTCCTTTCCCTCTTCAAACAAAAAGAGGTAAATTGCAGCCATTATTTAGAAAAATCAATTTTTAGGAAGAAACAGGAACTCCACCCAGGTTAACAAGACCACTTTGCATTGCAAACGAATCCTTTTGGGTAAACAGTCAAGCTAAAGGGGACGCAGTTCATGCTACAACACAGAAGGAATGATTTGCAGTCTCCCACAAGACAATACTGAGCTATGAAAAGGCCAAGTCCTGGTAGTTGCTGTTGGATGCTGTAGTGACACTGAGCTGAGATTTTGGACTCCTAAGTCTCTGAACTGTGGTCTCAGCACAGCACAGGCAGTTAGGCATGGAAATGCTGAAATGCTGTATCACCTTAGCTCACTACCTCTATTTTCAGTGCCAAATCAATTTTATAGGTCTATGGGATGGTCATACAAACAAGTTACTGGGGGAGGAGAAGGTGTGAACTTGGTGTAAGTCAGCTGCCCTGCAGTGACAGCCATTGCACCAGTTCTGATCATGGCATACATGAGGGAGAGTTTCCTCCTCAGTTAGTAAATAAAGGGTAACAGGCAGCCTGGAGAGAGAATTCATTGTGGGGAGAGGAGCAATTAAAACACAGCAGTAAGTAGTTCCCATATCCATATCCTGAACACAAGGACGCAGGAATATCTCTGAAGGACATATACTTGCCATTTGTGTTCAAAAGGTTGTACTTTAGGACATGATCTGTCAAAATAACCATGTGGCTTCATTGGTCTCCCAAGGATCATCTTTACATGCGTGCATTCAACTGGTAGCCTGTGAGTTACTTCACTGGGGGCATCTCAGCACACGTGTTTCTGGCAGAAGGGGGTAGAAAGGGTGAGACTACACATGGGATATTTTGGAGAGCCTTGAGTAAAATACCAGAATCAAAATGAAAAAGATAAAAATAAGCACTGAGAACAATTTCCATGTCAAGTGCCTTGGAAATCAAGTCAAGACCGATGGACTTTTGACTGCATCCCAAGGAAGATGTGTACAGTAGTGTGTTGGAGGACTTTTGCTCTGTATGATTGAGGCATATTAGCCTTATTGAACTCATTTAAACAGTTCTTTCAGACTCTGAAATATTTTTTCCCCAAATCACTGTGATATTATTTCTGAATATTAAGTAGAAATCTACTTTTGTCGTGATGCATCCTTGTCAATCTGATGTCAAAATCAGCCTCAAAGAGCTTTCCTCAGCGTTAAATAATGGAGCTGTTAAGGTCTTTTGGAGCGCGTCCACAAGGAGCAGGGCTTTTTTCCTGCATCACTTCCAGTCAGAAGCAGGTGGCTAGAGCTGGCAGCATCTTCTACAGGAGGAGGCAAACAGTGCACAGTAGGGGCTGGGAAGCAGAAGGGGGATGCTACCACCCAGGATGCCAGGGTTCAGGCAATGAGCATGCAGGAGCAAGGGGTGAGCTGGGTGCTGAGGCTCCTGTGGGACGGCTGCTGGAGATCTGGTCAAGGGGATTGGGAGACCTCAGGGCAAGCACCTCCGCCAGTGTAAGCACCTAGCTTGTGGGTAGACACCCCAATGTGTGTGCCCTTTCTGAGGACATTAATCCCATTCCTGCAGCTGTGCCTTGTCACAGCCCATGCCAGCACAGCCCCTTCCTGCCTCTCTCACAGTGCGTATATTTCTCTCTTCTCACCTTTCTGGTGTCAATGGGAGCTTGTCTATTGATTTTGGTGGATGAGGAGGCAGGACTTGAAAGAGCAAATCTACCATCAAAGCCCCCACTCTAGATAGTGTGGAACAATTTGGAGGAGTGCCATTTTCTAGAGCAATGCCTCCCAGGTGAGCTGTGCTCCACAGGCTCTCTACAGCTCCAACCAAATATTGTCATGCTTCCCTAATATTACACCCTGTACTGATTAGATTGGTTGATTACTGCTCTTTTATTTAGTTATCCCTTTGTAAAGCAATGATGCCCCTATATTTAGGTGGAGGTGGCAACAACAGCCTTTTGCATAATGTAGAGGAAAAAAAAAACTTGCACCAGCCTTTGTTGATCTGCCTGGGTAGCTTGTTTTATTGGATTTTGTGATATTGAGATGGTTTGGCAACTGTTGGCCTGTCAGATTGAGAGGTCACTCACCAGCCTCCATCAGAGACTTAAAGGCACTGCAAGGAAACTCCTTGTGTCAATTTGACTCAATTTGCAAACTAATGAGTTAAGCCCTCCCAATGTGTTTAGGGTCAGCTCAGATCTATTTGGGAAATGTTTGACTATTAGCATTTAAAGCTTCAGATGTGCCATTTTCCCCTTCTGCTCCCCAGCCCTCCCCAGGTTGCTCCCTCCTTTAATTTCCCTGCAGGTTTTAGAAAGGATGCATTAAATTAAAATCACTAGCTGTTTTGTGAGCAGTCTTTTGTGACCAGTAATGAATGTAATGAGTGAAAAAGGAGAGGGAAAACAGGATGATTAAATGATGCTGGGCTGTTTTTCACCCAGCAGTTTGCAATGTGACACAAATGGACAATTGGGGCTTTTCTTTTCCCATTAATTTGTATCTCTGTTTGCACTTGTCACATAAAAAACAGACTATTTACTAAAACATGAGGTAGGTAACAGATGCCACCTCCTTTGGAGCTGAACCTGATTGACCCTCTGCCTGATAGTACAGTTGTGCAATGTTATTTTGGATTTTCTCGGTGTTGGACACAGCCCCAAGTACTTTGAAGGATAGGTTTTACTATCATGTGCCTTTAGTAGGATTGGTACTTTGCCTTGTGTGGTGATTGTGTTTTATAAAAGCACAGCGGTTGCTTTGAAACATTTTTCCAATCAGAATTGAGAAGCAGTCAGGAGTTCAAATTTTTTTCAAACTACAGGCAGAAAGAAAAGCATTCCTTCCTAAAACAAATGTTGGGGTTTTTCCATGATCTGTATTAATCAAAAGCTTTAGTAATTAATCAGTTTTCTGAGCCAGCATGTGCTCTGTGTGTGTGCGTGTGCGTGTTGATTAAACCAAGCATCTGGATCTGAAATCTTTAGATATCTATGTTCATTAGACTGTTTCAGAACTATCCTGAAAAACATTTTCTGCCTATTACAAATATACCAGATTCCTTCTTACTGTTTGCTCATTCCTAGGAATCCCACAAAACAGCCCCCAGCATGGGAATAGCCCAGATTTAGTACCCTAATTAGAGCAGAGCCTGGGCAGCTCTATGCACTCAATTTAAAAGTGAGGCTGTTTAATCTTGGTAGGATTCAGACAAGGTTTTAGCCAGGAGTGGATGTAGAGTTTTTGGAAAGCACCCTGTGAGACAGTCAAGATCAAGCACTTAGAAATGAACATCTGGCTAAATGAAATTGTATGAAATTGAGTATGGGAGCAAGGACATTCTCCATCTGATGTTTCACCAGATGTGTGTTTAAAACTTGTGCACTTGTCACTCCTACGGGCCTCACAGGAGGCTGAATCAAGGTCTGGCTGAAGCAATCCATGGTTAAGGTCAAAATCCATACAGAGTGCTTTTGCAATAATTCTCCCAGGGACAGGGAAGAGTAGCATTTAATTCAGAATTAGCAGAAATGAGCTGAAGCTGGCCAGGGTGTAATGTATTTTAAAGATGAACTTGGATTCACAGAGAAATCAGGTATTTTTAACATGATTTTTTTCACAGTTGATGAGCTGTGTGAAGTGATAGGTCCTGTAGCTCTGACAGGGCTCCAAGGAAAAGCATCATTACCAGAGACAAGTGACACATGCAGTCAGCCACAATGCTTCAGCAACAGGCAGCCTTATCCTACTATTAAGTAAACACTTCATCCAATTTCCATTTCAATTTTATCGTTGCTGCCGACACAAGTTATTAAAATGCACAAGCTAGCTTTGCAATTATTCATTCAAATAACACTTTAAATTGTAAGGGGTATTCTTGCTCCTGAACTTGCTGAGCTGCCATCCACACCTCACTGAAACACTCCTGGAAAAATGCACTGATGGGAAAGTGGCCTTTCCATCCTGATTCGCCTCCGCTCAAAGATCTGCTTCTGTTCACAGGAGGAAAATGAACTCTCATGCAAATAAGGCAACAACGGTAAATACTTTTTGTTTTGTTTTTATTGAATGAGAAAACAAACTTTAATTTGAATACTAAACCATCCAGAATATCTAGCTGAAAACATGTTTTTATTATTTACATTCCTAGGTTTGGCTTGTTATGCTTCTGGCATATCTATTCATATCTCTTGCAATATTTTTTCATTTCATACATTAATATTTAATATTCTTTATACATTGTTCAACCTTAATGGTTGTCTAATTTCTGTTTTTCATCCACAGAGAAGCTATTAATTTATGAGCATATAGGGCAGTAAGTAATAATTTGCATGAATGCCTTGAGCAGATATGCTTCCATAGGCCTCCCATAGCATAGACTTTGGAAAGGGTGATACCATCTATTGGCCAAGCTTCAATGAACACTCTTTACAAGAAGAAGGAGAAAAAAAAGTTTTTTAATCCATAAAGAAGTCTACTAAGTGAAAAATCAAGAGAGATGACAGGAGCTGGATTGTTCCTAGGGTTTATTTGGCTTTTTTTCCCTTTTATTAATGTGTTAAATATATTCCTGTGGTTTAGAAAGCATCACAGAAACTAAAGTTTTCTGTACATCTTCAGGATTTACAATGAGCATGGAAAAAAGATTCTCAAAGACTGGCTGGCCTGCAGGGACATCCCCACTCCTGGTCTTCCCAGCCGCAGTCTGGGACTTTCTTTCCAGAGGGTCAGTGATAATTTACACCCTGTGGTAAGACTAACTTCTGAGTCCTTCCACAGACAGATGTCAATGTAAAGCACTAATAATGTTTACAATGTATTACTGTCCTCAAAAGAGCGCAAATGAAGCAAATAATGGAATTTATTTTGCATTCTGCTGGGTATGGGGTGGAGAAAAACATTGTTTGTTGGTTAAGTGCATGTCTACTGTCTTCATATACAGCTCATTAGAGCATGTGAAACTGCTTGTTCTGAGTAAATTCATGAATACAAAACATTTCTGATGGAAGACCTTTGTACTGGACAGCAGACTTGAGGAATTTGCAAATTTTTTGCAGGCACAAAACTTTGACAGGGTTTTCTGTGTGAAAGGGTTGAAACTTCTTGTTAACACCACCAAGCCCTCATTTAATTTTTTCTGTGAATCCCTGTATTAAAATTTTTAGAATAGAACATTAAAAAAGATTAGAATAAATAGTTGAATTGTGGTAATATTTTTTTAAGTTGTTGAGGGCTTTTTGGTTGGTTGGTTGATTGTTTTTTTTATTTTATTTGACACATGTATAGTACTAGCTCCCTGACTTGATATTGCAGTGCGATCAAAGCACATTTCAAAAGGATGTGAAAGGATCCTTGTGAAAGAGAAAGCCTATGTTCTGATAAGGATTTTATGGAAGCTTGAGCTCTCCATTCAGTGTAGGTATACCTGAGTAGGGGTCTGCAACCACCAAAGACCATCCAAAACTTTTAAGGGATAAGAAATGAAGGAAATACCTGGTGCCTGACAGATACCTTTCTGTGTTTTCCCCCCTAGCATCTATTTAAGCAGAAGAGTTCATCTGTGAATTTCTCCTTCCATTTTAAAACTAGAACAAGAGTCCTATCCGCCAAGCAAGAAGTTACTGCAGCATGTCCTGCAAAACATCTCCTTTGCCAACAGACATTTCCAAAGCCGTCATTTAAAGACATTTTCTCCATATTTTATGTGCAGTTCGCAAAAATAGAGCAGCAGTGCCTGTGCATGTTATCTTGGCTTGCTTTGCTGCAAGAGTGCATTCAGGCAGAAATATGTGTGACTTTTTCTTCAGTCATCTACTTTTTACGTGTAGTGAAAACTCCAGTTAAATTAGACCCAGTGTCCTGAATAATCTGATCATGCACAGGGGGCAACAGAGTCAGAGCCTGGCTTTGAGAGCACTCACACAGAGCAAGGTGGCCACAGCTCTCCTGCCCAAACAAGGGTCTCTGTGTGAGGTGCAGATCTGCAGGGAATACTCACAGGCTGATAAAGGTGCTGCCTTTAAGGTACTGTCTGCCTGCCCATCCCAGAAAGCTTCTAGGTGCTCCTCCTGCTCTCCTCTTGAGACAAAATTGTGAAGAGAACAAGACTCACCCTTTCTCTCATTCTCCCTTTCTCTCTCTAAAGAGATGATGTGTCGCAGACATCTTTTGTGAAAAATCCTTTCTTAGGATTTCTTTCTTTTGAGAGCTGCAGTTTCAGCCACAAATGTAAACAATTGTTATCTGCTGCTGTGGAATGCAACAGGTGCACGTGTGATTGGCCTTCTATGGGTGTTTGGATTTCTTGGCCAGTCATGGCAGAGCTGGCTCTCGCTCTCTGTCGGAGCCAGCTCCTTTGTTATCATTCTTTCTATTCTATTCTTAGCTAGCCTTCTGAGAACTTCTTCCTTCTATCTCTTTGTAGTATAGTCTTAATGTAATATATATATAATATAATAAATCAAGCCTTCTAATTATGGAGTCAAGATTCTCGTCTCCTCTTCATCCTCAAAACCCTGCTTCTCAAAGGGACAATAATGATGTTTGCTAACTTACTTTGACAAAACTTAACCTCATTTTTCTGGTGTTTTTGCCTTGGGAAAGTGTAGAAGTCCATAACTAAAGGTCTGATTTAGTTGCTTAAGCACTTCTGCCTGGTCTCTCAGCTGAATCAAGAGAGGATTCACTGCTTTCAAAAATATGGCATTGCTGGTTTGGACATTTTGCATAACTGAACATCCATTATCTGAATGATACCTACCTAAAAAAAAAGTAGTCCTTCATGTTAAAGACATATCTAATTTTTTTTCTTATTGTGTGTAAAAAAGAAGGAGTACATGGTAGAAAGTGTGGCTGAAAAAAAATCAAATGAAAATTTATCTTCATAGTCATTTTCTACTCAATTTCCATGGTTGGAGAACTAAAACTCTAATATTAAAGTTCTAAATTAAGCTGTGTATGTGAGTGTACTAATAGTACTTGGTAACATGGAAAATAATCTGTCATATTGCTTTTCCAACTAATCATTAATGAATTAATGAAAGGGTTTCACTGGTTTTGTACTGTGTAGCATAATAAGATATACAGTATTTAAGGCTTTCAAAGATTTAGGACTCTATTAATGAAAAATAATTATTATCTTACAACACTAATTAAGTATAATTTGCACGGAACTAACATTTTCTAATCCCTAAACATTAGTAATGACAACAGCTCCTCTTGAAGCTGTTAACTGCTCTGCAACACTTTTTAAAGGAAGATGAATGGAAAAATGTGCTGGCAAAGAGGGATGCTGCCTCCAGGCAGATTGGGAGAGGCATATCAGCACCTGCAGGTGCCTATCTACAGCTTTATACCCCCCGCTTTTTGATTTAGCAGAAGTGTAAGAAGAGGACACCAGGACTGATTGGCAAGGTGAGAAGTGAAGCTGCCTTTCGTGTGGATCCTGAGGACTTGGCAGAGACTTTTCTTTTGCCATAAAGGGTTGTCCAAGGACAGGTGCTGGAATGGGATTTACTCACTGGGTTTAACAATCTGCTTCTTAAGCAGTTTCCTTTTGCATACATTTTCCCAGGAGCACCCCATCTTGTCCCTGCTGCAGGCTGAGGGCATGTCCCAGGTCATTTATGCTGGTTACCTCGAGAAGCAGCAAATGGATAAACTGTGGGAAATTGTTGGTGGTGCTCATGGACTAGTGGACATCAGATTGCAAGGAATTGAAACTGTGCATCCAAGACCCAACTGCCCCCTATCACTGCTTTTTCAGCAGAGGCATGCCAAATGAAAATCACTTCTGCCTGGTGTCCCATGGGCTCTGTGACACCCACAGAGTCACAAAAAACACCCACAGGTGGTATTTCCAGGGCTCCTCCACAGTTTAGATAGTAGATGGCAGATACTACCAGCTGGAGTTTTTCACTCTTCATATATGGGTTATAAAGAGCAATCTTACTTCTGCCACTTACTTTCCAGTTAAAATACTAATAGTCTCTTTTGTGGATAGGACAGTCTATAAACAGTAAGCTATACAGATCTTAAAAATCTAGAATGGTATGGGATGAAAGGGACTTTTAAAGGTCATCTAGTCCAGTCCCCTGGCAATGAACAGGTTGCTCAGAGCCCCATTCAACCTGACCTTGAATGCTGCAAGGGATGTTGCATCTACTGTCTCTTTGGGTAACCTGTTCCAGTGTTTCACCACCCTTACTCTAAAAATCTTCTATCTAATCTAAATCTACTCTCTTCTAGTTTAAAACTATTATCCTTGTCCTGTCACAACAGACACAGCTAGAAAGTTTATGCCATCTTTCCTAAAGGTCCTCTTCAGATGCTGGAAGGCTGCTGTAAGATCTCCCTGGAACCTTATCTTCTCTAGGCTGAACAACCCCCTCTCTCTCAGTCTGTCTTCATAGCAGAGGTGGTTCAGCCCTCTAATCACCTCTGTGATCCTCCTTTTGTCTCTCTCCAACAGATTTCCTGTGCCAAGGAATATATCACCTATCCTTTTTTTGACTTGCCCAAAATTTACAAATACTGCCATAAACAAGATTGAAGTTATAAATCAAGAATGAAAGAAAATGTGGCGACAAGTGGCAAGAAGATAGAAGGTGTCTCTAGAGCTGGGGAACCTCTGGGTTGTGTAAACTGCATCCTGCTCCAGCTGGACTCTGTGCTTGCCATGCAATCTTTGCAAAATTCTACTCTCTTAGCCTGTGGAGACCAATAGACTTTTAATTGCATTACCAGCAGCTGAACGTTTGACTTTGCACTATAAGGCTATTCTAGTATTTGGGAGATTTGACTGCAATTTTGAAGGCTTTGCAGATTTATAACCATGTGACGTACTGCAAAGAGTATTTGCAGAGGTCAAATTAATAACTGACAGGAAGGCAAGTGGAACAGAGACTGAACAGAATTTGTGATTTTATAATCTTGTGATATGTTAATTTTATGTCTTTTATCTATGTGAATTTTGTTAACAGTCAACACTATGTTTGCTATGCCACTTCCTCAGTGAGAAGTGCATTTTGAGGAAAGACAAGTCTATAGGAGGTTTGGAGGATCATTTAATTTCTTATAATTAAGGTCTATTAGAAAATAGCATATGAATAGATTTTCCCTGAATGTTCAAAGTAAGTTTTGCAGCTTCAGAATGAAGACTGAAATAATCTAATAAGGAAAAAGAATAGGAATAAACAAATTAACTAGTTTTAAGGACTTAAACAATACTAGTGCTAAATGATGTTGGACTTAAACATTCTACTGGGGGTTCATGGAGTCCGTATGTCAGAGAGGGACAGTAGCTTCTTCAGTCATCAGGTTACCAAGTTGATGGAGAGGGAAAAATAATGTTGCTGGGGGTGGGAAACCCAATGCATCCCACTCCTACCAGTTTGATGACAGGGCCAGCAGTAGATGCCCAGAGTCCAGAGAGTGATCTCAGTTCAGCAGGAGAGCACCTGGAGAGCAGCACAAAAGAATTCCAGCTACTCCAACCAGTAAATCAGCTATATCAGGACCCATCTTAATTGTGTCTTTGCACATAGCAGAGGGAAAAAACAAGAGGAGTTAGAGATGTGCACATACCTGCAGGGCTAGGACCTTACTGGCATCACAGAGACGTGGTGAGAAGGCTATGAGGACTGGAGTTTTGGAATGGATGGATGCAGGCTCTTTAGGAAGGATGGGCAGGGGAGCTGAGGAGGTGGTGCTGCCCTCTATATCAGGACCAGCTGGAGTGCATGGAGCTCCAGCTGGGAATGGGTGAGGAGCCAAGCCAGAGTTTATGGGTCAGGATTAAAGGGAGGGCAAGGAGAGGTGACACTCTAGTGGGTGGTCTGCTGCAGGAAGTGTCAAGGAGGCCCTCTACAGATAGATGGGAACGACATTGCATTCACAATCTCTGGTCCTCATGGGGGACCTCAACAACCCTGGCACCTGTTGGAGGGACAGCACAGCAGGACATAAGCAATCCTGGAGGTTACTGGAATGCATCAGCGTTTATTTCCTTCTCCAAGTGACAGAGGAGCCAATGAGGAGTTGTGCTGTGCTGGACTTTGTTCTCACTGACAAGATGAGACTGGTGGGGACTGGGCAGCTAAAGGGAAGCCTGGGCTATAGTGACCATGAAATGGTCTCTGCTTAGGGCAGGGAGAAAATCACAGAGCAAGCTGACTACCCTGGGCTTTAAGGAGAACAGACTTTGTCCTTTTCAAAGTTGTGCATAAAGAATCATGAGATAAAGCCCTGGAGGGAAGAGCAGCCCAAGAAAGGTGGTTAATATTCAAGGCTTGCCTCCTCTAAGCTCAAGAGCAATGCATTCCAACAAAAAGGAAGTTGGGAAAAAATTGCAGAAGACCTGCAAGGATAAAAAAGGAGCTCCTGGACGATCTCAAACACAAACAACAGCCGACAGAGCATGGAAGCAAGGACTAGTAACCTGTGAAGAATACAGAGAAATTTCTCACTATAGAAAGGACATAGATCTGTTGGAGTGAGTCCAGAGTAGGGACAAGAGGATTATCAGAGGACTGGATGGGACTTTGAGCAACCTGTTCTAGTGGAAGGTGTCCCTGCCCATGGTAGGGAGGTTGGACTAGATAACCTTTAAAGGGCCCTTCCAACACAAGCCATTCCATAGTTCCATGACACAGTCTCTCTTCCTCACACTCCTGGGTTTAAGGTGATCCAGCTCCCCTCTTTAGAGACTGTCAGTATTGCATCTTCTTAGCCTCATTCCTTACATCCATCAGGGCCCTCACACAAGCTGCACACAGGAAAGGGTATCAGCATGCTCTCCTTCACTCCCTTCCTGCATTATGCTGATAGTCTGGGGCCCTCCCAGCACCTTTTGTCATTACTCCAGGGTTGCTATTCCTTCCTTTCTGCTCATCTACCTCCTGCCCTCCTTATTGGTCACTAAGTCAATCTGAGTCAAAAAACTGATAAAGCAAAAAAGTTCCTTTTATTTTATGAAAATTTATTTTCATACATTTTATTCAATGTCTACTTTGATTAATCCCCTTAAAAATTTATCTGCTATTCTGGATAAGGGGAATTAAACAAAAGAGGAAAAAAATTTTAGCAGCTAAATCTTTTACATATCTATATATGTTATTGGTCAGACCATAAAGACCTTTTAAAAAACCTTCTGAAATTTCAAAGCATCAAGAATAAAAATGTGATATCCCTGAAGTGCTGTGTATTTCATCTTCTGTCTCCAAATGGCCTTTAACAAAACTCTCCAGAAATAAACCTATAACAATTCTTTTGTGAGTAGGTGCAATATAAAGCAATTAAAGGCATTTGTTCCAGAGTGTCCAAGTGGGAAAGTCTAGATGCAACCAGTGAATACTTGACTGTAGCTTCTACTATACTGTAGCTGCAGGCCCTGTTAAACATTCAGTCATCATCTGATAGACAAGAACTCTTTCTATATTATTGACACTTTTCTGAGAAATTTTTTGTCATAAAAATGAATAGCAAAACACAAACTTGCTGATATGCAAATTTGCTGATATGTTATATTTTATAACATAAATTTTAAACTTTTTCATTAGTGTTAACTGACACAGTTGTTTTAATTTTCTACTTTCTGCTTGCATTTAAAAGGGGGCACTGAAGCAAACAAGGGGAAATCACCTCCGCATCTCATCCATCACCCAGCCTCTACTTCACTTATTCACATCAGCGTGAACCCAGAAGAGACCAGCAGCAGGGCTGGTGCCATTTTGCACAGCTGGAACAGCCAGCACATTCTGCCCAGTCAGGGCCACAGTTTGGCTCCCTAAGATGGAGAGGCTGGATGCAGATGGGAGCGCACACATGGGTAATGATGAGCAGGATCGATGAGACCATTAATTCCGTCACTTGTTTAATGCAGTGGTTGTGCTTCTCCCGAGAGTTGAGTTCAAATTCAATTCACATGGGAAGTCAAAATTATGCTGGCCATTATTTTCCTCCCAAGGAGATATCTGTCAACCTCAGCTACCGTGACATAATTGGCAACATCTTCTCAGGACAAGTCAAGTCTAGGATTGATAAGAACTGTTGGGCACTGAACCTTGAACCAGGACTGCGTACACCTTTCCTTACTCTGACTAGTATTGCTAGTTGATAGGAGTTCGAAATTTCTATACAATACTCAAAATAATTAATTCATTAAAAACAGATATAATGTCTGCTGGAGAGGTTAAACCTGCATCTTCATTGACAGCAGAAATAATTTCTGTTTGTTTTAAAAGGGATCTCTGGACCCAATAATTGCTATACTTAAGGAATACATTTTCAAATGCAACTTTCAGTGTCCCTGCATTTCACCTGCTGAAACATGTAGGAACATGCTGCTGACTGAGGCTCACCAGTCATCTGCCTGGGGGATTTGAAGACACAATTGAACTTAGACTCATACTCATAGTTTGAGCCTACAGCTTGCATTTTGGTGGGCCCTGAGCCAAAGGAAAGGGAAGAAGTGAGGGGGTGTGTGGCTCCTTCTGTGTACAGGACTTCTCCAGGATGTACACCCAGATCCAAACTCAGGACCACCTCCCTTCTTTGAGACCAACTTGCTCTTTCAATCTGGGAATGACTGTGGCACTGACACTCTTAAAAACATCAATCATGATGTTGAAGACCTTTGTATCAAGATGCTGAACATTTCTGAAGCCAAGAAACCTGTTAAACATTAGTAATTCTCCCTATACTCAGGCCTTTTTCCAGCTGCAGTTGTGGCTTTGTTTATCATTACTGTGCCAACATTCAATGTCAACCTCTGCACAGACAGAGTTGAGCAGGGAGGGAAGGTAATTTACCTCCTTGAGTTTCACACTTTCAGCAATGCCTCTTACAAAACATGTTTTATTCACTCTTCACATGTGGTGAAACTTTCCGAGGAGTCTTAGCATATGCTGGCAACAAAATTTAGTCTTCAGCATTCAGCTTCCTCTCCAAATAAAGGCCTATGTCATCTCTGGGATCAGGAATATTTAAAAAATGTGAATTTTTAGCTCCAGCTAAAAAGGACATTTCCCAGTGCTTCAGTGGACAAGGGTTGTGCTTAGCAATTCAGTAAGACCACCTTGACATTTAAACATATGTCACTCACTTCAAAAATGTTTCCAGCCCTCCACCCTCCTGAACCCCCTGGCCTCTATGAAAAGGAAACCCAGCCTTTTAAGGGCATCTGTCAAATGTCAGGCAAGCATGCATAATCTGCAGTGTGCTCCCAGGGTAACTGCTGAATAGCTGCTGCTAAACCCTTCTGAAATTAAGGAAAGACCCAGACCTGTTGAAATGAAGTACAAAACGGGAGGAACTTTTAAAAGTAATTTGTTGGTACAAATGCAGAGACTTCCACTTTGAAACACATGAGTCTGTCACGAGTGGCTTCAGACTACCATGGCATGCATTTGTGACACTGGCTGTCATAATCAATTCCTTGGCAATTGTTGCTAGGAAAAGAAAGTTAAAGAGAATGAAGCTAGCACAAGGTATCCAACACCAGAAGAGGGAAAAAAATTGTTTAGTGGAGCCTTTAGGAGGACACAAATTAAGCTTGACTTTTTATGTCGTGTAGCTTATTAATCTTAAACTGTGAAATTCTTGAGAAAATGAGGATAGAGCATGAACACAACAATTGGAAATGTTTGCTCTGTATTGAAATGAAGTGATAATGTGCATCACTGTAGCACATAAATGGCAGAGATGTTGAGAAACTCAGCATTTCCAAGTTAATAAAATAAATGGGCAGAGGAAGTTTTCCTTAGCTCATTATGATTTATAAGGCAAACTAGAAGCCTTCTAATCTATTACTCTTGGTAACAGCTACCTTCACACCCAGAGATGTATTTATATATGCAATATATCCAGTAATATCCAGTCAGAAGCTGAATGATTTATCTTGTGGTCTGCAAATTACATTAACAACATAATTAATAACTTAGATATAAAAACTGTGTATGTCAGAGCAGTATGTCATGTAATCAATGGCAACAAATCATTTTCTCTAGTGTTTAATGACTCTTTCAAGAGGGTGAATCTATAAAAACAGAAGAGTCAATCAATGAGGAGGTTGCATACATTGTCTGTCCTATTTGCAGATTTGAAAACTGAAGTTGCCTTTATTGTTTAAATTTTAAATATTGGAAATCAATCTGGGAACATAAACAGGAAGGGAAAAAAGTATTAATGGTAAAAAAAAAAGTTGGTATCTGTAAAATCTAGTCAGAATTGCCAACTTTCCAGATATAGCTAAACCCCAATCATATAAAACATTTGTTAAACCATTATTGCTTGCACAAAGCACAAACATGGGCAGTACATTGAAAAATTATCTTTTGAAAAGGGAGTGCTCTTTCTCCAAACTATATCCTATAATTTGGATGGGTCCTGCAAAATCAGTGATCTTTCCTGACAACCCTAGTTCATTCCCAATGCCTGCTGCTGAAAGTGTTAGTCAAAGCCCACCTCATTCATTTTCAGGAGCAGATTAAGGTAATGCATTTCTGCAGGACATGGACTCTCTTTCATTTACTGACTCTGGGTGAGCATTTGCACAACCTGTTTCCATAGGAAGGTGATCTGAAATCTGAATACAGGGAAAATCTCTTATCAAGCAACTGCTCTAGACTGTCAGGTTCCTCCCTGTTTTTTGGCAACAGACTTTGCACTTGTACTGACTCATTTCAGGTGAACACACTCATTCAGCAGCCAGGGTTGTCATTCAGGAAATGCTTTCATGTTGTTATGACAGATTTTTGCATTCATTTTTTCACTCTAAGATGGAAAGAACAACTGTCTTCTGTGTAGCTTGGAGGCACTCAGAAGCTTAAAAAATAAAAAAAGATAGTTAATAAGGGCATCATGCCTTTTCTATACTATCTATCTGGATAAAACAGCTTTTATTCTAAAGACAGCGGAACCTGGACTGAAGTACATTTGGCTAGGACTTATATTTCCAGACTTTAGGTGTCTACAGTAGCCATTTCTGTGCTCATTAGCAGTAGCAAAAAAGGCTGTGTACTTCAACAGAACAACGTCAGAGGTCAGCACCAGTGTGAAGTAAGCAGTCTGGTCCAATTGACTCAAAAGAGTGGCCACTTCAGGTGGAGAAGTCTACCTTCAGGCTGTTTGTGGGTATTCACCCCAGTGCCCCTTGTTTGCCAGGAGCTTCACAGTCCTGAATGGCATTGTGGATGTGGCCCACAACACCAGGAGAAGTGTGGGTATGGTTATGCTGATCAGAAGGGCAATCTGGCTGCTCTCCTGTGATGCTCGGAGAACAAAGCTCAGCCTCCACCTACTCCCAGCCCCACCCAGTCCCCTGCCTCCCTGCTTGCTCCTGGCCACAGAGGGTATTATAGCTTGAGCAGCTACAGAGCAATAATTACTATTTGTGTGCATTCTTTTCATTGCCATATTTTTTAGAAGCCACTCTTGATCTTGTTCAAAGCATGACGCATGTAGGATAACAATTCCTGGGACAAACAAATGGCACTATTTAGGAGTGTAAGCCTCACTTTCCAGCTGCATTTGTGTTTGTACTTGTGTGCTTCCCAAGGCAAGGCTGGAAACCAACTTCAGATGTACAGCGACAAGGTTGGAGGGAGGGACTGAGGGAGGGGAGGAGGGAGAACAATAAGATTTTAGATACCTAGAACAGGGAGCATACGGTTAGATAAGAATAACCCATATACGGCAAAAGCCAGAGACAGCCAAGGATCAGTTACACACTGAGCCTCTAATGATCTGCTTACATCAAAAGCCCTTTCAAGGCACAGCAACATACCTGCCCTGCAAAGGCTCCTGAGCTACAGGATAATGTAATGATCCCTACAATATCCCTTCTCTTTTGTGAGTAGTGTAAGCAAAGAAAAGCGGCCGCTTTGACTCTAGTATTAAGCCTTAACTAGGAACACTAATGCCACCCTATACACTAAAATGTGCCATGTTTGTGTGCAGAATGACTCTACCTGGGGTATTTGGGCATTCCCTGCTCAGCTCCATTTTTTTTTTTTTTTTTTTTTTTTTTTAGTTTTTGATTTATGGCACTCATTGTTTAGTTGTGTGGGAGCTGGGAAGTAATTCTCAAATCGGTTGAATTCATCTTCCTTGTTTCACGAGCAGGTATTTAGATGAGCTTTGTCTTCCTAAACCTCTTAATATAAAGAGTAAACTAGATTGCCTGTGAGTGTATTGACTGTGTTAAGAATGCTGGATTGTATTGCAAAGGAGTTGAGACCTGTAATGTTATCACTCAGCAGGAATGGATCCCATCAGAAGGCACATGGCGTGCCATGACGTAGCCAGCCTTAGACCACAAAAGCAGACTTTTCTCTGTGAATTAGACAAACCACACAAAAGGCAACAATAGCTAGCATAAACACTATTTAATACTATTCACAGGCTATTGAAGAGATGGGCGTTGACTAAGAATTGCAGCAAAGCCAGTACATTGTTGTCAGATGAAAGGATGCCTAATGAACAGGAAGCATCATTTGAGCAGGCTGACAGTAACCATATAACTGCAGGATTGTGGGACTGGCATTTACCCCATGGGTCTTTACAGTCAAAAAAATAAAGAGAAATTAAAGCATAAGGAATCCTTTTTTGTAGGCACTTAAAGCCCATAAAGCCACACAAGAAAGTGTACAATTGTCTTTTCATGATTTGTCTGTGCTTCAGCTAATCATAAAAAAGAACTTTGGGGGTGCAGTAACTATAGGTTCTGTGTCGCAAAATAAACCCTTCAGACAATAGAAGATTTGGATATTTGCAAATTGCCCCAATTGAAATAAGAGCTACATTTTTTTCTTCAGCTATTTCAAGCTATAGTCTAGCAATGGCTGCCTTGGTAATATCAAGATGATAAACACTTCTGTACTTGCCCCAACAACCAGGCTAAATAAATGCTTTTGCAGTGGTCCTACTTTATTTTCTTACGTGTTAGGGTAGAAGGAACATAATTAAAAAGGTTCCCTTCTGATACAATTATTCCAACTATGTTCTCCCATCCCTATGATCATACACAGAAGAAAGCTTCCAATTGTTCCTGCTTTGTGTAGCCAACCTTTTAAATTATGCACTTAAGATGCAAGCAAGATGCTAAAACTCCTTTCTGTCGAGACTTCAACCGAGACAGAAGGGACTCAGGTTCTTAGAGAACAAAGATCCAAGAGTAGAATTTAGTTAGCGAGAGTTTTTTCTCAGTAAGACTGAAAATATTTTAGGACTGGTATGTTTCAAAATATTCTTCGGGAGACTGAATCTGGAGCAGTGTCCACAGAAAGACCTCCAGGCCACTTAGGCCTGTTATTTGGCAAAAGGCTGTGATGAATAGCATTGTGGCCAGGAAGAAGATATTATTATTATGCTGTGAAACCAAAGAACAGGCTCTGTGCTGTTTGCCACTGCCTGGGCAGGGACAGTGGAACCAGATAGATCTGTGTATGTCTGTGTATTTATGTGCACAGGAAGATCAGCTCCTGAATTCCCAATTTCTCTGCACCCTGCTCCAGTAACACAACAAGCAGTACACACAAGGGGCTGCAGGGAGGATGGATACAGTTCTCTTTACTCTCACTTTTGGACACTTCAACCACTGAAAGCCCCAAAACAAAATTTTTGGCACTGATGCTATGAGTAGGAGGCAAGGCAAGTTTCCAGTAACAAAGTATATTCCATACAATGATTTAACCCCTTTCTCCACTGAATCCTAAAAGCTCATTCACTAGATGCACTGTAAAACACTTCCAGAAAAGAAGCAGTAAGCAGGTGTGGAGGGACTGAAAACCTAAGATGCTTTTCCACACAAAACAGCTGTGAAAAGGCATTCCATGTTGAACTGTGTTTCAGAGGATTCCAGCTAAATTGCCCCCTTAAGGATTTCATTTTCTTTTCAGAAATTCAACTACTTGAAAATTAGTTCTACATAAAAAATACTCTGAATGAACAAATGAGGGATCCAGCCAGCTCCTGACTCACTATCAGCCCAATTTACCTCACCCACGCAAACCTTTGGATATGTTCTGAATTAGAGCATTGGTTATGCAGTTGACTTTACATGCTGTTTATTAACTGGCAGAGGGAGACCAAAAGAAACTCAGATTACAGCATGCTGTGCCATTACACTGTTTTTAAACATATCCTTTATGTTTATATAAATATACTTAAATATACATTAAAATAGAGAAGATGGTTTTCACCATAAAATACAATTATAAAAATTCACTGAACTTGAGCTGGTGAGTTGGGTATTTAATGTTTAAGGGGGCACAGCTATGGTTTTCTGGGCCAAACAGAGTAGGATGTGAATGAGGGGTGATCGAATGAATAGCTGATTCAGCTTTAACCACTGAGTGACTTCTTGTAGTTTATCATATATCTAAGGCTGGAAAAGGAAAACAAAAAGAAAGAAAGAAGAGAAATAGAAGTTTAATTAAATGCCATGGATGCAGTATAATGCAAATCTCACAAATAGAGCATAATTGGTTTAGCAGAGGGATCCAATGCCATAAATAACCATTCATAATCATATACAATTAACATATCAATAGTTCTTTTTTGGAGTTATAGTCCATAAGCTAAGTTAGTTCTTCACTAGAAAAGTCTGGCAAAACCAAGCTGTTAATTAAGCACTTTTCAGAATTCAGTGTCACATTTTTACTCCTCCACAAAAAAAAAAGTCTGAACCTATTGAAGTGTCCTTCTTTCACAAGCAGAAGGACATATTTCTTTCCTATTTAATACCATACAAATCTTCAAAGAGGAGAAACCAGCAATCTCAAGCCTTTCCATTACAGCTGGCTGTGCCTCTAGTACAGTACTGGGACAAGGCAGGGCAGAGACATTGACTTTTTTCACTCAGCTGAGTTTCAGCCCAGTTGAAAAAAGATTTCATGATCATCTGAAACAACCCTAGAAGCAACCAGTCCCAGATGAGAGTTTATATCACTTAAGGTGACAATTATAAGAATAGGGCAAAAAAATCATCTTTTTCCCTGAAATTAATTAATGTCTCTTCCCATGTATGTTACAATAATTCTAACCTGGTGTCTTAGCAAAAAAAAAAAAAAAACAAAACCAAAATAGAGCATAATTGGTTTAGCAGAGGGATCCAATGCCATAAATAACCATTCATAATCATATACAATTAACATATCAATAGTTCTTTTTTGGAGTTATAGTCCATAAGCTAAGTTAGTTCTTCACTAGAAAAGTCTGGCAAAACCAAGCTGTTAATTAAGCACTTTTCAGAATTCAGTGTCACATTTTTACTCCTCCACAAAAAAAAAAAAGTCTGAACCTATTGAAGTGTCCTTCTTTCACAAGCAGAAGGACATATTTCTTTCCTATTTAATACCATACAAATCTTCAAAGAGGAGAAAACCAGCAATCTCAAGCCTTTCCATTACAGCTGGCTGTGCCCTAGTACAGTACTGGGACAAGGCAGTGGGGCAGAGACATTGACTTTTTTCACTCAGCGGAGTTTGTGCCCAGTTGAAAAAGACTTCATGATCATCTGAAACAACCCTAGAAGCAACCAGTCCCAGATGAGAGTTTATATCACTTAAGGTGACAATTATAAGAATAGGCAAAAAATCATCTTTTCCCTGAAATTAATTAATGTCTCTCTTCCATGTATGTTACAATAATTCTAACCTGGTGTCTTAGCAAAAAAAAAAAACAAACCAAAAAACTTGTTAAGGAATGAGCCTTGAAGTTACCTGCAGAAGTGCTGAGAGCTTTCTGAGTACTCCCAAATTAAAGGGGAATCAGAAAAGCTTTAATTCTTTGCACAAAGGCCTGAGATTTTCACCTCAAAATTGCTTCAAAGAAAGGTGACTCTCCAAGCAGTTGGAGTCCCTGCTCTGCTTTGAACAGAAGAAGAGATGCAGACAGGCTTGCTTTCCAACTTTCCTGGGATTCATCTTTATTATTAACTTCACAGAACATAACTCCATGCTACAATCACTGGCCCCTTCTTGACTGGCTGTTCTCTGGGCCCTCCCCTGCCCCAGGTCCTCCTTCTTTCTCTCTCCAGGGGCCTCTCCTTATTGCCTGCTCAGTTCCCATGTAGGCAGAAGATCTCTGTGTCCATCTGGAGACTTCAGATGACGGAGAAAAAGGTGACAAAATGGTTCAGGTCCCTGACATGCCTCTCCCTTCCTCCTTGTTCAGCCCTCTACTACGGCAGTGTGCAATGAGGCTGGGTTTGTTTTTAATTTACTGGTATGTTATATTTTAATGAGGAGTCCCTCGAAAGGCCTGACAGCAGTTCTGTGGTCCTGCACACGACAATGTTCTATCTTTATATTTGCACATTTTCACCCTCACCTACAAATCAGTCAGGCAAGCACACAAGGAACAACATTCTCATTTGTCTCCACTGAAACTACCACTTCTGAGCTGACAGCCATCTCGCCATGAAGACCGCAAAGACACAAAACCTGCCAGGACTCCCTCTCAAAGAAACCATGTCAAGATCCAGCATCAGGAATGTTTTAAATGATGTGATGACTTTTTTCCTCCATTTAATGTTACTATATTATATAATCAGCTTAAACACAAATAGTAGTTAGAACAGATATCTTAGGAGTTATAAAACATTTTCTGAGCAAATGTCCCTTCTGGACTCTGTTGAAACAAAATTGGACTCCAAGACAAAAAAAAAAAAAAAAAAATTGAGTAATGAAATGTCACCTTTCACCCCTTAATTCTAATGCCATAGTCGAGTCTGTTGGTTTTCTTACCAACATTTCATTAACAATGCTGTGGGAGGAACAGAGAGTTTGATTGATGGGACCAATGTTACACTAAGCTAGTTGATTATTTCATATTGGATGTCATACAATGATATCTAATGGCACTTAAATCATTAGCTAGTGTAAAACAGAGAACATTTAAATCATGAGATAATGGGTACAGATGCTGTATTAGTGCTTCCTAATCTCTGAGTCAGCTGAACTTTCAAAACCAAACTCTAAATCCAGGGTTTCCAAATTCTACAATACCAGTTCCAAACTGGCAGGCATGGAAAAACAGCACCCTGCTAGTCAACACCACAGCCTTATAGCCATAGATCTCTGAGCTTAATAACTTGCTAGGACTTGATGACATTCCTCATTAATTTAATGTGGTTTTTATCTTCAGAATTAGAATGGCACACTTAGTGGAATTTATTCCACACACCTGTATTGTGTATTCCATGTATGAATGAGGTCTCATGGGCAGACACTACTGACACTGAAAACAGCCAGTGCCAGTGTAAATAGTATCTCTAAATCATTTTGGGCACAGGTCTAAGTTCTCCACCCACTGGACAATATGAGCATAAGCCTTTCTTCAGGTGAGAACCTGAGCAAGTTTTTGGAAAGCACTACAAGGGAATTTTAGATCCAAAAGGGGAATGAATGTGCCAAGCGCAGATCTAGCAGGAAAAAGAATGTTGCAGATCATCACTTGAGGGGCTGATGTGACACGCGGAGGCAGTTGGGTCTGTCATGCTCAATTTGGTCCTCTGGGAAACCTAGCTGTTTGTTTGCCTCCCACTGACACAGTTTGGAATCATCACCTGATCAGGGAGACCTTTCTCAACAACTCTTGGTGCTTGCATGATGAAGTGAGCCACTCAGGCAGTTCAGGCTGAGGACCACACTGAGCACCACAAAGAGCTGCAGGTGAGTGATATATCAAAGGAGGAGTGTGGGAGGGTTTAACAACAGCGGTGGCAGGTTTGGAGCAGTGGGTGAGAAATATGGCTTTGCCCATGGTGGCCCACCTGCCCAGGCTTGCCAGAGGAAAATCTGCTCTGTATGAGGAAGGGAGGGAGAGTGGTGTCAGAAGTACACTTCACAACTGTGGAGCAGACTGAAGGACAGGGGAGAAGGCAGCTAATACCAGAGAAGTCTCAAAAGGGACATCTGAATTTAAAATTACTGAAGCTGAAAGAATTTCTGCATCACAGAATAAGGGAAAGGAAGGGAAAAGGCTTTCTGAAACAGTGTTTCACAGCTAACCATGTTTTACTGCTAGCTGCAGCTACCAATGCTGTGATTTTATACTTGGGTAAGAGTTTCCCCCGCTGCTGAGCTGAGGTCACACTCAGAGCCTTTATTTCATTGCAGCTGGTATGTGGACAACACAAGAGAGCACTGCTCCTACTGCCCCTAACAAGCAGGGCTATTCAAAGAGAGCCCTTCCCAACCCTCGCTCTGGGATGGGCCATTTGGAGCACTTCTGTTCAGACCTTCCTTTTGTCCTAACTTCCTTTCCTTCTTAGGACACTTTTTTCTTTTTTTTCCCTCCCGAAAGACACTGCACAGTCCAGAAATTCTCTGCTCCTTGTGTTGCATGTCTGGAATCCTAACAAGTCAAACCACAGGAGTTAAGCCAAAAATCTGAATGGAGACAATTAAATTCTTCAACACTTGCAAAAATTAAGGAGTCATAATTTATACAGACTTTAAAATCCACCCCATCTGTTAGTACATTTCTAACAATGTGATTTGTCACAGTAAAAAGTAATTAAATGAAATGTATAAAAACGAGTCTCATACTGGTTTATGCATAAAATATATTTTATTATAATTAGTCACCTGAACAAAAGATGATGAAGCAAATGTCACTGGCAACACTTTCAGATTTTAAACGCACAGCAAATATATCACAGGCAAAATATTTTCTCCATAAAGAATTGATTCACACCGAATATTTAACAGCAAAACCCAAGTTTTATTTAGGTAATCCAATTGTATTCAAGAAACAAAGTTTTGTGAAAGGACAGCAGTTATGTGCAGTGTTGGGACCTGATTCAGAGTCAATTAAAAAGCTCCTGCTGATTTCAGTGGCTTTCAACCAGCTTCCTCAGTGTGCCACTGTGCTGAAGAGCTCCCTCACTGAGCCAATAGAAGGAATCAATGGTCTTTTACATGAGGAGAAGAATAACCCACCCGGATTAAATTGATCTCACTGGCTCGACTACGCAAAAAGTTCACATTAAAGCTGCCCATTATCATGTGAATAATCAAACCCTTCTAATGCTGCTACTGTTTTTGCTATTTCCATGTTGTCTTGTTGTGTTTTGGTTTTTGTTTTTTTTTCACTTGACACTTGCAGACACACCTTTAGTATTTTATTTCTGAGCTAGAAAACAGAAAGCTCTTTGGTTCAGTGTAATACCTTGTGAGGTGTTATTGTTTGTGTTCGCAAACTAAACAACACACTTTGAGAGAAAAAAAAAGGAACTTTAAAAATATAGCACTAAACCCATGTATAATGAAAATCTTGCAGGAGAGAGAGATGGGATTCATGCCATAAGCAGAGAAACAAAAAGAACATCCACAGAGGGGATCCATTTCTAACCTGACTGTCCTTGTCAGTAATTTAGGAAGAGCCACTGGTAGTTGCTAAACAGCCTCCTCCAAGGGAGCAGCTCTCTGCACCATCACAAAAGAAACAAACAATCAGACCAAGCCATTTAGGGTCAGAACAGATAAAAATGTCTGTCCTTCTGATCTTAGAATGAATTTCTAATTTGTCTCAGAAACTTAAATCTCCTCCTTCCCTTTCCTGCAGCTATAGTCTTTTAAGTTTCTTCTGCTTTTGGGCAATAAGGATTTTGTTTATAATGTGGAAAACACAAAATCCAAAGAAGTTTTGTTTGAATTCCTGGAGGGAATTTCTTTCCTTATTTATGTCTCTTAAACTAAGAATTTAAGTTATGCAAATCTAAGTTGCCAACTTTATATTATGCTTGTGCATGTTCTTTGTTTCTTTAATCAACTCTTACTCCTGTCATGTTAAAAAAGGACAAACTACAATAAACAAGAAACAAGTTTTCCAGAAAGTAGCACACAATTCAGCATTAGTGTTCTTTGCCATCCCTTTTTTCTACCTATTTATGCCTCAAATCTATCTAACCAATATTGCCCACAGCTGAGAGCACTGTAGCCCGGAACACTCCTATAATATTGACTCTGAAGCAGTAAAAGAATAAGTGACATTGTTCATAACTCAAACATCCCTACCATATTTCACTTCCAACATTTAAAAATAAAAACCAGAACCCCAAAGCCTTCATTATTTAAGTTAAACAATGAAACTCTTACTGTGTTGCTTGAAGCCCTGCTTTGCTCCCAGTGTCCCAAGACAACTTTTTTTCCTGAAGAGTGATGAAGAAAACATTTTATAAGACACAGATACATGCAAAACACAGCCTCTTTAGATCAGTTCCAGGATTACAGGTTGCCATGAAATGAAGGATAAAAGAGGGAAAGGATTATGCCAGGAAAACATAAGAAAAAGCAGTTTCATCTCTCTGTCAAGGTAAGTTGCAAGGAGGCAGTTTTAAAAGGTGATAATTTTTTTTACCTTCCTTGTTACCTGGGAAATGCTTAGAATAAAGAAGAATAAAATGTGAAAATGCCTCAGCCTGCACAAGCAAGCCAGAACAGTGTTGACAGGATTACAGAAGTTGCCTAATTAGTTCCTTCTTTGCTAATATCCACCCTAAGAACTTCACTTTGGCTGGTAAACAATCAACAATTCAGGGAGAGAAGCTAAATATCAAATCTGAATGCTCTCCTTTCCAGGGCGGCAGGGACAGGTCTGGGAGTGGGGCAGTCCAGGAGCAATGTCAATCAGCCCTACAGCCTCCCAGGTGACCCTCCTTCTCCTCCTTCTCTTCCACCAGCGTTTGGAAAGGGCAGAGGCACAACGTAGCCTTGATTTTTTAAAATTTATTTTTCTTAAAAGGAGCGGGAATTGCTCATCAGGTGTGTATGTCCACTTGTGGGATGTTTCCTTTCCACACAGCCCCATGAGGAGGGGGTGGCTGCTGTTGCTGTGCTATTCCTGTGAGACCCACACTAAAACCAGATGTGGCAGTGGTCAGCAACTGGATCTCTTTCATTTTGAATGTATATGTACATGACTTGCAAATTACATCTCATTTCTTTGCATATTAAAATTGATAAAATCCTAGTCTAGAGTTTACACATCCAAAGAAACAGAAATTGCTATGATTTAACTTTTTTCTCTTCCTCTATTTAAACAAACAAACAAAAAAACCTAAAAAACAAATAAACACACAACCAACCAAACAAATCCCCCCGCAAAAATTAAAAAATTTTCATAGACCCACTTTTCTGAAACAGAAATGATTTCCAGACCCCTAGAATGTCCCAGTGACTTGATAGCAACCATCGTGCATCTTTTTCTCTTCCTTAGAAAAATCACAAAAAAAGTCATACAAATCACAAAGCTGCCCCAATTTATTGCTATGCTCATTTGCATCTACATTTTATTCCCATTCTTCTACCCCTTATTTGTGTCCCCTAGATGGTTAACTCCACAGGGAAGGGATTATATCTCTCTTTCTTATATAGTTCTATGCATAATGGTCCCCTACTGGTTCTTTTGGACATCACCATAATATAAATACAAATATTTACTACCGCTGCTAACACCTAGGAGAATTATCCCTTATATCTATGCAGGCATAGTCAGTAAAATGTTACAGATCCTGGTTCAGTAAATGCATGTGAATTGCTGTTACATATTGATCCATATGTGAGTGGTACCTGTAAGACCTGCAGCCATCCTGGTTAGTTGTTCTAACTCCTCACTTGCCATCATCAGGGCTCTGTATCACTGCTAACCTACACATACAGTAGGTTATATGCCTCACGCTGGCTGAATAATTTTTGTTTTCACAGGACTCACCATAAACAGAGAGAGAAATTATAACCTGTGTCCAGCAAGCTCATTGCCTGGCAATCTTCCTCCCTTTCATTTGCAGAGTGGCACACTAAAACCTGGCAAGACAGACTTTATGCAAAGCCCTTCTGCAATAAAGGTAAGACACAAGGGACTACTTGTAAATGACTGATTTTCTCCTTTCTGCTCAGTTCCCAGCTATATATTATACATTATGGTCTGGTGTTACAGGGAGATTATATATTTGTCACATGGTAAAAGTTTTCATGACTGCTGACTCCACTTTCCACACTTAAATCTATGGTTTTTCTAACACACCCAGGCACATATGTCCTTCTAAAGTCAAGCTCAAATGAAATACAGTATCAAATGAAAATAATATTATGGCAGGTGTCTGAATTCCAGATTGTTTTTCTTAGATTGATAGCAGGGTTTTACTCCAGGATATAAAAAGTCTGTCTTACACGTAAATACTGTATTATACACTCTTCAGGTATATATAAGGTTTAGGTAGAACAGCTGTATGAACAACAAGGGAATTTGCTTTCTCCTTTCATCTCTAAAATGGCTCCATTTCTGAAGCAGAGCTACTCCCCAGTTCTGGAAATCGGGTGGTGATTCTTAGAGACAGACACTTTCCTGCCTACCCAAACCAGAGGCAGATGGTTATGCTTGGCGTGTCCTGAGATGGTGTGGCTGATTTGGTCTTCTCTGGAGGCTGCCCTGCAAAGCCCCAGGCTGATGTTATCACACCACTAACCACAAAAGAATGACTGGACATCCTTTTGTCTCTTCTGTCTCAGTGGTTTTCCCTGCACGTGGCAGGCTCTGCTCCTCAAAACAAACACAGGGTCTGGACCTGCTGCTCCAACAAAAGTGTCAGGTGCAGTGCTCCTGTTTGGATGGCATCAGGAAGCAGAGAGCTCAGTGTAGTACATGGCTTTCACACAGTGCATAGACCTGAATGTGAGGACAAGAGGGAAAAGGTTATGGACAGTTTCCTTCTGCTTGGCAGCAAATATCTGCACCAGCTTTCTTGTTCCTGACCTGTAGATGACTGCACATGAGACCACTGCTCTGAAATCTCATCTCAGTCAAGGGGGAAAAATGCACACTTTTTAGAGAAATGTTCATTTAGATGCATGTTTTGTGATCAGATAAATATTTTAAACAGATTCTTCTTGTTTCTCATCAGTGTCTGGGTAAATGCTGCCTCTACCTGGCACATTCATTTCATAGAGAAAAGTGACTCTGGCCTTATGAACACACTGTTTTTGTTATCCACTTCTAAATTGAGACCCATACACCAGCCAGGAAAAGTGCTGTGATGTGAGCTGATTTACTCAAGCAGCACAAGTTTCTTGCTTTTGCCACTTGCTCTGTCCTTGTCCTTAAACTGCCATCAAATCCTGCTATCAGCTTTTGTATTTCCTGTTGCTTCCCAGACAAGGTTTCCTTTCTCTTCTTCACAGTTTTCCTGTACTAGTCCATGTACGGTGAACAATGCCATGAAGTTATCTAGAGTGTACTTCAGATGTTGATACCACCACAGGAGATATCCTTAAATATATATTGATGCAAAACAAGGCTGAAACCATGATTTTTGTACCAAGTTGGATCTGCAGCTTGAGTGAACACTGTTGACTTTTAAGTAGTGAAGCAACCTCTTTGCTCTGCCTAATGAGAAGCCCATGCATTTGATTGCTTGATCCATATCTTTGGTTCATCATACAGGGTAACAACTTTTAGCTTTTCCTTCTGCTAATAAGGAAAAATTCAGATAACAGGTGTCTGTCCAAAATCACTAAATATCACTTCATGTTACTGTAGGCTGAATTCAGCTGCCTGCTTAATTTCTCAAAGCTAGTGGGACTTGGCTGCATTATTTTATTATTGTTTCATTAGCATGTCTAGAAGACTGTTTTTCAACATTTTCAACCTAGCATTTGCGGGGACTTTATCTGGAAAATAAAGTTATCTTCTATTTCGGTGACAGAGGCCGTGTCCTCAGTAACCTTTGGCTGTGTGTTGTGATGCTCCCATAGGTGGTCACAAACACACAAATTCAGTGGTGCTGAGCGTGGGCTGGGGCTCCTGGTGGGGCTGGGCACCGTGGGCAGCAAACATGGGCATCACACCCTGGGCTGGAGCCAGGATGCAGCAGGGTGGGTACACGCACGCCGTGCACAGGAGCCTGGCAGCACGCCCAGGTCCTCCAGTCTAGACACAGCCAGTGGCTTAATTAACAGCTAAATAAAAGTTAGGCTGGAACTTTAATGTTCCTCGAGTACTTTCATTGTTTGCTGGCAGCTTTCCAGGCCTGTGGAGGGCTACCCAAGCACAGACAACCTCCAGGCTCACATGGCTGCCTAGCACAGCTCATGGACAGTCACTCTGGTGGGGTTCACGAGCTGAGAGGTGCACAGGGTCACGTTACCTGCTTTGGGTGTCTTACCTGGCCTCCATGGCCTCTCCTGTAGGTCCTGTGGCCAGGTCCTTGTGGCTAGGTCCTGAAGGTCCTGTGTCATACCTCCTAGCCCACCTGCATGTCTTTGACCTTCTACAAAACCTGAAACAACTGTAGACTCACCTGAGTAGAGTCACTAGGTGATTTTATCCATCTCCCTGCACAGAAGGACTGTAAAAGTTCCTGCCCTTCAGAGTCTCAGCAGTGAAGACTGGTACATGCATGAACATGGTAACAGGATCAAAGTGGTGTGCAAATATTCAGCCTTTCATGCTCTAGGTATTACTGAATTGGTACTGCTATGGGACCGACCAAGTGCCTCAGCCTTGGGTTAGGACTTTGTTATGACCACTACTGCGCAGGCTAGCACAGAAACTAGCAATGTCTTTGCTCCAAGGAAAAAGCAGAACTTGGAGATATAAAAGGAATGAGTGTTGTTTGATAATCTTGAGATTGTCACACACAACACTTTGAGGCATGGCAAAAAATCTGGGAGTACCAGGGTACAAATTTAGCACAGAAAAGACAAATATTTTGCCCAGTCAAAACCAGTAGGGAGCTACTTAAAATAAAGATGAAAGGTTGGACGACAACAGACTGTGAAAGCCCTTACCAGTGAAAGCAAACACTTTCTGTGCACTAAAAAGGAGAGAGTCAAAGAGAAACAAAAATTCCTGTAGATCTTGCTAGACAGGAGCAGGGCATAAAAAGGGTTTCTCAAGTTCATGGAAAAGCATTTTGCAGGATTTACCTGGAAAAGCTGTGCCTCCTGGGATACAATATTTGTGCCAAACATTGCCTTCCTCTTGAAAATAAGTATTTTCCCTTTTTTCCTCATTTCCTTCTCTCTGTATCCCTCACAGGAAACTTCTCTGCAGACAAACTTTGGATTAAATAAATTCCCTGGTCCAAATGGTAGGACACAGATTTTGCTCCTGTTGTCTGAGATGGGGCAGCAGCCTCTTACCAGCTGTTATGTCTATGAACATTTGTTTCATAGGCATTTGCTTTCAAATAAAAATATTATTAAAATGAAATCTATATTTGTACTTCCTATATTGATGGTCTTAAAAATAGACAGCTATCACAAGGCCTAAAAAAGAGCTTGGAGAGTGGTCTCTCAATTGGTTTCCATTTCTCCTCCCACTACACTGACACAGAGATTTCTCCCAGGGTGTTCCAACAATAAAAAAATGTTAATCACTAACATCTTTAAAAATCTTAAATTTTTCTGTTCTCAATATATTTCAGGAACATCTCAGAAAAGTAGAAATCTCTGCTATTGTAGCTCCTTTCCACCTTTGCCAACACACAGACAACCAGGCAAGGAGAGACCTGTTGTCAATCACCCACTCCAACAGCTTCTCTCACATAGACAATGTGACTTCCCTGAATACATTCATGTTTGGATTGGAGCAGATTTTTAAAAGCAAACAAACAAACAAACAAGGAAACAGTGAACCTCACACACTTGATTCTTAACTCAGGATTGTGGAAACCATGGTATGTGGAGGATATTGCTGTCTGCATGAAAAGCAATGGCTCCTCTGCTTTTGTCTGAAAAAATCAGAGAGTTTTTTCAGAAACGAGATAGAAAAATAGGTCTATTTTCAAAGAAAATACATCAATGAGGTGTACTTCAGTCAGAAAAAAAAGAGCAGCCGTTTGATTTCCATGAATACTGCTCATTCAAAGCCTGTAGTGAAGACTTCCTAGTTTGCCAGACAGTTGGTGGAGTCAGCCATGCCAAACTTGGCACATATTTAAGAGATATACAAACACAATGGATTAGCGGTATTTATATTTCACCCTTCACCTCTCACGGGGGTCACGTTCTCAGAGGAAGGTGACATCATTGTGAAACTTTACCCTGCTTAAGCCCCAAGCAACATGTCTCCTTATTTAAAGATCAGATTATCCCTCCTTCATTGTTTTGCATTTGATTTTGTTTCTTTTCTCCATTTTGGGGAAGGGCAACTCACTATTTTGAGGAGGTGATGGAGCATGTCAGGATTTAAGGAGTGAAAGGGAAGAGATTGGTTTGGATTTTCTGCCTCTCTTTTGTGTGCTCTGAAGCTCAATATACTTAGAGTGGTGACTGCAGGTACATGGGCAGAAGAAAGCTTTTGTGCTCTTATAAACCCCAGCGTTTGCTGGGACTATACCTCTATAGTCAGACAACAGGAAAGAAGTTCAAACAGTTTTTTAGCCACTTTCCATTTCAATGGGTGTTTATTAGCAATATCGCCAAGTCCCAGAGACAGCATTTTGAAGTGCTGATAAGGAGTTTGATGCACACACAGATAACACAGTGCAAAGAGCAGTAACAACTACGGATGTCCCTGCTTAAAAGAAAGCTGGAGGACTAAGTCTTGCTCACATGTGAGTTTATAATTTTCCATAAATGGTAGCTGGGTGTTAATATATGGGAAACAACAGCAACACTATTGCTTCTACCTCTTCTAGACAGTTTCTTGCTTCACTATGCTCAAGCAAACCCCACATCTTCAGCAGGTTTGTAAACTCTGAATAACTGTGGAAAACACTTATCTTTCTGTCATCTTCATCTAAAGTAGTTTGTGGAAGAAGAAGAGCAAATCTCAACCCCACGTCATGAATCAAAGGAGTTTCTCACGTCAGGATTTTTTAGCAATTTTTAAAAATATTGCTAATACAAATTCATTGTATTTTATATTAATGGATGTGACAAACACAGCAGATATAGTAATTTCAGGAGAAAACATTTTCAAAGAAATATGGTAAAGCAAGTGACTCAGTGAGATATTGGCAATTCTGAGGGGAACTCATGTCATTGACCATATGGAAGTGACAAAGTATCACCTCAGTGCACTGTTCAAAGATTAATATGAGAATAATGTCATCTTGAATGCCTGCTGAAGGCATGGGTTGTAATTATGTGAATATTTTGGATACTGTCTTCTTACTAAAGGTGGGTGAATATTGTCATGAATGTTTGAGCAGACATTTAAATGGAGTTGCTTCTGTTTGGCTCACACCTCTTTTACATTCACTTTCCAAGCACTGCAGTGTATTTCAATTTTACTGCTATTTGAAAAAAACCCCAAACAAACAAACCAAACAAAACCAAAAAAACCCAGCAAATTTCAAGGTCATATATTTAAGTATCCCTTTTAAAAGGCATTACAATTTAGCATTCATGACAATTTGTGATAGAAATACTGATATCATTACTTCATTTGAGCCAACAGCAAGATTTGAAATCGGAAAAAAAACCCCAACAAACACAAAATAACAAAAATTAGGAGTGCCCTTAAAAACCAACCAGTTTCATGGTTCTGTCCCAAATTCTCATTAGGTCATTCACAAACAGGGAATTAAGACTGGAGAAACCTCCATGTGCATTTTAATCCTGGTGTCACTCTCACAGAAGTCAGCGATAAAACTTCCACAGATTTCAAGAGTGCTTCATCAGAACCTTCATCCTCATGAACATTAAGTAAAGGAGAAGGAATAGCCCCATGCAAGATACGTGGCCAGATATGATTTACTGAGAGAAAAATATTTACAGGGACTAACAAATACCTGCAGATACCTTGGTTAACATGCCATTTACTACATTATATTTCTTTGTATCAACCACCTCAAAATTCTTATATGCAGAAACTACATGGAAATATTTCAGATCTGCCCCTTTGGACATTGCACAGGGTGTAATTCAGCACCCATACAGGGGACACACACAAGTGCCAAAGTATTTTTCTGACTTACCTTCCTTTTTAATTTCCTTTTAAAGTCCTTTTTACTATTGGTTTTATCTGGAGTAGGAGCAAGTTTCCCATAGAGTAAAGTACTTCTTTAAGGAAGGCAATGGAGGAAATTTCATGACTTCGCCAGGTTTCAGTTTTTGAGAGTGGGGTGGTAGTTTTGTGGCAATTTCCACATTCTGTATTTAATTCTTGGAGTGGCAGCTGTTTTACTAATTTTGCTCCCTATGAGTAAAGCAGGGTTTTCTCTGAGCCTTCAGGGATTTGATGTTACAGAGTTCCCAAGGTTTGGTTTCCGTAGTTAAAGAAGCTTTTTTGCATTGTTTCCACCTGAGCACCCAAACTGTGTTCAAAGAGAGGGGAAGGTAAAATTAGGAATGACTCAGCATGTTATGACATCTCTTTGAATTAGTTGTAAGGGAGAGGGCAAAGACAGCCCTGTCTGGTGAAGAACACCTGAGCAACATCTCTATTTTAGCTTATGCACCATGTCCCTGCTCCAGCCTGTAGAAATTACTGTAGAGGGACAAAATTTTGAGGATGCTTGTGGACTACAGATTTCATCCATGGAAATCAGTCTGGCACATGCATGTTTACATCCATACACACAGGGAAGGATGGATCTGACTTTTGGGCATTCCTGAAGTACCTGCTGTGAGGTGTATCCTCCTTGCCCTCTGTCAAAGCAGAGCTCAAGAAATGTGACCTCCTTGAAGATGCAGACACTCACAGACAGTGCGGGCTGCCCTTATGGCTCAGAGCTACACTCGAGAGTCCTTCAGCTCTTCATACTGCACCTCCTTCTCAGGAGGAGTGAAATCTTGCAGATGGTAATGACTGTGACAGTAGCTGTGAGAATCTAGCACTTGTGAAAACAAAATCTTGCCTTCTTGTGTTGCATTGTCGTAAAAGACAAATAACCCACCCAAAGAAACAGACCCTAAAAAAGAATACAAATAAAATGCCTGAAATACTTAAAAATACCCGAAAAAGGCTAAATTTCTAATGACTGGTGGAAATAATAACCTCTCTTAGACCAAAGTAATCTTTGATAAAAAGGTTTGGGAAGACGCACAAGGTGTCTCCCAGTGGTGATGTAAGAAAAGTGAGAAGTTCAGTTCAGACTGTAATCAAAAGTGGAACTTGTATTCTGGAGAGATGCTAATTCTCCAGAGAACATGATAGCTGTCGCCGATAAATACACTGCCAAGGCCTGACATACTCTGCTTCAAGTAACCCACCCATCCATCACACAGACACACACACTTCAAGGCTTACTAAATTCTGTTTCCAGGGCCTGATCCCTGAAAGACTGAGGAACACAAACAACCTTGCTACATGCCAGTAATCCCATTATCAGGCAGGATCAGGCCCTGATACTGAACATACTATCTCATTGGTTCTAATCAAAATGCAAATGGCTTTGGGTTAAGCAACAAACACCAGGAATATTTTGAGATTTCATACTCATAGAATTGAGAAATCTTCGAGGTTGTTTGTCAAAAAGGGGTTGCATCATTATATTTTTTTGCATTCCAGTTGTGTTAGCTATGTTAATGTATTACAATTTTTAAATCATGTTTTGTTCCCAAGTCCTTCTATGTTTTTTACAAAAACATCTCTATCATTACATTTGCATTTTAAAAGACTGCGGATGTTATACTTACAATGGGCATTATTTACATTTCAGATTTCCATATATCTGCACCAACTGGCTTTGCTGGATCTCTGGTACAATCACGCTTTCCATTATCCATCTTCTTCTGCTACAAAGATAATTCACTTTACCTCCAAACTTTGCTAGTCATGCTTTGTATAATAACTCATGTCTTACTGTCCCTCACAAGTTTGGCGGCTCCTTAATACAGTGCTTACAGAGAGGGTGCACTGCATATTGATCTAATTAAACGTTTCTGAATCAGGACAACAATAGTAATGGGATTAATTATTGTAATTTGTGCAGCAGAAGTATATACATAAAGAGGCAATTTCCCCCCTCCCCGTAAAGCCAGCAGAAAATGAATTTCAGACATTAGGACCTGAGAGACCAGAGAGCTACAGCTGCTGAGCTAGTGTCCCTCCCATAGTCCTGGCCAGCAGCTCTGACATCCTTGCACAAAGTAATCACAGATCACAGCATTTAATCACTGAAAACAAGCACTCCAGAGGACAGCAGTGTCAATATCCCACTCTCTCATTATCTGTTTGGATTGCACATCCACACTGTCAGATAAACAGAGTGGAAAATTAAGATTAAAAATATGGTAATTTCATTTCAGGCAGCAGGCACCACTCACTGCCCCTATTATGCTATTGATTACCTCTGAATTCAATTTTTCTTTCAATGCAAACTTTAATCTGTTTGCTACCCAGCAATTCAACTCCCCAAGGGCTATTTGAGAGTAAGTAACCATTTAATCTGATGCTAACTGAAAAATCACCGTCCTTAATGAATTGTGTAAATCATTCAGCTCTAAAGCACCTTTGACTTCTATTTCATTTTTTATTTTCTACTCAATATAGGAAGGGATCGGCGTGTGAATAATTACAAAGTAGCAAGTATTTTTAAATAGAGCAAATATGATAAAAACCCTATTATAGTGGGGCATGTGTAATGAACAGTACTTTTTAATTTCAAAATAGCTATTCATTAAAAAAGAATGGGAGATTAAAAAGAGAGGCTCAAAGCTCAAGGTAAAAGTTGATAGACATTGTAATTACATGGTTAATTTCAAAGATTTATATGCTGTTATGATTTAAAAGGAATTTTTATGACCTGACATTTTCATTTGAGAAGATTTTTTATTTAAAATTAATCTTCTAGCTCCTATTCTTAATTATTTCTTGGCAAGCGATAAATGGGAATACAAAAAATGCCCTATATCAAATTTTCAGCAGAATAAATGCATGTGAATTTGTGAACAGCAATAAAGTGGTCCTACTTTCCGTAGTTGAATCACTTTACATTGAAATCCAAGGCTAAAATAAATTCTTTGTATATGGAAATTATTGACACTTTTAGGAAGGCTCTTAAGCTGCAGATTCACACTCTGCTTTTTATTTTCCCGACTAAGAAATTCAAGACTCTTTGGCTAAGTCGAAATTGCCTTTCTGCTTTGCAATTCAGTTTTCGGCACACCTTTCCTCCTCCTCAACTTTGACGGGTTTTCTTCCCAGCTCCCAACAAAGAGACTGGCAGTCATGGGAGGGACTTTGCTGCCCAAATTTCCTGCAGCCTTGGCGGCAGTGAGGGAAGCCAGGGGCTGACTCAGGCCAGACACACACTCAGGTGCTTGTTTACAGCCTGGCCCATGAGGAAGGTACATCCTACTCCTGGGCTCGCTGGGCCAGGCAGGATGCACTTCATGGATGCTGCCCCCTCCACCCACTCAGGGTTTTTACCTCAGAGCTGGCACAAAACTGGGAGCTCAGCTGCAGGCAGTGCCACTACAGAGTCCTTCCCTTGAAGGTGGCCATGCATTTTGTTGTGACTTTGCTGATTGTGCAGGGCAGCCTGATATTAAAGCAAATTGGGAGCCCTCTAATTTTCCTGGCACCAAGAGACTGCACCCAGTGCCAACAAGCAGTGGTCCCAGTCCTCTCTCCCCTGGGTCCCAAATGGGATGAGGGATGCAGAGTGCAGGTGTGAGATAATAGGACACAGGATGAGGGAGGGATGTGAGTTGCAGGATATGGGGAGTGGGGTACAGGATGTGGGATGCATCCTGTACACAGTGCAGCCAGGGGAGGGGGCAAAGCAGCACACTCCAAAATGCATTTCCCACTAAGACAGCTGTGTAGACAGCCAGAACAACAAGCTTGAAGGCAGCCCCCACTTTCAGTCCTGCTCTTGGCTCCTGCTCTACAAAATAGATTGGGCTAAAACATGCGGGGACTAAGGGCTTTTTGCATGTCACCAGCCAGAAGGTGCCAGTCTGCCCTGCCATCCCCCCACAGATGCCCCCAAATCCACATGGCCCCACTGCTTTCAGATGGAGCTGCAGAGATGCCAAGGGAACCCTGCCAGGTCAGAGGGATTGGCAACATCTCTCTTCTCTACAGCAACAGCATCACGTTGAGTAAGGGGAAGGACAGGCTCTTCCTGCCCAGTGCTGCACAGAGGGAGCTGGATACAGCAAGGTGGGTTCTGGGGGTGGCTTGTTCCCCACAAGGGAAAAGCCAGTGCCCACTGCATTGCTCAGGAGAGCAAAGCCAGCTGACAGGCACATAGGAAAATGCAGTGCTCTGGCTGGGCTAGTGTAAAACCTCCCAGAGCATGTGGCTGCCCCAAAGAGAGGATGGTGGGGGTGGTGGCAGTGGTGGCACTCAGGGTAGCACAGCAGGCACCCTGTGTGCGGGCCCCGCTGCGTGCGTGGGTTCGCGTGTATCCACAGGCCCCCAGCATCCCCCGCCTTCACACACAGGCGGGGATCGGTATGTGATAAATCACAAAGGTGATTAAATTACCTTTTCATGCCTTCCAGACATAGTCACCTGCATTTTCTGTCCCCTCTCATACCCTTCTGTTGGCTTTGCTGTCCTTATTACCAAACACCAAACAGCTGAAACCAGCTCAATTTATTTATTTATTTATTTTAAATTCAAACCTCTGGGTAAAAATTCTCTCTTTTCCCACAAATTCCCTAATTCTGCAGGTGGTTAGAGGACTGCAGTACTTCAGCTAGCCCAAGAGGCAACCACTATCAGCACATCTCTATGTCTCCTGCCACCAGACAACATCCATCTCTTGATTGCAGCAAGCAATAGATTGGGAATCCTATACAGAAAGCTACTGAAACTTCACTGAAACTTGGCTCTCCTTGTGTTAGTCCTACTGACTTCTGTAGGACCACAATAGCCAAGACTCTATGCAGGGCTTGCTTGGGACCAGCTTGAAGATTTCCTGTGAGGTAAACTGAGACTGCAGAGGTTTCCAGCAAGTGAGGGGAGAATTTTTCCTTTCCTGTGGGATGCTTGCTCATCATCCTGGAAATTCCTGAGCTTTCCTATAACATAAAATTATGACAACAATGATGTATGGTGAAAAGTTTTAAAGGGGAAAAAATCCCTATTCATGTGGTTAGGTGCACTCCCGGTTTTGCTACAGGTACTGTACAGAGTTGAAATCATTAAGGCTACTGGCATGAAGAAAGTGTTGCCTGTGTTTACAGAGCCCCAAGTCATCTGGCTTTAGAGGCAGGAGGCTGTAGTGCCAATAATGTTATTAAAAACCCTCTGCAATTGTTCCAAAATATTTCTTTAATAAAAGGTAGCATTTACAGAATAGTCCATGTTGGGGCAGAGTATAAAGGTTTTGCTGGCACTTGTTTGGGAAAGGATGCATTACCCCATGTCTTATGACCCAAAGCAGGATTGAAAAAAATGATACCACACAGAAAGTATTTCATGGAAACACAGCCGTACTGGAAGGCTGTGCACACTGCAGGTCTGCCTGACAGCACACAGGCCTTGAAGAGCCTTTTTGTTCCATCACAAACACTGCCACAAAACCTTAGGCATGTGACACTTAAGATTTAAGCTGAATTCTGAGTATTTTTGCACTGCGGTTGCCAAAAGTGTCTTTTAAAAAAATTTAAACGTTTTTTCTAATAACTAATTTTTTCTAATTTTTCTGAGGTCCCATTAGAGTTGTTATCTGTTTGTCTCAAAAATTCCAATCATTACATTCAGACATCTAGAGAACATGTGTACACATTTTGCAATACTTACATACTTATATATATAAGTCAAGTTCAGTTCAGAAAAGCCAGTACAAATTTCATTTATGTAATGGAGAATTTCTTCCTAAATTACTTCTGAATATGAGACTTAGGCTCCTCAGGCTCTAGGCAATTTACATTTTTCTAATTTAATCCCCAAAATGATAAAATTATGAAAACAGTCATCTAACCTGTACTTACTGTATAATTTACGCATGTTGCAGAATTTTAAAAATTGGTCATCTTTCTACAGAAAAGTATAAATGTGCAAGTATGTAAGCATGCATGCACATGGTAAATGTACAGATCATATACTGTATGTATCCATGAGAGAGACACATTAAACTGTGCAACATATACTACAAATATGCTGTATGTGCCTATTGTCTCTCATGGGTGTCCCAGTAACTTCTGACTATACATTAAACAGCTGCTACATACATTGAACGTATTTTGTACACATACCCTGGGTATTTATTGAAAGCTGAAATAATTGCTGTGAAGGGAAAATGATGTTCTCCCTCCCCCTCATTTCATGTTATACAGAAATGATTCCCATGAAGACAAGGAGGGAGCTGTCTGCAGCTTTTGTCAGCTGAGGAGAGGACCTGATCTCTGGCAGAAAGAAGAATGTTGCTAAACCGTCCCCTCAAGCTACCATATCTCTTCATGATTCTTTGTCCTTGTGCACAACAGAAGACATCCTTCTTGAAGCAGGGTTTGGTGCTTTGTCACCTGGATTTTGTGCCTCCTCAGGACCCCTTTCCTCTCCTCTCCCACTTTCACATTTCATAATCTCAAAAACAACCCCAAACCCAAGGTATTAGATTTGTGCTTTTCAGGTGTATCTGTTCTTCATCTGACTCACCAAAGCTTATCTAGTCAAGAAGCAGCTGAGATCCTCTGAGCAAAGCCTGTTTTAAACTGGTAGCTCTTACCAGCAGCAGCAGCCTGCAGGTTTTCATGTGATTTTTGGTCTCCCACCCCTCACCCACCAACACACATGCAGTCACCCTCTCAATCCTACACACACACTTGCCATGAAAACAGACACAGGGAAGGGCACTACCTGCCTCCCGGCACATGTCTCTTCCAGACATGATCCTATAATTTTCACAGCATCTGGCAGCCATGACTTTCAGCAGCTTGGTTAAAAGTGTAGCCCCAGACACCAGATCATGATTGGGACTTTTTTGTTTTTAAGTGGTTCTTTTACACTCTGCACACACATGCAGGATAATTCCAGGGAGCTTAGCACTACAGGGTAGTTGGGATGTCCCATGCAAGGGCTCACTGTGCTGGCACATTTGCACTGTGGCCAAAGGCCTCTGTACCCATCTGGCAGGTTTTCCCTTTATAGAAACAAAGTGAGAAAGCTTCAACCCTTTCCTCAGACTTCTCTGAATTTCCATGTATCACTGGTGTGGTGTGTAAAGATCATCTGAGACCCCTGATGGAAGTTTCTACTATCTGCAGTACCTAGGAACAGATGTGGTGAATAAGGGCAGGCTCACAAAACCTCTCTGCACCTCTGCCTCCCACTGCCTGAAATTGATGGAGATGGCATACAGCACCAGTTTGGGTTAAAGTTCCCACACTTTAACCTCTTAGCCTGAAAAAGGTACCAGGTTGCCTTATTCCTGTCTTTTTTCAGCTCAAGCCTATCAGAACAATAGGAAAATTTGTTTGTGTGTGCACACAGTTCCCTTTATTTGTCCTTCATGATTTCTCCTCTGGGAACACAGGAGAGTCCATAATGGACCCCCTTCATTACAGTGGTCAGTACTGATGGTCTGTCACAGATGTAGAAAAATGCATGTATGCAGAGTAATTTTAAATTAATATCTTTTGCCATGTTGGTGCTGAAAAACTGCCTCAAAAGCTGTTATGATCCATCATGGCAATGAGCACTTATGGACTTTTAAATCCACAAATTAGATGTTGTGCACAGGAACTAGAGGCAATTACATTCAGCTCAGTACATAGATCCTCAGCCACACAAATCCAGTTTCAGTCCACGCCTCCCACTATGCTAAACCCCAGCATTTGCTTGTTGATGTATCTATTTATTTACAGCTAGGGGTGAAGCTATTAAAATCATACATATAAATAAAATTGATAAAGGGAGATAAAGAAAAAACTCTGTGTGAACTTTGGTCTATAAAAAGGTTACAGTTTCTCATTATTATAGTTTTTGAAATAGCAGAGACCACAGATGCACGTCTACACACACACAAAGACACACACAGACACACACACAAAGAATCACAGACTCAGAGTTCTCAATATGAAGAAAAACTAGAAAAAAAATCCTGCACTGAAAGTTGAGCAAAATTTCACTTTTAAAAATTCCATCTGGATCACAACCTCACAGCTTCAATATCTGCACACTTAGCACATTTTTATGGCTACCTTAACTCTCTGCAAAACTGATTTATTTGGAAACACCTACAGAAATTGAAAGGCAAAAGAATGAAAATCATACCACAGAAGAAATCATCATCAGACTGTAATTTTTTGTAAGGGTTTATATAGGTAGCTGAATTCCTGGGTGTGCCACATTGTCAGCCAAGCCCATGCAACGTGGAGGAGAATGAGTGCAGCACAGAAACTCTTCTGAGCCTAAATAATTCATCAGTACCTCTCATTGCTCACCACTTCATTGATTTTAGTGAAAAGTTTTCTGTCTCTGAGTAGGAGTGCAGGGTGGGAAATGGGGCAAATTCCTTGCACCTTCCCTAGGAAAAAAGTGACAAGCATGTGTTTACCACTGTCTTTGAAAAGTTTTTTCTAATAATGAAATGAAATAGAAGTTTTGAAACTCTCCATCATTACATAAACTCCAGTGCTTGGAAAGTGAGATGAAACCACTGCTCAATAAACCCTTTCAAATCTTTGAGAAGGGTGTGCTTTCTTCATCCCTTTTCCAGAGAAATCACTGATTTTCCTCTGAGTTTCCTGCCCAAAAATGGGCAAGACTATGGGTGTCAAAGAGAATTGTCATTTTTTAACTAATTGGAGCAGCCTCAGAAGACAAAAGTGCAAGACTTTCTGCACAGTATTGGGTGTGGGATACCCCTGAGGGACAGGGAGAGGAAGGTCCATGGCAGACCTGAGAGGGACAGGGAGCAAAAATACCAGGAGCACAGGAAACTCTGAAGCAACTCAAGGTTAACTTGTTTCAAACTATTTAGGAAATAATGTTGAAACTACGAGGTAAAGGACCCACTGAAGGGGATGCTGTGCTGAGGGATGTTGTGCTGAGGGATGTTCTCTGACTTCAAAATGGATAAGGGAGACCACTTGACAGGGAGAGAAATGCTTGACAGGAAAATTGGGATGCCAGTTTTGAGAGTAAATTAATAATAGCAAACACAGGCAAGGTAGATGAAATGCTACCTAGTAGGTATTTTCTGCTGTACAAATTACGGAGCTGCTAAGGAAATGCTTTATTACACAACATGTAATTAAAGTGTGGCACCTTAAGCCACAGATACTACTGAGGTTAGAAAAAGAGGGTTTTAAAATGGACCAGTGTTTATATGGATCTTGAGAATGGTGACACATTAGCTGGAATAAAACCCAGGATAGGTTCCAAAACAAGGAGACTAGTTGCACAAAGAAACTTTCTAAAAATTTATTTGACATTATATCCATGTCCTGTGGTTGCAGAAGCCTGTGAGGAGGACTCAGGGCTGCTGCTTCAAATAGCAACACCCCAGCAAGGCAGGCTGGTGTGGAGGGTCTCTACAGAGGCATGGATCAAACACATCCACATGGATTCATGCCTCTGGATGGCTGCTTGGCACCTGCCTGCTCTGCTCTAAGGCATCAGCTTTGCCAAAACCTGCCCTCTCACCTCCTCTCTAGGCACCCAAAAATGTCCAGATGAGCACTTTATGGTCAAGGTCATGGAAGGGGGCTGAGGGAGCACGGGATGCTGAACTGAGGTCTTGTTGCACAAGGGAGAAACCAAGAGGGCCATGGCCCCACTGCCAGTCACATACAGCCCTTACCATTTTTCTAACTCAACAATGGCAAATTTCCCTTTGCAATAAACACTGCAATTCTCCACAATGCATTTTCTTACCTACTTCACCATATACAGTGCTGCTTAAGACTTCAGGCAGTGGGCAAAACTACCTGTTGTTGCTCTTTCTGTGTATTTTTCCACTACAAAAATATGTTGGAAAGGTCCGTTTTATGACATTTCTTTGCTGTTTTTCTTCCTGCTCTTCTTGTATGCAGTCTGTTAAGGCTGTCTAGCTGGACTTTGTTTTCTTGAGCTACTGGAAGCCTCAAATATGTTTATTACTATACAGGCAATAAAAAAGTATTAAATGCCCTACAAATAACAATAAATATTAAATCTACAAGACCACACTTTAAAAAAACCTCAGCAAAATGGCTCTCAAGTGGAACACCTCTGCCATGAAGGTGGCTTGCTCTTGAAATTAAGTGCATGGATGAAGAGGAAAGGAATTTATATGGCCAAGAAATGCACTCCAGAGGACTGTCACTGAAAGAGACATTCAAAAACAGACAAAAACATTGGTTTGGATGATAAGAAATTATATCAACATGCACCCTGGTACAAAGATAAATTCCCTGGGGACACTTTTAGGAATGCCTAGGCTTTGAATTGAAGTACAGTGGGAAGATCTTTACGTAAGCAGAAAATAAAGTCGTAGTGGAGCTCAGAGTGCCATAGCTGTGTCAGCAAGGCTGGGCTGAGAGGGGCAGCTGAGCCACTGAGACACAGCTTTGCACTGATTTCACTGTGCTGCCCCTGGTTTCAGCCCTGGATGTCCTGCACACCACCAGCTGCATCACGTGGTGCAGCCAAGCCGAGCCCTGGCCCAGCAGAGGAAAAACCATCACAACTGAGGGTCCACACATAACTAAAGCAGCACTCCAACACCTGACAAAACCAATGGCTTGCACACTGCATATTCTGCCTTTAGCACTTGTCCAGCACCCCCCTGGTCTCACATAACTGGGCAGCTTCTCTGCACAGTAACTCACCTTACTCAAGAAGGCAAGAATTGCTCCAGTCCCAGGTGCACCCAGCACCTTGCAATTAAGTACCCTCTAGGCAGCAGAAATAGCAGCCTAGGAATTCACCCAGGTCCCTTATGGCTCTGCTGGCTGTCTGAGCTCTCAGACTGTGGGCTGCAGCTGAAGTGCTCACACAGCACAATGCTAGCTACAGCCCCAGTAACCTCTTCAGAGAGGGTTTATACAACAGGCCAATTGTCCGATCTCAACACCCTCGGTAGCACTCACTCAGCAGTGTCCCTGTGATGGTTTACATTACAGCGTGCCTTTCCCTGGCTGCTTGTTCTCAGTTGCTCTCTCCCAACACCCAAAAAGCTGCCAGCTGAGAACCCCAGCAGCTGGATGTGCCTGCCCACATACCAGAGGTGGTACCTACACTCCACCTCATTGCTTTCTATTGCTATGGACTTGCTTACACAGCCCTCAATGCATAACACAACTTCCTGTGGATTATATTTCCTCCCCCAGCACTGGGACAGGGAGCCTGGGACTTTGGAGAAAGTGGAGCAAGAGCATGTCTCCAGCCCAGACCTAACCCTACCACAAAACTATATACAGGTCACTGTCACAGATATATTAAAGCCCCGAAGATGGAGTTGCTGAAGAGTTTTAAATAGTGCTCTGAGACTAATGGATAGCTTCACAGGCTGAAATGTGCCAGCCTGGAGGAGATCTTCAGCATATGAAGAATCAATGACTGTAAACGAGGAGTTGAAATTGGAAGAAGCAAGGCACAGTGCAGAACTAAAAAGAAATCACTGCACAACTAATGTGATAGGAGAAAAATTGAAATGGAGAAAAGCATCCTATTTCTGCGCCCAAAACAGGTGGAAATGTGAGGAGGAGTTTTTCTTTTTAAAAAAAAATATTATTTTAAAGTAGTAAAAGACTTTCCATTAAAAGAAAAATTTGAGGAAAACTTTCATACAGCTATGGGGGAAAAGAAAAAGTGACCTATGATCATGCTGCAAAGGAACTTACCTCCAAATCTGAAACACGTCACAATGATAAATGGAAAGAAGTTAAACCTCCAAAATGCTATGACTATCCTCAGTTCTGTTCTGGACAGATGTTTGATGTATTGTATCTCTCTGTGACAGAGACCTGAGGGTTCAGAGGGGTTTTTTTTATTATTTAATATTTTAGTGAAACTTGTATAGCTTGTCATGCCAGCAAGGTATTTTTTAATTAAAATGAAATGTATGTGTGTGGGGTGAGCCAGAGTTTATGAGGAGCTTCTTCAGGGGGAAAATGAATCAGTCCAAGGATTTTCAAGAAGGATTCAAGGCTAGGCTCGAGCTTACTAACTCAGGAGGAATGTAAATTAGAGTGTACTTACCAGGCAGGGAAACCTGGGCTGGGAGTCAGGTTCTCCCGCCAGGGATGGTGTCCACCCTTGTTGCTCCACATGGCAGGCAAAGCAAAGCGGGCATTTTCCAGCAACAGGGGCAGTAGGAAGGGCCTTGCCTTGATGCAATCCTATGCAGTGGGTTCTAAGAATACCCTGCTTGAGCAGGGAGGTTGGGCCAGATGATTCCACTCTGATCCTTTCCAAGCTGACCCTGTGATCCTGTCATAAAATTAGGGCTGTGGAAAGAACCTCAAGTTCAGCTTTCCAGCAGCAATACCCCTACAGCCTACTGGGACCAAACTGGAAGTCTTCCCATTGCCCTAATTCCTGGAGTTTGTCAATGAACAATCTCTGGGGAGGGATTCTAATGACTGAGAAATCTGACTGAGAAATTACATTACATCTGAACACAGGACTAGGATTCAAGGCTAAAAAATCAGGGTTGCCTTTTTTAAAGGCAATTTTGTGTACTCTTGCACTGGGAGACAAAAGAAACATAAGAGCAGAATGGCAAGAGCAGAAGATGAGAGGCATGGGATTATTTCTTCTTACAACACTTAGTAAATGCTGTGACTGCAGTTTATTTTCATATTATTCATATTAATTTTCTGAGCATATAGTGGAATCTGTTTTGTCTTATCCTGGTAGATGAATGGTGTTCTTCAGGGTTTTTATTACTTTTTGAGGGCTTTTTATTTTTTCTTCTTCTATTGATTTCATAATGTGATATACTTGTAATAAGTACTTGTCCTCTCTGAAATCATTCTTGATAAACAATACCTATGAATCATCATTTTTCAACCTTGTTCTGAACCATTTCAAAATTAATAGGCTAATTAGTAACCTGGTAAACTATTATCATAACCATTTTTAAAAAACCAACCACTTTGGTGTGGCCAGAAATCGCTATTGAGATAATATCCATGACAGTCTTTTGCAACACCCTGCCACATCCCAAGACTTGAAAGTTTCTCTGCTATGTGCTGAAGCACGCTCTTGTGGTGGGACCTAGAGTGCCAAATATGAAAGGGTGACTCACGTTCCTCGGGATCCAGAGATCCTCTCCTTGAATATTTTACATAGCTGAATCCCTAGTCAACCTGCCTAACTGGAGGTGCCTGGCTCTCTCCCCACCAAAGGCACCTGGGGTGGAAAATCTCCTTCAAGAAGCGTCCTAGTATAGGAATGCACCTGACCTGAACTGGGCCACACACTCAGGTGCTGGGCAGAGGCAGGGAAGTGCTCCGTCCTGCTTCAATCTAATTAAATTTCACTGGCTTTTTCTGTTCTTGCAGTGCTTGATATCTTCCTCCTGGTACTATACAGATTCCCAGCCCCTGACCTAGCTTTTCCAATCTGTCTGGAGTTTTAAATCTCCAGCAACACTGGTGTCTGCATTAGTGCAATGTTGTGGAAGGATTTTTTAATACTGCCAAAGCAGGATCACAGCCACTGTGTTATGATCCTACATGCAGCTTCATCTTCAGTCTCTCCCCACTACCCAGGGTGTTAACCAGATTATATTTCTATCCATCTTGCGCAAGATGAATATTTCTAAACTGGCTATCCCAGTCTTACAGTCTGCAGCTCTATCTGTGTCCACAGCATGAATATTTTTATTTAGTTTCCCATCCTTCAGGAGTGACTTTTCTTTACCCTCCCCTAAGCAGCAACCTCTCTGAAGGTATTCTTTCCTGCTACACCTTCTCAAATACTGGCCTTTAAATCTATGTGCAGACGGACAAGGGGGACCTCCCCTCAGTTGGTGTCTACTTACTACTCTTTTGTGCACCTCTTGGTGCCACAATTATTTTATGCACACACCTTCTGCCTTAGCATGGAGAAAAAACACTCCCACCAGCCCATTGCCTTTTCACAGGAACAGCAGCACCAGGGGCTTGATGAAACATGAGTTCTGCCTCTATCCTGTCCTGCTCAATCCATCACAGAAACAGCAGCTTTCTGATAATGTCCTGCATGTTGCCATGGTGCAGGAGAGGAACCAGTTTCACCCTCCTGTTGCTGGAAGCCTAGCGTGCCTCAGTAGTGACATCCCATCTTTCTCTTGATCTAACCAACTAATTTCTAGTATTTATATTGAAAAGTCATATACCTGAACTTCCCTTTCCTTCCTTCCTTCCTTCCTTCCTTCCTCCCTTCCTCCCTTCCTTCCTTCCTTCCTTCCTTCCTTCCTTCCTTCCTTCCTTCCTTCCTTCCTTCCTTCCTTCCTTCCCTTCCTTCCTTCCTTCCTTCCTTCCTTCCTTCCTTCCTTCCTTCCTTCCTTCCTTCCTTCCTTCCTTCCTTCCTTCCTTCCTTCCTTCCTTCCTTCCTTCCTTCCTTCCTTCCTTCCTTCCTTCCTTCCTTCCTTCCTTCCTTCCTTCCTTCCTTCCTTCCTTCCTTCCTTCCTTCCTTCCTTCCTTCCTTCCATCTCACCTTTCCAAGTGAGCTGGTCTTCAAGCTCCAAAGCAAAGAGCATGCACTTCTCCTTTGGCTACCTGGAAATAAGGCTGTCTTGTCATGATTTTTATCCTGAGTACTTCATTTCACAGCATTTGAGGAAGAAACTCATGTCTTACTGAGTTTTCCACAGCCTAAGTTTAGCAACACAACTCTCCTTCTGGTTTCCACATGTTTACAAAAGATGCTGTATATCCCTCTGGAAATGGGTTCCCAGGTCTGTACAGGCACACTTGCATGTTTGTGTGCCTCCATCAGCATCAGCTAAGGAGTCAAAGACAGCTGGAGTCACTCCATGACTGAAGTGTCTGCTCTCAGCTTCACTTACCTTGTGGAGCAGGCTGTCATGGCATGACCTGGAAGTTTTCACATTAGAGTTCAGGAGAGAAAGTAAAAGAGAGAAAGAAAAGTTTATCTGGTGCATAGCATCCTCCACATTCCCTAAAAAGCGTGTGTTTCCAACAGCAGGACTGCCATAGAGCAGAAGACATTTGCAAAATTTCCCTATGGACTTGTGGTGGGTCTCTTTAGAGTCTGGAAGGATGGAAAAAGGAAGACACATGAGATTTATAAAATTTTTTTATTTCTGAATTAGACAAAGGATGTTGCAGTTTAAAGGGAGTTACATGTAAGTTTAATTCCTTCTCCCAACAGAATGTAAACTGTGGTGTGAGTAAAGGGTTTTTGTATGATGTCTGCATCTCCTTCTTCCCTCTCTTTAGGCAGATAAATCTTCCTCTCCCCACACCCCTGATGCTGAACACCAAGATATATCTGCATGTGGCCACTGGCATTTGGACACTCACATCAGCATAAGGAGAGATTATGGTGGCATTATGGCCTTCTGGTATTGAATACAAAGAAAATAAGGATCAACAGGTGAGCACAATGTGTACTTGCTGCAGGCTGGCCAAAGGACGCTCAGTATCAAGGGCTGTGGAGGTGTTGAGGTGCCACCTGGGCTACCAGCTCAATTACTCAGCTCAGCTGGAGAGAAAAGGCATAGCAAAGAAGATGGCATCTGTGTTTTTGAGTCCTCAGAGGCTATCTGTGGAGAAGGTAAACTCATTTGGCACCTACTTTAAACCCTACATTTTGTATACCCATTGTTGACCAGAGGAAAAATAAATGGTGTTAATACACTGTGGAACAGTTCAAAATGAGCTTAACTAAAAAAATATATGAATTCATCTAGGGTACACCTGGCAAAACATTTGACTTTTTAAGACATTGTAGGTTTATGTTGTATTTGCAAATCCATCTATTTGCATGTTGAAGTGTTATTGTGACACCAATATCAGCAGCCCCATGACTATTGCACATATGGAGATGTAAATATGGATTTTCTCCCCAACAACTGAGACCTTAAGGGTTATAGCTCAGCATCTGAGAACAGTAGGTCATTTGACACATTTAACACCAAAGAAATGTCCCTCATGGTGTTACAACATCGGTTTTAAAGCTCTTAATTACAGACCCGTCCGACCCAGGAACAAGGGTTTCATATCTTTCAATCAGCTGAAGGAGTCTTCCTGACTGCTGCAGTGTCTTCAAGAAAGATATCTGAGCTGAGTGTGGTCGCTGGGAGAGCAGCCCTGTATTATTCATAGGAATATGGCAGGTATGCAAACTCCTGTTGAGTTTCCAAATTGCATTCAGCTTTTCCACGAAGTAGTCCGGGCATTTTTCTCATTCATAGAGGAAAGGTACTCCCATAAAGCAGATCAAAGGGAAATAGGAGCTTAGCACTCAGAGGAAAGATCCTTTCCTTCTTTGTGCCCCGTCAGCACAGGAAAAAGTGACAAACAAGTTCCCTCATTTCCCACAGCAAGGTAGGCAAAGCACAGCACCATATCAAAGGGACGAGCCACGGGGTTCGCATGCGGCACCGCTCTGTGTCACAAGCTGCTCAGCCACCTCTGCCCCAGCGGCGCTTGCTCACCAGGTATTATCTTCCAACCATTTACCTCCGTGGGCTTCAATGGGAAGCGCTAAGACACTCTCTTTCAGGAAGAAGAAAAAGGGATCAAGTAAATAAAGAGGCCAAATTACCTGAACGCACTGAGAAGTATGAAGGGATGAATTTTAAAAAGTCTGTGTGGTGTGCTGTGGTCTGTCATCAGACAGCACTGCTGCTGGCAGTGGGGGGCCAAAGCAGCACCTTTAAGCACAGAGAAGCTGCTGAAAACAAGCCTGGGACAATGTGACTCTCTGTGGAACCAAGAGAATTTTCATGAGTATCAAGATCAAAATCACCATGTTTTGGTGTTGGTATGAAGATAAATGCCACAATTAAAAACTGTATTTTCTGCAATTGTTTAGAATAAAAAATGGAAATGGAGAAGAAAAGGTGAAGCAAAACAAAGAATTTTTGACACCAGAAGCAGACAGGATAAGATATTTTCCTCCCCATTTTTCCTGCAAGCCTAGGCAGCACCAGCCGGCACAAGTCACCAAGAAACATTGCAAGATGTAGCTGGTAAAAGAGGCCCAGATCCATCAGAAAGTCTTTACGGGACTGCGTCTTTATGCCCCATGCTGGGTCAATTATGGTGGCCATGGCCAAGCCTGCAGCTCCCTGGGAGAACACATCCCACTGTGAAGCTAATCTTTGTAAAGGGTTCCCATATAAACAGCTGCCTCACCAGTAGGTCGATGCTAGGCACCAGGAAAGCAGGGCAAGAGATGAGTAGCAGCATATCAAAGGCAATTACATGCGAGTAGATTTTTTCCCTGGATTTTCTCTTCCTCACCCTGCAGTGGAAAAAACCTGAGATCATGGATGGAGCATAAAAAAATGGATAAAGGAGAGGACTTAATTTGTAGGTGGGCTTGAATTTTTAATACTGTGCCCCAAGGAAACCACTGCATAGACAACCAAATACTATCTGGAGAGACTAATAAAGGCAGGAATTATGGCACAGACCCCCATAGTCGTCCCATCTATCTAAGCTAGTGAACAAGCAGAAGCTTTAGCTTTCTCCGCCCAGGAGGCTGAAATTCCCCTCATGAAGAGCCTTCTAACATTAATTGCAGAGACACAACCTGCCTTTCTATAAGACAAATTAATAATTTCCTTAATCCATCATTGGGAAATGGAAAGCTTTGATGCTTTAATTCCTTTCCTGTGACCATGGCAACAACAAAAAGGAAGGGGGGGGGGATGTTAATTTTCTCATCCATAAGAATTTCGGCAAATAGTATGTTAGCATTCTTTGCCTGTAAGTGAGTCTTGGCTATAGAGGAGTCAGAGAATCACACAAAAGGCAGGTAACAAAATCAGGCACCTCAGACATAATGGTGCAATGATGGGAGGGAAGCTGGAGCTAGACTTCAGCAACATCACTTGGGGCAGAAAATGTAGAGGGGCTGTAGCACTGTGATTATTTAACCCAGTTTCATCTCCCTTCAGGGACAAAAACCAGCTCACCACAGTGTTGTGCTGGGGGCATTGAAGCCCACTGATGCTCAGAAAGGGAGACCTGTTAAAATTAGCATGGTTTGACCTTCTCTAAAAAAAGGAACAGAACACGAGGACACGATTCTTAGTCTGCAGTACAGGTAGTTATTGCATTAAACTTGGTTATTGCATAAAAGTGCAGTGCATGTATGTACATGTATATAAATACACATATCTGTGTCTATACGTGCACATATGTCTCACATGCCCATACCTCACAGTCTAATGTATGTTTGCATGCACACGGCCAGCAGCGAAAGAAGTCTCAAGTACCCAGATGGCAAATCCTTTTTATGTCATGCACAACTTGCAGATGCACAAGTAAACACACTTTCCCATCCAAAACACCTGGCCTCATCCATGTGCTCCATGAAGATCAGTCTGATGTGTGCTACACCCTGCAGTATCTAGGAGGATGTTAGGCTTCATGGGATAAAGCAATGCTGGGGAACACACACCAAAAAGTGTGGCTGGTTGCAGCACAGAGCTCACACCCTCTAACTTACAGGTTATAGACAAGACTCCACTTCCTTTCCTTAGGAGCACAAGCTCACCCTCCATGCACACAGCCCTACTTCTACAAATCCAATCAGCTGGAACAATCCAGGAACACACACAACAGCGAGGGCTCAAAAAACCCCTGAGGTTTATGTATAAAAATGCTCACAGAGCTGATGCTAAATGCAGCTCCACTGCTGGAGCTTCCACTGATTGCTCTGCAGCAAGGAGAGGCTGGATTCCTAGCGTGTGAATCAGGCTGCATGGTTTGAGGGAGGCTGATTCACCCAAGTTTGACTATGCTGGAACTGATAGAGCCAAGGCTTTGCGTAAGTGGAGGTATCAAAGCCAGGATCTAACACACATAATCCTCAAACTGAGCGCATGTCCAGTTCAGAGGAGTTTGCATTCAACTGCTCTGAGGAGCTTGTGTCTCGAGGTCCTCTGACATGGTCCATGGGCTGCCTGGTCTGCCTGGAGGAGATGCTGCCCCTGCACCTGCACACTTTTGTAGCTTGGATGTACAGGCTGTGTTTTCTAACACACACTTCTAGCACACATTTGTCTTTCCAGCTGCTCAGGCACTGAAAGCATAGTAAATGTGGAATAATTTCTGCTTCATTGGTATTAAATAAAAAAAAAGTTTTGACTTTATGGCTGCTGAGGGGTACAATGTGATTTCAGGTAGGCACAGAAATATAGTGCAAAGTTTTGAATGGGCCAAGAAGTGTCTAAAGGACATATCTGTATTCAACACTGAGCACTCCGACCAGCTCTGTGAACATCAGACTCAGCTGGTGACAAAAGTTGGGACACTTCCCTTCTCTGGAAAGCAAACCTCATTTACTCAGTCTTTGTTCATGGTGAGACTTGGCCAGTAGGCATAGTGAAGCTAAATTTTACTAGCTTCATGAAGCAGCCCTCTTGAATTAAGAGCCTGTGCAATCAAAGGAGCAGAGTGCCTTTCAAAGGCACTGAGCTTGTTCAGCTGCTCCTCAGAGTTTCCTTACCAGCGGGATGCCTCCCCAAGGATCATGTCCTGCACAAATGTATGGTTTCCCCAGACAACTGCTGTCTGTTGCATTTTTCTGCATCATTAAAACCCAAGGCAGCACTATGCCAATAGCACTGAGAAATAGAAACAGCAAGCAGTTGCTGCAATGTTGTGTTTCATAAGGTGGGTGAGAAATTTCCAAAGAAAAAGAAGCTGAACTTCCCACAACAGAATTATAATTAAATACATTTACCTTTCACTCTGTACTTAATCTGCATTTCTTGAAGTTCATGTGGACCCATTTAACCTTCAGGGAACATTTATTCACTGAAGATGGGTAGTCACTAACTGATCCCACTTCAGCTTAATACCTTGCCTTTTGTGCTACCTTCTAACTACAAAACCCAGATGCAAAAGAGTATGCTGGTGCCCTTCTACCAGCACAAATCCCAAATGAAAAACAGTTTGAGCATCTATACCACCTATCATTTATCTGAGATGCCTATTTCAGAATTCAGGGTGCCTACAGAAGATGGACAAGCAGGCCTTGGACACCCACAATGGATTGGCAGAGTCAACTAGAGCTATGCATTAGAAATGCCCTTTGAATGCCTGTAATGCAGAGTGGGTCTGTTTAAGGCAGGGTTGTTTACAGTGAGGCTTCACTGCATGGTCACAGTTTTGTGAAGTGCAAACAGGGAATAAAGGTACCTACAGGAGCCAGTGGCAGTCTGTCTGTTTGGCTGTGTGGGTAGAGCTGATGCACCTTCTAGTTTAGGGAAAACAGAAGTTCTCAGGAGGACAGAGAGAGGCACAGATGGATATTTTGTTTACTGTTAGGGATATTAGCTTTAGCACATGCATGTGTGTGTGTGGGCTTAGAGGATTAAGCATGATTGTGCATTGACGGTCAATACTATTTGCATTTTATCATGTGTAAATGATATTAACACAGAAGTTATGATGCAATATGAAGCAAGTTTCATTATCCCTCATTAAAGCAGCTCTCTCTTGCAAGTGCAAATGTACTGGAAGGCTGACCTAAATGTAGAAGAAGCTGAATGCTGATCCTTATCTTAATGAACAAATACAATTAGCCAAGTGTAAGAGTGTCAGGTATTGAAATGATCCTCTATAGTACCTTCTGTCTTTTATTTCTCTGCCATGAGCATCTCCTGATGGTATCAGAGCAGCATCTCATCACAGCACCTGGCAAAAACTACCTGAGGGTCCATGAAGCATCATATCTGGCCAGTCAGTCCAGGCCCAGGGTAACCAATCATTTCTCCTGTGGTTGGACTTCCTCAAATGCACACTTAGACTTTCAGGACATCCTGGGGAAGGTTTCTATTTCACACCTTTCAGCTTTCTTGACTGTCTCAAAGAGGGGACAAAACCTCAATCCCCTCTACCAGAGCTGGTGTCCCTTGCGATGGCTGCTCCACTGGCAATTTGTGATAATGAAGATCTGAATGAAGGGTCTGCAGAGAGCCCATGTCATCTTTTTGGGAATTCTCTTGATAAAAGTGTGGCAAGGCTATCGACATCCTTTCTTAATTTTGGTTGCTGATCTCCTTTGATTTGTAATACCTACCACAAACAACCAAAGATTTTCATCTTTCACAAAGGCCCACTGATAAACTGGCCTTTGTCCCTCTGGAGTGAGATTTCTGCCAAGAAAAAGAGGGCAAATAACAAAAGTTCCATTGATGGAATGGTTCAAAACCAGGTTACACACAATCATAGAACAATTTGAGTTGTAAGTGACCATTAAAGCCCATCTAGTTCAACATCCCTGCAAGAAGTAGAGACATCTTCAACCAGATCAGGTTACTCAGAGCCCCATCCAACCTGGCCTTGAATATTTCCAAGGATGGAAATCACTGCCCTCTCTGGGAAACCTGTTCCAGTGTTTCACCACTCTCATTGTAAAAAATTTCTCCCTTCTGTTTCGTGTAAATCTACCCTGTTTCAGTTTAAAACCATTACATCTTGTCCCATTGCAACATACCCTACCAAAATGTTTGTCCTCATCTTTCTTATAAACCTCACGGAAGTACCAAAAATCACAGTAAGTTCTCCCTGGGGCCTTCTCTTCTCCAAGTAGAATAAACCCAACTTCTTCATAGAAGTGCTCCAGACCACTGATCATCTTTGTGGCCTTCCTCTGCACTGACTTCAGCAGGCCCATGACCTTCCGATATTGGAGGCCCCAGAACTGGACACAGGGTAGGGTCTCACCAAAGAGGAGTGGAAGGAGAGAATCTCCTCCCTCACCCTGCTGTCCATGCTCCTTTGGACACAGCCCAGGATATGGTTGGCCTTTGTGGCTGTGACCACACATTGCCAGGACATGTCCAGCCTCTCATCCACCTGCACCCCCAAGTCATTCTTGGCAGGGCTGCTCTCTATCTCTTTGTCTTCCAGACTGTATTTATCCTGGATGTTGCAGCCTCAAATCATCTCCCTGCCCTCCATGTGCCTCAGCACAGCTAGAAGGATCTGCTACATGACTTTCCCAGGCACAGAGGCTGAGAGGTTGGTACTTCCCAGGCTGTTCCTTTCTACCCTTTTAAAAAATGAGTCCAGTATTTTCCTGCTTCCAGTCCCCAGGGACCTCACCCAGCTACCATAATGTTTCAAATATCATGGAAAGCTATATGGATATATGAAGAGATACATGGATTTGTATAATCACACCAACAGAATACAAGTTATAAGAGCTGATGTTGCTCCAGACTTGACTCCATTGATTAATAGGCACCATGTGCAACACATTTATATTTTGGGACACAAGGACTTCTTCCCCCTCAGTCAGGGCAAGGGACATCTTGCTTCATCAGAGCAATGGAAACTTGAATCTTTGTGTGATCTTGCATCAAAGAGACATCTGGGACTGTCTGGGCTTTTCCAGCCAAAGAGCTACATTGGAATTGATTGCCAAGAACATTTCAAATGAGTATTCACAGAGTGCAATGATTAAGACTACTTGTGGACACGTATTTCTAGTCTAAAGTCCTCTAACATTTTCAAAGCAGCAAAAATATTTTTACCTGTTTATGCGGTTATATAAGAATGTCCTTCTTGATCTGGCCTATATCTCCAGTATTTTTTCAAAGAGGCAAGTCATTTCATCTGGATTGGACAAACTAATTTAAGTAGAGAATTTAAGGTTACATTCAGGAGAGGTTTGGGCACTGACTTTTAGATGATCTGGCCTCCAGCATTTCATGAGCTACACTCAGAATCCCTGTGTGCTTGATGGCGGAATTTGGGTGCTTCAAGACTTGAACATAACAGAGCTGGCAGGATACAGTGGGATCTTGAAGGGAGCATGCAGCTGCTGACATTGAAGCAACAGGAAAAGTGGAGGACAAGGGTGTATCTGCAATTCTCTCTTGCAGTAAAAGCCCCTTGAGGCTGGAGTGAGGCAACCCTGTCTGCCTGGGATCCATTGTCTGGAATCTTCTCCTGGAGATTGGTACCTACGCCCTTTATTTCAAAAGACTCCACACAGATCAGTCTTTTAAAAACAAAGCAGGAAGAAGAAAAGGTGGTGATAGCTTTTATTATATAATGCCTTGGTATTCAAAGTATATGCTGAGGAAGTGGGAGGCCCGGGTTCCTCTCCCGCCCCAGCCCGAGGGGCCCAAACCCAGATCTCCCACATCCCATGAGAGTGCCCCAACAACCAGGCTGGAGGCTACCTTGGGCGGAGGAGCCTCCTCCACCCCTGCTTTGAAACTGCCACACTCTGCAGCCAGGAATTTCTGACTCGGGCGGGCGGAGGGGGCTGCGAGGGAGAGCAAGGAGGGAGCGTGCGCCTAACGCCGAAAGCTCGCTCCGAGGCTGTCAGCGGGGAGTGGGGAGCCCCGGGCTGCCTCCTCACTGCCCTGGCAGCTCTTCTCCTGGGAGGTTTACACTCTGACTGCAGGTTCTAGCATCCAAATTCCTCTTCTCTCCTTGGCATCGTGACTCTAGGAAAGGCTTTTAGCAAGGGGGCACTGCACCCTTGCCCCTGTGCGCACTTCCCTGGGAGGCAGTAGGCAGAGGCCTCCTTTGCCCCTCTCCCACTTGCTCCAAGGGTTCTCACACGTCTTTTGGAGCAATTGTTTGGAGCTGGAGCTGCCACAGCACTGCGTGGGGATGTGCCAGGTGCAGCTACCAGGGCCCACCGAGCCCCTATACGAGTAAAATCCTTGTTTTCTCTGCGCCTTGTTTTCTCTGCGCCTTGTTTTCTCCCAGCTGCAAGCTTTGGCCAAGTCTGGAGACCCCAAGGAGGGTGGTTCTGGGCACCTGGGGAAGCTTCAAGCTAGAGAGTCAGGTCTTCCAGGCAGCTACAGGGTTAAGTAGCAGCAGAGTCGTGTTTTCCAGACAAGCTGCCTGAACACATGGATTTCAACCCAGTTTATACCCTTTGGTTTTGATCTTACCTACAGCAGAGGAGGTTTCTTTCTTTCCAAGCAGGCACACTGGGTGGCAGACGGAATTAATGTCCCCTCCCTGATGTTGGACAATAAATCAGCTCCTCACTAAAATTTGGGATTAAGAGTTGTCCAGAGAAATCAAAGTGGGAAATCAAGCATTTTCCTCAACTTCAAGGCAATGGATGAGAGAAGAGGGACACACTCATCTTGAACCACTCAGATATGATGATTTCATGTTTAAACTCTAGCATTGCTGGTACTTCTTCCAGCCTAAGATCAACTTTCCCAGTTAAAAATTAGAAAAAATAAAATAAAAGAAAAAATTAATTATGCAAACAATTTAACAGCAGGGACCAGTCTTTCTTACACTTCTCTCAGGATGGGCAAATGGAAGTCCTGAACAGCTACGAACAACCATAGCCACAATTTCAGTAACAGGGCCAAAATATCCTGTGAGCTTGGCAGCCATCATGAGCCAAGAAGTCATGAAAAGGCACATTACAGTTAGAAATATCTGATAGAAGTTTGCCTCAGTATCAGTTCCAGGGAAAGGTTGAACTGATAATCACTTTAAAAAAAAAAAAAAAAAAAGCAGCTGGAAGGAAAAGCAGATTTTCTGGTAAATCTGTGACAACAGCATCAGCAGCTCCAACTGGTTTGTTGCCCGTTCCTTTTGGCAGCCCAGTCATCTCCCAAAGATCTACATGTCTCTATTAAGTAATCCATTTGGCTGCAGCAAAGGCATCCCCATTAGCCACCTAACCAGCCCATTAAGATGTCCTCCTAAGCACTGTGGGAGCACTGGGGGCTGTTACACCTTCCTTGCAGAGCATCCCTCAGCCTTGCAGGGTCCAGCACGCATCCTGAAAATCACAAAAGAACAGTTTTTTCCTGCGAGATGGAAACCTCTGAGGGAAACCTCACTGTTGCTTTCTTCAAGCTCTAGGAAGCTCTTCCTAAAAATTTCTCCTTTCTGGAGTGTTCCTTCTCCTCCAAAACATGCCAAATTACTCCCATGGGGCAGAGGCACAGTCAGCCAGTGCATTTGTAGGGACACCTGTGGGGAAGAGGCTTTGGCCATCCCTGGCACAGGGTAAGCACCTGCTCTTGCTTACCAGCAGCACTTGGCCTTTCACTTTCTGCTTTCAGCAACTTGAACTGGTTCTGCACAGAGTCTGTTGCAACTTCTCACATGCACAGAAATGCACAAAGAACCTAGGCAGTAAAACCTGTGCAGGGGAAACTCCTTCTAGCCCTGCTCCATCCCAGCAGACTGCAGGCATCTTGCTGTTCTCTACACTCTTTTGGCGTGTGCAGAGGCATCTTCCTGCTCCTCCAAGCCTGTGATGGTCTCTATCACTGGCTGCTAGAAAAAGCAGCAGAGACTTTTCCATAAAACTATTTGAAAAATGCAGATTCCCTTCCCTTCTGTGTTGATGTGTATGCATAATGTGACACACCATTCAAGTAAATCTAGTTTTTTGAGAGGAATACACACAGAAATGAACAGGCACAAGCTCTCCTGAAACCAGATGAAAACGAAATTTTTATTTGCAGGTAGGGACATTTATACCAATACAGAGAAAACATTCCGTATTTTCTCTGATGTATTATGAATATGACTCAAAAAAATCAACAAACATTAACCCCATACATAAACGCGTGATCTACACAGAATGCTTAAAAGTAATTGCAAAAGGATTTGTTGAGTAATTCCAGAAAAAAAAAAAAGATTGTCAGAAGACAACCTGGTTGTGGGAAGAGGCACTTAATTCACTGCATGAGTGACTCATGGTGAATTACTTGCATAACTCCACTCAAGGAAATCACTACTCTGCAAAAGTGCATACATGTTAAATCAACCAAAACACAGAGCGGTCCATATTCTTGGTACAATGCTGCCTTCCTGCTGCTACAGAATGAGGAAAAATCCTCTCAGCTGGACTGGGAGGGGGAGAATGGGAGAAATCCTCTCTTTTGCTATCCTGGCAATGTTTTCAAGAGACAGTTCAACAGTGCTCACTTGTTCTATTCATGCTTGGCGCTTACATTGAAAAGAAAATCCAGGCCTGTAATATTCAAGAACAAGCTCTTGTTGACAGTGAAACTTTGACTAATAAATCTGAGGCTGCACTTCCCACCCAACTCAATTTAATGCCATAAGGTAATTATGGTTCTTTCCTGGAAAACAGAGAGCTCCATAAAGAAGGTCAGCTGGCATGAACACTAGCAAGACTGACTTTCTTCAGAATACACAGAATAAATAACTCCTTCCTTTATTTGCTATCTGTGCTTGAACTGTAAGGTACAAAGCTTACTGAAATTAAACAAAGGGAACTATTTTTCACTGTTTCACCTCACTAATTCCCCATAGCATATCCAGAACTGAAAAATAGAACAGCAGAAAGAGAGGGGGAAAAAAGAAAAAAACACCATATCTCTTTTCAAGTCTTATGTGCCTGACCAGCATGACCACAATCCACCAGCCATACTTCAGGCACCACATTCAGATGTTACTGTGAGCAGAAGATACATATCCCCTTGGATGCAGCACAGTGATTTACACTGCATAAACTGGGAGCCTTTTCTCTGGGTATAGTGGATGCAGAAACTTCAGCTAGTATTCCAGAGCCCTTGTTAGGAGCTTTATTGCTTCTAAGAACAGCTTGGTCTATAGGGAGACTTCACTGCCCTGTATATTGGAGGAGCAGCAGCTGCAGCAGGAACAGCTGGGCACAGAGAGCATCCCATCTTGGAGCAGAGCTCCACATGGTAGTGATGGTGCTCAGGGCAAGTGTCCTTGGGCAGGCAGGAGAGGTGAGTTTGCCTTGGCAGAGCTGCCCAGCAGCTGAAGCCCTGACTGCAAAGGGCAGACCTGTCAGACCTGTGTGGTGGCAGCTGCAGCCTGGGCCACCACCGCCCCACTGGGGCAGAGAGCAGGAGTGAACACGAGCAAATGGATCCTGCTGCCCAACAACATCCCAGCTAGGCTGACAGAATGGAGTAGAAGCCCCAGCTCCTCCTGTTGTTTCTACAGACAGTCAAATAAAATGCATAAATACTCCCTGGAACTTGGACTTGAATCTGGGCTTTTCCTTTGTCCTGGTGTAAACAATGCCCTATGTCATTCACTCATGGTGAACATTCCCATCAAAACGATCCTCAATACCATGTTATGGTCATGCATTGATGGGAAGGTCCAAGCAGCTCAGCCTAAGGAAAACCTACAGCGCCCAAAAGTATTGTCTGAAAACCAAGGTATCCCATGCAGGAGAGGGACAAGAGCTCTGGCGCAGCTTTTAACTCATGTATTTGAAGAAAGCAAGTAAGATCCCAGTATCCATGTTGAGCCCAGCAACTTAAAAGCCAGATGTGCCCTGGCTCCTGAATGGCAGTGGGACTACCTCCAATTTCTCCTCAAGGTTATTGTACTTTTCAGCATGTGCTGGATCCATGGCTAAGATCCATAGGGAATTTTGTATCTCAAAACAGATGAAGCTACTGATTCCAGGCCAGTTTGGGAGTCAAGTGGTGCCAAGGTGCAGACAGTGGAAACCTGATTTCATACATTAGAGTATGGCCCTGATTTTCTCTACATTAATATTGCTCCGAATCTATGAACCAGCTTTAAACATGGAGTTCATGAAATTCATGCTTGTTTTGGGAGCAGATTCCTAAGAATCGTCTTTGGCTTTGTTACTTATCAGCAGCTCTCTTTCAGGCAAGGGAACAAATCTCCCTCTTCCACTTCTAAAAGAGAACTGCTGTATTAACATAACACAGGAGCACACACATTTGGCAAGTGCTTGCTCTGGGAGGATATAGCTCCAGATGGATATTGCACATCCCACAGGCAACTTGTGCTGTGACAACCCAAGCCAAATTCACTTCGAGGTAACTAAGCTGCATGGTGATTGTGAGGTAGACTTTTGGTAGAAATATGAGAAATTCTTAACGCATATTCTATGGTAGAAGAGAAGAGATGACAATTCATATTGTAACAGGTACTGCAACTTGCTGCTTTGAGGGATTACTGACAAATGCACAATTCATCCACTACTAAAAATCCTGCATCAAAATAGCAGAGCCAAGTACTTGAAGCAGTTGGAAGACATACGGAGGAGTTTTGCATGGTTTTCAGAAAAAGCAGTTTCCGAGTGTCTTGCTAAATTAAGCAACAAACTCATCACAGGACTGAGAGGTAATACCAGATTTTGGAGTTATGCTGTTAATCCACCTCACTTCTGCCCACTGACCTTCCACATTTCCACTGTCCAGCCCAAGTGAGCTTGCCAGCTGCTTTGGGCAGAGACCATACCCCATCTGCACTGGTGCAACCTCAGTGGTTCTTCCATCACAGTTTTTTAAAATCTATTTGCAATACTTTTCAGCAATTAAAGCTAAAATCTTGGTAATGTGATCTGAAGAGATCTCAGACTGGAGAAAACTGGCAAAACCAAGCTGGCATGTATTACTGTGTTTTGTACCTCCAAGTGCATTTTCAGCTCTTGGGGCTAGTAATGCCACCGAGAAGTGTTTTGAGATGTCAGACATGTCCTGACTTAGCTCAGCCCATAACTTCTGCCTTCAGCCACATATTTGCAATCACAACAGACTGAAGACAGGCCTCTGAGAAATGCCTTTTATTGTATGACAGCAGTTGTCACGTGAACGTCCACAAAAGAAACCATTCCGTAGTAATGCCAAAATCAAATTACTACAACAAATGCAAGAACCAAACCAAAACAAAACCAGAGTTAAAATGATGAAAAAGCAGCGCGCTGTTACACAGTGTAAAACATACACAGAAAGCCACATCTTCTGCAAAACTGTCATGCTCATCACCACCACAAGGAAGAAGTGATTCTAACTCTTTCTTCCCCCCTCCAGAAAAACAAAAAAAACAGAGGTGAATTTTGAAGTGAGATATTTCAAAGGGTCAGTTAAACAACAAAAAACCCCCATCATTTCTGCTGATTCTTTTCGCAATCTTATTTCACACATGTATTGGGAAGGCTAAAAAAAACCCTTCAACATTACTTAAGCAAACAACATTACTGAGGCTTGTCATAAAGTCCTCCCTCTTCCAAAGGGCAGTACAAATGGTATCACAGAAGATTATGCCCATCTGGCAAATGGTGCAGTTTACTGAAGAGAATTTTTGTCCTTAAAACAAGCAAATAAGTAAAACATGAAATAGTCTATCCTGGCAAACTGTGGCTTTGGAAATGCCAACATGCTCTGTTGGCTCACAGTGGTTTTTGGAGAAGGGGTGGAGCAAAGACACACCAAAACAAATGTGTGAGAAACAATTCTCAAGATCAGAAGCAGAGGCTGTTCCTAGATTTTTACATCTAAGAAACAAGAGTTTTGTAACTGATGATTTTCAGAATTACTGTATAAAATTATATTTATTAGAAATAAGACTCTGGAATTCTTTAAGGCACCTCATGGCGAAGAAATATTTTAAAGGCTTGAGTAACTCAGGGGACTGAGTTCTTTTTCCAAGATTCCCAGTAAGGTATGCAACTTAAGAGTAACCTGCTTTGCTATTTTCAAATAAAGCACAACATTTTTCAAAATGGAAGCTTAAAACTATTTAAATTTTTCTTTGTAAGGAAACATAAAACACCTTGTTGGAAAGACAATGTATTCATTTAACAGACCAAGACTTTCGTCACATGAAGGCCTTTTTCTTTCCCTGATTTGAGTTCTGCCATTCAGGTCCACTGCACCTTTTTTACACAATTAAAATGAAATGGGGCAGTCGGTCTTAATCAACATCTGAACAAAACAGCCATCAACAATACCAGCAAAACCAGTTTCCTGAATAAAATATTTCTGTTGCTTTAAACCAAAAAGATGAAATAATTCCAATGACAGATATGAATGACTTACTATCAGTTGTTCTACTCAGCAATTTATGGGTTTCAAGTGTGATTTTGTAAGAAATTTGTTTTGTCTTATATTGATATTTGATACCTACAGCAAGTAGTGTCCTGCCAAAACATGTAGAGAAGCAGAATCAGCATTTTTTAAGGTACCTAACATTTTTGTGCACATTCAAAAAGCTACAGGATCAAATTAATTCTAGCTTATAGACTGATAGCTAGATCAGTCAGAGTCTCATACGAGTGAGTCTGCAGCAGCCAGCGTTTTGGAGTTCTGCTCTGAAATATAACTTACCATAGATTCATTTCAGAGCTGAAATGAACTAAAACTGTAATTATACCCTTGGTTTACGTGTGCAGATCTCCTTGGGTCTGATAAAAAAATATAAACTAAGGTATGTATGGCCAGGAGAACTTACTATTCTCTTACAGTATTTAAAAGTCTCTGTATTATACACCATATTTCTTCTTCTATAAGAACTAAGTGTTTAAAAATAATAAGAATTCCATGTTGTAGAACACAGACTCTGAATATATTCACACTTCTCAAAAAAGAAGCGAAACAAAGGAGCTTAAACTCCCAACTCGATGAAGTGCATTGCCTTCCTGGTCAGCTCACCATAGCTGTGTTTTGCACCACTCCAATGAGGTTTTCCATGACAAAGCTTGAGCAGAGTTTGGACACGGATCCATGTATCCTTGTCAAAAAGGCAGCTGTGGACAAGGCCATGAGGTTGAACTTTCTTTACGCTACACAATCCCCTAGAATTATCTAACATGACTTTACACATTCAAACTTTACATCTTCACATACCTGTGCGATGCAACCACTACCCTCACTCAGCTGCAGAACAGCCCTATCCTTATTTCAGACAACTTTAATGAAAAATAAAACAGCCACAGAACACACAGGATGGTAAATGCGTGCTAGGACACTGTGTAAGTGGACTGCAGCAGCTCAGAGAAGGGCCAAGCCATACAGAAAGTGGATGTGGCTGGTGTGTTCTCAGAAGGATTTGCCATAAGCACTGCACACGTGAGCTCATCTGTGCCACATGGCTTGGTGGCTGGCAGCTGCCCCTGGCTGGCTGGTACTTTATCATCAGATGTAACTCAAGCCTCCTGCTGCACATCACTGTGTGAAGTTCAGTTCCACTGATCTCACTGGAACTTGTTTCAGTGTAAGGTGCTATACACTGCAGGAGAAGGACTTGACAAAAAAGGCTAGGGGCAAAAGCATCACGTTTTATAATTCCCCCCTAATGATTTTTAAGCACGTCAACAGGATGTTACCAGCAAGCACAGATGCCTGATGTTTGTTCCACAAGCTCCAAAAGCCCCTGTCCCTCAGAAAGCTGGCTGGTGGCACTGCAGACACAATCCCCTGTCTCATGGGATCTCACAGCAGGACAGCACGCCCCACTGCAGGGAGGATGCTGTAACAGGGAACAGGGACACTGCCTCTCGCCATCGGGCTGGCTCCGAGCAGGAAGATGTCCGAGATGAGGGGTTGTGCTGAGGCTCTGGCCTCAATTTACTTCTCAGTAAGAAGTAACTTTGTGTCTGACTAAATTGCATTGTGGTAGAACTGCTTGAAATGAGAAACACTCGTGTTTGCCTTACTTTTAGACCACTGGATGAACACTGGGTAAATAACACTTGTTCGGCATTACAAAGGTAATAGCAAGCATCTTCAGTATTTTTTTAAAAAAGCACAGTATTTTCCATTTCCTGAAGAAATCTGTTGCCTTTTAGTCTCTCCCGTGGCCTTTAAACAGCAAGATGAATAGATGTATTTTCTACTGGACCTCAAAGAATAGCTCAAATTTTTTCAGATTTGAAAAGACCTGAAGCAGCACAGCACTTGCTTGGTTTATTTTTCAAGCATGGGAATAGTGCCTTTGTGTTGAAGTGCTTTGCCGAATCAGGACACAACTTATGAATATTGAACCCCTCTCTCACTGCATTCCTCTATATCAGCAACTGCCATTTGAAACTACAGGTTGTATTTTCCTATTTATTCTGGCAGGATGGTAACTTCATACAGCTGAAGTTCAACAGAACCCCTGATGCAAAACTAAAGTTACATATTTTTAACATATATCTAATGAATTTGTTGTGTACCCTGCAGTTACAGCTTTGGCTTGAAGGCACAAATATTAAGGCACAATAAATGCAAATAATGTATACATTTCAATGTGTTGTGTTGAAGATAACTTTGTACTACACAGTATTTAGGTATAATGACATGTCATTCAAATATTTCCTCAAGTTATTTTGATACCTTTTTTCTTTGATAACCTGGGTAAAAAAAGGAATGTATGTTAAATTATTTAAATATTTCTTCAGTGCAAATGTGGTAATTTTCTTCTGAAGTACAGAAGATTGAGACTGATTTTTCAGCATTTGGATTTTAGCAAAATAAAACTAATATTTACATTCATCTTGAACAGCATTATTTGAACTATTTATTAAAAAAAATAAGTATATAGTACTTTTCTATCAAAATGAGAAAGTGTTTTTGGCTTCTTCAAGTTTTTTTCCTACCAGCCTGCATAGGTACTTGTGACAGGTAGAAACACAGTTCCTCTAGGACAAGTGAGTTGCACACTACCAAATCTGCTGTTCAGACAGAGCTGTCATGCTATAAAGAGACACTGAAAAAAATTTGGTTTTGCTTGCTCTCAAAATATTTCTAAAAGAAAAAAGAAGGACACATTCCAATTATTTTACTAAGCTCCAAATATGCACACTAGACCTGTTAGGTGTCCTGCACCTGTTTAAATAAAAGAGATCTCTACCACATAACTTTCAAATAAAAACTGAATCTGCCTAATTTCCTTAATCAAATTAATTCTAGCTTATAGACTGATAGCTAGATCAGTCAGAGTCTCATACGAGTGAGTCTGCAGCAGCCATGTTTTGGAGTTCTGCTCTGAAATATAACTTACCATAGATTCATTTCAGAGCTGAAATGAACTAAAACTGTAATTATACCCTTGGTTTACGTGTGCAGATCTCCTTGGGTCTGATAAAAAAATATAAACTAAGGTATGTATGGCCAGGAGAACTTACTATTCTCTTACAGTATTTAAAAGTCTCTGTATTATACACCATATTTCTTCTATAAGAACTAAGTGTTTAAAAATAATAAGAATTCCATATTGTAGAACACAGACTCTGAATATATTCACACTTCTCAAAAAAGAAGCGAAACAAAGGAGCTCAAACTCCCAACTCGATGAAGTGCATTGCCTTCCTGGTCAGCTCACCATAGCTGTGTTTTGCACCACTCCAATGAGGTTTTCCATGACAAAGCTTGAGCAGAGTTTGGACACGGATCCATGTATCCTTGTCAAAAAGGCAGCTGTGGACAAGGCCATGAGGTTGAACTTTCTTTACGCTACACAATCCCCTAGAATTATCTAACATGACTTTACACATTCAAACTTTACATCTTCACATACCTGTGCAATGCAACCACTACCCTCACTCAGCTGCAGAACAGCCCTATCCTTATTTCAGACAACTTTAATGAAAAATAAAACAGCCACAGAACACACAGGATGGTAAATGTGTGCTAGGACACTGTGTAAGTGGACTGCAGCAGCTCAGAGAAGGGCCAAGCCATACAGAAAGTGGATGTGGCTGGTGTGTTCTCAGAAGGATTTGCCATAAGCACTGCACACGTGAGCACATCTGTGCCACATGGCTTGGTGGCTGGCAGCTGCCCCTGGCTGGCTGGTACTTTATCATCAGATGTAACTCAAGCCTCCTGCTGCACATCACTGTGTGAAGCTCAGTTCCACTGATCTCACTGGAACTTGTTCCAGTGCAAGGTGCTACACACTGCAGGAGAAGGACTTGACAAAAAAGGCTAGGGGCAAAAGCATCACGTTTTATAATTCCCCCGTAATGATTTTTAAGCACGTTAACAGGATGTTACCAGCAAGCACAGATGCCTGATGTTTGTTCCACAAGCTCCAAAAGCCCCTGTCCCTCAGAAAGCTGGCTGGTGGCACTGCAGACACAATCCCCTGTCTCATGGGATCTCACAGCAGGACAGCACGCCCCACTGCAGGGAGGATGCTGTAACAGGGAACAGGGACTCTGCCTCTCACCATCGGGCTGGCTCCGAGCAGGAAGATGTCCGAGATGAGGGGTTGTGCTGAGGCTTTGGCCTCAATTTACTTCTCAGTAAGAAGTAACTTTGTGTCTGACTAAATTGCATTCTGGTAGAACTGCTTGAAATGAGAAACACTCATGTTTGCCTTACTTTTAGACCACTGGATGAACACTGGGTAAATAACACTTGTTCGGCATTACAAAGGTAATAGCAAGCATCTTCAGTATTTTTTTTAAAAAAACACAGTATTTTCCATTTCCTGAAGAAATCTGTTACCTTTTAGTCTCTCCTGTGGCCTTTAAACAGCAAGATGAATAGATGTATTTTCTACTGGACCTCAAAGAATAGCTCAAATTTTTTCAGATTTGAAAAGACCTGAAGCAGCACAGCACTTGCTTGGTTTATTTTTCAAGCATGGGAATAGTGCCTTTGTGTTGAAGTGCTTTGCCGAATCAGGACACAACTTATGAATATTGAACCCCTCTCTCACTGCATTCCTCTATATCAGCAACTGCCATTTGAAACTACAGGTTGTATTTTCCTATTTATTCTGGCAGGATGGTAACTTCATACAGCTGAAGTTCAACAGAACCCCTGATGCAAAACTAAAGTTACATATTTTTAACATATATCTAATGAATTTGTTGTGTACCCTGCAGTTACAGCTTTGGCTTGAAGGCACAAATATTAAGGCACAATAAATGCAAATAATGTATACATTTCAATGTGTTGTGTTGAAGATAACTTTGTACTACACAGTATTTAGGTATAATGACATGTCATTCAAATATTTCCTCAAGTTATTTTGATACTTTTTTTCTTTGATAACCTGGGTAAAAAAAAGGAATGTATGTTAAATTATTTAAATATTTCTTCAGTGCAAATGTGGTAATTTTCTTCTGAAGTACAGAAGATTGAGACTGATTTTTCAGCATTTGGATTTTAGCAAAATAAAACTAATATTTACATTCATCTTGAACAGCATTATTTGAACTATTTATTAAAAAAAATAAGTATATAGTACTTTTCTATCAAAATGAGAAAGTGTTTTTGGCTTCTTCAAGTTTTTTTCCTACCAGCCTGCATAGGTACTTGTGACAGGCAGAAACATAGTTCCTCTAGGACAAGTGAGTTGCACACTACCAAATCTGCTGTTCAGACAGAGCTGTCATGCTATAAAGAGACACTGAAAAAAATTTGGTTTTGCTTGCTCTCAAAATATTTCTAAAAGAAAAAAGAAGGACACATTCCAATTATTTTACTAAGCTCCAAATATGCACACTAGACCTGTTAGGTGTCCTGCACCTGTTTAAATAAAAGAGATCTCTACCACATAACTTTCAAATAAAAACTGAATCTGCCTAATTTCCTTAGCAATACAAACATAATTAGCTGGAAAGAAAAATATATTGCACTGAAATGAAAGAAACAGGGACAATATAAATTTTCTTCTCAGTATTAAATAGGAAGGATGTCCAGTGCAAAGAATTGCCCCCCTCCCTTTCCTCTCCCGTTGACGCCGAGTTTAGATGATCTCAGGTTTACATTCTGCAGAGAACAGTTAAGGCAATGAGGAATCACAGTGCAGTTTCAGTTACGCATAATCCTGAGGAAGGATCCAAGGAGGAGTCTGTGGCAAGCTGACCATTCTGAACAACTTCTGGGTAATTCTTACTGAAGTATACCTAGGAAAAATATTAGATTCTATTAGTCATTATGTACCAAAGTCCATTTAGCTTCAAACAATATTTCTAGAGATAAATATAGTAGAGCTAAATACATATCCTTAAGGAATCACAACAGGAACTTCAGGTTAGTGGCATTCAGTTCATGTATGTCACTGAAAAATTAGTAAAATTACTATATGAACTTACATTAAAACAAAATGTGCAAGAAATCCCATACAACCTGTCGATCCCTCAAATTTTGTTAATTCAGATGAATAGATATGTTTTATCACTTTACATTAAACTGATAAGTAAAATCGTTTCACTAGCTCAAAACATGGAGATAAATTAAAAACAGGATGACAAAGAAGCTGTGAAATCTTGCGTCTGCACAAGGGTTTCTCATTTTCACACATAAAATGAACACAATGGATTTGGATGTTAAAATCAGGTTGTAATCCCTATATTTTACAAACTGTGATTGACAACCATTGAAACTTCGAAGTATATGTATGAAATATCCCAGCCTTTAATTTGTGCTGCAGAGCAGTTATAGGGCCTATAGAAATGTGATCTCTGGATAGCAAACCACAATAATGAAAGAAGAAGCAAAAGCTTTAACAATGACTCAACCAAGCAACTTCTCTAAAACGTAAGATGATACCAAATAATAGGACAGTTCTTTGCCAAGCCTTTGAGTTCCTGAATTCTACCAATTTCTAGCTCAACTAGAAGAGATACAGGTTTCCTGATAAATGTATAATCAGAACATAAAGGAAATGAAATGCTGTCAAGTTTCACTGTTCCACAATCATCAGTTTTTAGCAGCTGTATCATATCTCTGTTCCTTGACAGATGCGCATAACAAAATGAAATAATGTCAAGACTTGTGTGCTCTTATCTAAAAATGTGTTGGGTGAAAGAGGACTTCAAATGCAATTTTTTTTTCAAAGAAGAATGTGAAAAGTTTTGTTTGAGTCTTTAAAAACAGAAAATACACTATCTTTCTGAACCTGACACATGTCACGAGTTAGGTCTCATAGTCACAGACTGCTTTGAGTACAGCTTATGAAACATTTCTGTAATTTATATTTAAGAGTCCTGTCAACAAAGTTCAGTTTGTTTGATAATAACGTCCTTTTCATATACATGAATATACGTATAAGACACATGGGATAAAAAAGAAATAGTCATTCAACAAAAATGTCCCTGTAAGTACCACTGTCATCTTTTGTGCACTCACTAACGCAGGGTATATGCATTTTTACAAGTTTCAAAGAATATTAAAGTCTGATTTGAATCAACAGAAGAATTGGGAGTCCTGTTAAGAGACATTCCTCAGTAACCAGACACAATCGGATGCAACAGAGGGAAGTTAATGAGGCTGCTGACTGCACATAGGCTGCAGATGGCAGCCTCAGTATTCCCACCCCGTTCCTGCTTTAAAACACACAACTTTGGCATACTTTTAATGCAGCTTTTGAATCCGATTTTTTTTTAATGGAAAGCTAACAGAAAACCTTGGCACATTACTAGAGATGTAATGAAATGGCAGCTGCTTTTCAACTGTCTCATTGCAATTCTTCCCCTGAGCCCAATCCCTCAAGATATTAAATGCCCAAGTCTTTATACAAGTTTCTTCCAGTGCCAACAGAGCTGCAACCTTTTTAAAAGTAATCACTGGGGTGAGATAACACCTATATTTTAATATTTACACATCTGTCATAGCTTTAAAGTAAAATAAAACAACGCTTGTTTTTCCCTTAAAGTACTGAAAACCTGACTGACAGAAACCCATCCCTATCCTGATGCCACCAAAGGCTGCAGAAAAGCCTCTCTCAACACTGCCAAGAGCAGGAAGAACACACAAACTTCTGTTTATCTGAATAATTGAGCACTTTTATTTTTTTCTTTTTTCACTGCTTGATGATTATTTCTCTCTTTCCCACAGGATTTTCTCCTAGCAGCTTCTTGTAAACTGAGAAAAGATAAAAACAGTCTCACGATGTCAAGCATAACTCAGTTGCCATCAGGCTCATGGGCCTGTTTAATGCACACTCAGCAGTATCCAATTTGAGTTGTGCCTGTGTTGTTCTCTTTGACATTTGCACAAAAAATGGAGATACTGAGTGACCAAGTGAGCCATACAATAGCAACTGGATCAATTTGGAAGCCTGAGCTAAGGTTCCAGCAATAGCTCAGTCTTGCAGTGCTTCGCTAAGAGGCCCGTGAGAATTTTTTTTTTCATTTTGTTTCCTAAATATGTACAAGTTAGTCTTCCCAATTTAAGATGTGTAGTACCTCTTAATCTGCATATAAGAATATATGCAAAATCAGTACTTTTCCAGAAAATGCATTTGAAGTTTCAGCTTACTGAAAGAAGATCTTGGTAAAAGTTTGTGTTGTACAGGTCCAAACTGAAATGAATCAAGATTCAGGTCCAAAATCCAATAAATCAAATAATCATTGCCAAAGCATAGCCACATTCCAAACCATTTTCCTTAGCAACCCACTGCAATGCTTTTTGAGAAGTATGTATGTATGTCACACTACCATTTCTTTTTATGTGCAGCATGCTGTTTTCCAAAAACAGCAAGAAAGCTGTTCTTCATAAAACCAAAAAAAATGTTCTTAGTAACCACAGTAGGCATGTGGGAAACCAACAGCAATACATGCAGCAGACTCAGTAGTGTAAAAAGAAAAGCCATTGGAATCAGCTCTTCTGACTAAGCGACTTCTCTGTAAGCATGCATGAAGCACAAGGGACAGCAATAACAAAACCCCTGAATTGTCCAAGTCCTTCAAACAGAAGGAGCTGTAACTCTGCTTCTGGGGAGCTGCTGACTGGAGATACAATCTCTTGATTCCCATATTTTTGGTCCGAGTGTGGATAAGCACCATGCTTTGCATTCTTGGCAGATGCTAAAGCTTGTATCTGCCTTCTAGCCTGGGAGTTAGCAAATTTTTTCATCAAACCACATTTCAGCAGAGACTGGTTCCTGGATCTCTTCCCTTCCTGTACAAAATCACATAACATTGATGTGGTAACTGCAGATGACTATATGGGCAAGTAACATCAAGCAATTATTTTTATACATTTTGAATCATCTTTGAATACAATTGTGCAATTGGGGAGGGCTCCAGGGAAGGAAGGAATGACAGCATGACATAGCTAAATTTCTACAGATGACAGCTGGACAGCCTCACCTCTTGTCTTTCCAAGGAACAAGCCTTAGGAAGCTGGCCTTCACTTAACAGACAAACAATGGTCACATGAATTTGAAGCTACCCTTTTAAATATCATTTATATAACCTCCAGATTGTCATGCACATACCACAGAAAACATGGCTAACCCAATCCCTTCTAATAAGAAAAAAAATGAAGCTACACTGCAGCAATGGAAGAGAACAGCAGAACTTGTAACACAGTTTAGTTCAAGACAAAACTCTTTCCTCAGTTCTGCAATTTGTGCCACACAAGAATTTATGCTGTATGCTCTTAGCTACAGTGCTTTACTTGAAAAACTCTTTAAAAAATAAAAACTAAGAATATGAACAGACACAGAAATCTCTTCCCTAATCTTCAGAAAGTCCAGTAAAATAGCATCCAGACACGAGCACACTGCTTCCATGACAGCACTACTTATCCTTTTTTTTCCAACTTGCTGAAAATGCATCTATTTTTTACTGGAAAATAGTCAAACACCTGCCATTTTGTTTCCTGTCTTTTTGTGTTGTTCCCTGTCTACCGGTCTTTTGTTTCCCCAGGTAACAGTTTAGACTTCGTGTTCCTCTGGCTCTGCTCCACACATCCAGCAGCTTGAGGAAAGGAAAGCATAAAGGCTAAAGAGCTTTGCCTCTTTCCTGTAAAAGGCTCTCTTAGGTTACCAGTGCCTTACTCACATACTGAAAGCACAGTTACATGGGTTCCAAGCAAGCTGCTGCCAAACTGAGCACTGCCAGTCTCAGCTGGAGCAATACTGAAACTTTGTTGGCACTGAGGGAATTAAGTCTTGCCCTAGACGTCCTGTGTGGTAAATTATGAAGAAAAAAGAAAACAAGCCAAAGCTAGTCAAAGAGATCCCCAATCACAGGTCATTCTTTTTTATCTTCTTATCTCTGCTTCAGCTTTCCATCTGAGAAGTGGAGATGATATAGGCTCACCTCACAGGCATATTGTGAAAATGAATCCATTGATGTCTCTTAAACACTTGGATTGCCAGAGGAATGCCCACAATTACATTAATAATTCTGTACTCTGAGTAGGATTTGAACAGCTCAAAATCAGGCACAGAGCCTTGCAGGGAACAAGGAGGTCACAAAACATTCAACAGCTGTTTCTTAGCTGAGCCCTGCCCATTTTTGGTGCAGAACAGAGAGCCAGGGTACAAGAAGTACCCATGAAGTAAGGCAAGGCACCACAGAAGGAATGTGATCAAACCCTCAGGGACCACAGGCATGGTCACAGGCACTGAGTCCCAACTAAAATCTGATGGACCCTTTAAAAATTGAGACGTAACATATAAATGTTTGATTCTGCAGCCCTAATGTGTTTTTCACAGTGAGTTAAGATCAATGCCCAGCACAAGTGAGTATGTCCTATATTATATACACTTACTGTTCTGTGTACACACAAAAGGATGCAAGAAATCCAGTCTTTCAACTTGGGGTATATAAATACATGTATCATTTGGAAGTCTGTGTATATCCCACTGAAAATTATGGCTTTGCCTTGCAAAACTGACAGATCCTTTAGTGGAAGGCTTACTGCAACACTGAATATGCTAACTTGAGATAAACAAACTGCAGAGACAAACTTAATTATCTCTTCTTCTAAAATTACCCGTTTTGCTGTTTCAATCAGAGCAGCCGCTTCAGTCTTGCCCACTTGTTGCACCATTTTGTAAAACAAGCTGTCTTGTTCTTGCAGCAAAATGTAAGGCTCACCGTATTCTTTCAGTCTTCCCGCATCTAAAACCTGTTAAATCAGCAGAAACCAATGTATTAACATAAGAAAATTAAAAACTAAATGTTAGAGACTAGAAACCAAATGTAGGCGACTACAGGCAAGGGGGAAATGTATGCATTTTTAGTGCTAAGATGAATTTTGTACCCTGAAAATGAATTCTGTCCTCTTCAAACTGGTATAGCACTTTCTCAGTTTACAGACTTGTTGTACAATTTTAGAGTGCCCTACAGCCATTCCACCTATAGGAATCCAGCATGAAGTTATGCAGAATATGGAAATACAATGTTTGTGCAGCCAACAAAGCAGATTATAAGATTCATTGTGTAAGAAGGAAACAAAGAGGTCCAAAATGGGCTCTGAAGTAAACAGCTGTGGGTAAAAACCACGCAATAACCACCAAGATGGTTAAGGGAGAATAAGTAGGTCTTTTGAATTAGAGGTGAAGGTGTAATTAAAGAAAATGAGGGTGTTGCTGAAAAGATAAACAATTTCTTGCATCAGTTTTTGCCAACTATGGATTAGAAAGATATTTAAACCTGACCCTATTCTTTCCACGTAAAGAAAAGATCAGATGATACCACGGACACACGTATCCAAAAACAGAGGAAGGAAGAAAGAAAGAACAACAGAGAAATTAAATAAGCATGAAGTCAATAATCCAGAGAATATACACAGTCAAAAATATAGGAAAATATTAAGAATATGCTGACTGAACCTCTATGGAACTGTTCTCAGACTAGTGACTTCATTTAAGGACTGCATGGCAGCAAACATTGAACTTACATTTTTAAAAACCTTTACAGGATTAATTCAAGGAAATTTTAGACTAGCATATATATTTTGATGTAAGACACCAAATTAATTGAAACAGTCATTAAAATGAAAGAAGACACACAGAACACAGGTAGAATTCGTTCTCCACAGTTTTGGCAGTCACAAATCTGATACAATTTTTAAGGCACCAGAAGAAAACTAAAGGAAAAATGGTTTATGTGGATTTCCAGAAAGATACCTGGTGTAACTAAATAACCATGCTACAAAGAACAAAGCTTTTCAAAAACCTGGATAGAAAACGAGAGATTTGAATTAAACAGTGCAGCTTTCTTTGTAGAAAGCTGAACAGGTAGGAACTGGTGGGAAGCATATTGTTCTGGCATAGGTGGTAGCTACTTATGTTAATCATCAGAAAAGGGAGGTGTCAAAGAAGTGACAAACCTGCAAATGACACAAAAATGTGCAGATAAGAATAGACCAGGGGTTCAGATACACCTAACTAACCTAAGAGAATGAGAAACACAATAGCAGGGAAAAGCCAATATTGACAAATGCAATGCACTCAAATACTTAACTGGCTTATAAATTAATGGTATTGACTCAAGAAAAAGATCTGGGTTTTAGTCTGCGAGTTCAGTACTTTACGCCATGAGTAGGAGTAATGGAGTTTAAAAAAAAAGGGAAAGAATTCATGTGAGAAAACAAATCAGAAAATATTTTTGCTCTTATATAAATAAAAAAACTGAATGCACAGGCGTGCTATTGACAAAGATATTGCCACAACAAAAAGACTTCAAGGACTCATAACTCAAGCCATAATTGTGGTGTACATACTTGTGAGGAAAAAAAGAAAGAACTAAAAAAATGGAGCTGTTGATTTCAGAAAAGAAATTAATAAAAGGTATTGTGAGGACAACTTCCAAAGTAACAAAAATAGCGTGCAAACTTCTGTTTGAAAGAAGAACCTCCAACAAGCCTGCAGATAAATTCAGAGTCCTTTGAGGAAACTTTCAAACGCGTCCTTTGCCTGTGCAGCTCCACAGAACCAAACATCCTCGTGGCCAAGGGCCTGGCAGATCTCCAAGCAGCCTGGACCCCAGTAAATGACAAAGCCCACAGGGAAGGGGCACAGCTGAGCTGACCCATTTGCCTTCACCAGTGTGAAAATCCTGCAGTGCCAAGATCACCGTCGACTTGTTCGACACCAGAGACCCAGCACCAGGGAAAAGGGACCCACTCCTTCCCTTCCGGTTCAATTAAGTGCGTGACATTTGAATGGAAAATAACTCAGACAACAACAAACAGCTGCATAATTACATCTAATTTTATAAACCGTATGCACAGAAACCTACAAGAAGATATTTGCTATTTTCAAAAGCTCTTAACTTAGAGAACCCGGCCTATATTATGAATTTCTTTTGCAAGTTATTTCCAGAATGGTTTGGAATTGCAGCTGAAGAAAGCGCTCATAGAAAAATCATAAATACTAGTAATACTGCACAGCACAACATACAGTCATTTAATACATGGAGTATTTCACCTACTATACTTGCACACATGCTGACTTTTCAGTGTACTTAATCCTATCCAATTTACTCTGAACATTTAATGATTAATTATAAATATAATTTTTATCACAACCATTTTTAAGCCATTGTATGTCACAGTTAAGGACAGCTTCCTTAAAAATGCAATAAATTATCGCATACAATTCAACATTTAAATCAGGGTGCCACAGCATAGAGCATCTCTGTCGCCTTTAAGTAAAGCTTTTCTCAGCATAGCACTAGATTATGCAAGCACTTCTTAAGAAAGGGAACAAAAATAATCTTCATTAAATGTGTCTCTTACTAGTAAAGAACTGCAATAGACAAAGCAGAGGGTTTTTAAACATTATATTACTGCAGTATTGCAATTTTAATATTCATTTTGCAAATATCTGAAACAACCACAAGCATAGACAATCCTTCCCATCCAGAAAACTGAGGGAAAGGAAAAGAGTTATTCTTCCTTGCCAAGTTTTAAACAGTCAAGTCCAGAAGATGAACGGATAGAGTGAGCAATTTCTGTCCGGAGAAACTCCCTCCACACTTTAAACAAATCATTAACCTACTCATAGTCTTTCTTTGGGAATAAAACCCAAACTTGTGTTATAAAGATAGACAGAACAGCCACAGAAAAATAAGCTGTGTTACTTTAAAAATAAAATCTGAAATGAAAAATGTAGAATGAAACCGAACAGACAATATCATTCCTACAAGTCAGGAACACTATAAACCCTGTTCACCACGGAAAACCACTTTCTACTAAGTGCTGTCATCCATGAGACAATGGAGAAAATTTAAGCTGGTTTACTTGGTAGTTATACATATATATATTTATATATTTATTAAAAAGCACTTAGACAAAGAGATAGGTACTCTTCTTTGAAGAAATGTGTGCTGATAAGATTTACATAAATAAATAGGTACTTTGGCTAAGGCTTTGCATACTCTTACTCACTGACTCCAAGCCAAATTAAAATCATTAGGACTTCAAAAAGCCAGCTAATCATTCAGGAAAGGTGGAATCTGGTGTTTACCAGCCACATATTTTCTGATCAACTCGCAACGCTTATCACTGCACAATACAAGAGAATCGAACCCAGATGCGTCCCAAGGCAGTTGTACCAGTGGAACTCGATACAGGAGAGCCAGAGAAGCTTGTAGCTGGCGAAATCAGATCGCAGGGAGATTGTGGAGGACACATACAGGAACACTTGACTCTGAATCAGACTTGAATTTCATCTCAGACTGCAGCGTGGATATTGAGAGAGGGGGTTTGTGCAAATCACTCAACTTTTCAGCTCCTCACCATGAATCTTTGTAAAATACACGAAATAAAGACTTGATCATTCTGTGGGAGCTAACTGCCTGTGAAATACTTAGACAGCCCAGAGTGAAATAAAAACAAACACAAAAGAGTTATATAAACTCTCATAAGTGCTCATATGTAAACCAGGGACAGACTCTCCACCCTCTTGCACCGGCAGCTTCTTTTACCTTGCCTGCACTGTTCTTACCTTTGTAGTACCACCTTTATGGCTTCAACAGGATTTTCTCATATGAAAGAGTAATTCCAACAGTACAAAATTTACAAAATTGGCTGCTGGCAATCATACAAAAGAAACCATGCAGGAAAATTGCTGTTCAATGGAATTTACTCACCTCCCTGAGAATGGTGAAAACATCTTCACTTATAGCTATCCAAATTAGCATTACTCAAGCAGCAATACATGTTAAGTTCAAACAGGGCTCAAATGATGTATTACTCTTGAGTAAAATGCCATCTAATTCTATTTCACCTAATGTTTCATCCCAGTTAAATAGTCTGGGGCAGTGACTGCTCATCTGAGTTGTGATCTTTCCAGAACATTAAGAACCATATTGGTGGAAGACAACATAGTTTTGAACGGCACTTTGTTTGAATTTGGGGGCACAGAATAACACAGAAAGGGGATGATTAAAATATGACAGGGAAGGACAGAGAAACAGAAAAGAAGTGTTTGATCTTGACCTGCAGTATCAAACATGAGAAGATTATTAGCCATTTAAATGTGTTTATGTTAACTCTAACTAGCACAGGAGTATTTGCCTATGCCACAAAAATGTTGCTGAACTAAATTTGGCTAAGATTTGAGCACTACATTTTGCCTCAGCTGTAACCTACCAGGGGATCTATCCCCACTTTGCCTAGGTCCCTCCCTAAACCCCCAAGCTTTGCAGTATTTCCATCCTATAGCTTCATAATTTAATTTATTAACCAAGACAAAAAAGCAGGAGAAGGAAGACAAAATAAAACATAAAATGGTGAAAAAGGAGTCAGGAAATCCATTTCACCATGAAAAGAGAAAAACAAAACAATAAACAATGAGGATACTACATCAAGACAGTTGAGTTTCCAGCAGACACCTAGGCAGCAGAGCCAGGAGAACACCTTTTCTCCTTGATGATTCCTCAAATAATCCATATTGTTCTTTTGCAAGTGAATTTTACAATCTTCTTTGCAGATTAATATACATAAAAGAAGTGTCATTGGCCACAGAAAGAACAAGGGCTTTCTAAAACACTGTAACAAACACTATGTATTTACAGCTATCCATAGACACAAAAAACAAAGTTCTAAATCCTGTGTTTTCTAACTTTCAGCAACAAAAGCAGACAAACCAAGAGAACAATAGTTATAAAACATTCTGAGAAAAAAACAATCCAAGGTTGGAAGTGTTCAGCAACAGAGGAGGGGGGCATGGGAATTTATTTCAATTATTATTGAGGAATGACTAGTATTCTTATTCACGTTCATATTCACCATTAAGCTAGAGGGGAAATGGGACATTGAAGAGTTGATCATAAATGTTTTTATTTCCTATTCAAAAGGAAAATAATTCAAGGAAATTACCTCCTTGGGAATACATCTGATTTAATTTAGACTTGGAGAAGACATCACCAAACAAAAAAATCATTATTAAAGTTCAAAACTCTGCTAGGAGTACAACTTTGAACAATGTTTTCCTCAGAGAGCATACATCAAGATGATCTTCAATAAAGTCCTGGGAAGAGGAGAATATTCAGGAGATGCTTCTGGTTACATCATATTATAAGAAATATATTCACCCAAGACAATACATAGCTTTGTGGGAAAGAGTCAACAGCCTGTACTCCAGTTGGCATTAAGTTCAGATGCAAGCATGTTCTGTCTCTTCTGTCTCATCATGGTTTGTCAAAACAGATCAGAAACATGCACATACTTCTCTGAGGAATCATTTATAAATATCAACCTATCTAAACATGTTTGTGAACATCGAAGCACATTCAGAAGGCTGCAAATATAACTCAGAAACAATTTTAAGGGGTTTTTTATTTTACTTTCTTTTGAAAGTTTCCTTTTTTTTTATTTTTGGTGGTAGAGCTTTGGTTGGTTATTTTCTGGTGTTTTTTGTTCTGATTTTTCATAAGCCTTCAGGTTTATTCAAAGCATTCCCCATGCTCCTTCAGGGCACCTATACAGATTATTCTACCAGTAACTCCAGACAAATTTGGTGTCAAATAATGTATTTTTCATGTATCATGTACATTAACAGAGCAGAGTAGACCTGGAAATTCACCTTCTTATAATCTGAAGTATTATTTTCAGATTTTCCAAATAACTCACTTCACTTTAACTTTGCTGTAACAATGCCAGACTTGCCACTGGTCATTAGGATTTGACATGTACTCCGCTATCCCCTGCTTCAAAGAAAAGGCAACTTTAGACATCCAGTTCTGTAACAGGAAAAAGTGATTTTCTCTAAACTGAAATTATTCTTTGGCTGCAAATTAGGGGAAATTGAGCATGCAGCACTGGCTGGTAAATTGGTTCACACAGGTTTTCTTTCTCTGCAGAGATTAAAAAAGTCTACCCCTTTTTCCTCCAACTGATGGCATGCCACTGCAAGCTGGATGGAATGTCATTGGGAAAAAATACCAATGCCATATGTAGTAGTAATGAGAATTATTCTAGTGATGATCACTCGATATGAACTCCTTCTGTGTCTCACTGAAGAACTCTGTTAACCACACACTGCAGATGTCTCTTGTATGGCAGAGTTTCCTCACCTGCAAACATCTGATATACCAGTCCAAGTCCAACCCTTGCTTCAGAGGGTTGAAGGGGCCTCGTGCCAGTGCTTACCAAAAGCTGACAACAACACCTACATCCTGACAAACCTCCCCCTTGGTCAATCAGTAATGACTGCTTCCACCACTGCAAAACCACATTTCTCAACTGAGATTGCAGAATGGCCCAAATGTGGCCCTGAAGTGATATGAGATATACTTCAGTTTGAAAAATCCTACTCTTCAATAAGGCTTTTGAGGGTCTTAGAAGGGTAGATAAGCTACAAGGATATTATACTTTTCAAGAGGTTAAGGAATATTGTTGCAGATGACTGAGCATGTCTCCTGGTTTTATCAGTTTCTGATGACAATGAACTTGTGGCTCAGCTGCCATGCACAGAGTTCCACCTTATCAGAAACTCTATGCTCAGGGCACCAGCCACCAGCATGACCCATGCTAATTTGCTTTTAAACAGTAATACAGTATTTCTGAGCAAGCAAAAACCATTCTCTAAAGATGTGTTAGTATTTCTAGTACAGTCTGGATTCCATACCATTGTCTTTAAAGGAACATGATATGACCATCCTGTTCTTACACTGATGGAAACACACTCACACACAAATGCCTGACAGAATGAGAGATCAAAGTTCATCAAACACTGGCTTCACTTCCTGCAGAAATTCAAATTCAAATTCTTTGTCTGAAAGTGAAGTACTGCCTCAATAATTACTTGTTTTATTTAGGCAAAAGAAGAATCTTGTTGGGCAGCCCTCTTGAAATGGGAGCAGCTTTTAAGAACTAAAGATGCCAAAGTTTTAGAGAAGTGTGGCTTAAAACTGGCAAAGAGAATCAAGAATTCTAGCGTATTATCATGCTCTTTGGGATTTTGACTTGATTTTAGAGGCAGATAGGCCAGGTGTGACATTCACAACTGTCACAGACACTCCATTTCAGCTGACAAGACACGCTCTGATACAGGACCATGGCACATAGATCAGTATCTCATGCAAAACCTGGCCTAAACACCAATATAGAATCTTCTCTTAATCGCAAAGATGCATATATTACTCAGCTTTGAAAGCAACATCTTCACTGCTGATATTTGTGGAACTCAATAAATTCCAAGAAAGAAAATGGAAGGATTTTGTTTTCTCTTCTGGTTTGGTAAACATCAACCCAGTTTCAGAAGACCTGGGAACACTGGAAACTGCCTTTGTTCAGAATCAAAACTGACCATTTCTGAAAAATTATTTGCTAAATTCTTAGCTCTTACAGAAACTCTGGAAGTCTTGAGTTAACCAAAGAAAGGAGAAACCTAATGGTTTCCAGGCCCTCTGCTCTCCATGCAGGTCCCCTTCTATGAGTACCCTTCATATTGTTGTCTTCATATTTCCTTACTCAAGAGACTTCGGTCCCAGAACTCAGTGGGAATCTTTCTTGGGTTGAATAAAAACAAGAATGAATTTAGTTCTAATATTGCTTAGTCCATATTTTCAAGACAGAGGCTGAGTCAAAAAAGGAGCTTTATTAGTGTTTGTTCCTTCTGAATCATGACAGCAGGTGCACCAGTATGAATGTAGCAATTTTACTGCAGATTACTAGATTCAGACCTACAAGGTACTTTAAGGTTTTTATGAAGAATTAGATGCTTAGCTGCAAAAATCTGGCATCCATTCTAGCTACTATAATCCATTAAGCTCCTTTTACATTCTTTAACAGAACAGATTTCAATAGCACAAGCATAATATCCAATAATATTTCAGCACAATCCAGACACTGGGCTCATAGAAGGTCAAATCCGCTTCCACCTTTCTGTTACAGAATGAAGAAAAATAATGATTTTATACCCATCTAGTTGTCCTGCTTTGGAATTTTGAAGGAAGTCAAAATTTTTATTTTCATGAATTTTCACATTCTATCATCCCAGGCTCCAGGAATATTTATGGTCTCATCAACTGACCTTTCTTAGACATCCCAAGCACTTGAGGGCCAGTGTCTGACAGCAGGGCAGCTCTCCAGCAAGGAAACACTCTTGACACAGACACACTGAAGACCAGAGAGTCAACACCAATGGTGGGACACAGCTTTCAAAAAGAACTGTTCTACAGCCAGGACTGCATGTTCTGTGTCTGGTTGCTTAACATAATACCCCCTACACAGAATGCTGAGATTTGCTGTAAAACACATTCATTTTTCCAGTAGTGATATTTAAATTAGCGGAAAAGAAAGCCACCTAAAGAAGAGCCAACAGACCATAGTTTTTCTAACTCAGTATTACTAATTTAAGTGTACCACCACTACTTTCCTGTGTTCTCCACATCTCCATCTGAAGCTGGGCCACTGCAGTGAAAGCTCACATGAAGGTATCAGTAGGACAGATGGGGCTTCCCCACTGCTACAAGAGCTCTGCCTCTCACTGGGCTGCAGATTCAGATTCCTTTATGCTATCCTCTGATGACTCTTGCACTTCTGGCAATGCAATTCTTCAAAAGGAAGGGCTTAACCTGGCTGCCCTGGGTACACAGACGACACAACATTTTTCTGGGAACGGGGAGCATTGCATCCAGACCTCTTTAGACAGAGCACAGATTTCTGCACTTTCTGGAAGAATGCTGTCATCCTCATGGTAAGGAAGGGCAGCATGGCCATCACCACCATATTCACTTAGATGTCTATCATCACTGTCTCATCTCCACTTGGATGGATGAAGGATATTAATGTGCAATACTGGGTCAGGTATCAGAACTCCAGAGAGAGACAAGCGCTCAGACCTTGTCTGCTGCTCAGCACTTTCTACATAGCTGTAGGTGACGGCCTTTTCACCACACACCACATCGCCCGGATCTCCCTCTCTCTCTTTGATTCCAAGATGTTTATACTTACTCTTGGTGGACTGATTGCTCTGCTGAAGTTAGACATCTACAGCACAGGAAACACAGTTCCTGATTTATGAAGCCCAGATGTTCCACCATGGCAAACACAACATCAGAAAAATGAGAATAACCAAATGAGGGAGGCGTACCGGAAAGACGTGGGAAGTCATTTTCTATTGACCAAAAAAAACAGCTCAGGTCTGGCTGTGAAGTGCATTGTATTGTTACCCTGCATATTAGTCATTTCAGAATGTAACCACAACAGGTTTTCCCATAAATAAATCAAATCTCTTCCCATGATTCTCTCATCAAAAACTTCCTATTTGAATGACAGTTTTTAATTACTAGATCAAGTTCTGCTTGCATAAAGAGTTTCCATTTCAAAGAAGTATTGCACTGATATGAAAACTCTCTGGAGAAACATCCTTGTCATTGAAAAATGCACAAGTTTTGACTCTGTGGCTTTCCTCTGGAGAGGCCACAGCATAGTATATACAGCAAACAACTCCATCAAGTTCTTGCCAGATGCATATACTTTATTGGCTACTGAACCACTACGTCCCTGGGTGAGCCTCACTTTCTGTATGCTTCTGTTTTCTCCTCTGTAAAAATAGTGTTTCTAAAAAGCATTTCTCAACCTGGAGAAGGAAGCAGAGAGGAGGGGGAGGAATGGGTGACAGGGATTTTATAAGATCCCCCTGGAAGTCTTGGGAGTGGTGCCCACTGGCTGCCACAAGCTTCAGATGTAGTTTACATAAAAGGCCTTTGCCCTCTATGGTGAGGACGGGACAGGGAATCAGCTGTTGAGGTGGTGGGGAAGCTACAGGGAATGAGGGACCAGTGAAGTAAGCCTGAGCCGAGCTTCTGCCAGCATTAGCCATTACAGAAGGGGTTAACTGCAGCTTTCATCCTACCCTCCCCTTCTGTCAGGCAGCAGAGTGCCTATCTGTGCCAGAGAGCTAAAACGGTACTTCTAGCACCTGATGGGAAGAGTTACAACTTGGCTTCTCAAAGTAATGAAGGAAAAGGAATGAGAAAGTGCCCTATTAGGTGCTGGAGCAGAACAGAGGGAAGAAAAAAAAAGGAGCTTGAAAACCGCTGGATTATAATTTTATGGTAGTATTATTTGATGGGCTGACTTAACAAGTCTTTCCAACTTTGGTTCCAAAGATTGTATGGATACTTCCCTATCTCACCCAGGTGTTTGAAGTTTAATTAATTAATGTTTATAAAGAGCGTTACAATTTCCAGATGAAAGGTCCTATGCAAGTGCAATGTAGTATTACTCATTGAGGCGACTGGGTTAGAGAGTATCACGTTACACAATACAGCTCTTCCCTCAATGATTTCAAGCGTTTGAAGTTCTGATAAAATGTGTTTATCACCAAGACAGATATAATGGAAATACTCTTAAGGCGTGACCTGGATTATGAAAGCAGAGGTATGGTTTTGGGAATGGAACAAACGAGAATTAAAACAACTCCTGAGGCCAGATTTGTCTACAGTTGTATAAAATATATTCTGTTCTTCCTTTTTTCCCTCCCTGAGTAGGCTTTTCTTCTCTTCTAAAATAGAACCGGTTATTACGATGGGTGTGAGCAGACATGCAACAGTTCACGTTCAGTTCCTATTTCCATACTCATCCAACTTGACATTTTCTCATCACTTTCTCAAAATTATTTTCTGTTCTAATTTTTTTTTAATGTCTGGATTAACCCTAAAGGCGAACAGTTTCTTTTTGGAAAGTTCTGCTTTAACCAGTAATCAAACAAAATTAAATCAAAAACTCACAGACAATACCAAGCTGGAGACTGCAGCCAACACACTCAAGACATGATGACCAGTTTTGACCCCCCAGCACAAGGAAAAGCAAGGTAAATTTGAGCAAGCTTGAAATAGGGTTACCAGGGTGGTCAGTGAACTGGAGCACCTATGAGGAGAGGCTGATGGAGCCGGGCGTGTTCACCCTGGAGAACTGATGGCTCCAGGGGACTTAACAGCAACCTTCCCATATCTACAAAGAAGTTACTGAGAAGACAGAAGGCTCTTTAGTTAGATACACAGTGGGAAAACAAGAAACAATTGCCATAAAAGGAAGAAAGGCGCTCACTGGAATATAAGGAGAAAAAAGATTTAACGATTAAGATAATTAAGCAATGGAGCAGGTAGCACAGAGACTGTGGAATCTCCATTTCTCAAAGTTTTCAAGACTCAAATGGAAAAAGTCCTGAGAAACCTGATGTGAAATTAGTGCTGACCTTGCTTAGAGCAGGAGGTTCCTTTCAATCTGACTCAGTGGGAAGGGAGGAAAGCCCTAGGTGACGTCCACTTGTTCAGGAGTGGGCTTGAACATTCCTGATTGATTTAAGAGAGCTGAACAAGTGTGCCCAAAAATTGTTTGAAAAATAAATTACTCATTATTTGTCAAAAGACAATTGTTAATATTTTGACTGCCAGGTTCTATCTTTGTTCTTCTTCCTTCACTTTCTAAAAAACTTATCATGATAGCCAACAACAAAGATTTGGTATGGCTTATAAATAAGGCATTATTGCATCTAGAGGTTTCAATTAAAAGAGAAACAAAAGCAGGATTTTAAATAATACCAGGACTTTCTTTGTGCATTTCTGCCTCTTGAAAAAGAATCTGCATCAAGTTAAATTTGTGAATGACTAAAACATACCATTGACTAAGCAAATTACAGAACACACTAAAAGCTTTCTTTAGCTAAGTCTTCTCAATTTTTGTGATATTGAAATAAATAATTAATTTTCCATGAATGCTGATTGTATTAATAGCCCTGATTAATGAATAGTCTTCTAGATAAATATTCTTATTCTTGGCATTTTTAACATGTTTTTCTTCCAAAATTCTGCTTTGTTCCTATGAGGAGTTACATGCCTAAGTAAACCAAGTAATTAAGTGTAACAGTAATACACCTGACATAACTCTGATCATTCTGAGATGATTCTGATTTGCCACTAAACAGAATCAATAACTAAGGATGTCAAGAAAATAGGATTGTTACGAAGCTAAATGTCAGTTTCCACCTTTTTTTTTAAGCTTCTCACCCTCCTCCCTCCCCCAGTTTACAGAAATCTGTAAGATCAAAATGGAGCAATGCAGAAAGACAAAAAATATTTAGAAGTTACTACTGACTGCAGACTCAAAGAGACATCTTGCAAATCTCTTTCTTAATAATCTAACAAGGCCAAAAGCATTAAAGACTATTAGACAATTAGGAAACTAGAAATCTTAATAGTGACTAAACTGAAACAACATAAGGGTAAGAATAATGTATGGACACTTAAAATGCAATAGAGTAGCTATGTAGTTGGCAATTATCCTGAGTAGTTTGGGGGAAAGGGTGATTTTTATGCTTTGCTCCAACAATTTCTGGCATAAAAAGTGAATAAATAATTTCATTTTCACTGCAACTTCATGACATTAAAGGTAAGCTAGAAAAACATCTTTGTGGAGAGAGCATTCTGTGCCTAACATGTTAATGGTAGTTAATGAACCAAAACCCACAGAAATCCCTTTGGACAGCTAACAAACACACACAGCTATTAATTAGGTCACAGTTGTTTCCTCACAAATCTTTTGTTCATTTCAGTTGTAGAAAACACCAACATATCCATTAGACCTGTGGGGAGGTATTCACCAGAGAAGAAAATATTTATTTATTATATGTTAAATGCTTGCAATTACATGACTACTTATGGCAGTTCTGCTGGTTTCTCGCTTTTAAGTAAACTATAATCACTGAGCTCAAAATCTATTCTATTCCTCAGAACACCACTCACCTCAGCAGATGGAATTGTTTAATTTTGTGTAGTTCAGGCAACCACTGTAACTCAATCAAAGATTTTTAAATGTTTTGAACATCCAGTTAAAAAAAAAAAAAAAAAAGAAGGAAACAATTATGTTTCACTTTCATAAGACAAAAGTTGAGAGGTATTTTTTAACGTTACCACCAAGAGGTGAAGGTTAATTTCTGCTTGAAGTCCAGTTAAATTTGAGTTCCACCTATGAACACAGTTTGCCCTCTATGCCAGTTATTTCATTAACCAGCTGTGAAGAAGATGGTTGCAAAGGGCTCGTGTTCTTATTGCAGGAAATTGTAAAACTGCAGGCTGCACATTATGTCAAGGACACAAACCAGGTGGATTTCCTGAGAGCCCAGGGAACACCACTGCCTTTATGAAAATAATCAGCAAGTATTTCTTAATTTCTATGCATGTACAGCACACTGCGGGGCAGACGAGGTGGCAGATACAGTGTAACATTCCTCTGTTGGGAGCAAAGGTGGCAGAGGCTGATGCATTGGTAGTACTCCATCTTCTCTGTTAGAAGAAAGGTCGCTTTGGAAAGCTTACCATGTTCACTACCTCACCAGTCTAGTCCTATGTCTCCCATCACTACCTTTGCCCCAGGGCAGCTGCTGTCTCCTTACCTCCATGTCTCCTGCCCCAGAACCTCCACCACCTCCTCCTCACACACCCCACACCAGCTACTGCCCCTGCCTCCCACTGAGACTGCATCACTACACCTGGCTGAACCCAGCTGACCGTCCAGAACCCCACGGGTGTGACTTCACAGGCTCCCAGTACTGGCAGAGCTAGCTTGCTCAGGTCTCCTGCTGCACCCCACCTGCAGTGGGTTCGTGCCTTGTGGGATGGGAAGCACAAGGTCAGAGAAAGCAAGAATTCTTTCCAGGTCATTATATCTACAATTTCATGAGCTGTGAGTTACAGTAGCTAGGATAATGAGGTTCACTTGGATAAGCCTAACACATGACTTACGCTCCTACCCACTTTTGGATCAAAATGAAGAAGGGTCAACAACATTATTCTTCAGGAAATAAAAAAAACAAACAGTGAAGCAGTTAACTGTCTTACCATAATCCTATCACTGTCAATAATGGTGTTCAAGCGGTGTGCAATGGTCAGCACTGTGCAGTGAGCAAAGGTCTGACGGATCGTCTTTTGAATCAACTCATCTGTTCTGAAACACAGCAAGAGCAATGCAGACAAAAATAAGATGTTTGCATGGATAACCGAATGGCAGGCAGGTTTTATGACTTCATCAAACATGACTGGATAGAAGGAAATATGCTTCTAAAGTTATTACAGAGCTTCTTCCTCTTGTTATACCAGATGAGGTATCAAGGAGGCGTACCATGAAAACATACTCCAAAATTTACCCTTTTATACCTCACAAGGAAAGGGTTTCTTGTTGTAAGTAGAGCAAAAGGCTTCATTTCAGGAGACTAATTTCTCAGACTTCGATTAGAGAAAAGGGAAAACTCTGTAGATTCAGATAGTTCTACTGATTTCTATACCAAAAGCCATTGTTGCTCTTTCAAGATTTAGTTCATGCAAGCAGTGAAGAAAAGTTGGTCAAAGTACATATCCCTCATTGCTAATCATCTGAAGAACAAACACAAGCCAGCATAGAACTAAGGTTCCTGATTTCAAATGCAAAAGACGATTAGTTAGAGAAGATGGTTGGTAAACTAAAATAGAACTGGAATAGCTCAAGAACTTGCATACTGAAAAAACCCAAAACTTGGCATACCCTGTAAATCGAAAGCATTAACTGGAATGCACAATCCAAAGAAAGAGATAGAAGATTTCAAGTTAAGGGTGAGCCTATGGTATGAATTAACCACCACCTAAGAAAAGGACAGCAGAAGAAATATAAGACTTGTAAAGAATGAAAAGTAAGCTAGAGCACAGACACTGAAGTACAGGGATGAAGTGAAAACTGCCAGAAATAAAGCTGAGAACTGTGAAAAGGAAATAAAATTATACTGATAGGTAGTTAGACACTAGAATGTTCTTTAGCTGTGTAAATGAGCAGTAAGGCAAAAGATGGGCAATACTCATGGAACTGGAGCTTACTAAAGTAACTAACTGTACAAGAGAAGCACTGACACCACCTAACTTAGGGGACACCAGCCAGGGTTATACGTGTTGATCTCTACAGTCCCCTCTTAAGTCATTGAAAGGGAAGAGGCATGGCTGGAAGGTGAATCCAAGGACCTGGATTAGGCAGCCACCCGGTGCTGAATGCCCTCTAGAGGCACCTGCCAGCCCGCACTGCACAGGTAGCCTTGGGTCCCACCAGCCAGGCCTTGTGAATGCTCACATACCGCCCACCAGCGTTCAAAAAAACCCCAAAACACAATGCATAAAAAGGAACAGAAACCAAGATTCTCATCCAAGATAGAAGGATGATGTAAAGAATTCAAAATATACTGGCATTAGTTGAACCAAGGAAGCTCCAGCCAAGAAGTCAGGCACTTAAAGGCAGGGGCCTCACTTCCAGGATTTCTATTAAAACATGAATTTGCTATTTTGTATATATGATGACTGGAGAATAATAAAATGTTCAGACTAGATTAAAAAAAGACAAAGGAGATATCTGAATAAACTAGAATATTTAGGCAGACATGTTGGCTGCAATCAGTTGCTTGCAAAGTCCTAATTCTTCAAATTTTTAGAAGTAATGGGAAAATAAAATAAAATACATAAAAATACATAAAACATATCTTCCTCTGATTAAGTAGTATTTTTTTAGACAGAAGTAGTACTCCACACTGAATCTGTTTGCTCATTATGAGTATCTGGTATCACTTCATGAATTATGCAAAGCGAATTGTTCTGAGGCCATCATGCCAGGAGACACCAGCAATAAGAAGTGGACAGACAACTTTGGAAGAAGAGGATGACTTAAAGGAATGAGGTAACTATTATGTTTCCACAGTAGAAAGTATGAGTTCATGCTCTGAAGGACGAACATAGCTTCTGCTACAAGCTAAGTTGAAGCAATCAGCATGACAAAGGAGAAGACAGAAAGACATCATCTTCCTGATGACAGGAAGAATCATCAGAGAGAAGGAAGACATAAACAGTTAAGTAAGAATTCCATGCATTCTAACTGTTACCTTCCTCTGGCGACAGAAACATTTAAGCTCTCTCATGAGCTTAAGAGAACTGAGTTCTGGACCACAGTCTGATAGGCTTGGTCATTCTGCTCCTACTTCCTAAAAGAAGCTCAAAAGCAAAGTGGGAAGCAGGTGTTCCTCAACTCTTTTTGAACAAAGGCCAGTAAGCAAACAGGGGAAGAGACAGGAAGAGAAGTCAGGACAGGGGCAGGCTCTTTAGTTCTGTGTTATCTCCTTAAGGAGAGGAAGTTGTTCATCATGTTCCACATCACAGCTATACCAGTCCTTTCACCCCAGTGTTAATGAATGTGTATTTGTTTGCTCTCTTCTCACCAACGCCTCAATAACCTGACTACTCTTACCTCCAAAAGGAAAAAAAAAGCAGGGACATCCATGAAAACACTCACTACGGAAGAGTCTTATACACACAGCAGGATGTGTTCTCTGCAATGGTTGAAATAGCAAAACAGAAAATATTCAATATTCAATACTCCCTAGAATTGTGTAAAGAAAGCCTTTTTCCTTCCTTATTGTCAAGCTCAAGGTGAAGTTTTCTGCAAAGCTACTACAGAACATGAGAATTGTAGCTGGCTCAGGAACTTTGGGAACAAGTTTACAAAGGGCTTAAAATTATTTTTAACTCAAGTTATTCCTACTGTCTTCCAAGAATGCCTCAGCCTTGAATACCCCTGTCCTCTGCATTAATTTATATTATCTTCTTTTATTACATGCCTTCTTTATAGCACTACCTCTTCCTACATTTACAAGAAAAAAGCCACTCATTCCTAGAGAGATACTATCAAACTATTATCTTAAACAGGTATTTCTTGAACACAAGCTTATCACTAACAAGAAACTGCTGTCCATATTGTGGGTGTGACAAATGTTCTAAAATGAGACTTCAGAGTAATCAGGAACAGACTTAATAGCTCGATCTTCAAATATCACAGTACAAGATCTCATGCAAACGTGTCTGCTGACTGACACTTGGCTAGATCCTCTCCAAGGTTCATGGCAGATCTTGGAGCATAGTTTTTGGGACAGCAGGCAGAAGCACTATCAGTAACCTCCAGGAGAATCTCAGGAAGAAGCTAGGGAAAGCAAGAAAATCTAAAAAGACCAAGAAAAGCATCTGTATACAGAATTATGTGCTGACAGAGAATGTAGAGACTTTATCACATACCAGTTAGAGCTAGAGTTAGATCTACCAAAGGGAGCATAATTTCTGTCCCTTTTTCAGGGCATAAATGGACTCTTAGTGATGTCTACCCACACTGAGCAAGTGCCTGAGCAAGTGCCAAGTGATTTCATCACCCACCTCAGTAGATCAAACCCCATCGTCTTTCAGGCACATTAAAAACCAGAGATGCAACCTGAATACCAAAACCAGGGCTGCTGGATGACAAAAACCCAATCCTAATCTGATTATATAAAAATGGGAACCACAATACTCCCTACTGCAAGGAACAATACAGTAAGAAAGCACAAAATGGTGGTGTAGCTGTCCCACAGGCACCACAGGCTGAGGATCTAACACCAAGTTTCCCAGCAACCCATGGTCTGGTGTAACCTGAATTAGTTGACTGTGTAAAAAGAAAACTATCTGAAGAGGAAGAATAAATATGATCTGAATGTGCGAAGCAACCAAGCTGCTGAAAGGAAAACTGGGTAAGTCATTATCTTCTGTCTAATGTCCTCCTGGGATTGTCCTGAAAGCGTATCTCACACACACAATTCCAGAGAGACTTAGAAAATTTCTCCAAAAGAGTTGCAGATAGCAGTTAGATGTAATAAAAGGTTAAACCTGACCAGTTTAAGATGGCTATTGAACTGAACTATGTGCAATGGCTGGTTTTACCAGACTCAATAAACAAACAATGTAAAAAGATGTCAGTGGTTTGCTTGCCCAAAAGTTTTATCCTCTATAAGCAAAAATATGAGTTAACACAATTAAAACAAATTCAGTATTTTTAAAAAGTCTCAGTTACTAATGGTTTTGTTTCTGTGTATCATCAGAGCAACTACATGAAGATTTTCAGCTCTTCTGCTCCAGATTTCACACAATTTTCCAGAACACTTCAACTGCTTTAAAACCAGACTCTATTCTTCAGGGTAAGAATGGACCAAGAAGATAAAATCAAGTTAAATGTCTATCAGTCATCACATAAATCATGCAGGTAGTCTGACTTATGGCAACCTTCTTTATGGCAAGCTCCTCCTTCCCCCCAAAAAGCACTCACACCTCTGCCACATGCAGAGAGGAGCAAGGGAGAAAATGTGGGTACATATGCAAGCCAGAACACACGAGGAGGGAGAAGATAAACTTCAAATTCCTTCCCTTCCCTCCCAGTAGCAGACAAGGATGGCCTAGATGAGCTGAAATGTGATGGGGAGCCCCTAGGGCTCAGTCCCCTGGGGAAGGTACAGTGCCCACCACACAGTGGCCCACAGTGCCACCACTGCCTCACGTCACCTCACCCTTCCTTCTCTTCCTGCCACCCCTAACTCCTGCCTTCTCACACCCGCTTCCAGGGTGAACTGAAGAAGGGACATGGTGGCAGCAGCAGTTGAGGCTGCTGAGGGAGAGAGATCAAGAGCCAGAAAAACAAACAAAAAAAAGAGAAGTATCTCCAGAGGTGGAGGCAGCTTGCCATGGTCTCCCATCTCAGGTGCTCAATATGATGTGTGCTTGCCACCAGGTGAGAGACAAGGGTGCCAGGTATGGGGGTTGTGCATCAGAAGAGGAGGAGGTTTTCCTTACACACCAAAAATGCCTCCCTAACTGCTCAGTTAAGCAACCCACATCAGCATTTCCTGATGATCATCCTATCAGATTGCAGAGCTAAAAAATACTTGGCTCTAGTTTTACCAACACATTAAGGAAAAGGTAATAATGACTGTAATGCAAACTGAATTCAAAGAAGAAGTTCCAAGTTATTATTTGTATTGTTATGGCTAGAGTTGATACAAACAAACATTTACCTTATTATAATATATATTGCAGCACACATTAATCAAGATCAATTAAATGGATAGTGCAAGTTGAGATGTGAGATGCCAAAATAGGGAGGATGAGTAAGATGGTATTAAATTTCCACACCTATGATTAATCACAGTTAATCTATCAAAGCTCAGCCAAAAATAAACTAAGAGTAAAAAAAAAAAAAAAAAAAGAAAAAAAGAGAACCCCTGGAAAGGGACTGTGCTTCTCTACAGGTTTTAGAAATACAGTCAGCTGAACTGTAAAACTACACCAGTAGTGGCACCACTTCTCCCCTGAGAAGATGTTAGAAAAATGAGTCACGCCCAGATGACATACTAAATCCTTAATGCATCTGTTTGAGGGACTTGCTGTGTTATTGTCCTCTTTGGACTTTGAGTTCCCCCTCAAGCCATAGTTTGTTGGAACTATATATTCAGCTCAGACTAATTGATGCAGTACGTTTGCAGTATTGTTTCCCAAGTATTTCCACCAGTGCTTCAAATGTTTCAAAAATTAGCAGTGGGGGTACTTAGCTATTGGAACAATTTAACAGGGGTTGTCATTGATTTTTTTTTTTTTGCTATTGAGGTTGGATGTTCTTCCAGAAGTACACTCTAGTTCAAACAGAAATGAATTCAGGAAAGTTCTGCTGGCCTGAGTTATACAAGACAAAATAATGAATTAGTGAGTCCATCCTGTAGACTTAAACATCTCCAAATCTGTTCTGCAATTCCTGTGGTGTTTAGGACAGCTTACCTTCTGCCCCTACTTTACCTCTAACTTACAACACCAGCATCTGAGCTATCTGAAAGGACAGCAATTCACAACCAGAAGTATCCGGTTTTGCTTACAGCCATTTTTCACCTTTCTAGTTTTAGGGGGTTTTGGGAGTGAGATGAATGAAATCTTTTGTATTTATTTATTTCCAAAAAACTTTTCTTCCAGAAGTCAACAGAACTCAACTTGTTTCCTGGCTATTCTGATGTTACAGAGATGCATTTTCAAGAACGTTCTTGTCTTCTAATCTATGGCTGCAGGACAAATAAACTTTGAATATTAATTTCCCTACTCTATGGAATGCACTGAAATTAGGGATCTTTTGAGTGCTTAGTTTATATCATCTGCTCCATAGCCAAAGCTCAATCATCCTGTTTTGAATAGACAAAAATGATGGTATCATCAAAACATAAAACAGCAATACAAAGTACATGAAATATAAAGCATTTAAGTTCATCTCTACAGCAGAGACGAACATATTAGAAGAGAAACCAGCTCATTTTCATATGACAGATTTTGTTTTTACCTTGGATCCACATTTGCTGTTGCTTCATCAATGATAAGAATACGATTTTTTTTTAGAACTGCTCTGGCAAGACACACCAGCTGTCTCTGACCAACACTAAAATTAGATCCAGACTCTGCCAGCTGTGTCTCCATTTTGTTGGGTAGATCTTCCACAACCTCCTTCAGTTGCACCTGTTGACATGTCAACATATTGTAGGATGAGTAACTCTCTTTTAAAACAGCTATTGTGTGTCTGATGACACAACAATAAGTATGCAAGATTTGCCTTTTATATTCTGACACAAAATGAGTAAGTGCCAAGTTGGATTACAGTGTGTGTCAGTTATTAGAATTCTAAAAACATTAAAGCACATTGTTAAGAATCTATTAATGTTCATTAAAATCAAGATATGAATCAAACTATAACCAAGGTATCATCCCAAAGGATAATTTTTTCATAAAAGACTTGTATAACAATACACACACCTGCACACACATGGACACACACATACACATATGCACCTATGATAGTGTACCTTTTTCTATCAACAGCTATACCTTTATCAAACCTGATGAAAACATCCAAAACCTAACACACACACAAGCACTGTAATATTAAAGTTACATGGATTTTAAATACCAAATGTACATTATTAGATTTAGTAAGTCACCTCTTCCAAGGCATTCCACAGCTCTTCATCAGTGTATTCATTGAAAGGATCTAAGTTTTTCCTCATAGTTCCAGTGAACAAAACAGGCTCCTGAAACCAAATAAAATCAGCATTCCACTATAAATACAGATTTTATATTGCAATAGGTAGTTTAATGATAATCACAGATAACCTGTATCAACAATAGAAATATCCAACAACAAGCTATCATTTTTTAAATGCAAAGGTGTACACTACAACTGCATGCTTAAGAGGGATGGGGGGAGGCAAGTGTTCAACTACTCTGTATGAAGATAATTTACCAAACAGGACAGGTCTGTTTGCAAATTGCTGTACACAGTTATGTCGGTACTTAAACGGGCATTTACATGCCACTGCTCTGATGCCACAAGCTATATATATACTTCTATGAAATCGTTGCTATCCTCATGGTATTGTTAATGAAAACCAACAACTAGCACTGTCAATGAGCTCACACTCCTAAATTACTTTTGGGCAGTTTTGAAAACCTGTTTTTGAAGTACATAAACCAGAGAGGAATTAAAGAACTTACAATGCCTTTCTGGTTTTCCTTCTGTGTTTGGCAGTGGGTTTGGTTTTTTTTTTTCATGCCATAAAAGCCCTTCTGTTGTACCATCAGGGCTAAGCAGGAACAGCTTTCACCGTTTAAAACCTAAACACATCTATACTGCCACAGCACCAAAGCAAACTTACTGAGAACTGGAGCACTGCTGGGCAAAGCTCTCACTCAAAACACACCAGGAGTCAAATCATACCTTCTCCCATTCAGGTACCAATGAGGTAAGAATGTGGTCAAAGCAAGTTTTGTTCTGCTTCAGTTCCCAGTCAGAGCAGTAACAGATAATTCATCAAGCTGGCACAAATCAAATCCCACTGAAACATGTAGTATTTAAGAGTTGGGAAGAGGACTTTTGGTTCAGAACTCCTTAAGCAAAAGATCAGTACTCAGAAATGTGAGTTGCCAGACCTGAGAGTCATGCACTGACATGACTTTAGGGCTAAACTCATCTTAATACCACACATAAAGACAAAAACAAGTCAAAAGCTGTAACAGAGCTAATCATAAATGGAGACCATTCATCATGTTGTCAGTTCTCTTTAAATTGGTGAAATTTTAGGCAAAATGCATTCTTTTTTTTTCTTTCTCCCCTGGGAAATAAAATCCAGCTTACACTGGGTAACTTCAGCTTACTCTGAGATTAACCTGTCATGACTTTCTCCCCATCTAACCCTAGTGATGCCCAGCTCCAAAGGGCTGCAGCAAACCAGAAGAGAATTCAGACCTTAACCCTTTTATTGTCTTTGAATTTCAAAACCATCTGAGTGCTATAAAATAATTTAAAAAGACAGAACATCCCATAAGCAATATAAAAGAAGATATACATTTCCTGATATAACATGCCAATTATTTGAAAGTATCTGCTGCAATAGCAATGTTATTAAAAACTTGCTGAATGAGCAAAAGGGTTTAACACAAATTATTTCCAAGTCAAAAACCAATTTTCTTTAAAAACACCTAGAAACTAATTTGTTTAACAACATACATTTTAGTACAACATTTGGCCTATTTTGAAGGTATTGTTACATTTATTTTCCTTTTCAATCCATTTTTATAGGTTGGCAAAGAGGAGGCTGAACCTATAAAGTGTTCACAACTATTATAAAAGTCCTAACAACAGACATGCACTGCAACAGAAGATAAGGATATTTTTTAATTACCATTTCTGACACAGATTATTATTTAAAACAGTCTGGTTTATGAGAGGAAAGCAATAAGACTAACCTGTAAATAATTGTTGTAAAAATGCTTGCAGTCAGAGAGGCAGACAACATTTGCATAGAAAAGATTTACAAACACAACCTTTACACAGCACCATCCAAGCAAGCAATTAGAAGCCTAAGCACATTTTTATTTCTCCAGGTAGGTATTTAAACTCACACACAAGAAAACTTGAGTCTTGCCTCATCACTCTCTAGGAATGGTTCTGTTTAGCATGTTTTATGTTGCAATTCTAATAAGCATCTCTCGCTCTGGTTTTTCAGCTGCCCACATAATTATGAAGATATTTGCTGCAAAATAACTGCCTGATGTTACATTGCTATTATTGACACCACTATTAGCACAGCACCAGACAATGCCTATCATACAGTTTACCATAGCAGAAATCTGATTCCTTCCTCTTCTTCTTTGTACCACCACTTGATAGCTTTATAGCTTTACATATTGCATATTGTTAGTAGAAACAGCCTTCCCTTACACAAAAAAAAAAAAAAAAAAAAAAAAGCAGCTACCTGCTAGCCTTTGGGCACTCAAAACTTTTGTGACTGTGATGCAAACTTTACATAAATTTGACACAAATCACAGAGTTCCACTGGATTAAAACAGTTTTAAAACTATGTCAATAGACCTGTGCATGAAAAAAACATCACATGTATATCTGAATGTGGTGAACTTTGAGCATCTGCGCCACTCAACATGTAGAAACCATATTTCCATATTTGACCTGCAGTTTTCCTGTCTCAGTACCCTATTTTGTTCAACTGGGCTGAATTCTTCAAAGTGAAAAAATCACCCACAACAGCTATGGGCAAAGCTTTCAAAAAGCTGTAGACCTTGAATGAACTGATGATCATCTGTTTTCACGAGAAAGGAACGCTACACACAAACAAAAAAATGGAATTTAAATCCATATAAACTTCTCTTTACATACAAAAGATGACTAGTTCCAGTGAGTACTGCAATAACAAAGCCTGCAGCATGCAGAAACAAAAGACATCCTGCATTAGGCAATGATCCAATTGCTGGGGAAGTACCTATTTTTAATTTTTTTTCAATAACATACCTGTTTCTTTTTGACTCCTGCTATTTGCAAAAAAAAAGCCTCATTACCATTTGTATTAGATTCTCAACCTTAAGAAATTAATACACTCTGACTGGCACCCTGCTAACAGACTAGCACACATTCAGACATAATTCTGTTATAACATATATACAGATCCTGTTATAACATAAAGAGATCTGATAAATAATGCAAAACATAGCAAAAAAATTCCTCAATTCCTCTGGCTTACAGTCTACCCTTCACTCCACCTGCTAGAACAGTGCAGATGAACTACTTTCCAAAATATGACTTCACATTTGCAGCCTATGAGCTTTTCACTCTTCCTCTCTTCACTGGAGAGCGAATGCCCAGGGAAGAGACCAGAGCTCTCATGAAACTGTAACATGCACAGACTTTGTCTCCTAAGTTTTAAGGTTACACATCACCCTTCTCTGATACAACGTCTCATGAAATTAGGACTCTAAGAGAGAAGACCTGTGACCTTCTGGATTTCTTCGAGCAGCCTTTTTTCTACCTCAGCATGAGAGATGAGGCTATTTCCAACACTGCCCTATTGGGTTTTTTTTTCCTGTACTGTGGCCTTTCTTGCATTCAGCTTCTAAAATTCATCAAGTTTTATTTATTATGGGTTATAATGACCTACTCTTTAGTCTGTTCCTCTGGTCTTCTCCTGTCCAACCTTCTCCAAATAAAGCAAAAGCCAACAGCTCACTTCTAGGTAGCACATTTGCTCCTTCTAAATCTATCACCACTCAGTTTGTACAGGGATGACTGGAGAGGTGAAAGTGGTCTTGCAAAGTCCCTTACTAAGAAAGCATCAGGCAGGAGTTGCTGCCAAAGGATCAAGTGACTTCAGAGGATTGCTGAGGATTGGTATACACTTACCAGATTTTTTCTGCTTTTCCACAGACTACGGGAGGACAGCATACAGCTAACACAGAGACATTCCAAAGGAACAGACAGGGTACAAAACTGGGAAAAAAATGCTCCAGTCCCCAAAACTGATTCTGTTTATCTTAAAATAATCAAGATCTTCCTCAAGTAAGAATAATGCCTAGCTACAGTTCCTGTATCTACTGCATTCAGAGGAGCAGGGGGAACACATCCCAGCAAAGCACTTTAAACACTATGGTATTACATTCAAAACATCCATGGCAAACCAAGTCACTCTCTTACTTGAGGTATAATCGAAATTTTCTTCCGCAAGTCATGGAGTCCCAGCTCTGATGTCAAGTACATATCAATCCAAATCCTTCCTTCAGGTTCTGCCAAGCGAAAGAGGGCTGCTATCAGAGAGCTTTTCCCAGCTCCGGTTCTTCCCACTATTCCAATCTAGGGAGCAAGCCAAGCCTGTACAATTAAACTGTGAGCTTTTCAGGAGAAATTAATATGTCAAGCAACATTTTTACAGCATCATAGGATTTGCAGTAGAACATGCACCAAATAAAACTTCTTTGTAATTAACATTCTTCCAAGAGGAAAAATCCTCTCCCCTTAAATCGGTTTGGATTCAGGTGACATTTGTATACATGACAATTTCTTGGATCATATTCAAAGGTGAATGATTTCCCCCTAATATGTGGTGTCTTATTGTGTAAACAATTTAAAGTGGCTCAATGCATACAGTAATGTGATTCAAGGCTGCTAATTTTTATACTGAACCTGGGTGATGTTAGGCAAATCATTTCATGCATGCATCTACTACTCAGCCTCAAAAAGGACTCCCATTAAACACTCTGGGAACAACATACTCCCAATTCAAATAATTGAGACTGATTTTGGTTAGTTATGATTAAGGTGAAGTACTTTAAAGTAGCATGATTATAAACTGTATCCATACTTCAGACATCTTCAGCAAGCACTGAAACTACAAGGCCATGACATCAAGCTGAAATTCCTTTTCAGACAGAAGAAACAGCAAATAATAAAATCACAGAGATTCAGGGTTCTTTTTGCTCCCAAAGAAAAACTGGAAGACATACACAGTGTGAAAAAAAAAAATGCTTTCAGGAAAAAGAGACAATGAAAACTACAGGATTGATAACTTTAATGACAAGGGGCTAAGATCGAGAAATATTTCTTCTGTTTTAATTTTTTTAAATGTTGTATTCGGATAAAGGATTCTTAGAGAAAAACAGTGTACAGTAATCAACTGTATCAGAGAAGATAATGGGTGTAACCCTTTACACAGATCTGAGCTGGCAGGATTTGTTATTTCCTGCATTCTGTTCTAATTCCCACATTTCCAAAAAAAAAAAAAAAAAAATCAGCACACTGGAAAAAGTTCAGAGCAATGCACCACAAAATTAATATGGGTTGGAGATCCTGATTTGATGGGGAAGGATTTATGAGGATTACACATGTATAATATGACTTGGTGAAGTGACTGGTATGCAGAAAGGAAGAAGAGAAGATGAAGATGAAAACCTTCATGAGTGTACATACAGACACCAGAGGGCAATTACCTACTGCCTGAGACTCACACATATGCAGCAATGCCTGCTGAAATGAAATTCAGCACAGGAAACTGCACCAAAGTGCAAGGAGAAACTTTCAGTCAGAGACACTAAGTTCAGAAAAAACAGCACTGCCCACATTTGATAAAAAATACACAACACACTAAAAAATACACTTCAAGGAGCAACTTATGCTGCATAATCTAAAAGATATTTTCTCCTTCTACATTCTGATTTAACAATTTCATCCAACAATTCATTATTGTACTACTGTATATAAACTAATTAACATTTCTACAGTGCTTTTTATTAAACAGACTAATTTAAGCAAATCTGTTACAATAAATGATCAAATGTTTAGTACTCTAAATTGTATCAGTGAAACAATGGAAAAATAGTCTGAATAGATAAACTACAGCTCAGAAAGAAAGTGCTGAATAGAGAACACAGACAATCAGAGTTGTGAAAATGAAAGTTCAATTGTTCCTCTGCAAATGTCAATATAAAGTATTGTATCAAAGATATAAAGAAAAAACATACAAAAATACATTGATACTTAAAATAAAAATGCAGCTGCTCTGCATATTGTCAAAATCCCACTTTTGGTTTGGCATCAAATGAAAGGACTATGCTCTTCAACATTTAGAAGAATCTATTTGTATCTTTGGTCCAACTGACTACAGGCTGCTGAAAACTGACAGGAATTTGAAAGAGCTCTCAGTATACACATTATCCATTTTTTGAATACATTTTATTCTTCACAGGCCCACACTCACAGCCAGTGCAAATACAGGAGCAGCCTGCAAATGGAAGTGGCACCTATCAGGAATCACAGGGCCAGGACTGTGCTGCCTGATACAAGCCCAGTGCACACACAGGAGTACACCTGCTACACTGGGCTCATCATTACTCAAGTGTCACTTGTACTTCACAGCAGAGTGAAGTACAAAAAATGTGAGATTTACAGCATGTCAGCCACTCCACTGAAACTGCCCATGTCTTTGTTATCCCTCAGGCAACCTCCCTTTCGTTGTGGGAGCACAGCTGCCATGCCATAAATCTACACGTGCACCTTCCTAACTGTTCCATGTAGCCTGCAGACCCAGGAGCTGTCAGGAAAAGGTGCATTTAACAATATGTTAGCCAGTAAGCATTCAGGAGCTCTCTGAAACAAATATGGTGTGTAAAACCCAGTACTACACATGCTAACCTTCCCCTGCTGCAGCTATAGTAGCAGAGAAGGCTAATCCCTGCCAGCTACTGGCACAGCAGTTTGTGTCTCCCAGGTCCTTTTCTGCCAGACCACACTTCTTCACCAAAGACGTTTAAAACTACTTCACCAAAGACGTTTAAAACACAGGGTCCTTCTTGGCCTGATTTGACTGTAGGGAAATACTGAATGCTGAGACAAAATAGATTAAAAGAGACCTTGAGTGAGTGATTTGTTAGCAATCACCTCCCTCATTCTTACCGTACCCACAGCTTCCCAAACTGGGCCCTGGGGTGGCTACAAGAGAAAATACAAGCACAGCAGAAGCTTAAACTCCTGCTGCCAGTGGCACTGCAGCCACCAGAAGTCTCTAAAAGCCAGGGGCCTGAGCAGGCCTACGAGCTCTCAATGGCAGCAGTATGGGCAGAATCCCCAACAGATCTGGAAACCTGTTCTGAAGAAGATGCTTCTCCATAATTAAAACCAATGTGAGGAAGAGAGATGCTTGGGAGATTTATTTTACACAGCGGCAGCCTACTGAAGTATTGTGCAAAACATAGAAAGCAAACACAAAGTTCTTGGCAATAGTTTCAAGCTGGGAAATTCAGGATGATGAAACCACAGCATAACTGCTCAGCAAAAATAAATACCCCCAGTCATCCCTCTGTCTCCTGCCCCCACCAAGCACTGAGTCATACACTGCTAGTATCTCTTGCTTCCGTTTTTAATTTTATTCCCGTCTCTCACTGAGAAATACAGGACTTCTTGTCTGTATTGGAGAGACTTGTAACAGCTAAGGAGACAGCCCACATGGCTCTTCTTCTCAAGAGACCAGTTTTTACTCATTCACAGCTAATTCCAGGAAATCACCTCAATGTAGCAAAGTCTGGTTGAATTTTTGTAACATGCATGTTATTAAAAGGTCCACTTGAGGAAATGAACGGGTTTGGAATTCAATGGAAAAACATGTTAAAAAGGAGGCATGGGCAAGGATTGTAGAGTTGAACCATCCTAGGGAAGACCTCCTAATCAAAAAAGTACACCTGCATTTGAAATGTAGTAAAGCACAAATTAACACTTCAGGGCTCTAATTTAATTTTGTCTGTGGGGGAGACCTTCCCTGCAGCACTCTTTCAACAGGGATAGTGTCAAAATTGGGGAGGTGGAGTCAAATTTGCAGAGGAGCAAGAGTTTTATTTCTATGTTTCTTTTGGCTACCAATCTAATTAATGACAACAGTTAATTGCATTGGTTGCCAAAAGGAACTGAAATAAAATCCCCAATTCTGAAGTTATGCAACTGATTTGTATTTCTTTCTTCTATCTTCCATTCTGGACTCAGTGCAAGGGCATGTGCATTCCTTATTTTCTCTTGGTTTTGCTCACCTTGTCTGTTGACACACTTAATTCCAATTATGTTCCCTCTGTTGAATCCCCAGTTTCCTAATGCAGCTCCATTTTCTTTGGATTTGAACAAACATTCTTGGCTTGGCTGGTATTTTCCATGTCTGCTACTTTCTGAAGAATCTCAATTTTTTTTTAAGGGAATTATTTGGTATGTTTAATCCTTTGTTTTGACAGACTGAAATATCATGTTCCCAGACAAATTTACACTACACTTACATGAAATAAATAGGCTCTTACTTCTGTTATTAAATATAACTAAAGCTTATTTTTTAAAAGAACATTTACTATTTTTAACAAAAGAATAATTTACTATTTTATTAAAATAATAAACTTATTTTTAAAATAATTTGCTATTTTCCTAACATCCACATATTTTATAATGCATTTCTAGCACGCAGCTTCTTGTCAACTCATCATCTTTGCTTAATTTCTGTGAATATCCAAAGACAGCCACATACATACCTTCTCTTTTGGTTTAATTACAGCAGACAAATGTCTTAAAACCAATGGTCCATCTAGACTGTAAGTGAAGTTAACATTCTCAAATGCTATCATTCCATGGTTAGGCCATTCTGGTGGTGGATGTTTGTTGGTCTCCCAAGGAGCTTCTTTTTCAAGTTCTGTGTACTCCATCACTCTTTCTACTGATATCATCTAAGGGGAGGAAAGAAGACATAGATACATAAGCTTCATCCTATGGCATACCCTGCAAATACTGCCTGCATATAAAAATTTTTACCATGGAGATTCAATGTAAATTACTCCATTTTTTTTAAGCACAGGTAAGAGTATTTTGTGCCATTCTAGGCTTTCTTTATGCAACTAAAAAAGTGGAGAGAATGCATCTCATGTCCTACTACAGATCCAGATCTATCATGATACATAAAGCCATTCATAAGCATTTCTTATCAGTAGGATTAATTACAAACCTAAATACGTGCATAAGTTTTAAGAAAATTAGGCTAAGAGAGTTGTCTGTCAGTCTTGACTAAGATGACACCAATCCATTGTGTGTTAGAAAGATAAAGCTAGAAATTAAACTGCCAAATGAACTACAGGCAGACACATGAATGAGTTTGACTCCTCGCCCTGCACAGGACAACCCCAAAAAAATCACACCATGTGCCTGAGACCATTGTCCAAATATTCTTGAACTCTGGCAGAGTTGATGTCATGTCCACTTCCCTGGGGAGCCTGCTCCAGTGCCCAACCACCTTCTGGGTGAAGAATCTTTCTCCAGTATCCAACCTAAACCTCCACCCACAGATCCAGGACACTCCCTCAGTCCTGTCACTGGTCACCACAGAGAAGAGATCAGTGTCTGCCCCTCCTCTTCCCCTCACAAGGAAGTTGTACACCACAATGAGGTCTCCCTTCAGTCTCCTCTTATCCAGGCTGAACAGCCCAAGTGACCTCAGCCACTCCTCATATGGGCTTTCCCTCCAGATCCTTCACCGTCCTCATGACCCTCCTTTGGATGCTCTCCAACAGCTTCATTTTGTATTGTGCTGCCCAAAACTGCACACAGGACTGAAAAAACGGTGCACCACCACTGCACAGAGTGTGACAATCACTGCCCTTGACCAGCTACCAACAGAATGGAGATGAAATGTTCTTGCCTCCCCCAGGTATAGTCACTCTTTAACAACAAGGGTTTTTTGATGGATGTCCACCCATCAAAGAAGTTAATGGATCTAATCATAGATCCATAAAATGATCAGCATTTCACACCAAAGCCAGGTTAATGAATGGCCTTTCTCTTCCAAGGTATTTCTGAGGCACAGCCTCCAAGAAAGCCACTTAGTGTGGCTTTGTGATGCTCCCACAGACACTTCCAAAACATCCCCAATGGTACGAAAAAAACTGAAAGCTTTCTTCCCATTTCTCAGAAAATCTGTCACCACCCCTTTACTGGTGTGTGAAAAATGCACAGAAAAAGCAAAGTGGTAGCAAAAAAAAATTTCTAACTTTGTTATTATCATGATTGCTATTATCATTATAATATAATTAAGCATGGCTTTGTAACTTCTACAAAAGGACTACACATATTTCCTAGACTAAGTGCAGCAAACTATAATTACAAGTAACTTCAGCTGTCAACACAACAAAAAAAATCCCAGGTTTATGTTTAGTATGTTTTTTCTACAATCTGTTTTTCTTATGTATTATCTTAAGAAAGTAGACAGGCAAATTAGAACATGCTAGTAAATACCATGAATTGGTCAAAGGCGTTTTATATGATGTATTTTGGAAAACACACAACACCTTGTCAGCTGAATACAAACAAATACTTTCACATTTGTGTTAACTTAGAATCAATTTAAAAGTTATATGCCTTTGCAATGGAATAACAAGACTCTAAAAATGCCATGAGGGATATAAATAAAATTTTAAAATGCAGTAATAAATAACAATAAATTATAAATACCAAATATGAAAACATAATTTAAAATCTTCCTTATAGAAAGGGATTAATTTATTGCAACTTTAGCAAGTTGCAATGCAATTGTCTACATTGTAACTAGATGGTCTCCTTTCTGCTGTAAAGGGAGATTGTAAAACCTCCCTTACTATGAATGCAGGACAATCCCCAGACACAGTTCATCTTAACAAACTTTCAAAATCAGTCAGACAAATCATAACCTAAAAGAAGTAATTTTTGTTTATGACTGCAGAGTGGTGCCTCAATTGCTTGCTAAGGTATTAATACTCTAAATTATTTAAGAAGAATCTCATCCTTAAGGCTTTATGTCACAAAGCATGAAAGGAAACAAGAGGGGAAAAGGAAGAAATAAACATTACCAGGTTTTCAACTTCAGCACTCTGTCTAACACCCCACTGGAACGTTCCCATGAGGGTGATTGCATAGGAGAGCGCCAAACCAACCTGCCCCGCGTTCAGAGCTGCAGAAGAAAGGAAAATGAGGCTCAAATAGGTACATTGTAATTACACAAAATCTCAGTTAAGTTCTCTTTCATGAGGTTACTTACATGATGGAAGCATCACAGCCAGAATTTTATTTGGTTATGCACTGCTTGCTATCTGTGCAATGAGTAGCTCCAGGCAGAACAGCTGCTTGCTGCATTTTTGGGGTACATTTGGGACACATTTTGACAAGATAATCCAAATTCTCCTTGGCTTGGTGTTCATCTAAAAACTGAGGTTCAGTCTCAAGACCAAATTTACATAGATTTTTAGGGTCATCCCTGTCTGGCTGAGCATTAGTTAACTCTTCACTTTTTTTCTATGCAAATCAGGTAAGGCCCTAAACTTAAGCAAAAAGTTTGCGTAAAATTATTTCAAAATTAGTTATGAAATTTACCTTAACTTTGTAATCTTATAAACAATTAGATAAAGTAAAAGGACAGAATATTTCTTCCCCTGTTTATAAAAGCATTTATTGTGTTCAGTGGGTCTACTCTCACAAAATAAATGTATTCTGCCTGCCGCAATATTAAGCATGATTGCCCTCAGACTTACTTGAACTTTATTGTACCATAGTCCTATTGACTTCTGGAGAACTACTCTTTATCCAGAGGCAAGGAAGGATTTGGGACCATTGTTTTGACTTGTCTTTTTGCATTCTAGTAACATCAAACCTAGCTCAAAATTTGTGGAGTTGTGCAGTACAGAGTGTTCAAATTTTAAAATACACATGCACATATAAAACTTAACCCAAAGAAAAAAGAAACAAAACCAGCAAATTAGCACTAATTTTCATGTCCAAGATAATTACTTCTTCCTTCATGTTTTAGATGACTATCTCATTCTAGCACATCTAACCCAATTACATCCTGGATGATGCATACACTAATGACAGTTCATGAGTGACAGTGAACATAAAATGTATTATTATGAGGCAATTTTCTTTCTGGAACTGGCCTATCCCACTGATCCAAGATACAAGGAGAGTATCCCTAGGAACTTTAGCTTGCCTTTTGACCTACTGTGCCACGAGCAGAAAGGAAAAACATTGTTAAGAGGCAGCTCCGTGGGTGTTTCAGTATAAAAAGCAAAGCCCTGTAGGCCCAAAAGAGAAAGACAAAGGTAGGGGAAAAGAAGATTTATTTCTTGTTATTGCTCTGAAAGCCAGAATCTCAAAAGTGAAAACTACAGAAGAGCACGTTTGTTTGCACACTTGGAGATGATGACAGATGTATGCCTCAGCCCAGAAGATGTCTGAACTGCCTCCAGGAGTTGCAGGAAAGCAGATACAGCCCCAATGCCTTAGACTAAGGAAGAGATCATGATCTAGAAAGAAATATTTAACTTAATTACAGCCTTTAAACAATTAGAAACAGCAACATATGAAAAAGAATTAGGCATTACTATACATGGTAATTACTGGGTGAACTTCTTCTAATATCTGTACTTACTCTTGGCGAGAAGCAGGGAACCAAAAGCGACCACTATAACAAAAATGGCACAGATGGCATCCAGACGCACAGCAAACCACCTTGAGGTTGTCAAGAAGAGAAACCAGGCCTCTAAAGCGTATTTTACAAAGACATAAAATGGATTATTAGAAAACTAAGCTGTATAGTTATTACTAAATTTATTCATGTTAATAATACAAATTGTCAAAAACCCCAACACTGCCATCTTCAAGTGCATGTCTGCATGGACTGATGATGATCAGGCTACTGACCAGTTTTCCTGAAATTGTCTAATTTAGTTTTCACACCAGTAGCAACCACAACAGGAAGAGAAAGAAAAACAGTCAAGGCTTGAAGCATGGTGTACTTATTCAAAATGGAAGCTTCTTCTCAACTCTAGAGGACTCAAGAGTCTTATACAAAAAGCAGAAGTACAACTGCATTTACTGTAGCTGGACTAGAGTCTACAGGCTTTTAGCTAGAACATATCACAACACAATTGTCAGAGCTAAACTCTTAGAAGGCAGCTGCAGCTGGTTAAGCTCCTGTAGGAGCTACTCAATACAGCCAGTGCAGCTATACAGAGCTATTCAGATGATTAGATGGACATTTTTACTTCTGGGGAAGCTCACAGGTGGACATCTCCACTCTGCATTGACACTCAGGTGTTGACAATTTGGTGTTAAGTTCCATCCCAGGTAGATATTCTACAGTACAAGAGACAGCACAAACAGACACTGCAATATAGAAGGCAAAGTGTTTGAATCCAAGGCCAAAACCAGAAATGAAGTAGCCATAAGGACTACTCAAAGGAATTGCACTCAGAGGAATTGTTCCAGCTGCTAACAAGTCACAGCAGAAGGTTACCATTCCAACCCCTTCTGCCTTGCTTGCCATTACTCCCTACTAGAGATCATTGCAGTTTAAACTGTTCAATGCTCCTTAGCCCAGTGCTAGGAAAAATTCAGACTAAAAAAATTCTCCATTCTGTAAGACTGAGACAAGCTAAGTGTGGTTTTAAGCCTGATCATCAATAGCCAGATTATGGAGCTTTTCCTTCATTGATCCTAATTGTCCAGGGAGGTATGTTACACTGCCAGCTTGAGATGGGTCATTTTGCAACCTCTCTATGCAACAGGGGTCACTGTGCATAAAGAAAGGAATCTGACAGTCACAGGAACTAATAAAGACTCATCGTGGTCTGATGACTCATGGGCTTGCTTATAGAGATGGGCACTGGCAGGACGGAAACCTGGGTTTGGTCAAATGTCAGCATGCCTTTTAGATGTTTTTTATCTAAAATTTATTTAATACTCCATTTATAGGCATCCCTCAAAGGGGTTCAAAGCAAGTGTCCTGAGTCCTAGGCTCAGGCCTAAATAGAGAAGAAGATACTACTCCAGCCAAAAGTGCTGAAAAAAGCATCACTGGTTGGGAGAGCCTTCTGTAATGCAGGAAAAAATTTAAAACTATTTAGGAGATTTAAAAATCCAGGACTCCAACTTTGTGAGCTGCTATGAAAGGTATTCTCTTACATCAGCTACTGCTTGTTCACATATAATATTGAAGAACTATCCAGGGTGAAAACAACTTCAGGAAATCTCTAGTTCAGCCTCCTGCTCAAGCACAGTCAGGTCAGAGGTCAGACCATGTTGCTCTATGCTTTGTGCAGTTTGAGTCTTGAAAATCTATACAGATGAAGCCTGCACCTCTGGGCAATCCTTGCCTCTGCTTGACTGTTGCTCACAATGAAATAGCTTTTCCTTGAATTCAGGTTAAAAATCTCTTGTTAAAATTTACACCCAAGTCGGGGCTCCTACCACTATGTACCATGGTGAGCAACCTGTATTTATGGCAACATCCTTGCAGGCACTGGAAGGCAGCCATTAAATCCTCTATATTCTGTGAACTGAACAAGCCCAGTACCCTCCCCACAAGGAAATCTCTCCTGTTAATACCCTAACTATCTTCATGGCCCCTCCAGGGAGCTCACTCCAGTTTGTTAGAATGTTTCCCAGAGCTGGCCCACAGCTGGCAGTCAACAACTGGATGCAGTGCTCCCAGTGTGGCTAACAAGTGTGAAGGGGGACAATCACTCCCTTCCTTCCCCTGGCTATGCTCCTGTTAATACAGCCCAGAGGGTGCTGGCCTCCTTTGCTGTCCAGGCACATATTCCCCATGAGGACCAAAAACCACACACACTTTAAGCCAGCTGGCATGCCCCAAAGGCTTGCGGGGGAAAGTCACCAAGATGAAGAGTGTAGGTACACAGAAGAGTGTGACTATAAGCACTGAAGCTTGACCTCAAAAACAGGTTCATGATCTGCCCATGAGGGGTATTATTGACAGTTTTGTTAGGGAGATGCACAAAACTGACTGAAAAATGGAAGTGGCTTTCATGTTCCCTGGATCTGACCTCAAAACACAGAAAAGTATTTCACTTAAATGTCATGGTCCTCTTTGTATAGTTAAACTTCTATACGCAGTTTATTGCCTAAAGATGTCTTTTAATATAAAAGTAAATCACAACTTCGTCTTCCCTTGCTATCAGGTATTGTAACACTGATTTGGTCAGATAGCTAGCAACTATAAAATATTAAAAATGGGAAATTCAAGGCTAGAGGTGCCTCCCTGGAAGATGCACTACACCTGTCACAAGTCACGGGGCTAAACATGGTCAGTGTGTACGATGCTACAACCTGTGATAAACTGTACTTCAGAAAGGATCAGCTGGCCTTGCCTTAAGCCTTGTAAATCTATAAATTACAAAACAGAAATCAAATATACTTGTATCCCTTACAACGAAGGAAAGTCACAATCTTACCTAACAAACACAAAACTAAAAACTTGCATTCTGCTATATCTTGAAGAACATTGTAATAGAGAACATTTAAATAACAGAAATCAAAGAATCACAGTCCAAACCTGAATTATATTACTTATGTTTGCAGAACACCACTATTTCACACCTTCCAATTATGTTAATTCTGTATTTTAGATTTAAGCCCTGAAAGGTGCTCAAAATAAAAAATAAGTTAGATTTATGAAACATTTCCAAGATTATTTATACTAGTAATATCTGCCCATTCCTAGCACACTACTTAGTATCAAATGCTTCATAATATAGCTTGTTCCCTCCACATCTCTCTCCATCCTGCCCCTACCTTTCCTTTTCTTAAAGATGGAATCCAGGAAAATGTTAAAAATTATTCTTTAAGTATTCTTATCAGGCATACTTTCAAATGTTTATCTTATACATTGTTAAAACATATGCATGAGTATTCTAAATTATATTACAGCCCAAAGTAAACTCTCTAAATCTAGACAGATAATGTTTTTGTTCTAATACAGGAATTTTACCCTAAAGAGACAAATGCACAGCTCCTACTGATTTTAATGCACATTATATACATGTCGCTGAGGGCGTAAGATATTTCCCTCCTACTGTGCAAAGTATTTGATTTTTCCCATCAATTCATCACAAACCTGAGTGGAGGTCTTGGTGTGCATCAAATAATTTTTGAAATCTTTCCTCAGCTTTCAAAGCCCGAATAGTCCAAAGGCCCTGGAGGGATGACGACAAGTGGGAGAACACTGGACTTCGAGCTACAAAGGGAAATGAGAGTTGAGTTAACTTAACAATAGATGAAGGACAACATTAAATTCTTTTTGTACCACACTAATCTTTAATCCTACCACTTTATATTTAAACATACAAACTACTCTACTACATCTTTTTAGAATAAATATGCAATATCTTTAACTAATGTTCTCTTACTCAATTAGAATCAGTCAGACAGCCAGGCAGATTAATTTATACAAAAATGTCTTACATTTTTAACAATAGCTGTCACTGTAGAAATTCTTTGGGCTTTATGAATGACATTAGGCACCCATGTTTGTTATTCATAATGCTTAATATTCCATATCATAGTCAAGCTAAAGTCAGGCACAGGAGTCAGATAAGGTCAGAAATACCATTAGTATATGCATGCAAGGTCCCAAAGACCAGCAGCTTAGCATATTCTTAACTGGCTTTATTTACAGATAGTTAACTGACATACCCTAGGTTTATCATTATGCAAAACAGGAGTTAAGCATGTAATTCACTAGTTGAGAAAGAAGGCAATAAGGAAGTTATTTGCATAGCAAAAGAAAAAAAAATTCTTTGATGGACTGTCTATAAAATACTAGTATTTCACATAATAATAAGTAGGGTTCAAACTAACATTAAGTCCCACCAAACTACATACTTGTGGATTCTAGACGTTTAATATCTCTTGAAGTGTCTAAGAAATATCGTCGAAGAAAAATGAAAAGAATAAATAGTGGAATTAAGGGGATGAGCATCCAAGGAATCACTGCGACAGCCACAGCCACCACACCACAAATCTGTAGGAGAGTCTGGAGCACAATAGAAACAAAATAAAAAACTCTTTGCCAGAAGAATTTAATTTAGAACAAGTATAAAACTATTTAACACTACTGAAACACTTAAATATTTAAACATAACTACCACATTTAAGAGCGGATGCATTGTATAACATATGAGCAACATCTATTTTTAAGCAACTTGGAAAATTTACAGTAATATCTAAATTGACTATTTTTCCAGTTTATGGTTTTCTTCCACATTATTTGTTCTTTAAAATAAGTCTTTACAAAGCTGGTTGACTGAAAATTAGTGTCTTTCTTGTTAGACTATTTTGTGACTGCTGTAATAAAATAATAAACAATCAACGTAACAGACAACTAAGCTTTAATGGATCCTAGTTATTTGGTGAATCAAGGACATGTTTTTTCACTCCTGCTAAGAAGAAACTGGGGAAAACTGGCTTTCAACTTGAGTTGAAAGACTTGACACTTGGAACAGAGACTTTCAACATAGGCTTGCAATGTTTTCCTGAAAACAACATTGTCCCATTTAGAAAGAAAACCCAGACAGAAGAAAGTGGGCTTTCTCTTCTCAAAGGATTGCAATGTGAAATGCTACAAATAAGAACAAAATGTTACACACTCCAAGAAGTGTCATAAAAGGCTTGTTTCACCGGGTTTACTAGAGTGTAATGTAACAGGTGAGGTAAACCTGACTTTACTCTTAGAAAACTAGATATAATGAGGTAAACTGTTGCTTAGGTCAGAGGATCCTTGCCCAACTTTCTGAATTAAACCCTCCATTTCCTTCAGACCCCTTCACATCTTCAACAAACTTTCAGTTTGAATACACAGTCAAAACCATCATCTGCACACAAACTTTCTGCAGAACCCAGCTGTACATGAATGAACGTATGGTAGGAGCCCTGGTATACTATAATTAGGATGTGCCCATTTGTTCCTTAAAATGGGGGGGAAAACCTCAACCCATACAAAAATATGTACATACAAAAACCCATACAGTACCAAAACCAGACAACTGAAATCCTGGCTCAAGATTAAATTTCTGTATTATTCTCATTAACGTATTCCTTAGCAATGACAATTTTTCATTTTATGGACTGTAAAGCAGCCACCTTTTTCATCACCTCATACAACAGAGAAGTGGATTCCAGCTAAATTTTGTGGCTGCCTGATTTTTAGATTCCAAAAATGCATTAGTGACCACTGGGTGCCAGAAATGCATGTCTTGGAGCAAAAATGCTTCCATCCCTTCAACTTTTCCAACTCAGTGCTCATATAAGCAACACATCGGCTAGGGCAGGTACCAGAGAGTTACCTGGGTTTTCAAACACTTTCAGTGGAAATGTCTATGACACATTGCATTTCCTGCTTCCTACAGCACTTCAGGTAGCACACCAAGGCCAAAAATAAGTACAACCTTTAACCCTAAATTTGCTTTTTTTTTCCTTCAGGCTTCTCTGCCTTTACCCTAATTTGACCTGACCAAAGAGCAAACCCACACACCTTACACATTACAACTGCATGAGTCAGCTCTAGGCTTAGAGGTCTTAGCTCATGAAAGAAGATTTATGAGTGTTACAGCCCCTCATCTCATAGATCCTGAATTCACATTTTAGGGCCTCATAACCCTATTAAGGAAAATTCTAAAAGGTTAGGCATGGGAAAGGAGCTCTGGAGGAAGTTGCATTACCACTACTGTAGGTAAAGGTGTTGATAGCATCATGTTGTTTGACCTTCTAGATACACACAGCAGATGGCAAACGTTTTACCTAGATTTCATCAGGAGGAGGCAAGGTGGCAATGAGAGTGCACAGTGCTTCACCTGGACCAATTATGTACATGGCTGTGTCAGCACACAGCAAAACAAAGCACCCTGGGCTCCTCACCAGCACTGCCATCAGGCCTTCTCTACCTTCTACTTCTCTGGAATTCTTTAGAGCCTTTCCTTTTTATTATGGGATAAAGAGAAAGGACATAAAGATTCCTGACCCCTACAAATCACCTGTTCTAGATCTCAGTTTTTCTCAGTAATGCTCACTATGTCTGCCAAGCCTGCCAGCCATCCACATGCTGGTGAGTTTCTAAAGGTTCCCTCACCTCCATCATTATCAGCAGAGACTGAAGTCCATTCCTTCCTTCCTGTTCCAAACTCATTCCTGAATCTGCTGGATACATCTGCTGCCCTCTCCCTCCATCCCTTCCTAGACAGTCACAAAAAAGCTGTTTCTGAAGTACACAGTCTCCTCGTAACATCAGCCGCAAATCTGAAGTCAAAATGTTGAGGAGAGTTGCTTCAAGGAAAAGTATTCTGAGGAAAACAAATGCTTCTTAATAAAAAACAAAGAAGCCAAACTGAAGTTTAGTGATGATAATCTACAATATGTTGCAAAGTGCCAGTGGGGGTGGGAGTGGGAGTAGAACTATTAAGATCCAGCTCGTGTAAACAAAGCCTTGCTATGGCAGAAATACAGGGAAGGAAAAGATGGTTAGGATGACTAAAGTAAAAATCTGACACCGCCTTTGGAAGGAATTTTAGATGAGCCTGCACCACCTTATCATTATAAAAATTTATGATAGGGTGGATCAGTCATGTGTGTTCTTTTTTTTGAAAACCAAACTTGCATATAAATTAACTCTTAATGAAGTAGTCTGAAAGCCAGACACAACCATTTGCAGACTGTAATCATGTAGTCACTGCGTGAGGTAAGGCAAAGGTTCTAGCACCTGAATTTCACAAGAGACAACCAACCTTTGCAGCTGGAGACTGCCCCAGCTTCTACCAGCTTCACTGTGTGCAAGCTGCACGACCCAAGGTAAACAGTAGGGTGACAACAGTGCCAACATGAGTGTCTGGTGTCTCTCCTCTCTGGAGACAAACAGCAAGAAACACTCAGGACTGGGCATCTAGACTTCTCATGGAAGAATCAGCTTACAACGGAAAGTTGCATCAAAAGTCCAAGATTTTCCTACATAAAAGAAATATGGTCTACAAACCCAGAACCTTTTAACGTATTTCTTAATTTTAACTTTCAAAATGTAATGACTGTGTAGAAAGTAACAGTTAAACTGACAAAAAAAAGAAGAAAAGCAACCAAAACAAAACCACAGGACCTGATGAATTACATTTTACAGCTATCTGCACAGTATTTGAAACACGGCCACCTTGCACAAAAGACAACAGATGCACTGGCTACCAAGACAAAAAAAGACCTGGATAGTTTCAGGAAAAGACCATCGCTTCCAAATGGAGACATAGTGACCAATGTCCCCCTTCAAACTTGCTTCCATTTCCCTGGAGCAAGATGAATCTCCCACACACAGCCAGCACACAGTCTATCCCTAGAGTACAGAAAAGCACATGTTGTTTCTGTTGGGAGTTATCCTCTTGCTTACAAGAGTCCTGAGAGACTCTCCTCATGATTTGGTCAGTCACTCCATGTACTGGGGCTTTTTTTTCCCTTAAAAATCTCCTCTTCTGCTGCAGCAGGCATACCCAACTACAACCCTCTGGGGAAACGAATGCTCTGATCAGCACATTCACTTGTGAAACATGCTTTCCCTTCACCATCTGATGACCTACTTCTCCATTCTTCTTACAGGTGCTGAGAGTGGTATTCTGGAGTTTCTATCTTAAACAGGTCTTGATCTAGGAGTAACAGGTATTTCTGTATCACAACCACAGAACAGAAAAACATGGTATAGGACCCACTACCATAGGAGCCACACTATTCTGGACATGCAGTTGTTGACCTGGTAGGATCTCCCATCAATGAGAAGAGCCCAGGGGATGGGATTCAAGACTTGGAAACCTCTTTGTGGGAGTCCAGATGTGGCTTACATAGTGAAACTCCTGTCCCAGCTTAACAGTTTAGAAGTGATGAATAGAATAGCAAAATTGTTTAGATTGGAAAAGACACTAAGATCATAGAGTGCAATCCTTAATGCAGCACTACCAAGTCCCCTACTACACCATGTCCTTAAGCATGGTATGTGCATCTTTAGACATGTCCAAGGATCCAAGGCAGTAACTTCTTCTAACCTTTAAGTGCATACCTAATGATCCTATGGTTTAGTATTTTGCTACAATCCACTAACTGTATTTACTTGGTGCCCTCTGACTACAGCAAAGTAAACATCTAAAGCCCATCAAGGCAATCTACAGTCAAATCCCATGCAAGAACTGCAGCAATCCAGGATGGGTTTTGCCAATACTTAAGCAGAAGCCAAGTACACCTATTCAGCCCCAATTCCCAAATGCTACTCCCTGGGCCCCAATATACACTCCCAAGGATTATATTAGCCCACAGAACTGCCACAAAGCCATACTAATTTAATAATAGCTAAGGCACATGTCCTCGACTTAGTTTGAACCTTCACTGCATTAACTTTAGGCACTCTCAGTCAGGCTGTGCTGTCTGAAGTAAAGCCACGTCAAGAAACTACAAAACCCCACTTTGTTCATACTTGTTTGGCATCACCCTTCTTCCTCCTTCTCCCCTACCCCTGACAGAAATTATTTCCTTGTTGACTCTGCCAAATAACTGCATGTACAATCAATCCTTAATCCAGTTCTGACATTTTCTTTATCCTTGAATGCTTTTTTCCCCCTTCAAACAGACTTTTTCAAACCAGACTGTCTGGACTGACTGACCTGCATCTCTGTTAAAGAAAAACTGCACAGGTGGCTGGTTACACTGGGACACCAGAAGACAAGTTTCCCTGGGAAGATGACATTGCAACGAGAAGATCAGAGTGATAAACACTCTATTCAAGCCAGCTCCACCCAGAACCCCAGTGTAGATTTTCTGCATTTTTCCCCTTTATTACAAAAGGCCACAGGAAACATCCAAAGAGAAACTAGCACCTAAACAATTCTACTTCATCTTACTCACTTAAAGCAGCTGAGTTGAGGTGAGCAGTCTTGTCTTCAAACTACATTTTAAATAAAATTTATGGATTTTCTTTTGAAACAGGTTAAAAATAAGTATATATGGTTGTTTATACTATTGCTTGCATCAAACTATCAGGAACACATTCATCTTCAGTAAAAATGCAATGAAGATTTATGAGTATAGGAGAACACATGGGATATACAATATTTAAGTGGCATCTCTGACACTGTCCTTTTCTAAAGCAACCAAGGACAGCAATCTTTGACAGGAATGACAGCTCTCAATCAGTGTTAATTCAGCTTTAAGAAAATGTGCATCCTGGAGAAAATATGGAATTTAAGGACCATGACAACAATGCACTGAAAGGGGAAAAAAGACACAGCTGGATAAGAAATGAAAATTATAATTTCAGGTAAATTGAATGAAGAAAGAAAGAACTAAGTACTGCCAGCTCTAAGAGCTTCAAAAAGAGCAAGTTCATCTTATGCCCTGCGAGATGTTCCCATCTCCTCTCTATCCTGCTATTTGCAATTAGTCAACAAGGGGTTACTGAACTAAATCAATATGCCATTGCAAATGGGCTGAATACATCTGCCAGAAATGTATTCAAAATTTCCAATCACATCCTTAATGCTAGCACCTCCTATTTGCTCTCGTCTCTACAACACAGTCCTTCTGGATCACTGTTTTTCCAAGTGAACAAGCATATACTGAGCTCCTCAGGGCAAATGTTTTCTGTGCCACCAACATGCTCATTCATTTGACTTGGCATGCATTTTGTCATTAAGTGAGAAGCCTTAATATTTGTTTGAGGTCACAGCAAACTGGGTGCAATTGTTCTTTAACAAGTGACCTTATAATAAAAAGGGTGTTTTCTTTAATACATTGGCACCACCACCACCACTCTCATATTCAAACAGTATCCTATCATCAGTAAACTCTTACCCTACAATAAATAAGAAATAGGTTCTCTGGGCACTCTGGGCCAAGAGGCTTAACTGTCTCATCCAGAACTTGACTGTAACAGAAGTTTTCAGAAATCACAGTCCCATGGTCTGAGACTTCCAGATACCATGCTTTAGAAACAGACTAAGCTCTGGACTAGGTGATTCTGACAGACACTTGAAACACTCATCCCTTGAAACTCTGCACTATATTCCTACAACATATACAGGTTATCTTCTTTCTAATAATACACTATCTTCACTCATGTAAGAAGTTTTTTGCCAGGGCTCTTCGGCCATAGTAGTAAGTTACTTCCAGCTAATACAGGTTTGCCATGGGAAAAAAAGCTTTTCTCAGAGTCAAAGCTACAGCCCCTACTTAGACATGCAGCTCCAGCTTATACCCACTGTATAGGGAAACCAATACTGTCATACACAAAATGACAGTGCCAACAGCCATTCTTGTAAATGGCTGTGGACAATATATTTCTGTACTTATAAGCAACAAAATCTCTAACAGGATCTTCAATTTTCTGAAGTGCTCCTTGTGCCCCCTAAGCACATCTGCACAGAAGTGTTCTTAGTGATTGGGGCAGCAAGTCACAACTTTGCAATGAGGATCTCTAAAAAAGTGAGAGGTCTTCCTGAAGTTACAGGAGTTAGTTATAACTTTACTGTGATTTCCCCATATGAATAATATAAAGAGTTGATATGCTTTTGCTGTTCAACAGTGCTGTTTGTCACTTCTCCTGTGAATAGGCCTTGGCTATATTCTTTTATTGCTCTTTTCCCAAGGGACAAAAGGTGCACACAGAAGAACTATTCACATAAACTACAGTGGTCTTTGTAGGATAAAAAATACATTTTATCTTCCTGTAGAACACCTTAGATGCCAAGCACAACTTTACATGGTAGCTTGAGGAAACAGCATTAATCAGTGAGTGTAGCACATGCACACATACATGCTTTGCTTTCTTGACAGCTCTTGCCAGAACCTGTCTGAAACACCACAGAAAAATGTCTGGCATCACCCAACATTCCCAGAGTTACTCCTCAGGTAGCAGAAAGCATCCCTTTTCAATCATTTAGAGGGTTTGTGCATCCAATATCCACCCCCATTGCCAAATGTGGTTGCTTTGTTGGCTGTTGCACTTGCTTTTAAGATTCCCAGAAAAATGCGGTTTTGTACCTCCTCTGTCAGTCCTTGCTGTTGAGTAGCTGACATTTTTAAAGGAAAATGAAGAATGGTTTGATGAATTTTGCTCCCCTCCTATCTCTTAGAAGTAATTTCCATGAAGTTTCCACAGCTATATAAGCCCAAGACAGCCCTACTGGGCACAGAGCCTTATGAAATCAAAATATTTGATTCAACAATGGGTATTTTACTCCTTAGTACTGCTTACAAGTGATGTATTTTCCACTTTGCCCTTTATTCACATGTTTAGCAGAGGCTGAGGCTGATCACTGATCTTTGTCTTAGTCTTATCCCACTCAAAAAATGCTTTTGAAAGGAGATGTTATTTCAGTGAAAATTATGGAAAACATATACATAGAATGAAAAAAAAAATCTTACTGCTTTCAGGCTATTAGGATGCAGGAAGCAGATCTTACAGGCCAATATAAAATAATGCAAAAAATGCACAGTAGAAGGACTGGGAAAACTTAGGCTGGGAAAAGTTACACTGTTTGACACCATGAGTACAAAACTGTGAGTGCTGGGGTACTAAACAGGGAAAGGATAACAAAAAGCAGCTCATGCCCTTCACAAAAAGCATCTCCTATTACTGCTGCTGGAGAAAAACCACTGTATTAGACAGACCACTGACGGCATTAGTTCATGTTCTTATGGTCAATCCATTAATTTACTTGCTGAAATACTGTCCACTCTGCAAGGAATTCTTCTGAGCTAACAATGATGTTCTCACCTTTTCACCCATGTAATGCACTTTTTGGTTTTTTGCAGTTCTTTAAAATGTTTAGCAAAATTCTGCTTATCACAGACACTGCCACCCCACATGTCACAGTTTTGCAAACTTTGTCTTTGAGCCCTGTACTTCCCTGCCTCAGGTCTCTTGTCCCACATGGCCATAATGCCAGAGCAGCTGTGCACCCTCCTCAAGAATACCTCATTTTCAACTGCATGACCTTTTCTGCTCAGCCAAGTCTAACTTTCACCAGAAGTTAATTCTGGGTCTTACAACAACTTTAAAAGCTTTGTGCTACTTTCAAACTGTGGGCTCTTCTGTTAAAGAGAGTATCAATTCCTCAGTAACACAGCTCTTCTGCCTTACAGCAACTACAAGCTTTTAAGCATTTTATTGTTGTTCTTGCTATTTAGAAATACACAATTCATGTATATATTTTTAGGTGGAATGAAGAACTACTCATATATCCACAAACACCACAAGAGCCTCTCTGCCACAGTTTAATGAAAACTATGAAAAACCTTAAGAACTACAGCATCAGCTATCCTAAGAAATAAAACTACCTTCTTGTTCCTTCAGATCACACACACTTTCATAGGAGATATGCAAAAAATGCTTTCTAACCTGTCCCTGACATTTTCCCACTTAACTTCCCCAGAGCTTTGCCACTTTGACAGGGCTGTAAAATACTACTTTCCTGTTCAAAATAAACTCCTGACTCATAATTTGTCAGTACTACACAATATCTAGTGATCACTCATCTCCAAAAAGTTAAACAGTGGTCTGATGCTTTCAGCATATTTAAACTAATCAGCACCAGCCTCACTCCACCACCAGCAGCTTTCACCCAGTTCAGCTGCTCTGTGCATGTCCAGAACCCAGTGAGTAAAGAGAAAATTCCTCAGCAGAGAATAAACATCATTTACTGTCATAAGCGTGTGCTCCTTCTTTATGTGTTACAAATATGCAGCAAACCATCAGGAAGGTTTTTCAGAAGGTTTATTTATCACAAACCATCAGCAAGGGCACACTTAAAAAGTAACTGATAGCTAAGTCTGATCTGATCCCAAAATCCAGACTATTAGTGGGAAAACTGAAAAACTGTTTTTCAAAGTGTTATGTTGAGTTTAACAGAAGGGTGGACAACTGAACCAACTACTAAACCCAGCAGTTTTATAAGAAGATCTAAGCCCTTTATTTTAGCATACAACTGACATTCCTAGCAAGACAGCTCTGCTTATTTAAACATTAGACTGATTTTAAAAACCATTAAGAAAATTATTTAGGGATGCGATTGTGAAAGAAAATTAAATAGCTCAGCATCCTATTCTTCCATTGTGCAGGAACAAATACTATTAAGCCCTTGAAAGAGCCTAAATACACAGACTTTTGTATTTCAGGAGTACGATACAAATGAATCAATTTATTTTAAACAGTACAAAAATGTCCTTTAATGTAGATGTAATAAAGAGACATATGACATTCAGTTACCACCTGAACTCTCATCTTTTGTCATACAGAACTGCCCACACTGCAGTCTCCTCTACCTTTTGACAAACGAACTCGTCTGGAATTTTCAAATCAGCTGCAGAGTTCACCAAGTAGCCACAGTACCAGCTTCAGCAGGAAAAAATTCTTATATTGTGCAGATGCACACATAAGACTGGCAGAACATTTCTGTGAGAAGAAGGCTTTATTTTTACTAAAGATAATTCCTTGTCCTACATGTTTGTTTTAGGCATAAATATGCACAATGATTTAACACACACACATACAAACAAGTGTCAGCAACATGGCTCAGTAATTCAAATTACCTCCAAGTTTCTCCTTCCCTCATGAATCAAAAGTGAAATCTCCAATCCTTTTGCTGAATAGTGAAATCCTAATTTGTCTGTAAGCAGACATTGTCCTATCTATAGTATATCAGTAGTTAAAGGCAATCTAGAAGATTTGTACTTATCACCATTTGGAACAGGATTGTTACACTCTGTGACTGACAGCAGAATTAAAATATTTCTGGCTACTGCAAAGTGTTAGAAATGTTAATGATTTTCAGAAGTCTTAAAATTAATCACCAGTCTGAGACACAGATATGATAGGCTGTGATAATGCTTAGAAAGTCAGAGAAATACCAATAAACCTATAAAAACCTATAACCTATAAAATACCTATAAAATAATAACAAAAATTCCCACTCTAGTTTTAAAAACAGCAGTAGTATATACACAAGGAAAGACAAAAAAGATAAGGAGAAAACTACAGAAAATAATTTCACTTGCATATATAAATACACTCAGAGAATATTTCTTTGCGTTCTTTCATTAAAAGAAAAGCAAATGAGAAAATACCTTCCAACAGATATGAACAGACCCAAATGAATAGAATCTCTTTCTGAAGCTTCTACAAATTCCACCTTAACCAAAGTGGGGAAATTTCCAAACCACACAGAACAGGGGAAACATCACTGGACTTCCATACAACTATCCTGCTTTGTATTATCTGAAAATATATTGAAAGTAATCTGATAAAGAAAACACAGAAGCCCATTTGGAGAAGGGATTATTTAAACCTGACTGTAATTTTGTATTTACAGGTTCTAACTATCAAAATACTGCAAGAACAAGTACCATTAAACCTCAATGTACTCAAATGTTAGAGAAATTAGGATAAGGACTGCACATCACAATGCTCTAGAAACAGAAAAAGACAGAATTCCACTAATTGAAAACTAGCTTTATTTTTCAGAGCACTATATTCAAACCACCTGTATTCCACAAATGAGAAAATGAAAGGAGCCCATTACAAAACTATGACCTATTTTTACCACATATATGCAGAAATGCAAAAACTAAAAGGAAATGAGTTAAGAAAAACAAGAAAAGCAGTAAAGGAGGCAAGAGGACAAGAAGGTAAGGACACCACATTTTCAGCATTATTTTACCTTCCTTCCCATATCAGATAAAGTGTTGCACCTTCAAATTTTATTAATACCAAGTAAATAAACACCACAAAATATTAAAGCAGTTACATTATTTTCCTACACAAATTAATTTTGTTACAGTAGTGATCTCTGCTGCCTTGACACTAATGTGTGGACAACTGCATGCACATCTTAAAAAAATTCTACAAATGAACATAAATAGGAAATAAAATTTAAAAAAAAGGGGGGTGAGGCAAAGGCTTAGGCTGGGGATACATAGCCACTATAGTGAGAACAGACCATAGCCTTCCCTGGAAAACTGAGGTCCATATATAAACAGGAATTCACCCATTAGCAGTGACTCCAGACTTTACACATTTTATCCTGTACACACACCACCAATCTGCGTAAATATTCAGTCTGTAGGATGCAAGACACTCACCCTTCCATTCAAAGGAATGTGATGACAGGTACAAAATAAAGAACAGCAATAGCTTTGGCATAGATTATCTCCCACTGCTGGTCACCATCAACAGGACTAATTGGCTACTGAGATTTAACAATCAAGACATTCAAGGACAGAGAAGAAAAGGTCAATAAAAAACTGCATTATTTAGACAAGTGTCTGTGCTAAACTCACAGCTTCTGCATGTTGGTCTTGGAGACACAAATGCAACCCAAGTCTCCTCTTCCTCCACTACTCCCCACCCCTTTTATTTGTTTGCTTGCTTGTTTTTAACAAGACAGTGGGGTTAATTAAAAAAATTAGGATCTTATTGAAATGATAATTTTAACCTTTTCTGAAACCAGAGCTCAAAAGTTACCAATGAAAAAATATATATCCCTATTACTTTTTTCTTAGGTTTTAACTGGTCTTTCATTGTGCAGTAGCCAGATGCCCTTAATATGCATCTTGGGAAGGTACAGCAAAAAAAAGCCCTGTAAGGTTTCAGTTGTCAAGTGTTACCAGGCAACTGTTTTGTATTTCTTTAATTTATTTATTTTTCATTTAAACCTCAGCACAGCAAAACTACCATGATTCAGCAGAAAGGAAGCCAAAAAGTATCCAAGGAATTGAAGCCACAGGTCTGCACTATGTACCAGGCTCAACAGAGTATACTGACATTTTACATAGATCCCACTGCTGAGGGGACAACACACTGCTGACCATATTTTGAATACACACATGCAAACACACAGAAAGAATTATTCTTTAATGAGTAAAATGCCTCTCAAAACTCACACAGGCATACAGACTAAACTCAGCTAAACTGGAAAAAACAACGCAACAAACTCCTCAGGAATCCCATCTCTCACAGAAAGCACAAAATAACAACGTCATTGTTAAACTAAAAGATCTTCAAATTCCTTCTACACACTTTCCCTGACATCCTCACACAATAAAATGCAGGGGTCAGTGGTACTGAAACAAGGAACGGCAGTTCCACTCTTGTGCACATACGAAAGCAAGTGACCCAAGCTATTATTCCAGTCTGAGGCACTTTTTGTTCCTAATATCCAGATGCAGCAGCTTTTTCTTCCCCCCATTCTCTTTTTTTTTTTTAAGAAATGACTGTGGACACCTCCTTCACATTTTCCTTTTCTTCACTATTTTCACTCCATAAAGCTGCAGTCAATGTGTTTTGTGTGTAGTGAGAAGGGAATGGCACATTCAGTGGTGGTCTCAGCCACAGCCTACATTGGTGGCTCAAGTAGTCTCAGGATTAGGTCTTTGTGTGTGATGAAAGGATATGAAAAGTCAGTTATTTAAACTCAGTCAAGCTGTTGATTTTGGGGAGGAAAAAGGTTTTGCAATTCAGTTTTCCTCAATAAATCACTGCCCTTTTTCAAGGGCAGCTGCAGATAGTTCACATGTTCACAGTGTTCTCCAGAAACAAAACAGATCATGATTTTTTTACCCCTCCCCTCAATCTAACATAGGGTAAGAAATCAAAATGAAGGGGCCATCACATTAATTACTCAAATTCACTTGAAACTAAAGCAAAAAATAAACTCTGTTAACAAGTAATAACATCACTGAAAAATTACAAGGGCAAGAAACTGCAGAGAAAATCATCCCTTTAAAATTTACCAGAATAATTTACAAAACCAACAGAAAGCCTGAAACATACTTCACTGTCCTATGTACTCAATCAGTCTACAGACATAATTTCCAAGCAGTAGTTTATCAGTTTGGGTACTCATCTGGCAAAGTCTGAGATCAGAGTTTAAAGATGTTAAGCTCCTGTAGATTTATCTTGAGTCAGAATATGAGTTCAGCCTTTGATGAGGTCTCAAAAATACAGCATCCAAAATACTGGCCACTTAGCAATATCTGGGCTAATGTGCATAAACCACTATTAAATATATAGGATGCTTAACTCCTAACACCCTCTAATTAATTTCAATTCCTAATACCCCCTCAAAATTTTATTCTATTTCTTGGCTGACCTATTCCCCAATTAGCACATTGTGTTTTATTAGTGCTGCATTGAGCTAAACATTGCCCAGAGAAGCTGTGGATGCCCCATCCTTGGAAGTGTTCAAGGCCAGGTTGGATGAGGCTTTGAGCAGCCTGGTCTAGTGAAAGGTGTCCCTGTCCCTGGCAGGGGGTTTGGAACTGGATGGTCTTTGAGCTCCTCTCCAACCTAAAGCATCCAGTGAGCCTGTGATTTTACACTACAGACCCCACACCTACCAGTGGAGTCCACATCCACAGAACCTTATATTCACAAAGAGGTTAAGGCTGAACATTTATATCTAAATAAAGTAGGTGTTTAAACCCTCTTAGAAAGTTTTAAGACCCTGTAATGGCCTTCACACAAGTTGTCCTTTACCTGATGAGATTGTAACTTAGCTGGAGAACAGCCGCCAAAACCACATAACTCCAGTTAAGAAAAAGAGAACAAGATGCAGACAGAGGATAAGGAGGCTAAAATAATTAAAAATATGTAACCTCACAAAAAACCCCAAAACCCCACCATCTTCAACAAAGAAGTTAATTCAGCTTTTTGACTATATTAGTCAACCTACAAACAATGATTACTACTCAATTTTACTAACAAAATAATGTAATTTCTACTAAATATTTAGTAGAAATAACAAGTGTCATACTGAATATAGCATTGCTTTCTAGTTTACTTTTTCAGGAGAACTGGTACGGAACCTTATGGTCAGACAGAATTCATTACAGAAGATAAGACTCAGGCTTAGACTACAGATTTTGAAGTGTTTTTTTACTTAAATGAGCTTCAACCTGGACTCTAAACATACCATTAAAGATATTTTAGCTGAAACACCTAACTTAACCTTTGGTTTCTTTTTGATTTTTCTAATTCACATCTACCCACAGTGTTCTGTTCCAGCCATGTAGTCAAACATAGCCATAAACATGTTCTCATAAAAGAGACTTATTTTTAATTCATAAACCTTGTGGATACAGCAGTAATTTCCACAAAACACAGTCAGCTGCACTAACATGAGATGCCTCATATGCTGTTAAAATTCATAAGAAGAAAAAAATTACTGCCTTCCAATGAGGACTGCTTCTCTTACCTTCAATCTCTCAGGTTATGCTATATTTTGGTGCACTTCAAACCAAAGAATGAAAAGATGGCAGAAAACTTTAAATGCAATGTGAGTAGCTACTTTGGGAGATATTGTAAAGCCATGGTTTTGTAAAATCTAACCAGATTTTCAAAAGAAAACACAAGATTCATGATGCATTTTGTACTTGCCACATACCTTTCAATTTTGCATTAACCACAAAGTGTACAGACACTATCCACTGTCTTGAAGAGAGTCTTTATTTTCCTGACCTCAATGGCAGATGTAAAAAATTAAACTCAAACTCTTTCTGTTCAAAGAATTCATTTTCATCCAGTTTAGCTGTCTAGACTAATAATGCTCATTATGGCTGTAGTGCAGTATATAAAACTTATTACATACTTCAAAAAGGATATTATCAATTTTTAACACTGCTTAAACGTCTGTATTTTTTGTAATGACAAAATTCTTAAAACTAAAGGTGGCAGTTAATTATTTATTTATTGGTATTTAATTGGCTCATACTGTAGCTTTTGAGTGTCCAATCACATTGTATTTATTTGTGCTGAAATTACACACTCACTTGCCAATACAGTAAAAGGGTGGAATGCTCCACAATGATGCCAGCAAAAACTCTGAAAAACGACCACTTCTTCAATGCAAATCCGCTCAAGAAAAGCTTCTACACACAAAGTAAGATGAACCAGTTACTGCATTGTTTATTAAGTTTCACTTGATTCCTCCTGACAAGCATTTAAACAATGAATGTTGGGAAATGTCTCTCAAAGAATCAACAATAATGGCTGGGATCAGGGCTTTTATATCCAGCTAATACTGTTTTTAGAAAGGAGAAAATATTTCTTGCTGAAGGGATTATAAGAAGTGTTATAAAAGACACCTGCAAACAAAACAAGTGACAAAAGATCTCTATCATTATTGATAGCATTTATCCTTTGTAAAAATCTCTGCTTCATCAGAAATAAATACATATTTGCTCTTGAATTTCAAAAGCAACCACTAAGCAAGAAGCCCCTGCTGATCAAGAAGAGTAAATTTTAGAAAACCTGCCAAGAACAAAGTGTTTCTTTCTTATGGATAGCAGTGCATTATTAATCAACACTAAGATCCTAAATTTTTTTTTCTGATGCCAAATAGAGAAGGCAAGCTTTGAACCACAGTGCCATTTTAATACTCTACTGGAATTGTAAAATCTACTTTGTTTTTTGGAAAGCAAAAACTTTTCACTTAAAAAACAAACTCCAGAATTTGAAAAATAATTCAATAGCCAATTAAAAAAACCCACATAAATTAATCGAGATGAAGGAAAATGTTTACCAAATGTGGTTTACAGTAGGAGCAGAAAGAAAAACAATCACATCTAGAGAAGCAGCCTTCACTCTTTCATTCCAGTTCAGTTTTGGAAAGCACACACTGCCTAAAGGATCTACACACTGGTCACTGACTAGGTTTTCCAGTGTGCTGGTAGATGTTTCTCTCTGTACACTCTGTACCATGTGCCATACTCACAGGGTAGACACTCTCTCAGCCTTCTTTTGAAGCAGATCAGTTTGCTCTGTCAAAAGTAAGACACTGCAATTCTCAAGACAGTTTGCTTCAGGGTTTGCTCCCAAAAGGAAGTATGGACAAGATCACACCAATTGTGATTCTCTCTGCTTTTGCAGACTTCTGTAACATTCTCCCAGCAAATTCTGCATCCTCAGACAACCCCACATGCCTTTAAACCACATGCCAGGGCGTGCAAAACACCCACTCAGCTTCTTGCTATAAAACCACCATGTTGTCTTGCAACACAACCCTCACATTATTATTGTAAATGCACAGAACTAAAGAAAATGGTTAATCATTTTATCTCAGGATCACAGGACCCAGAGGATGCTCTGGCCATGAGCAGTAGACAGTGTGAACACACACACAGTGCAATCTGCTGTGAAGGGGACACACTGATGCACATATAAACCCCTCTGGCACAATGGACAAGCAGCACACTGTGCAGGACAGATGGGTTTGACTTTGTGGATACAAACCGTATGCTAAGAAAGAGGATAAGGACTGCAGGACAAACTGAACTTCCAGTCAAAAAGAAAGGCACATATGTATAGTTTCGAGCCAGCTGAAATAAAGATGTTCTGTCTAATAAGACAGTTAACGAGACTGAAGAAGACTTAGAATCTGTACAAACAGCAAAAAATTAATTGTTTTTATAGAAAAAAACCACACTGCACTTTCAAGAAGAATTTAAGTTAATTAAAATTAAATTAAATTAAGTGACCATGAATTAGAAATCCTAATATTCACTGTAAGCAACTCCCTAACTCACAAAAAAACCCCAATTACTGTAATTGATAGGTAAAATACACCACATTCATTTCTTGCCCAAAATGACACTTTAAAGTGGCACTGTAAAAATGTGAAAAACAAAACATACACCTCAAGCTCAGCTACTTCACTAAACTACAAAAACCACTTTATCTTAGTAGGTGATTTCACTCTCGGAATAATTTTATTTCCTATTTTCAAGAGTTCAGCAAGAACATTATGATTAAACTGTTCAACCTGCAATGTCTTTGGTTAATTTTTTAATAAGTCAAAACAGGGTTTAGATCCTGAATAAGTTTTCTTTAAGAGATGAAGCAAAGCTAGCAATAGCAACTTAAGAAACATTCCTGACCTCAGCATGACAGGTATGATCTACTAAGTGGATCCAGATAATCCACTAAGTCTTTTTTTATCTAGCCTCCACAATTCCGAGTATTCTGTGATTCATGTTATTTTCATACAGTACGATGATTCTTTTTCAGATTTATCCTCCTGCAATTTTTTACGAGAAAGATTAATAGCAACTGCAACAGAAAAATTACCTTGATGTCATATATAATCCTTTATCATTTCATCATTATCAAAATCTCAGTGCTTTGTCCATCTTTCTTTTCTGCAGCAACTTATTTCACTTGTTCCTATTAAGGCTATTATATTCACCCTATTACTACTAATCTTTTCTTTGTAAATAGCCACACCTATTTTAATCCAAAATGGTGTGGTAAGCATTTGATTCTTTGTGGAAGTAGACATGTAATTAGGTTAATCTGTGCTATCTTTTCATGTGAGCTGATTGTTTCTTTACTATGGACATATTTCTTATAACAGCAATAAGCATGCCAGATTGCTTGGAGGCAAATCAGGAGCAATTTACCAAGCATGTAGCTGCTATGAGCTGAAATCTTGACATAATAGCAAGCTGTGTATAGCCACTCCTACCTACCAGTTATTACTCATGTTAGCTTTTTACTGACACGTTAAATTTCAACCGCACCTTTCTTTCACAAACAAGTACTTTCCTTCGACTCAGCTACATCTGTGACAAATAGCTGATCTTCAGCAAAGCATACAGGAATCTAAATGCAAAATGCAGCGCAGAAGTCTCTGACAGCAGCAACTGAATTACCTGCACAAAGTCCAAGAAGGTCAACGGAAGCAAGTCATCCAAGTGGCCAATATCTTTGGAGAAACGATTTAAGATTCTTCCTATAGAAACAGGGTTGAGAAGAAAAACAAAAGGGAAGTAAATATGATTCCTGAAAAGATCCATGTTTTACCATTTCAAAAACAATTAAAAGGAAACAGCTGGACTTCAAAAATGAAAAGAGAATTTTGGAAACCCCCATGAAGGGAGTCTCCTACAACCATTGCAATACATTTTGAAGAAGAAGAATTTTTTTACAAATGCCTTCTACCCAAATATAAAACCTTCACTTAAACAGCTAGAAAAAAAATTAAATGGGCTTTGAAGATAATATTTCAACAGAATTTAACAGGTGAAACACACATGCTTTATATGCTTAACACAGGCAGGTAAAGGTTTGCAGGTCAGACAACTTAATGCAAGTTTCATCAAGCAACATCAGCTGGAATCTGCTCCTATCCTTGACTGAAACTCACTAGTGCATGCATGTCTCAGATAGATCATAGCTGATCTAACTGATCTTTTTTAGCATTTCTGTTCTCACCCCTCAGTATTATACATGGATTCAAATTGCAGGCGTTTCTAAAATAAAATCTGAGATAGATTTGCATTCAAGCAGCCTTACATTTATACTTATTAAAAACCTTGACAATACTGATCTTTATTAAAGCTAATAAAATGATTTTTAATCTGCTGTCAGTGAAGCATTTACATTTCTCTATTTTCCCAAGTTCTACTTGACTGAAAAAAGTCAGTTATATCAAGACTTCTTTCATAATTAAAGTCACAGAGCTGCCACCCATAAGTGGATTAGTATCTTTCTCTATTAATCAGTATCTCTACTCACCAGGAAAGAAACGAAACCAGGGGTGGGAATCTGGCTATTTCTAAGGTGTGTGATGCCCATACATGCATTCACATTGCTTTGTTATCTGCATGTATCTTGATTCAATTATACTTTTAACTGGTACAAACATATTCACTGCACTGGCAACAAAAGACTTTTTTTTCTCCTTTCAAAGGAGCTCATTAAACTGAAAGCAAGTTTAAAGTTTCCACACAGTGCCCTGGCGACGTAATTTAGAGATAAGAGATACTGAAGGAACTTCTGCAGCAACCATCATGCTAGTTCTCTGCTCACAGCTCTTTTTCATTCATTTCTTTTTTAAGGGAATTTCTATTGCCCACCAAACAAAATACAGAAAACATTTTCTCCTCAGGTCTGGGACATGACTCCGAAGACAGACACTCATGGCAAAGAGTTTGTTCTGCAGTACTTCTCTACCCAAGGCAGTTACTTCAGGCAGCCAACAGCTGAATTCATCCTGTTTTTAGGCTTTGCACACAGAGAGGAAGGGTGTACAGCAGCACAAGACTCAGAAAAATCTCTTTCATCTTTTTCTACTAGGAATAGCATGTGGGGATGTTCCCTTTTATTTGTATCAGGGTAGATACATCAGAAGAAAATCCAAGGCAATTTTAAAAAAAACTTTCCTTTTGCCATGATTTTCTTTCATGGAGACTGGTCACAGAAGAGTGATCAAGCACATGCTGCATGCACGCTGTCACTAAGGCTTCTTAATATCCTTAAATATCACATTCTAGGTTATTTTCAAATGAACCAAGACTTCACTGGCAAAAAGAAAATCATTTGAAGAGGTCAAATGCTTCCTGTTGATAGAGGTTTCAATTTTTTTACGAGAAAGATTAATAGCAACTGCAACAGAAAAATTACCTTGATGTCATATATAATCCTTTATCATTTCATCATTATCAAAATCTCAGTGCTTTGTCCATCTTTCTTTTTCTGCAGCAACTTATTTCACTTGTTCCTATTAAGGCTATTATATTCACCCTATTACTACTAATCTTTTCTTTGTAAATAGCCACACCTATTTTAATCCAAAATGGTGTGGTAAGCATTTGATTCTTTGTGGAAGTAGACATGTAATTAGGTTAATCTGTGCTATCTTTTCATGTGAGCTGATTGTTTCTTTACTATGGACATATTTCTTATAACAGCAATAAGCATGCTAGATTGCTTGAGGCAAATCAGGAGCAATTTACCAAGCATGTAGCTGCTATGAGCTGAAATCTTGACATAATAGCAAGCTGTGTATAGCCACTCCTACCTACCAGTTATTACTCATGTTAGCTTTTTACTGACACGTTAAATTTCAACCGCACCTTTCTTTCACAAACAAGTACTTTCCTTCGACTCAGCTACATCTGTGACAAATAGCTGATCTTCAGCAAAGCATACAGGAATCTAAATGCAAAATGCAGCGCAGAAGTCTCTGACAGCAGCAACTGAATTACCTGCACAAAGTCCAAGAAGGTCAATGGAAGCAAGTCATCCAAGTGGCCAATATCTTTGGAGAAACGATTTAAGATTCTTCCTATAGAAACAGGGTTGAGAAGAAAAACAAAAGGGAAGTAAATATAATTCCTGAATAGATCCATGTTTTACCACTTCAAAAACAATTAAAAGGAAACAGCTGGACTTCAAAAATAAAAAGAGAATTTTGGAAACCCCCATGAAGGGAGTCTCCTACAACCACTGCAATACATTTTGAAGAAGAAGAATTTTTTTACAAATGCCTTCTACCCAAATATAAAACCTTCACTTAAACAGCTAGAAAAAAAAAATTAAATGGGCGTTGAAGATAATATTTCAACAGAATTTAACAGGTGAAACACACATGCTTTATATGCTTAACACAGGCAGGTAAAAGTTTACAGGTCAGACAACTTAATGCAAGTTTCATCAAGCAACATCAGCTGGAATCTGCTCCTATCCTTGACTGAAACTCACTAGTGCATGCATGTCTCAGATAGATCATAGCTGATCTAACTGATCTTTTTTAGCATTTCTGTTCTCACCCCTCAGTATTATCCATGGATTCAAATTGCAGGTGTTTCTAAAATAAAATCTGAGATAGATTTGCATTCAAGCAGCCTTACATTTATACTTATTAAAAACCTTGACAATACTGATCTTTATTAAAGCTAATAAAATGATTTTTAATCTGCTGTCAGTGAAGCATTTACATTTCTCTATTTTCCCAAGTTCTACTTGACTGAAAAAAGTCAGTTATATCAAGACTTCTTTCATAATTAAAGTCACAGAGCTGCCACCCATAAGTGGATTAGTATCTTTCTCTATTAATCAGTATCTCTACTCACCAGGAAAGAAACGAAACCAGGGGTGGGAATCTGGCTATTTCTAAGGTGTGTGATGCCCATACATGCATTCACATTGCTTTGTTATCTGCATGTATCTTGATTCAATTATACTTTTAACTGGTACAAACATATTCACTGCACTGGCAACAAAAGACTTTTTTCTCCTTTCAAAGGAGCTCATTAAACTGAAAGCAAGTTTAAAGTTTCCACACAGTGCCCTGGCGACGTAATTTAGAGATAAGAGATACTGAAGGAACTTCTGCAGCAACCATCATGCTAGTTCTCTGCTCACAGCTCTTTTTCATTCATTTCTTTTTTAAGGGAATTTCTATTGCCCACCAAACAAAATACAGAAAACATTTTCTCCTCAGGTCTGGGACATGACTCCGAAGACAGACACTCATGGCAAAGAGTTTGTTCTGCAGTACTTCTCTACCCAAGGCAGTTACTTCAGGCAGCCAACAGCTGAATTCATCCTGTTTTTAGGCTTTGCACACAGAGAGGAAGGGTGTACAGCAGCACAAGACTCAGAAAAATCTCTTTCATCTTTTTCTACTAGGAATAGCATGTGGGGATGTTCCCTTTTATTTGTATCAGGGTAGATACATCAGAAGAAAATCCAAGGCAATTAAAAAAAAAACTTTCCTTTTGCCATGATTTTCTTTCATGGAGACTGGTCACAGAAGAGTGATCAAGCACATGCTGCATGCACGCTGTCACTAAGGCTTCTTAATATCCTTAAATATCACATTCTAGGTTATTTTCAAATGAACCAAGACTTCACTGGCAAAAAGAAAATCATTTGAAGAGGTCAAATGCTTCCTGTTGATAGAGGTTTCCTTAGCTGCATGTCCAGGAAGGGCAGATAAGGAAAACTAGGTGAAATAACAGATTGGGCTCAGGGTATTAGAAATCTGTTCACAGCTTTGTCACTTGTCTTCTGAGTGACTTCACTTTATTTTACAGAGCAAGGAGCACAGCAAGGAGAGGTGACAGTGCTAAGCCCCTCCATGAAAAGCTGAGAGACCCACCAATGAGGAGCTGCACACAAGGGCAAAGGATTATTCCCATAGCGAGAAAACCCCACCTTAATTCAGCCTAAAAATCACCTTTTTGCCTTTTAACCCCAACTAAGTTTTACTTGTAGTGGTTTCAGACTTATATAAGAAGCCATTAAGCAAGTGTCACTGCCAGGGGGCAGCAGGGTCACTCAGGCTGGCCCCTCTTCGATGGCCACAGCAAGGTCAGCCCCAGGCTGGCACCTCCAGCCATGGAGCAATGCCTGCACATAAAGATTGACTGTGGCTCTCCTCCTCTTCCCATGAAGTTCTCTGAGCAACGTGGTCATGACAGAAAACTCAGCTCAGCCAGGCTGTCCCCAGCAATCCCTGGTTTCACTGTCTCTTCCATGTTACCACCAACCACTCCAGCTCCCAGAGGTAATCACGCTGCTAATTGCCAAAACTGCATTTTTTTGCAACTGCCTTATGGAATTGTTAAGTATAACAATGTTTCTATAGCCCCTGTTTTGACAGTTCTGTGAGCTGCCACTAGGAAAGTGGAAATTAATCTGATGTTATCAATAAAACATGAAAACATCTTTTAATCTGCCTAATCCTCTTTAAAATGTAAATACAGCAATTCTGTAAAATGACACTGACTAAAATTTGAGTGAGCAAAAGAAATGGTATATGAAAAAGACAAACCTTGAAAACTGGAACCTTTCACAGTCCATCTAATACAATTAAATAGTGGCAACATGAATCAGTTGCTTCCCAAATAAACATTAAAGTGAATCTCTGATAGCAGAGCTTCACTGTTTTTGAATTCTCAAATTAATGAAAAATTAAGTCTATTTAGTGTTTGCACATAGAAATTCTGGAAAATGACACCTGAAGTCATTAAGTCCAGGAAAATATTTTACTTTTTGCTAAGAGGTCTGCATCTCCCTCCTGTACTGTTTATCTGGTGACCATTAATGCTTTTCTACAGCTAAAGGCAAGTGACAAACCCACAAGGCCTTAGCTTTATTTCTGTCATTGCTGTTTTTCAATTCTACGACCTCAGAGACAGTAGAAGAGAAAATACAACTCTGGAGATGCATTTCAGATCCCATTCACACAGATGAACCGAACTGGCATTTTATACAGCATGTCCTACACAGAAGGAAGGTACAGTAACTCACTAAAGCAAGTTCCTTCACCATGTGGCAGGAACAGTAATGCACCTTCAAGCAGAAGTGCTATGCTTTGGAATTATCACAAGATGCCCCACAGCCATTACAGTATTGCATTCAAAGCAATTGCTTCATTTATAAGGATGTCTACTAGTACAAGAGGTCTATTTCACAAGGTATGAAGAAACAACTATTTCCACTTACTGGAAGCACAGTAAATCAGTGACTTGCTTATGCATAATTAAGGTTGCAAGAGAAAACATTCCAGATTTAGAAGTTAAAGTACCTATTTGGAGTCAGGACTCAAAATGCCTACAGTTATGACTACAGATTCTTCCAGAATGTGCAAACCTAACTTTTGAGAACTGGAAACTGTTGCACCTGCTATTCAAGAAGGGCAGGAGCTGCACAACTTACCTGCCCCCTCAGCCTAAAATTTGTATTTTCTCTCCAAAACTTCTAAATCCTTCTCTCCTAAACTTACAGGCTATCAACATAACCTTGCCACCATAGTTCATATTTCCAAAAACCCTGAACTCCTCAAGTAAGCATCTCTGAGATAGATATACATGCCAAGAAACAATAATTCTTAGATAAGTCCAGTATATCAAATTCACAAAAAATTGTAAGCTCCCTTAATACCTACATCGTTTACTTATCCCAGTGAGGGGCTACAAAAGGCAAAAAGAAAATACTACACCTAAACCTTCTAAGTCAAATTCACCAAACCATAAACAAAAAAAGTCTTTTAAGAAATCAAGGATTAAGTATGCTAATGTTACAACAGCATCCAAACTGGTGAATAGTATCTGCTACTTCAATCACTCAGGCTTCCATGCAGTGTGTAGTGTGAGTAGCAAGCTGCAAAAGGGGACGTGCTCTCTTCAGCAGTCTTGTGTTTGTTTTTACATCAAATAACTTAATCAGAACACACACTGTTGTTAGATTTCTTCCGAAGTAATTAAATAACTATTCAATGCCAATTAATCACTGTTAAATAAGGGTCTGTCACCAAAGTGCTATGTACACATTTCAGACTATTTAATGGTCAAATACTTGGCAGTATCAAAGTTAAACAATGATTCATTAAACCTCCTCCCCTACACAATAGTTAGGCTAAACTTGAAGTGAAAGAATCAAAACTCTTTTGTCCTCTGTGAAAAAGACATCAAACCTCAGTGTGTGATATTCTTTTCTTCCTTGCTCTGTAAACTGCTTTAATTGCACGAATCGGAATGTGTTCAGGTGCTACAAACCCACTTTTGCTTCTGCAGGTGCCTACTGATACTTTGGAATAGATGTTCAAACCTATCACACAAATAATGAAAACACTTGACTGTGCCACACCTTTTAAAAATGTTTATACATACTTCATCATGAAAGAAATATAATCCAAACTGAATCAACACTCAAGATGTAAACATCAGAAAAGGATTTTTTTTTAAACAAGAAACTAGGATCCTCCACTGGAATAGCCAAATGCCATCCACAGTATTAATGTTGTGCAACCTAAATTCCAACGACCCTAAGAGCAAGAGTACATTATTTCTAAATGTATTTGGCACTTCTAGAATACTTTGTTGGCCAGGGCATTCACTGAAATACCTCTGTGTAATACAATAGAGTAGGCACAATGATTTTCTATACCTTGCAATGAGTTTACAAAACCTTTATACCCACTTGCTTCATCACACATTGCAGAAATACTTTGTCACTACTTCTCTACATCACTAACTCACCTCTTTGGAAAAGAAGAAGGGTTTAAAAAAGTGTCCTCTACAGATAAAAAGATTTTGCCACTTGTGTGTGTGTGTGTGTGTGTGTGTGTGTGTGTGTGTGCATGGGTGCACAGTCTTGGAATGTTTTTCCCCTGAGAGATCAGGCTAATCCTCAGTGCAGGCAATATTAATTGCATCACACTTTTTATTTCAATATGCAAATGTTATTAATAAATACTGCTTTGCATAGTAACCTAAACTCCTCCATTGCAATTGGCCTAAATATTCCTATCCATGTACTGCATTCACCAGGGGGAAAAAAATATTCAAAATCTCTTAAGCTACTCTGAAGCCAGAACACCCTCACTGCCCAGCTTCCATGGAGAAAAAGTTATATTCTCTTCCTCTCCTTGCTGTAAACTCACAGGAACCTATCTAAAGCCAACCTGTAATGCTAACAATAGATTCAAGAAGCTACTTAGTCATTTATGTGTAACTAAACCTAAACAACCCCAGCTAGGATTGCACACTTGCTTGAAGGTATGTCACGCCAAGGAGATGCTTGCAAAGGAGATAACCTTTGGATGGATCCATGTCAGACAATCCCAACACACATTCTGTGCAGCCACGGACTTTGCTGAGTGAGCAGAAGCCCCTCGTGTCCCCCACCCCCCTGACACCAGGGTGGCTGGGTGCCACCACTGCAACAGCCATGGTGCAGAGTGGGCTTCCTGACCCCAAAGAGAGGAATCATGCACTCCAGCAGCCCCAGTTACAGCTTGGAACACCAAAGCCCTTTTAAATGGACACCTGGCAGCAAAATATTGCTCTCAAGTGTATGTGTGGCAATAAAGGCACACTCAAAAAGTACAAATATAAAAAACAGCTGTACCGAACCGGGTACACGTAAACACCCGTCCACTGAACTGCACTGAACATGCTTCCCATTCTGTCCGTGGTACAAACTGGCAGCTCCCCACAGATCTTGCTGTTAAGCTGTGGCATTCAGCAACTGATAAGCCTTTACCCATGCTCAGTTCACACACACAAGCACACACACCCCGAAAAAAAAAGTACTGCAACTACAAGCAGCCTGCCGTTTCATCAAAGCAATGACAAAGTGGATTGTCCGTATCAAATGTTGGCAGGAAGCAGACATTACATCAACCTTGTAAAATACAACTATGAAATCAACAAAATAATTAAAGATGGATTACTGACTTTGAAAGGAATTGTAAGTTTGTGAAATATTTCTTCAGAAAGAAATCTGGAAATGCATCTCCTGCATAACTGTCAATTACTGATCTACTCTGGCTTTTCTTCCATGTTTTTACAAAGAAACGTCAAAAGGTCTGTTATCTTTTTTTAATATATGTTTAGCACCACATGTCCACACAAACTGCCATATACAGCATTGCTGTCTTCCCCACAGGCATCCTATAAATATAAATAAGAAATTCTACCCCATTTTTTTTCTTTAGCAGTCTGAAACTGATAGGAATATTATCACTTTCTTAGACATTTGCAAATAGGCACAGTGGTGCTGGGCCGAAATATGCTGAGACCATAATATCCATTTATCTAAACTGCCAGCATGTAATGAATTCAGGTGGGAAGCCTTCTATCCAAATTAATTTACTACTTGAAAAGGACTTTTTACACAAATGCTGTCAAACAAGAAAACAGTTAGGAAATGAGAAGAAAACGCAAACACTGTGTTTGATCTTATTTTTAAGTGTAGGATTTAAAGGAAGAAGAATAACTATGATAAAGATAAGAATGGAAAACAGGCTTCTTTGGAAATGAATTTTTATTTTTACTGCTGATGGAGACATCTACATTACCTAGTATGAATACACTGATCCTAACTGTACAGTTGTTTCTGGAGCTTCCTAGTCCATACATACCATTGATTGGAATTACCCTGCTGTGGCAAACCAAAATAGGTCAATGCTCTATGCAATTTTTTTCTCTCTTTGGTAATTTATGTGGTGCAGTTGATTTGTCCTTTTTCCTGGGTGTACTCAGAAGAGCATATGTATTAATATCTGTTATCACCAGCCAAAGCCTCCTCATATAAGATACAATGCAGAAATTACATCTGAAGTCTCCACTAAAAACAGAAGCACACAAAGGAAAAACCTTGACTGTGTGGAGGAAGTGTAACTTTCCTTCTTTCTGAAATTGCTTTCTTGGCAAATCTCAAAATACCTTCTGCATCCTAAATGCCTTTCTGATTGTATCTCATTACCCATTAACTAAGTTGGTTACAATTCCAGATGTAACAGCATTTATAAAAGAGACCTTTAAATTTGGTGCTGTATTATGCTTGCTAACAAAGTGATCCTGTTTAAAAAAGTGTGCTAGAGCTGGGATAATATATTCATCAGCAATTTTCTAATTATTGATCCCTGCAATCATACTCTGTAATTGATTGTGAAAGGAAGATTCAAAATCATTTAAAAGTACAAACTTCTGGCAATATATAAAAGTCTTATGCTAGAACCTGAGTACAAAACTTCATCTCTGCTTCATAATTAGAATGACAATGGAAGCAGACACCTGCAACCCTCCCAGTCCCTGGAGTAATATCAAACTTCTAACACACAATCCTGTGATGAAGATCGCCAGAACAAAGTTCTAACCATTCTAGAAGTTAAGCTCTGGACATCCTCTCTGTTTCATTTTAAACTCACCCACTGAAGCTATTTTAAGTTATCCTTAGTTTAATGAAAAAATTCTACATTTAAACATACTGAAACAAAAAAACTCACAACCTAAAATGACACCACCAAATCTAATGAACTGCCAAAATACAGCAGAACTTAATTTCTGCTGTATGCTTCACCATAAGCAGCATGACTTTGAAGTCCCATTTTTAAGGGACACACTCCAACTGAACAAAAAACAAACCACAAAAACCAACCAACCAACCAACCAAAGTAACCATTTGCAACTTCTTATCAATTGGCCTTTAAAAAGATGCCAAGTTATACACACTACTAAGCCCTCCATTGATTTTTCTCTACCTTCTTTTTCATATATTGTTACCTACTTCAGCTTCTCACCACAATGCAAAGCATCTGTATAACAAAAACACAAAACATTACCTACAAAATGTAGTCTTATAATGACTTTCTTCTAGCACAATTATTAATTTAATTCTTAGCTAAAATATTTAACAACAAATGAACCCACTTATAAAAGAGCATTTGTGTAGCCTACAAATCCAATTTGGGCTGAAAATATGTCCCCAGTGCTGTTTTGCTGGAAAAGGGACTTAGAAAATTTAAACAGAATACTACAAACAGGATGGACTCAAGTATGTGAAGAGTATTTTGTTACTGGAATACTTACATGAGAGGAGGTAACATTCTTTTCTTTCCTCATTCTTTCCTCCTCAGTGCATTCAAACACTCAAAGGACCCTATGTTATTAGTTATTTTTATATTTGGGAGCTATACATATAAAAATATACATCACTACAAGAATTAAAATTAAAATGGCAATATATGTCACCTTCCTGATAACAACAAAAAGGAGTTCTCCTATGTTATTTATACTATTAAGACATGATTCAGAATAGGCTTTAAATAATGCATTTCAGAAAATATTGAGGTGGACCTCACATAGCTCTTGCAAATCTGCTCATGTTCGTTGCTTTTCCCATTCTATCTCCTAAAGATAATTCTCATAATAAGAGTCTTAATTTCTAATGTTCCAATGTTTTTCTCTTCCCTCTCTCTTTTTTCAATTGGTGTTGAAGCTAGAGGGGCTCAATCATCAATCCAGTCTAAAATAACAACGGAGAAATAGGACATGACTGAACATAAAGCATTTGACTCCTGAAATCTTAGCTGAAGCTGCTATCTGGTTATCACTGCTATATGGTTATCATTCCAAAAACAAATAATATGCCATTTTTTACCAATCTTATATACTGAGATCCCCATTCATCTTCTTCCTTTTTTCAGAGCCACAAAAGAAAATTCTATAGGACTGTTTCTTCTGTTTAGAAGCCTATAGGGACTGAATTCTATAGAGGCTGTCTTGGGACAGCCAAGATTTCTGGCATCTACCTAGCCCACCCATTCTGAGGACAAAGCCTCTGGACAAGCCAAACAGCAGAGGCATTTCACATCTCCATCTGACTGTAAACTGTTCACTTTTGCTTGGCACATTCCTTCAGCTCAATCATTCATTTTTCTTTGGGTTCAGTTTATTTTTCTTTCTCTCTTCTTCTGGAATATGTGATTGTTTGGAAAGGAGGGATTCTCTCTAAAGGTCATTCATTATATACCCATGTAATCATTCCTAAAACACATTTTCCTTTGTAACTATTCCTACTATAAAAAAAAGCCACTGGGAATAAAAAAAAAAAAAAACACATGGGTTTGGCTATCCAGAATGCTCAGTGGATGACACTAGATAATTTTCAATGGATTTTTTCCTGCCTCACATGGAAGGTCATTACTACAGAACTCAAGAGATATTCTGGTATAGCTGTCAGAAAGCTCACTTAGTCTGCTGTGCAAATAATCAAAGCATTCCCTTGGAATATTTGCTCTGTGCTAAAGAAGACACACCCCACACCCTCATGCCCCATGAAAATAAATATTTTGCTTCAATTTGAGACTTCACCTACTCTTCTCTTTTGTGGCTGGCAACAAATGCCACTTGCAAATCTTGCCTGAGAAACAAACAAAAATCTTTTGTCTCAGAAAAACTGAAGGCAATCACAACCCAAGAGAAGTGATGTCCAAGAGAATATACATGTAGTCTGACAATGCATTTTCTTGGGCCACTGGCTTCTTGGGGAAAAAAATACAACTATAAAGTAAACTTCTTTACAGACTAAACTATAATTAACATAAATGAAATCAATGAGAATGAGGGAAAAAATAAGAAAAAACCCCAAATATGACCTCTGCTCTACTGTATATCTTATTCATTACATTAAAAGAAAGACATTTTAATAATTACATTGTTAAATGATAAGCATTTTGAAAAGCTATAGTGCACTGCCTTTACTGTACTCCTCTACAGGACAACTATTAGAAAGCTTCATCTCAGAAACAAAAAAGAATAATATACTAGAAATAAGCAGCTATAAATGGGAAATAGCTGCTGACCACACTAAAACATTAGTTGTGCATATATCAAAACCAAAGAACCTTTAATGTTTATGTATAAATATACCTTAAATATTACATACTTATTAGACCTTACATATGTGTTGCTTAAAGAAACAATAAAAAATCCTAAATAATTTCCTGTTTTTCATGGTTTTTAAATAAGAAATTTAAAATTTCTTAACTCTAAGAAACTCAGAATGATAAATATGTTAACAGCAACATTTTTTCACTTCTCTATAAGCACAGAAAAAAATTCACACACATCAAGGAGGAAAAAAATTACTTGACTGAACCATCATTCAAGCAGAAGTGAATACAATTTACAAACCCTTTTGGTTTTGTTAAGATCAGAGACAGACTCCACTGTGAAGCTCTGATTTACAGCTGTCCAGCAGTACGAATTCCTAAATAAATAAACAGGCTAAAACAGAGGAGTGCTGCTCGCAACAAGGGACTCCTGAGAACTCTGCCATTTGTTGTTTGCGTGTCAGAAACAGCCAGAAGAGGATTAATGGACCTGAGGCAGGAGGCAGAGCCTCACTGGGATGCAGGCTGGACCAGCATGTAGCCAGCAGTGTGCCCTGCCCTGAAAAGTTTGTTGTGCCAGTTAAGAGAAACCAGCAAAACTGACTACAGAAGGAATAAGGAGCTAGGGGAAGATGGAGCAGTAAGCTGGAACAGAAAGTTGCAGGACAAGATTGTTTTTTAAAGCACAGGAACACAAAGGGGTCACAGAATTAATGAGTTTTCCCCACCCATATGTTTAACTGCTGTCAGTGTACTGCGGTTACAACACCACTGGTGCATCTTGAGAGATGATTTTAAGATGAAAAAGTGCCAGCTTGTGAATGAACTTTAGTGCACAGTGAGCAGGAAGTTACAAAGATGTAAGCATGATAGAGAAACAAGCAGAATTATGAGGGAGGGAATTAAAAACACTGGAATGTGCCAACTGCTCCATTTACCAGGTGCAGAAATAGAAACAGCTTTGCATAGGGGAAAGGCTAATGTGCAAACCAAGTCAAACTCCTCTTAACAACTCCTGTTAGACTCCTTCACAGTATATTGTGGCTGTAAGATTAAGAAAAGGTGTTCCCTCCACCTGGCCCTGGAGAGCAGCTGCAAGACAGAATTGTCAAGAGACAAGCTGGCAGTCCCAGTCACAGATCTCACTAAACCTGGGGTGTTTGGATATTGAGTTTTGTGTACATACTGATTTGAATTTTTGCCCTGCTTGCATGTGTCCTCTGCTTCACCCTCAGCTTCATACACTGAATACCGACTCCCCATTTCCTCTTCTCTCTCCTCCTTCAACATTGGTTCTTCCATTCTCCTTCACCATGGCATGGCACAACCTCTAGGTACAAATGTCATCCCACACACAACCAAGGCACAAAGCCCAACACAGCAAGACAAAGGCTAGGATGTGTGGAAGAGCTGGGGACACAGCAACTGAGAACAGAAGGTGAACACAAGGTGATTGCAACACTTAAAACCAGAAAAGTGCCTGAACTGATGTTTTGAAAATGCTGAGTGACAAAAACAGCCAGATAGAGGAATAACATATAAGCCAACAGAAATGGTGTTTTACACTGAAAAACAAGGGAAATGCAGCAAGGGAGAAATCAGGTTCTGAAGTAGTTCCCAAACTAGAACTGTGGAAGTCAAAAAGCCAGTGTCACCTGAAGGAAGATGGCAAAGTGCATCCAGGACATACTGCATAACCACAGGCACTGCACACATACAGACTATTCACAAGGTTATACTCTGACAGACGAGGGAAGACTTATATCTATTGGAAGAGATGTCCTTAGAAAACAATTCAGAGGATTTCAGTTACTTCTTGCTTTAAACTGCTCTTAAAGGAGCATATTTCACTCTGCTAACTACAGAACTGCAGGGAAAACAGATGGCTGTGTCTCATCAGTCTTTAGAGCATACTCTGATTAGTTTGCTTAATTTCATTCACACAAGGTCTTAAGACTTCACAAGGCCAATTTTGTTTTCCTGACATCCATTTTCACCACAATGTGGTTTTGTCACTTTTTTAAACCAGCAGCTTTTCTGCTGAAAATACAGCAGTTGCATTAGGATGAAACAAGTTCCAGGACCGTAACAAACAGTACAACTAGAGGAGCAATGTAAAGACTATGACAAAAATACCTATCACTCAAGTATAGGTACATAATACATAAACCACTATTAAATCCTCTCATGGACTTGAAGCACAAGTTCTATTTTGTAATATGCATTAAAATTTTTGCAAATAATAACTGATCATAATCTGACTCCAGACAGTTTGGGAAAGGTTCTTTCAAAACAACAGCTTTGCCATTATTCTGCATTGAAAAAGACATCGAATTTCAGATAAGGCAAGAATGGAAAAACACACATATAATAATGAAAGCAAATGACAGAAAAACATCTTGTGTTTTTGTTTCCCTCTTTGCAAAATAGCATGAGCACAGAACTTGATTCAGGATCAATTTATGGATAGGTCATTAAAACATAGAAAACAAAACTGCACCTCCAAGCAAAAAAACCACAGAAGGCAAAATTGTGTTAATAAACCAGCCACTATTAAAATTTCAGAGTATTGTTAGTAACAACTTAGCATGGTAGCTTATTTGATTAGAATATCTGAAGAACTAATGTTGGCTCTGATCGTTTTCAAAATGTAGCTTAATTTTAGAATGCATATGAAAAGCATTCAATAAATCTTTATCACAGCTGAACAGTATTTACAACACCTCAATTTTCTGAATGTCTGTTTTGTCCTTGCCTGACTCTAGAGAAGAACTCCTCAAATAACAGTTCACATATGAATATAATATGAAACTAATATGAACATTCAATTCCTAACCTTTTTAGTGGTCAACTATACAGTGGTCATGCCTTCAGGAAGGGGTCATGAACAAGTTTAAGTCTTTGGATGACTCTACAACCTTTTAGGACCTTCTGGACAATTGGGGGCTTGTTTCTTTGTTTCCCTTGGTATTCTGAGAATGGAAATTGAAAATGCCTCTTGACATCAAGTTTTTGTAACCTTTCATAATCCAGTGTTTTTCTGGAAAACTGTCATATTACAGGTATACAAAATGCTAAAATGCTGGGCTTATGAAACAAAAGTCTTTAGCACAGCACATGATCTATTATACCTTCCAGAAAGTTCCTTTCTTCAACAGGTACCACCACACTTACACCTGCTGAAATTTGTCCACAATAGACCACTTGGCACGATTAGGACCCAAATTAAGTCATGCCATCACAAGTTACCTGAACTAGAAATCCAAATAAATTTGAAAAATAATCCAAGGTATGTTGTAAAACAGTATCTCTCAAGTGTTACCATGGGTTACATTCTTTACTCCTCAGTGCATTCAAGCACCCAAAGGACCATTATGTTCAAAAAAGAGATCCTAGAAGAACTGAAAAGTTCCGACATCACACAATTTAAACTAGCTGTGAATCCCCCTTGAGGAGGTATGAATCATCTCTGAGGTTTAAATTAGATTATCAACCAAGTGAAGCAGCACAGTAAATCTACAATAAAAGATGAATGCCTACAGGAAAATAATTTTTGCCCCTAGTGGCAGATGCTTGAACTTTAAAGGATCTGAGACTAAGCTCTTTGTCTAAGCCTCCCTGACAGAAAACAACTGAAATAATGTTTTTGGTTGGTCCAACTTTGCTCCACATGCCACATGAAAACAGCATCTAAACCCTGTAAATGAAAGTATATTGTCACTTCTAAACCAATTGAGGATCAAACAATTTAGAGAAACCAAGACTTATTTTGCTGACAATTAAGCTCTATCACCAAGAGTCGAGATTCAATGAAATTTGACAATTGTGAAGAAAAAGGCTTTTGTCTGACTAAGTCTGAAGCATTTGGAAGAATCAACAGAAAATCAGAAGACCAAATTAGATCGAAAAGCCTTTGAGGATAAAATTCACTAATTAAAGTAACTGCCTTTGTTGCTCTGGTTCCTCTCTGAATTGCTTTGGTATCACAGCAGAAAGGCATACAGCAAGAGGAAAAACTGGTCTAAGGAGCAAATATTACACCTGTCACACTTCCTCTTACACCAACAGCATTCTCCATCCATCCTGCTGCTCAAGTTCCACTACGAAGAACCACAGCCCCTTTAAAGATGAGATGAAAGTTAAAGTATAAATCTCTGCTTTGCACCAAATCTGAGAGAGGTATGAAAGGTCTTTAAAGCCCTCTTCTTGCATGCTGAAATTTTTTTTCCATCACCTTTACTTTGTAGTAATTCAGATACAACCCAAAGGTACCAAAGTGCTGCAGGTCACTAGCTGGAAGAGTATTTTTGCACCTCCTTCTCGGGGAGTCAAAGAATGAATGTAACGTTCTGTTTTTCCAAGACCCATAAAATCAAAGAAACACAGAATGGAGCCTGGGTTGGAAGGGACCTTAAAGACCACCTATTTCAAACCTCCCTTCAGTGTGCAGTGACACCTTCCACAAGACCAGGCTGTTCAGAGCCCCATCCAACAAGGCTTGAACACTTCCAAGGATAGCGCATGGACAGGCTTGTCCGGACAACCTGTGCCAGTGCCTCACTACCCTCACAGCAAAGAATTTTTTCATAATATCTAATATAAATGTACTGTCTTTCAGTTGTACTAACTTGTTCTCCTTCTGCCCATTTAATTGAACAATAAGCAACATTTATATTCAAAACACTTCTATGCCTTTTTAAAAATTAGTAACAAGTACTCAACAAGCATTTGAACATCTCACATCTCATGAGAAGCACAACAACAACGGAGGAAAAGCAGGAAGGTATTAACAAATTAAGCAGTGCTCACAGCACTACATTTTAAGCTAAAAACATCTCATATCATTTCAGAAACCTGGGATTTTGCATTTGACTAAACATTTGTGTCTCTATTAAAAGTACATAATAATATTGCTTTAGTACATGGCTAAGAAGGGACAAAAATTAATTAAATCCTATTTTTCCACAGGAATGTTTCTATTTTTTCAAGCAAACAAACACTTCTGGAAAGCGTCAGATTGGACATTTCCACTCTTGAACACTCAGCAGGTGAACAAAATCATCTGTATAAGCCCTCATAATCTTAGAGAAACACTTATTTTTGAACAATCACTTCTAAACACTGTCCTTAAGCTTTTGGTAGTAGCTGAGCAACACTGGTTATTAAATAGAGGTGCAGCAGAGTTTATTTTTTCTTATCTGAATTTTAAAAAATATGTTGGGATTGTTTTTTCCATTTTTTCTCTTGGGGATTTTTGGGGGTTTAAATATAAGCAGCATTCAGTGAATGGCTTTGAATTCAATATTAAATCATACTTGTAGCTTAATTATAAAAGAAGATCATTGTCACTGTGTATTTGGAATATTCGAACTTGTCAGCTTTATAAAAACCTCAAGGCACTTTTTTCTCTCAAATTTGGCTTTATTTTGAAAGCGCTCCTTAGATAAGATTTCTTAATATTAGAATAAGCCTAGAATAACTAGTTTTTTGTCAAAAATACTGATGAAAAAAAATTCTCTCAATATTGTTAGTTTAATAGAAAAAAAAGATGACCCTTCTAAAGCTAAAACCATCTACATTTCACAGTTCTGAGGCTTTAAATTTGCAGAGGTTTCTGCAGGTATCTTTTGTCTCCAAGGAGCACCAAATAATTGGGTTTTTTTCTCCAGTGGTAAGGGAATATTAGCTGACTAAAGATAAGAACCTCCAACTCTTCCTTAAACCATTTCAACATTTTTTAGTCAGGGAATACCAGAAATACTCTGGAAAGCTAACTGTAATTGTTTACTTTTGGCTGGTTGTTCAGACAGGAGAGAGGAGAACTGCTCTTCTAAAAGGAAACTGGGGAATTAAGGAATGAAGGGAGAAAAGAAAGAAGTATTGTACCAAACTCAAGGAAAGCATATGGGCCTTTACATAAATATATATATTTTTAAAATAAATGTTAAAAATATGGTTAATTTTTAAGTGGCACTTTCCAAATCCTAGATACCCATCCTTAAGCACAGGGACTTAACTCTCTAAGTTAAGACAGACACCATTTCTTCTCTAAAGATAAGCATGACAGACTGAAAAAAAAATAATAAATAAGTGCTCTAGAAGAAGAGAGGAACAAGATAGGGTAAAGTTTACAGCTTTAAATATTAACATTGAAAAGGAGAGAGTGGGGAAAAACCCAACACTGAGCAAATGCCCCTGGCATCCAATCACTTACTGTCCTCCTGGCATGTCCTAGAAGGATGGGGCAGGGACAGTATTCCTGTATGAGAAGCTAATTATGACATCTTAAGAACATATGTAGGAGTTTTACCTAAAATGTAGACTAAATCTTTATTTTGGGTTGTGAACATTTAAACTCGTGAACACAAAATTATGCTGAGAAATGAATACACACAGGCACAAAGCAGCATGTATTCCCACTGAAGGGAAGTTTACCACAAAGCAGAATGTTTTTTCCTGCCTACACACGAATTAGCAATATTCTGCATTGCATCATTTACATATTAAACAGACAGCAACTTCATTGAGAAAAAAAGAGGTTTACTACACACACACAGAAATCTCATCATGTCTGATAAATAGAACTGAGGAAGAGTTAGACCAACTCTCTTCCATCTATTATTCCTTGTAATTGCTAGCAAGGATGTCCAAGTTCCAAATCTTCATCTTCTCAGATTTCCAAACACCTTCAGATTATTCTGCACTCTCTGACTCAACATTAAATCAAGCTAGTGAAGACTTATGCTTGAAAGAGGGCAGGAAAAGCAGCATTCCTGGACAAAACAGAGGGTGAATTCAGTACACAGTGGATGAAAACTGACCAGAACTATGTCACTGGACAGAGAAAACATGAACTTATGAAAAGCTGAACTCTAAATTTCTTCTGATTTTCAAATGTCATGCATGTTGCACAAGCAGCACAAGATAAAAGCTCAAATTTAAGAAATATTAGTGACCTTTATGATCTTTTTTAACTGGTAAATGAGGAAGGATGAGGGGATCCTACAACTAGAAGACAAACAGGTCAGAAGTAATTTATAAGTCTTTTACAACATCACAAAGAAAACATAAGACCAAAACCACCTCCTGAGTACAAAAGGCACTCTACTCTGAATCAAACAGCTGAGAATGAAGACTCTGCCACCTTTCTGCCATGCAGCAGCTTGCTTTGCCTGCTGGCTCAGTGAATACAACTTCCTACCCAGCATTAGGTGAGTCATAGTTAAGGCAGCCCCAGCCTATCCAGACTTTTCAGAAACCTCCTCACCCTACAACCTCCCTTTGGGACCACCACAACCAAATATTCTGCCAGAATCAAAAGCTATGGCAACTAAGTATGCAAATAAGAATCACCTTGGAAAATGTTGAACAAGAGCCCAAATTTAAATGAACATTAAAACAAACCCCAAACAAAAATGAACGTGCAGTTTCCAGTTTCAAGCTATCTGCCTCGAGGTCGGTATAGCCACAAGCAATAATTAATGTCCATTACATCCTACCACTCTAATTACAGGGCTATTGTCCACTACCTAATAAAACAAACAAACAAACAAATGTTCTTCATATGTTTGATGTTATTTTAAAACACTTTGAAAAGCTGTCTTAAGGTTGGTAGCTATCAACATACATAGCTTGGAAAAATGTTGCCCTCTCCAAATGTAACATTATCTTCCATAAAATGACATCAAAAATCAAAACCTGAAGGATGTTCTGCATATGTGTTCATCTGAATACAAAACAAAAAGCCCCAAAGTCCCTAATGGTTTTGATGAAGGAAAAAAATTATCTGGGGAAGACAGGGTGGAAGACCTGTCAAGCAATTATTGTACTATTTGCAAACTGTACTATTTGTACTGTATTGTACTATTTGTAAATAACTTTTAGTTTGTATTTTTAAACTGAACAACACACTGAAGTGAAGTCCGATTCAATACCTCTGCTTCTGCTGTTATTTCTATTCTTCAAGCTTTAGTCTGGGTTGCCAAAACAGGCAGATTCACATACAACAGCCATTCTTTTCTACGCTAAAATTTTAATTTTGGATCGAGAAGTGCCTTTTGTTTCCAAACACTCTACAAGATCACCACAGGCACAAACTAATCTTCACTTGTTGCATAATCTGCAAGATGCTGGCAATCTGAAAAAAAAGAAAAAAAAAAGAAAGAAACCTCAACTAATTAATTCACCCAGATGCTGCAGTGCAGATTACCTAGGACCGTCTGGGAGAAAGAATTCTGTGCAGCATAAAGCAGAACAGTGCTAATGAAATGAATTTGCACTGTGATAGTGTTTGTTTCATTTTCATTTCCAGCTACTCAGATTAAGCAAAAAACCCCCCATAACACCCCACCAAAGTGGGCTAATTTTTCTGCAAACAGCAGAGTGGTCTAACTGCGTCTGTGTGTCCATAAGGGACAGCAGTGGAAGACTATGGCACAGCCAAGAGCCCAATGTGCATGGCTGTCACCCAGGGTGGGGGATCCACATGTTCAAAGCTCACACTGAAACAGAGGGGGAGAAGAGCTGGACTGCCTTTCCCACACTCCCTACAGGTGGTCTCACCACCTGGCTGTTCATCATCCCTGCCCAGCTCTTCTCCAAAGTAATTTATTTTTGGAAATGCTTATGCCTTGTTCTAAGGTTGAATGAATTGAGTTTTGATAAGTTTCTCCTCATTTCTCAGAGATGTTCATTTCCCATCCAAAACAGGCAACCATGAACAGCAAGAGAGGACATTCTATCCATGTGGCACCTCCAGTTCCCACTATCCACAGCAGTCGTAGCAGCATTCCATTTATAATTTATAACAGTTTATAAACAGATTAAAAATAGCAAAAAAGGGTTACATATTTAAAATAGTTATTATCAAAACAAAACAAAAAAAAGAACAAAAAAGTTCTCCATTTTGGATTATCTCTAAAAGCTTATTTGTAGCTGCATCACCTCAGTTGGGCCCTCTTTTTAAGCCCCTTGCAGTTTTTCATCAATATTACAGCAGTCTCTCCCTCTGTTTTCAAGTGTCTCCAATCAACATTTAGTTCCCCACTGCCACAAATCTCCCCAAAACAGCATGCCAGCTATGCAAGACTAAAACAAAATTTCATTTTTTTTTCCAGCTACACTTGCAGGAAAGGGATGTCTCTGAACAGCTTCTGTGCAGTCTTCTAAAGCCAGTATTTTTAATTAGGCTTCCCTGTCTTGCCCGACATTCCATGCCTCCTTTTTGTTTGGCTGAGGTGGGACGAGAGCAGCTCTCTCTGTAGCTGCTTCAGTAAATGAAAACACTGGACTTTGCAGTATCTGGGCAGGTCAGCATATGGTCAGAAATGAGTTTCACAGCAGGCTGTTTTCCCCACCAGGCGATCTTAATGTGAAGAAGATCGAAAATCCCTACGAAGGGACACGGAATCTTGTGCCAGGGAAGCAAGAGGCTGCACTTGGAAGTGGCTGTCAGCGCAAGCTTCATGCTATTTCCCTGTCAAATAATGGCTCATCCCCTCCTACAAACAGCTTTTCCATAAAGCTTTTAATTTTATCTCCCATAGTAGGCATGAATGGGGTGAGCTCTGACTCGGTGAACTGAAAATGTAATGGGCTTGTCTCATCGCTTTATGGCCAAGTTTCATTCAATTATTATTGCAGAAAAGAACAGGATAGAGTTGAATCGAGTTACACTAATAGATAATAAATGTAAACATAACTCCAGAGTGCCATTTACTGACTTTAAAGACTACTCCTATAGCAATCACCTTCGTACAGCTCTTGACAGAATCATAATGGTGATAAAACACATGGAAGCATAAGACTATTTAAACTCTTAACAAAGCCATGATAATACTAACAGTAAGTGAGCAACTCCCATAAAATATCATTTAATAATCACGCCCTGATAAGATTTAAAGTACATATCGCCATTGTTATATGAAAAAAACATTAAAGGGTTTTTTCTTTAACACATGTAGCAACCTAACAGGTTTTAATTACCACACCTACTTCAGTGACGAGCTGTTCCACTCAAACACCCAAACATAATATTTACAACGTTGTGTGGTTGTTAAGGATCTTGATGATTGATGGAACCCATTGTGTTGCCATCTTAATAACAACAAATGCAAGTGATTACCAACACGGAAGAGAGAATCTGTGTTTTTATTTTACAACAAAAGGCTGTCCTATAGGGACTTCTTTTTCAACATAAACTAACAAACCTGTGCACATGTGAATGCCCTTTAGAGCTTGGCACAGAGAGTCAAAAACAAAGCCTCTGCTGCTTTAAGGACAATGCATTTTTTTGTATTAGCTTAAGAGAACATGAAAGCTGTCAAAAGAGCTGCTACAGTTTTTCACAACCCTGCAGAATTCATCTTGACCACAAGGATATATCTGAAAACTGCATCAGAAAGATAGGACAGATCTTGTTCCAAAAAAAAAAAAAGAAATAAAGAAAGCAATTGAGTCATTGAGTCAAATAGGAATATAATACATTTCCTGGCATTGCTACTGAATATTTATATCACTGACGAATGAGACTACAAACGAAGTATCTTAACATGAAGCTTTGCCTTGTTAACTGCATGATATGCCAAAACACCACCTACTGTAAATCACACAGTTTAAGACCAGTATTTCTTGTTTAAACATGCTACTTGTTCAGCAGAATCACTTGTGTGAACAAGCATACATTAATGTACACTAACTAGAGCAGTTTCACTATCCATCTGATAAAGTATAATTTAACAACCTCATTATCAGCATTGTAATTTTCAGACTGCTGAAATACCATATTCGTTGCAAATATTATATGGTTGAAACACTGTAACAACATTGCCCATTTGACACTTCTGTCAGATAAAATGCAGATAGTCATTTGTGCATTGATGAACATGCTTTTAATCCTATAAAGAAACTTTCTCTGTCAAATTATAAGCGTTTCAGCAGTTGACTTATGAACACTATAATTAAAATCCTTATGCCTTAAAGAAAAACAAACTTCATTATAACAACAGCTTTCTTTCACATTTTAATCTTTTTATATTTGGAGTTTGCTTTCATGTGCTGCTATTAGCTATCAGTTCAGCATGTCATTTCTGGCTGCCAAAACCAAAAAAAGAGTATTTCTCTCTATAACCTGGTCAAATATCAAAGTCTAGGTAAGTACTGAAAGGATCAATGTTTATTTAATGCTTCCACAATGCATTTGTGAGGAAAAAAAAATCTGTTAATTTAACAGGTCAAGGACAAACATCATACAATTCAGTGCTTCCTGTTTCTAAGAAGGCCAGAAATGCTGCAAAGTCTGCCAAAATATTTCTTTTCCTCCTGTAACTGTCAGAACCAACAGTTTGAGGAGATACAATTTGGGAAAAAAAAAAAAAAAGAAAAGAAAAAGCTGCACTTCTGTAGTGATTCTGGTTCAATTTAAATTTCAGGCAGATTCTCTAGAAGGGGAAGAGATTTCTACTTTATCTGAACAAATTAATGCATATCATCCATTCCTTCTTACAGCACCCATCAACAAAGCAGCAGCAGGTTTCAGCTTCCTAAATTCAATGCAATTCAAAATTACACAGAATTTACACTAGAACCACCATAACTGAAAATTATGCAGTTACACATTAGCATCACTTCTCTAATCTCTGTTCCTAAATCCCAGAAAAGAACAATTCATTTACAAGCTAAGCAAGTAATCTTGAATCAAATCCTGAAGCTTGTCAAAAGTAGGATCATCTGAACTATTCAGTAAGAAATTCATCTGAAAAGAGGCAAGTCCCAAATCAAGTCTTTGCTGCTGAAGTCTGGGTCCCTTTCACATAGCTTTATAACAAATCTGTTTTAAGTGTTACAAACATCTTGGAAAAGAAATTAAAAGGAATAATGGCTGAAGAAGGTTTTCCTGGTGGGAATCTTCTGACTCTAGAGGGTTATCTGACTTTTTGGCCTTTTCCAAAAGGAAAAAAGTTCCTGAACTCAGCACTACATGAAGCTGAAAAGCTTATTGTGTAAAAGATCAGGAGAAAATACTATTCTTGCAGACAATTAAGACAACTGAATGGAACCACAGTACTATTGCTCAGCGGAGAGGTTGAAAATTTACTCCTCAAATATCATCTCCAAAAACAAAACAGATGAATTTTGTTATCCTTCTAAGAAGCCTCTGTAATGCTCAACTGGGATAAAACAGATCATGCTGCCCTCTTGTGCTAGACATGCACAGAAATCAACCCCTTTTTATTCCTGCAAGTGACATGTGAAGAGAAATATATAAAGCATTCACTACAAAATAGGAAACGTCCACATCTTCCTACTTTACAGATACTTTGACATTCATGTCATTCCCTTACTGGGATATGGGTAGGTAGAAGAGCAAAGGAAGTTTCGAGAGAGCCAAATTCTACACACAAAAAAATAACTTCTATGAACAAATGCAGACAAGTCAGATGTAATAAAACCCAAAATACTAACAGTTCAACTACCCATCAAGCTTTCACAACAGCTGTCTAAGTTATGCAGTAAAGATACCTGCTGACAAATTAGAATTTCAGTCATAAATAAATGGCAATTTTTTCTGCATGCTGGATAAGACAATGTACTTTGGTCACTTAGGATTATCAGCTCAGTAGGGTTAGGCTAAACACTTAAGAAGGAAAAAGAGAGACAGTCATTTATGAATAAGGTTATTCCAGTGCAAAATATACAGTAAAGTTTAATTCTTTTTAAACCTAGGCTGAATTTAAAGGTGAAATCTGTGCACATACAAATATTTTTGGCTAGGAAGGGAGACAAGAGGAGGATCATTTTATTCCTTTTCTCTCTCTGCTATGTAATCCAGATTCCAAAAATACATTGACATTCTTCTATCATCTGGATAAAATGCTAGTTACTATTTCCTTTACAACCTACCCCTCCCCATATATTGCTAATGCAATCTGTAAAGACAGATCTTGGGCTTATGCCTAAACTGATTCACAAAGCACAATTTTTTTAGAAATAAGTCATCTCATTTATTAACCAAGACTGATTGGATCTACACTGTTGGGAGCTGACAGACGTGTCATGATTCACCACGCATTTCCATTTCCTAATGTCGACTCCCTGATGCTCCTCGTTACTCTGCTTCCCCAATAGGAACTACCAAGAGCTTGGGATGTCTGTTTATTTAAGTTACCTACTCAACTCTGGAACACAGCTCACCGTGTGTTAAAAATACTAGCCGTGGCATTTTTTAATTACTGATTCTTTTTTGATAAATAAAACAGCAAAATTCAGTTCAGCAACTGCTTCTGCTGAGGTCTTAGAGACCTCACACTAACACTGAGAACATGCTGGATGCTTAAAACAGATCTGACATTGCAATATTAGCTTTGCTAATATGGGACATGATAACTAATAGTTTTGTTTAGCTATTACAATCACAGGCTAGAAAAAACCACATTTAATAACTTCAATTTCTTTTTAGTATGTCTTTCACAGGCATATTAAAAAAAAGATAGGGGGAAAAAAGCATCCCACCTCAATGCAAGAAATAGCATGTGAAGGTCTAAAGACAAATAAACAGTAAAAATCCCCTGTAAATCAGACAATGAAATACAGATATTACAAACAGATTTCAGAACTGCTAAATGCTGCAATTCTGAAGGAGAACATTGTCTCATGTGTCATCTTTTTTCTTCTCTTTTTTCCTTTTTTAAATAATGCAGAGATCAGAACAGCAGTTCTTTTGCATGCCACCCTGACCAAAAGAAAGATGAAGGGAAATATATGCATCCTGAAGTTAATCCTCTATTATAAAATATCTGCTGATTAACAGAAACACACATCTAAGTCACAACAGTGTGTGAATACCAGCGACAGGCAGATTTAAAGAATGTCAGTTTTACAATGCACTGCTAATTAGAGCTTCACAGTATTACAGAGCAAACTGGTGTTACTCTACATTGTTGCTGACATTCTCTCTCTAGTTCTTGGTTTGTTATTATTAATCAGATTTATGGGTACTCTTACAAGACCACTATGTATTCCCTCAAAAATGAAGTTACTGAGTTTGCTGCGCACACATACACGAGAGAGAAGAGGAAAACCCCTGACACATCAGCACTAAGATTTCGTCTCATGCATGTGCTCTCACTAGCTCCCATTTCCTGAGCTTCCCTTCTAAACCTTTGCAATGGCCTTGAATTTACATTTCCACACACTCACGGTACAGGCAGGCCATGTAACACAGCCCTAACTTTCTGCAGTGGTAGGGGTATTCTTTAAGATTAAACTGTACACATTTCATTCATCATATAATGGGCATGAATCTTTTCTCCACAGAAGGATCTATTTCCTGTAAATACTACTACTTTCTCTGAAACAATAAAGCCATCCCTACAGATCCTTACAATTAAATGCTTCCGGGAGAACAAGTTAATTTTTTTCCAAGGGAATGAAGACCATCAGGTTTCTGGCTCTCACGTGAAAGACAAATCTTTGGCTAGTCAATCAGTACCACCACTTTCCCACTCTCTTCATTCTGCTCCAGCTTTTCTCTCTCCTTTCTTTTGAAGAACAGAAGGATGGAGATGGCAGTTTTACAAAATGCATTCACACACATTCAGCATATGGGAGACTGCCTGTGAAACTGCATCAGAACAGCAGTGCAAATACAGGTCCCAATACAACACCAAAGCTACAGCTAATTCATTGTTCTGTAAGCTGCATTTAAAGACAGTAAGCTGAACCATCAATAAGCACTTTGAGTTTGAAATTTAAAAGTACTACACTGTAAAGTTTGAAATGTTTAAGTAAAATTTAGATTTAGAAAGTCCAAGTAAAAGAAGCAAAACAACCCAACAGAAGTGCAAAAATACCATCAAATTGTAATTGTCCAGAAATGGTACAATTTGTGCAATCAAGGAGATGCATTAAATATTCATGGGTTTGTTTGGTTTTTTATTCAATGAACTTACCTATAGGATTTCTGTCAAAAAACAAGACAGGGGCTTTCAAAATGGATTGAAACATTTTGTTGTGCAAATTCTGACCAGAACTGACAAGAACTCGAAACACCAGAAGACTTCTTATTATGCCAAATAGTATTGTAGCCACTGTTAAACCTGAAATAAATAAAAAAAAACAAACAACCAAAACATGAATAGAGACTCCAAAAAGATATCAATATTTCAGAAGAAAAAAAAGGTTAAAAATAAAATTGCACTAAAACCAAATTCTCTGGCCTTCTGCATATGGCAAGAATCCAAACTTAAGCCTAGGGGGACTCAGACTGAGTGCAGAACACAGATACATTTGTCACTAGCTTCAGTTATTATCACAGAATCAATTTAATCCATTTCTCTTTTTCTGTTTGAAAGAACTGGTACTTCATAGAAATGTAGGAAATGTCTGTTAACCCATGAGATAAATGCATATTGAAACTTTCTGCATAACAGCATTACTAAAAAATTCATTTCGCAGTGCCATGTATAATTGTGGCTTGCACAGGTCACTGTGAAGATTCAACTCTTGCCAGCAGGTATTAAACAAGTAATAAATACATGGCTATTTAGACAAAACCTTGAGTTACTCCCAATCAGCCCAAACCACTCATGCCATTCTTCCCCTTGTAAAACACACCCAAACACATAAATTATGTGTCTTTCACACTATGTAAGATGTACTCCTTATGCCACGTGAAGAAACAGTCCTTCTAGGGAACTGGTGTGCAGACTCTTTGTTCCTCTTCTGGGCAGAACCCTGCTTACAAGACAAGGGTGCTACAGGGCAAAAAACTGAAATAAATAATGAGATTGCTGTTGCTGGGTTTGATTGCATAATCTCCAATGTGGCTGCTCAAATTCCTTGTCAATACGAGTGAACAGTGAAGGTCTAAACCTTACATTTAGCAGAGCTTTCAGGCTCCTTGTGTTCTGCTTCAGAAAATCAGCATAGCTACCTCAGGTCTTGAGGACAAGCTGAAGTTAGAGCCCAAATATCAGCAGAAAACCTTGCCTATTCTCAGGGCAGGTTAAAATCATACACAATTCAGGAACAGCTATAGTAACAGTGGGAAAGAAGGAGGTTTTAAATTATGTGAAATGGTTAAGCTATCCCATATCCTTCCTTCTGTATCCTCCCAGGGAGTAAATAAAGGTATCATCACTATTTCATTTCTCTTCTTGCAGTTTATTGCTCATATTCTGTGAGGTGCTGTTTTTAAGAAGAAAGATGGTGGCTGGGATGAGAGTTTTTTTTGCCTTGTCCCAGCTGCTGTATTCCAGGCCAGGTAGGAGAAGACAATTTTTCCAAGAATAACTGCACATACCCAAACAGGAAAGCTGGGTCATGCAAAAAGGGATCAGGAGAGGCACGAAGCAGGAGGCTGTGGCACAGCCCATTCCTAACAGCAATCTGTGGGAGTGACATGAGGAGAGGGACCAAATCCTGGAAACCCCACATTTCTGTACAACTCTACTCAGGCCTGGAAGCAGCTGGAAGCTGTTGGCATGACCCTCCCAGAACAAAACACCTAAAAAGACCTAATGGTTGGGGAGAAGTAGAAACACAGCATGCTTCCAAAGTCCTTCACTTGGTCTGTCTCTGCTTTCCCTGTTCATGAGCTCAGAACCTCAGTATGAGAGAGACAAGGGCTCTTTGCATGTCTGCCTTATAGAACAGGTGTGGAACTGGCACCCCAGTTCTGGCCAGCAGTGTTCCCTATTAACAGCAATTTTACTCTTCAAAATCTTTGTTTCACAGAAGCAACAAGGACTAAGAAGGAACTACTACAGTGGACTTGTTTTTTCAAACATTGATAATCAGAAATAAAAATGTTAAATTGTTTTATACTCTTTAGGAGATTATAGAAAAAGGTAAGTTGGATTATTATGTATTCCATGTAAACTGTACTACCTTTTTATAACTTTGTCAACTTCACTTACAATTTGTGTAGATAAGTCAATTCTATCTGTTAATCCATTGCAAATATCTCACTAAGTCATCTAAACATTTCAATATAAAGGTAGCTTTTGTTGTTCTGCTATCTAGAGCAAAATACTCCTTAAAGGACAAAATTTTCACTAATGTGGTTTAGGCTACCTGGTTAGAGAAAGTGAAATTTGCCACATTTAATCACACTGTGCAGTCCACTGGAACAGTTCAGGAACTAAGACATTACACATAGGAAATAAGAGCCAAGTTCATCTGGTTCCTAAATTGTTGCTTTCCAGGCCAAACACAATGTTTTCTGTCAACCACTCAGATCACATGGATTCCAGAAAACAAACTAAACAAAAAATCCTGCACCTATTCTCTCACCCATGGAGATGTTTCTGAATACATTCAATGCTTATTCTTCTGGCATTCCACCTGTTTTCTCACACCAACCATTTACATCTCCATGAAGAAATTACCATGCCATACAAAACCGTGCATCACTAAGAGTGTTAAATAGCAGAATCTGAGAGCATGCACATGATTCTTCTGTGGCAATTTTTACTACATCTCAGAGCAGTTTTTCAAGATGCTTGGATGCCTGAATGCAAGGATCAACGCCCTTTTCTGAATATTCAGAAGTGTAATGCTACCTATTGAAATATATTGAAATGTTTTTTAACAACCTGCTTTGCATACCCATCTAGGATGCCTTTTAAAAGCTTGTTCTTTTTCTATGGCACTTCAGAAGAAATGTAGACATGCCAAGTTTTAGAACAGCACAGAACAAAGATCCATTTCTAATCCCTCTTGCCATCCATATAATGACTGAAGATTTAGCTCAATTACTTACTAATATATAGACAATAACCCCAACCTTAATGTGACTGACTTTTTAGATACTCAATTCCTGATTTACTTTCCAAATCCAGCCAAAGCAATTAAAGACTCTGCATTCAACCTATTTCTTCTGTCAGATTTATTTTACTTATTGCAATCTATTTAATCAGAAAACAAGACTCAGGCTTTTAATCTGTTAAGACATTGCTCAGTTACTGCTAGAAATCACATTTCCCCACACATTGGTTTGCACTTCTCAAAAATCTTTATCAGATAATAAATAGTTCTTAGACACAAACATACACACACACACATGCATGTGCTATTACCTGCATAAATTCCCAAATAAAAGTTAAGGTCTAGATGATCAGGCACATTTGTTCCATTATTTCCATTTGTTGTGAGATTCAACTTTTCTTGATGATTTGCCCTGTGGAAATGCACACAGAAGATAACCATCACCAAATAAGTGCATTTAGCTGTTTCTAGATTCAATTCTTTAGTTGACATCTTTAGTTCAAAAGATCTCATGTATTGATGCTGTCATGCATCACAACATGAACAGATGCAATTACAGTCTACACTTAGCATAAAGTTTAAATTTTTTTCCCGAAAAAAAGAAGTGGAAATCAGAGGAAGATCTGAACTATTCTAGAGCAGGTTCCATTCCTCTTCAACTAAACAAACAGCACTTGGCTGAAAAGGCAGAAACAACCAGCCACTTATTATCACCAACTTACCAATAAGAAAGCCACCAGTCCTGGAGCACATAGGCCACCTTGAGCAAAAGAAGCAAATACAAGAATCATCTCACAAAATTAAAAAAAATTAGAAAATTAAATTTCCTTGCTATTCTTTCAAGCTCTCTGGGAAAACATCACATATTCAGAAAAGTATGCCATCCAGTCTTTCAAGACCAGCAGCAATTTGCCAAGCACATTAGAAGGTGCTCTACAAAGAAAGAAGTTACCTTAAATTACCTTACATGTTAGCAAGCTAAAGGAAAGCAATACACTTTAGCAAACAAAATATAGTAGCTCTTCTTAATGTATGTTAATTGAACTTTAAAGAACTCATTTTCTCAGTTCCTAAATTTGCTACAAGAGATATTCCAAAATGCTTTTTGATTAACAAACTTTCTGATGTTACCAGTCCAGAAATTTGTGTTTACAGGAGATAATTACCAGAAACAGGGTTGAAGGAGGATGAGAGAGGAGAGGGAGGGAAAAACTCTTTCTGCCACCTTCCTTCTGTGACAAAAGGTGACTACAAACATGTAACAGGGTTATTATCTCAAAATACGCTTCTGTTAATGTGAATTTGAAGTTGTGGGCAGTCTACTACAGAGATCTGATCTTGCTTAGTTATCTTTCCAACAGACTCAATTCAAGGACTAGCAAGAATTACGATGTTAAAATATACAGACTATTTTCTAACAGCCAAGAAAAATCATTTCCATGAAATGAATTTGAGCCTTCTCAGCAAGAAACAGAGAAAAAGGTTCACAAAAGGTATCCTCACTCAGCTTCCTCAGCTCACCATTGCTTTCAGTAAGTTTGTAAATAACTTCGTTTAAAAACTCATTTACATACCTGCTACAGTCTGCATCACACAAAATATTTGCCTATGCTCTTCCTGACTTTCTCATTCTGCTAAACAGTGACCCTCCACCTAAACTTTTCACATGATCTGCACTTACCAACAGGTGAGCTGCTCTTTGAACACTTCTGCCAGGCTCTGTCCTCCCATACCCAGTACATCTCTTTACCCTCCTCAACTGGAAACAGTCTGACTGCTGTTTAACACCACTTTTATACACTTTATGATTTTCTTCTCTTTCTAAACAAAGTACACTGGCTTATAATTTTCATGCCATGTTGTCACCAAAATAATTATTTTAGTGAAGTATTAAAATTGTTGGAATAAGGATCAGCGCAAGACCTCTCAATGCTGTAGCAAAAATTTCATGCTGACACTTGGGTACACTACAAAATTATTAAAGAACACCCAAAACATTTTAGATTAAACATTACAGTAACAAGTATGCACTGTATAAAAAAAAAAAAAAAGGCAGAGGGGGGAAAACCTCCCAAACCCTAACTACATTTAATATTATTTGTGGTTTCCAACAACTTACCTGTGCCAAAATATTAAATAATAAGAGTATAAAAATCACAAAGTAGTTTGCTCCTGCAGAGAAGTATTTTCTGTAAACTTTAAAGTTTATTTTTCCCTCATGGCGACTCTCTTCTGGCACTGCAGCCAGTGCATTTTCACCCTGAAAGAAAAAGTCCATAGAATAAATCCCATTAACCTTGTAGTTACAGATTCAGACTAAGCCACTTGAAAGTCATGGTTCAGAATTAGCAAACAATTAAACAAGGAGATAAAGTGATTATGCATATAAAAACTTTTAAATATCGGCTATGACAAAAAAAATTAGTCTCAGTGCACTAATACTGAAAAATCTACTCTGCAAAGCAACACTTCAAGGATTTTATTAGGCATTTGCTCACCAAGTATACCACAACTTCATATATAGCCAGAAATATTTACTCTGACCGCTGTGTGGGCTCTTCTTTTCTTATATAGTACATTCACTCATAACAGCTCCAGAAATTAAGGCCTTTACTCAGGGAAGACTGTTTTCAAAATGCAAATGTGACCAACCTTTCCTTTCTAGAAAAGCATTTAAATTAAATACTCTTCTACAAGTATGTACCATAATCAACCAACATATATTCAAGACTTACAAATTATCAATAAAGTTCTAATTATCTCCTTGTAAATACGGACAAAGCATCTGTTAATAGGAAAATAAATATAATGACAAATGGGAAGTCATAGTAAGTAAACAACAGATGGGGGACACTAAAAACCAGAGAAGGAAAAAAGGATCCAGGCATAAAGAAGGTAAAAGAACTATACAAATTAATAAAATCAGGATTTTTTTTTTATTTTTACAGTATACACAATATAAAAAATAGTGTTAGTTCAGTGGACATGTAACAGTTGACTTTGTTGCCACAAGGCATGGCTGTACAAGAGCAGTGGAATCAAGAGACCTGTCAGACATGAAAAGAGAAATTCAACCTACTAATCCATAAAAGGGGAGAAGCCTATCTTTGCTTTTTGTTTCTCCAGTCACCACACCTTCCCACTTCTCCCTATCCCCATTCAACAGTATTGATGCTGCTAGGAAGTTTGGTACACCTCCATAAATTTAAGAGAATTTAAGACTGGAATTGCCACTGGGGCATTAATAATGTAAGTTCACTGCTTTGGAGCATAAAAGCATTCCTCAAAAAGGCATTAAAAAGTCTATAGCTTTTTTTTTCTTTTTTCTTTTTAAATGTCACTGCTTTTCATCATAGAGAAGAAATAGAGATAATATAGACCTCCAGCATAGGGGTGACAATCATCAGGGACATACAGGGAATGCTTGTTCCATGGATGCAGCACTAGCACAAGCCTAGCAGGGTTACAGGGAGCCTGCACTGATTGATGTGAATGCCAAGACACCAGCAGAAGGCAACCTCTGGTACAGAAATTTCCAGGCTGCTTTTGCACTGGGCAGGCCAAGGGATAAGGAGGCACCTGGAAGTCACACTGGCACCCTACAAAGCCTTCTGTTTTCACCACCAAAAGGGCTGGAGAGAGCAAGGCAGCAGTGTCCCAGGATCACCCCGCAGGCCAGCTCAAGATCATGTGGGTATGTTTATGGGCATGTTGATGCCAGCCATGCAAACACAGACTTTGCATAAAGCCACAGCTTCTACATGCACTTCCCAGAGCTCAGGACTTCAAGGAAAGTGTTCATTTCAGTTCAACACTGCACAAACACACCCAATACAGTGGGACTGGCCCTTCAAAGCACTGCTGTTAGAGGACAGGCTGAAAGAAGCACAGTGTGGTGGCTCTGGACTCACACAAGGAATACTCCCAGCACTCAGCAGAGCTGATGCTGAGCTGCACAGACGGACTCTGCTGGGTTTGAACAGCCCCACGCTGTGTGTGAGCTGCCTGCCAAGCAAAGCTGGGCAGGTTCTCCACAGGTGAGCGCTCACCTGATAATGCAACTCAGTAATCCCTGAAATCCCAATGCTGCAGGGAAAGCCCGTATCAAAATTTAAGTTAAAAACCAGCCAGACAAGAATCAAGACACTTCTCTCCTCTGAGCACTCACAGGTGGTTGTTCCACGGCTCCATCTTTCTGTGAGTGGACGGACGAATCCTGGGACAAGACAGAGGACTCCGAGAAGGTTCGGTTCCGGGCAGACTTCAGGTTGGGGGTTCCTGGAACTGACAGCTGTTCTACCACCTCCTCATCTTTTTTCAGAAGGGAAGCAAAGTCGATGCCAGATTTCAGGAACTCTGCATAGGTACCTTTCCCCACCATTTTACCCTACAATCAATACAAAGTTTTAGTACCTTCATTATATACTTTCCATAAAGGACAATTTTTCTTACCAGTCCTTGCTACCTCTGGGGTTCTGCAGTTGCTAGGCACACATCCCACTGCAGTAACTGGGCTGAAGCCTCTATGAGCTCCTCACTTAGAGAAGCAGAAACAAGCTCTTTAAGCTCTGACCAGACACCCTGTAGCAGCTAACAGGGCCAACAAACAAACAGGATGAGAACAACCCCAGTTACAGCCAGCGGAGAATCACTTCCCTGGAGAAGCTGTGGGACATGCCAAGCCATGCAGCTTCAGGAAAGCCTATTAAACCACACACACAACCATCAGTCTTTTTATATTGCTCCATCCCAGGGGTAAATGCCATCTCCATTTTCTGATCCTCACAGAACCTTACAAGGAGCAGCACCGACCATGTCCGCATTTCTTTCAGCTCTACTACAGACTCATTTCTCAAGAGCTACTGAAATTTTTCAAGCAATCTGAATGGAAAGAAAAAGAGGTACAGTGCCCTTTTTTGCACCATTGTGACATATCAGAAGTCATTTCAAATATTTCACTACCCAGCCTCAAAAAAAAAAAAAAACCAGGAAAAAAAGCCCCAACTGCAGTCCTTGCATTTTCCCCTCTGCCTCTCAGTATCTGGGTACAATGAAGATGGGAAGGAACCAGCTGTACTGAAGGCATGTTCATTCTCAAAGGCATCTAAGACTATTTCTCAGCCTTAATTTAAAAATTGATTTGTTGCAAAATTAACACAGTTCTTGATTCACACAGAAGTGTAAGGAACAAGAACAAAAGCAAAACATTAACACAGTCTCAGAGTAAATTAAATTTGAAGCAAGGGAAGGCTAAAACTTTTATATCAAAAACAGACAAAGTGTTTGAAAAAATAAGTACTACTAATGCAAGATTATTTACATGCATGATAAAATTCAGCAACAGATTTTTCAGGGAAGGTATTCCAAGAAAAATCAACTTATTAATAATTGTGAAACTTGAAAACCATATGTAGTCATAAGTAGACAGAAAATATACTTACAAACTAAAAATTAAAACCTAACTTTTTTTTTCCTCTTAGATTAAAAAAGGTAAGTATAGACATTAAAATCACTTACATCCTTTAAAATTAGAATCTGATTTGCAGCATGGAGATATTGCAACTGGTGAGTGACCAAAACAGAAATCTTCTGACGTAAGGCCTGACAAATACATCTGCAAAGAGATGGAAAGATTAATTAAAATTAAATGTCATAAAAGACTACTTATTTCTGGAAAGCATCTTCTATTCAATTTCTCAATTTTTAAAATAAGAAGATAAGCATGCTTACTAGATTTATGAAAACAATATAAAACCTTAACAAAACATGTTCCTTATTCAACTTCTTAAATTTTTAAGGTAGAGAAAAGAAATACAATTATTTCTGGAATGGAAAAAAAAAAGCAGGCAATCAGACATTTCATTAAAGTTGTCTTAAACATTCTTAACATACATGTACAAATGTACATGTCATAAGCTGAATTGCAAAGAGAATATTGTAAAAAGATTATACTAAAGGAAAGAGAAAGAAGGGCAAAATACTGCAGAAAATTATGGAGAAATACAGCCAGTAAAAGTATCTCTTCTTTGAGAGAAGCTTTCAGACCAGCTGTAACACTGAGCCACAGTGACTTCTGGAGAATTAAACAGTATTACTGATTTAAGAAAAAAAAACCCAAACATTCCAAAATAGTCCATAAGTGTTTATTTTTCCAACTGGTTCACTAAAGCTTAGTTTCATCATCCATCTACTTTTAGAAGTACTGCTCTGTATAACTGAAGAACAACCAGATGAAAAGCCCAATTCTAAGTGAATCACGATCTGATGTGTGTCCCTTTCTCACTGATGATAGAGAGAACCCAAGGAAAGCCTTCTCAGCAGGGGATGTAACCGGTCCAAGAGTTCAGACATCTGCTGGAGCCAGCCCAGCACTGCCACAACTTTTTTACCTGCCTTTTAAAACCCAGATAGTCCCTGGGACTGTCCACTACTCTTCAGAGGCACACTTTGTTAGACTGTGAGCACACTTCATTCATGCAGGACAAACTGCTGCACCAACTCCAGTCACCACTGCCATATTTATTACATGCACAAGCACACACGCACCTGTGCACACAGTCACACCACATCCAGACAGGGAACACCCAAAGGTTCTTCAGCCTCTCTTGAGTACAAGAAAAAGTGAGATGAAGGGACTGTGAAAGTTCCATCCTCTTCCCCTACTAAGAATCAATTTAAACGTAAAAATTTTCCTGGCAGAAGTTAAATGGGTTCTTCTCCATGTTTAAGCTAAACAGAAATTTCAACACCCTTGAAAATGTATTCCAGGGACAAGCTACCCTTGCCATTTTATAATTTTTTTCTCTGAAGTTCAAGTTTAAGTCCTTTGGTGCAATTTCAATCCATTCCATCCCCAAGGGGCCCTAGACCAGTTCATTCCTGGGTACAAGGTCCCTTCATACTTGAAGTCCTTCTCTTCCAGACATGAAAGAAAAAAAAAAAAAATAAAAGTAATAAAGGAGTCTCCCAAATAGACTTTTCTTTTAAGTTGAAGATAGCTTTCTATTTTGCCTCCCTGCCCCGGACCTGAATGCTCCTAGCTACCTATACTGGAGTATGAAGCTGATCTATACATTTTTTGAAGGGCACAAAATTGAAACATTGTTTCAGCTGAGACCTTACATGTACAAAACATGAGTATTATTTTACTTGTACTGCCACATATAGCACTAGTCATAAATTCCAAGGCGCCATTTCCTTAACAAGAGCATGACATTACTGAGTCATACTGGGTTTGCCATCTACAACACTCTACACTTCCTTTTCCACGCTACTGATCCCTGCTCATTGTACCCTCATGGACTCAACACCTGGCACTTTACCCTGCTGCACGCACCTACTAATGCACATCCCATAGCTAAAACTTCACAAATATCTGTTTCCAGAACTGCCTTTAGCATTGCCTGGTTTTCCATCACCTGAAAATGTACCATCGATGACCTTCATACATCCTCAGAAATACCAGAATCAGGACAGACCTTCTAGAAATTACACCCTTCCAATCCAACAAAAATAAGCAAAGAGTATTTTAATTTAACAAACTTAAGTAACAGGATGCTATAATCCATTTGAAAAACCCACTGCACTTTGACAGCAAACTGCTACAGAATTGAAAAATAATTAGCTTGAGCTTTGATAGTGCAGAGCATGAAGCAGGAGACACTGAGAAAGGGGCCTACAACAACACAGCGCTCCCCTGCGCAAAGGAAGAGTCTTTGCACTTCGTGCATACAAATCCTCACTTGTTCTTCCTTCCCTATCAGTTCTGCTTTTCTTTGAGACAAGTTTTTCTTCAATCTTTTTTAAGTTTTTATCTCCAAGAGCCAGCTTTCTTTCACCTCTGCAAAATGTCTCCTTCTTTAATGATTCTACTTTCTTCCTTACCATTCTTTCTCCCTCTCCTTTTTGGAAGTTTACATGCAATTTTAACTTTACTCTAGTTAATACTTACATTCATTTCAATGAAAATAACCACTGAAATGAAATTAAAGCACATGCATAAGTGCTCACAGGCGCTTATTGTAATGTAGCCCTTTGTTACATTAATTTACTTCCTATATTTGTTTTCCTCTCCCTTCCATTTAAATTTAAGCAGTTTAGGGAGAAAACCCCCCAGTTAGTTTTGCACATTTCAAAATTTACAAAATTAAAAAAAAAAAGTACTATGCTTGCCAGAGACAAAAAAAAAAAAAAAACCCACACCCTACACATTCTACTCTGCTGTCTCTATTTCTACTCTGCTGCTTCTGTTTATATGCCTACCTTGATAATAATTTATCTCCATCTCATGACAAGTCCCAGTCACATATAAATACAACTGGTCCACAAAATCCATTGACCTATTCCAGGCACCAGGTAGCAAAGGATGGTGAAAGTACATAGGGAGATGCTTCCTCTGGCATCTATTTCCAGCCTCCAGAGTCCATATATTAGGAACTTTCTGAGCCAGAGATCCTGGTGTTTGTGAACTTTTTCTATGTGAATTCTGTCTGATACTAGGAATGATGATACCACTCCCAAGAACCATCACAAATTTAGGTCCTTTAGATCTTATTTTAAAAGATTCCTAAACTGTCCTGCAACTCTGTCTACTCTCATAAGCACAGAGGAGAAAGAGAAAAAAATCAAGCTGATAAGCAACTGAGACTTGTACACAGCTCCCGTCACTGAAAAAGATACACAGGAAGTAACAATACCTAGAGAAAGGCATGCCCCAATAGACTGATGAAATATAAATCTCACTCTTAAAAACATGACTTTTGAGTCAATACTGCTGGTGGGACACAATTTTATCTCTATCTAAAGGTGACCTGAAACCATATAATCTATAGCAATATATAGATAAAAAGGGAGAGCAGGAAATTCCTTGAGATCCAAGCGCAACTGAATGATTTTCTTAGAAATCCCCATCTGCTCCAAACTTCACCATACAAAGAAATGTGCTATTGGATCTGTGATGGCTGTCCCTCATTTTGAAACCAGAGGTCTCAAAATACTGGATTTCTTAAAAGTGAATTAAAAGCTATTTTTATTTAAATAAATATAAAACAAAGGCATCTTTCCACATCCAAATACAAATATGTAAAAAAAACATATAACTACACTGGCAACCCCCACTGGAAAAAGGCTGAAGCATGCCTGCTATTAACTACCAAGAACTCAAAGGAAAAAAGGCAACAAATAACACAAAAATAGGAAATCTTCAGTTTATACCTTCCAAGGAATCTGACCAGGAAAGAGGAATTAATTGAAAAACTGCCTTTATCTACTCCATCATGCACAGAATGACTTGTCTGAATCACAAAAAATTCTTAAGAGCCAAAGTCCTTTATTAATAATATCATGGTCTGTTTTCCCACTGGAGCTGGGCTACTTGCATTCTTTCTCATTTGAAAAGTATTTATATATTTTAAACTACTTAACTGCAGTAGCTGAATAGAATACAGAAAAGCAGCAAATGTAATGAACCAGTCATACACAATGCCATAGCTTTGGGGAATGACTAAGAACATACCTATCTTTGTAAACACATAGACTAGACACTTGTAAAAAAATAAACTTTAACATAAAATTGCAAGGAAAAAAAAAGAGCGAGTGAACTGAACAATATCCACTTCAGATTCTCATTAAAAAATCCCCTGTTTCTTCCATCTCATCCATTGTTTTAAGCCTCGTGGTTTGGACTCCTGGGGGAGCAGCCTGCATGAAGTGGTGTTTTGGACATTCCTCAGCGCCATCTTCTAAGAAATCATTCTTGCCCAAGTGCTCTCTGTCTTCTCCACATTTCTAGCACTATTTAGGAAGCACTAAAGTACATGCCTTGCCTTGTTTCTCAAAACAACTTACTGAACATAATGCTCTCCCCACTACCCCCAGTACCTTTACAGATTCCATGAAGGCCTCAGAACACAATTTCTGTTTGTAAACCCCCACCGCTAAAGTCTTGTGTAGGGAGGCATTCCTCGGTTTTCCTTCCCAGTACTACTCCACCCAGCCCATTTTCTAAAAAATGCTTTCATTCTACTTCTTTGTGTTTTGCTCAATCTGATCCGGAGTTGTGGAGAAAAAATGAAAGTATACAGAAACAACCCCAGCTACTTGTCTGAGTTTCAAATTCTCTGAGATAACCTCCTTATTCCTCCTCATCTTCACACACTTATCAGCAAAACACAGCGCAATGGCTTCTATCTCCTTTACGGTTTTGCACATGCAAAAATCCACACTTGCAGGTTTGCAGTAGAATGTAGATGCTGCCTGTGTCACAGCTCACACAAAAAGTAGAGCAAGCTGAAGAGGCAGCTTGACCTCCTTCACAAGGCACCATGGTACTTTCTCATCTCCCTCTTCATGAAGAGACCTTAAGACTTCAGGGAGAGACAGGTTAACAGCTCAGGTGGGTGCACTTTCAGAACTCTGGCACTGATACTATCAGATGCCAGAGTTGCAGAGAGATCTTGTGCAGAAACAGAAAAGCAGCAGCTGAAGCCTAGAAAGCTTCAACAGGCATTAAAGGAATTTGATAGCACATGAACTACAGAGGTGATGAACTCCATCTATCAGTTGTGGCAGCTAAAAAATGAACGTAAAGCCCATGCATCATAAAACTCTTGCTCCATACTAGCAGACAGAAACAAACAATAGCCTTTTGAAAACATCAGTAAAATAAAGCAACATGTTAAAGGGGTTTCAGAGAGTCCAGATTTGAAACTGCAAACATCCCCAGGATGTACAGCTTTCAAATTTAGATACTAAAAGCTTCCCTGTATGGGGAAAAAAGAATATTCGTGCCACTGCTACTCAGTGCAATTTCTATGACCATTTCTGCAAGATTTCTGCAAGTTTTTATGATTATCTAGGGGAGGACAGGAGAGAACAATAGTAAAACCAAATTAATTCATGTATTTGGAGGATGGAATTCAAAGGATGCAAGTATGCTAAACAAAACACATTTGTTGAAGGCCTGAACCAAAGACCACTGAATTTCATCAACAGAAGCTTTTCCTTCTAGTAAATTCTAGATTATGCCTTTTAGCATAGAGAGCTGCAAGCTGTGAAGAAGTAAGGACAAAACACTGGCTGGGATTAACCAAATTATTCTGATACTCACCTGTGTGTCTTAGATTAGACAATGTTAGAAGGATGGAGAAGAAGAAACTCACTGAAAAGGGGACCTGACTTTTAATGAACACCCTCCTGTTTCTTTGGAAATGGGGGAAGGTCCAATATCCCTCTCTTACATAGTAAACTTGTACAATCTCTTTCCCTCCATTTCTGCTCTCTGCTGTCTACTCTGCAGGGCACATGCCCTGTTTCACCTACCCAAGAGAAATTTCAAGAATCAAAATTGAAAATTATTCAACAGTTCTGTCCTCTCCTTTAGCCAGTTGAATTAAATGCTTATTACTAGCAAGTAAAGTTGTAGCAAACTAAGAAGAGATTTAAAATCCCACCCCATTTTATTCTTCACTCAGTACTAATATTCATAAACCCCATTATTCATAAACACCAATACTCATGTATAAAACTCAACATTTTCCTTAAGAAAATGGCACATATTCCCTTAAGAATATTTCTATTTATAATATCTTCAAAACAGAATTTTATAGGGCTTTTAAAAATAAAGAACGAAGTCCACAAAACATAGAGGGGAAGAAAAAAACCTGTGTCTTTCAATTACATAAAATAGGGGAAAAACAAATCAGAAAGTGAATGTACAAAGTTTTGTAAAGAAATCCATCTCCTCAGAAATGCCTTCTCAAGTTTTTTGATAAGGAATTACAATAAAACAGTTGCATTTTATATCAAAATAAAGCTGTAACATACTTTTCAAACAAATGTCTTCCAACTTCAGCATCTACTGCACTCAGTGGGTCATCCAAGAGGTAGATGTCCGCATCTTGATACACGGCTCTGAAAGGTTTAAAGAAATGTCAGTATAACAAAGCCTTACATTAGTTTACTTTAGTCTCTGGAATCTGACAATTTATAAATGTTAGAAACAGCAAAAACCACTAGCCTGGCCAGATTTACACGGGCCTTCTGTCCCCCACTCAGAGTAGCTCCACGATCTCCTATTACTGTTAGGTCACCATTCGCCAATAATTCCAAGTCCTGCAAATGTGAGAGAACAGATAAAAATATTTTTTAAATCATTTTAACTTCAAACACTGACAAAGCTGTCTCAATGTAGCATTTCTTACTTGGAAAGTATTAATGTAACACATTAAAATATAAGGTTTCATACTAAATGTAATATCTGCTGTTACTTTATGACTCTATACTTTCCACAAAAGGTAATTGAGAAAGCAGAAAAAACAGACGAGATCCTAAAGTTCACTTTTTCTACAGCTGTGCCAGAGGAAAGTGCACTACTCTCCTTAGTCTTGCAAGGAATATTTATTAGTGATTCAGAAAATCAAATTAAGTACTAAAAAGTCTAACAGTAAATTTATTAGTTTTTATTCGAATAAAATTAGCTGCCACAAAAAATAAAAACTGCATGAACTATTATCAGTAAATTATCTTGCCAATATCCCTAAAAACAGCATTGTTTTGATTCTTACTGCAATGTATTCTGGAAAAATAACTACAACATTCATCACACAGATTTGGTTAATTTGGGAGTTCAGGAGACTGTGGATAAAACAACAAAATTACACAGTGTTCCATGTAATATTACCATATTTCCTATTCAGGATGTAATACAGAAGTTTTACATCAAGCTACAAAACATATTCTGAAAGCTTATTCACAGTTTTTATAAGACACACAAATTTGCAAGAAAACTATGAAAGCAAATCTACCATCAATATGAAGTGGGGATTTTTTAAAAACTGTTTGCTGTCTTTTAAAATCATTAAAGCCTTAAGTTTAGACAACAGCATGACTGAATATCAGAAGGAGACACTAAAACTCTATCTGCAAAGTGTAAAAATCTTGCAAAAAACATTCACTACAGTAACCATCTGCTTTTCACCTGTGTCGCTGCTGACAGAAATATCATAACATGCTGCACAAAACCTTTTTAGCTGCCAAGCAAAATGTCTGTTTCTTGACAAATCTGGCTTAATCCTCTTCTATATCTCATGTCACAAACTCCTTTGCACACAAACCTTTCAAATATATTTTTCATAAAACTACTTGGGTTCAGCAAGTTCTCCAGTACATAGCCCTGAGGTTCTTTTGATAGCTGTTTGCAATGCATAATATATAGCAAACACATCATTTATTTCAAAGGAAAGCATACAGGATACTTATGAAACTAAAGTCACAAAGAGTGCTAGCTTGATCATTTGTTTTCTGCCTCTTACTGCATTTGCACACACCCCTACCATAATACGTGTGAAAAGGGCTAAAATGTAATTATGAAACAAAATAATAGGGAACAGCTTTTCCCAAATTTGCCAATGCTTCACACATGCTATACTTCCCCCTAGTGTAAGTTTTGGGAATTAGAAGAGGATCCTTTACACAAGGATAGCAAAAATAATTACACATTTCTGATGAGCATCGGGAATTATTTCACATGCTACTTATAACAATTCCATATATTGTACATTACAGCCTGTACCACAGGTCTGAAAGAACACTAAAATAAAAATAACAATGGAAAAGAAATACACAAGGACAAAGCCTTACCTTTTTAAGAGCACAGACTTTTAAAACATTTTCGTATTTTTCTTTCTCATATTCCTTGTCAAACAGTATATTACTTCTTACAGTGCCAGAAAACACCCAAGGCTGCTGTGAAACGTAGGCAATTCTTCCAGTAACATTTATTGAACCCTTGTCTTGAGGCAGCTCACCAAGTATGGCACTTAAGAGAGAAGACTGGAAAAGATTTTTAAAAAATAAAGAAAAGTTTAAAAGTTTGGTTGCACTAAAGATATCACAGAGACTGGGAAGTGTTTACTACCATGATGGCCTGTTTCACCTTGTGTCTCAAACTACTGCTAACAGTAGGAAAGCACTAGTACCCTTTTCATGCAGTCATGAAGCAACACACAAAATACTGCCAAGCTTCACATCACCTCCTCCCCACCCAGGAGGACATGGGCCTATCCTGAATGCCAGTATCCTGATGCAGAATTTGTGATTATACACATAAAGGAACTGTATATTTTCAGGTTTCTAGTTTTCACATTTAATAGACTCAAAAGCCTCAGAAAATGGTGTAAATATTAAGACTTACTTTTCCAGCTCCTACAGGACCAATCACAGCCAGTAACTCCCCTCGTCTGACAGTAAACGAAATCTGTTGAAGTGTAGGGGTTTCTGAAGTCTGGAGATTTGAGAAAAAGTCAGGATTTCTCAGTAATGAAATATAAACCATCAAAATAAGTATTTAGAAACAGAAAACAATGTGCATACATCACTATAAACAACCAGTCCATATGCCCACCATATTTTCAGGCATATGATTTTTGCCTCTTCAGTAATTCACAAACACTTTTGAAAGAACCTCATCCTTCACCACAAACCTGCAACACAGCTAAAACAGCATTCAAGGAATAAGGAGGCCAAAGGCAGCAGAAGCAGGGCTTCCTCAGAGCTCACATATTTGGGTGGCAGCCTCAGGAACACGAGCTCTGTTCTGGCCACCACACCAGCATTCCCAGCACAACACACTCAGCCACTCTGAGCACACAGACAAATGGAGAGCTGAGGCTCTCGGAGCCTCAGGAAAGCCAGGGCTGTGTTTGCTCTAGTCAAGGCTCTATCCAAAGTAAAACCATAAAAATGCCATTTGATTTTACACAATTTCATCTTCTATACTGGATATTCTTTCTTATTACCCTAGGAGTGTCTGTTTAATATTCCTTTTTGGTATGCCTATCCTTCACATTATGGATGAGCTTATGTCCCAACATATGCTGCACCTCTCCTTTCAAGGTTCAAAAATGCCTAGCTGTGGAAAGAAAGGATGCTCAGGTCTTTAACAGACAGCCATGCTAAACAGCAGTTTCTAAGAACCTGGTGCAGCTCCCTCTCATTAAAGCAAAACACCTTTGTAACACAATCTGCCTTCACTTGCATCTTTACCCACACTAAGCATGACTGACACTAAAATACAAACAGTAAAATATATGCATTAAAAAACTCCCAAAAGTACTTTGATTAAAGAACTAAACAAAAACTCAGCCTTAAGCTCCAAAAACAGAAGAGCAAGGTTAAGAATAGCTTAAAATCTCCAGCCACCTTTTGAAGTTCAAGGGGCTGAAAAGACCACCACCATAACTCCACACAAAAGATGACACAAGCCAAAAACATCCAGGGACTGCAAAGGAGGAAGCCTGCAATTCATTTCCAATTATTTGGGAAGAAACAGAAATCCAGTATCCATCCACATCTGTGATGGCTGGGATAGCTGGGATGGCACACACGTGCTCACTCGTGCCAGGAGAAATAGCTGGCAGGCAACCCCGCTGCCAGAGCTCGGGATGCACTGCAGGGCTTGCAGGAGATCCTCATACTGCCAGAAGCTGAACTGGGCTCCTTGTGCAGCTCTGCTAAAACACTTTTGCTGCCATTATGTATTTCCACAAGGTGGCACCAACGGGATTTTTTTCCTTTTCTCCGTACAACCCCACCACCCCCACAAGCAGCGCCTGACCTAGAAGTTGATTCCTCTGCCCGGAGTACACAGCTCGGGTCCTCACCTAAGTGCCAAGGTCAGGAGAACTCTACAAATTCATGACTGCCAAAGACTTTCTTTTTTTAACACAGTGTTTGTAGAAGAGAAAAGATCTCTTCCTAAATCAATGTCTATATAGAAAAAATAAATAAGCTTTCAGACACACAGGCCCTACTTCAGACCTCTTGAGGTTGTTCTTCTGTATTCACAGAAGCGCAAAGACATTTCCACCCACATCAAAAACTTTAAAAAATATAACATAAGAGCCAAAAAACATTACAGAAAGATTTTTTATAAGTTTTTAAACTATTACTGCCATACTATACATTAAAGCAGTACTGGAAGTTCTCACAGGGCCTACACAAAAGTAGTAATTCAAGCAAACAGCACAGCACACACACCGTAAGAAACACGATATTTTTCCAAAATAGCATTCCTTATAATTAAAGACAATTTGTCCTGAATTCACCACATCTATTTTTAGGCACTAAACTGAGGCACTTAAATTAGAGCATAGACTAATATTGCAGCTAAGTACACCTGGCAGCTCATTATCAGAAATGTCCCAGCTCCCCTGTGCCCTGTCAGCTTGCTGTATCTCTAACTTTCCTCCTTCTGCCTAACCTTGCATGTGTTGTTTATGGGACTCAGCTATCACAAAACTGATCTCATTAAAAGTGATTCATTTTCTATTGCTTTATCCCTCCAAGCTGCCTCACCACAAGGTCATACAAACCAGCATTAATAACAAGCACAAGGGAGGCAACAGACAGAGAATGCAAGGACGAGAGGACGCAAGAATGATCCCTTTCAAGGAACAACTCCTTAGGTGAGCTTGGGCAGACCTTACACATCCTACACACAAGAAAATGAAATAGTTCTGCCCACCTAAGGGACACCGAGATCACATATTGCATGAAAGCACTATACTACTTAGGCTTCTCATGTAAGGACTAAAATTACAAGGGATAAATTTGGCCTCAGCTCAAATGCTGAGATTTTCTGAAATCTGAAGTTGCTCAGTTGAGCAGACTGTTCTGTAAATTCAAGGAACATCAGTAAAATGCTGTATTAAAGAATCCATAGTTCCATGCTGGTATCAGACCAGCCTGTGGTACTCAGATAATACTTGCCTAAGTAAAACAAGAGTGTGACCAGGAATTAATTTGTTTTGTTTATCTTTTGAGAAATTGTAATACACCATGTTAGGCTGTTTTCCTAAAAGTGTAGCTAATAATTCCTTTTTCACATCAAGTGATTTTGGATTCAGGGGTTGCTTCTTGGTTGGTGTTTTTAGTATCGCTTTTGGCACACAATCACTAAAAAATAAAAAAAAATCAGCATCCTGTTGTAGAGTGTCTGTACAGACATCCAAAGTGTCTTGAGAAACCTAGTCAGGGTAGCAAGCTAAGCCTACTGCTTGACAAAGGATACATATTTATATTACTCCTTTCATAACTTGTCTCTGTCAGAACTTACCACTTTTTTTCAGTGAGCAAGTCTATAAAATTATTTTGCATCATTTTAAGAGTATATAGTAGAAACTTTCTAAGCAGATCTTAACAGTTCTGAGAGAAATGCTCTTCTCCCATGCATACTGCAATTAAATATCAAAATGGAAGTTACATTAACAGTTTGTGGATGGCTTGGTTTGAGTTTTGGTTTTAACTGAAACGAAACCAGTAATTCCAGTCATGCCACCCTGTTTTATGCAATATAAACAACTAGTGAAAAAAAAAGTCTTTTATGGGCACTTTATGCAACCATTTCCTGTAAATTGTAAATGGTGGTACCAAAGTCAGTTTGAGAAGAAAACAAAGATTAGGCAATACACTACATTTTGCATTAGAATGTATTCACAATCAACTCTTTCATATCTTTTAATTTTTAAAAGCTTGGTCAATGCCTCAGAAATGCCACAGAGAAGTCTGAAAAAGTAAAGCAGAATAAAATAGTAATTTTCTTTTGCAGCTAAGTAGCTACAAGTAGGTAGATACTCAACTTACATGTTTTCACACCTGATCTTCCTTGGGACACAGCACAGGTTGGGGAACAGGTCTTAGTAAGGGAAATATGTGATGTCTTGTTTGCATTACATTTATATGCAAAAGTAATGCCAGTATCCTGATCCATTCATAATTTTTAGAGCTTCCAGCACTTCTAATGGAGACTGAAGTCTCTCCTGTGTGAGGATACTGCCAGGTTTTAATAGCACCAATAATTTTTCACAAATTGTTGCTTACCACAGCAATTAAAGTTTTAAAACATAACAGTCAACCCTTGCCTTTATTACATAAAAGAGATATATAATAAATTTATCACACCTTTATTGTCCCTTTTTCTAGCCATTTTGGTGAGTTTGGTGCATTTTAAGTAGAAAAAATGTACAGCTCAACAGTCTCAAAATACAGAGTAATAAATATGTGCTGACTTGTCTCTAAAGCTTTCAAACCTGTTGTGATAAGTATAATATTGTACTGGTTCTAGACTAATGGACTGATCAAGCATCCAGTTCACAGAAAAAAACCCCACACAGTAAGGCTGACCTTGCTGTGCTATCTGTCCTTAATTCCAATTTAAGTACCTCAGCCACAATGCAGTGCTCCTTAATAAAAAAGAGATATTTTCCCTGAGAAACACAAAGTTTTTTATTTAGTATAGTATTGAGAAATAGCTGCTTTTAAGATGCCCTTGATAGTGTCTTCAGTATTATTCCAGAGTTAGCTCAGCATACTGAAAGGATTCTCAAACACAAAGGATGGAATATGAAGTATCAGCCCACCATACAAAAACACACTGCATTTTAGACTTCAAATGCCAACAGCACCAATACACTTAATATGCAAGTAAATTTACCTTATCCCAAGAGCAAGTCAAATCTTGAACATGAAGAATGATATTTTCATTACTGCCATGCAGTTGTGGCTTGAAGTGTGAGACCTCATCAAGCATCAGAAAGTTCTGCAATAAAAGAAAAGCAGAAGATATTGCCTAAAGTGAGACTGAGAATGGGAAAGTAACACATTTTTTGAAGGCAGCATACACAACATTAATTATGGGTTGGAAAAAAACAACCACAAACTGATCAAAGAATTGCATTTCCAAGGCAATGCACAACTACAACAGTATGTACCTGTAACTAGCTAGCTCTCCCTCCCTAAAAACCTCCTCAAGTGCAGACTTAATAGGAGAGGACTCTAACAACGACCTGCTCAATAAAGAATTCCAAAAAGAAATGGATCTTAAGAACCTGTCCTGTCTTTTTCTTGAACTGCTAACAACCTTTAAAATTGTTTGACTCCCTCTTTCCATGCAGAAGAGGTAAAACCCTCACTGCAACACCTTCTCATTCCACTGCTGGCAAAGGCTTATGTCATTTCATTGGAAGAATAATGAGGACACGGTAAGCAGCTGTCCATTGTCTCTATTAAGCATTCTTCAAGTGGCCAATAGAAGACAGAACACTCTCTGAACATTTCCTCATTTTAAAGTCCACGACGTGAACAAAAAAAGAAACCTGCTTACATCTGCAAAGCTGGCTCACTTCACTTTCACTACTGCACTTCTATTCTACATTACATCCCAGTCAGCAAACTCTTCCTTCAATTTGCATAAGCATGCACTTTGTACCATAGCCACACTTCTGCCTGATGCTAGATTATGAATAACCCAAACACGTTTAGAAAGGAAAGGGGCTATTTCCACAGAAAACTTTAAAGGTTAACAGCTGTCACACTTTTATGACAAAACCTAAAAAAAAATTCTTTCATCCTTTGACTCCTGGAGTCTAAGGACCTTAAATAGGCAGCAGCAGACAATCTTTTGGGAAGAGAAGGAACGATTTGATCACAGAAGCCAAGACTAGTTAACAAGTGCTCAGCTAAGAGTTTGCAGATGTGAGACAGCTGCTGAAGACTTACAGAAAGCAGTAACTAAGAGGAAGCAGGAGGAGGATGTCAGGAGCCATGGGAGGGCAGGGAGATTACTGCTAGGCTTTCCAGGCACAGAGGTACTGCTCAGACTCCAGCTGGTGGGCAATGTTATGGAGTACAGTGAGAAGCCAAGCATTTTCACACAGTGGTCCAAGGTGTAAAACACACTCTTTTTAACACCAAAGAGCATCAGAACAAGATGCTGGCTCTGTTAGACCAACATCAGCACTACCAATGCTCATTCTTACTGCATTTGAGTCTTCCTCCAGCACTGAAAGCAGCCACAAGAGAGAAGCTGAGGTTCACACCTGTCCTCCACAGATGACAGGATACTGCAGTGTAAAATATGAATCCTATAGCTCCCATTGGCCTACTTTGTTCTTCAAACCCCAATCCCAGCATGCCTGCATATCTGTACGCATGTTCCTCTCACTTCAGAAATGTCTACAACACCTCTTTGCCATGAATACCTTTCTCCTACATCTCAGCCCACCCTACCTCTGTATATAAACATGCCATGTTTATAACATATCACCTGCATACAGAATTCACACTAGGTTGGAAGAGACCTTCAAGATCATCAAGTCCAACCCATGCCCTAACACCTCAACTAAACCATACCACTGAGTGTCACATCCAGACTTTTTTAAAACACATCCAGGGATGGTGACACCACCACCTCCCCAGGCAGACCATTCCAGAACTTTATCACCCTTTCTGTAAAAAACGTTTTCCTAATATCCAACCTATATTTCCCTTGATGCAGCTTGAAACTGTGTCTTCTGGTTCTGTCAGTTGCTGCCTGGTGAAAGAGACCAACCCCCATCTGACTACAAACACTTTTCAGGAGATTGTAGAGAGTGATAAGGTCACCTCTGAGTCTCCTTTTCTCCAGGCTGAACAACCCCAACTCCCTCAGTCATTCCTCACAGGACTTGTGCTCCAAGCCCCTCACTAGTTGCCCTCCTCTGGACACGCTCAAACATCTCAACATCCTTCCTATGCAGAGATGTTCTGTTTCCAAAACAGGTTATTTCATCACAGATCCCAAACTGCAAAACCATAATAAGGCTGCATTTGTCAGTGACAAATGTAGAGTAAGAGACAAAGGCAGAGTAAGAGAAGGAACAAAGGTAGAGTAAGAGAAGGAATGCAGACCCCCTCCCAGCCAGTAACGCTACCTTGATCCGCCGGATGCTGATCACCGACTCGGACACTCTCTCCACGGCCGAAGGGAAGAACAGGGTCACTGTGAGTCTCACTGCTCCGTAAAGGGACACTGCCACAAACACCCTGCTCGCAGAGATGACGTTCCCAAGTAGTACATATGCCATGAAAGTCATGAACACTGTTATTTTGCTTGCCACAAAGAACGAGGCTAAGTTCAGTCCTCGAAGGTAAGAGCTTTTCATAACCATGGCAATTTCCTTCCTAAAAATGTAAAACACAAACAAATCACATCAATCTCTCCCATTACTGCTACCCTCAACAATAGGATGAGGGAAACCCCCCATCAGGATTCTACTTTCATATCCTTTCTTGTCCCCTTGCACCACCCCAACTCATATGCAAACAACAGTGAAGAAAACATTTTATATGGTAAATAACAAAACCAAACCAAAACCAAACAAACAAACCTAAAAAAAATCCCACAAAAAACAAAAAAAATCAACCAGAATTTAAGAGGCTTGGAAATTCAAAGGAGAAATTAATTATATTTAATACTTTAATAGCTACAGAAAAAAAATTTTTCAGAGTCAGAAAACTAACGTACTGATTTTTTCTTCTCTAGTCAAACTAGTATTTAAATTCAGATCTGAATCTGCTTCAAAAATTTTTGGGCTGCATGCAATAGCAAAGAGGAGAAAAAACGTGTATAAAGCACCCACAAACACCCACAAGTACCCACAAACTCCCTATCCTTCCAATATCAAAATCCACTGGAGTTCAGTCACAAAACTCATGACAAGACCAACACATACTCTGCAGTCAAAAAAACAGGGCAGTTTCCAGAAGATCAAGAGTTTGTCCATGGCCCAAGTATCTGCCATTATTCAGCTGCTGCTCCTCAAGCTATATCACAGGATTTAGAGTATTTCCTTTCATCTCAGTCTAAATCCTTCCCAGTTTGGACCCTGCTCCTGGTTTTTTCTGCTCTAGGAATTCTGGTTCATAAATTAAGAAAACACTGACCTGTGAGGCCAATGACTGTTCTGCCAGTCATTGCCCAAGCTAAATAATGACTGAAGTATTGCACAGACACATAAGTCTCCCTCCAGAAATGCAAAAGCTGCTGATGCATTTGTTACCAATTTCCATTTCATTTAATTGCAGTTTCCACTTCTAAATGACTCAAAAAGTCCAATCCTCAAAATGTTACTGCACTATCATCTTCTACAATGTAGATGCTATCAGGCTTACCTCCTCACTAATATAATAATTTTTCTTTATTAAGATAGCCAAAACAACTTACTCCTTCCCCATATAGTCTACTTTTTGTCTACTTAAGACTATCAAATATAAACTCCCAAAACAATTCCTAATTTCTCTTTCCACGTATTCTGGCAATTCTTAGAGAAAATGTTAATAATTTTGGTCACCTTCCACTTGGAACTATACACCAAGATTAGAAACTCAAGTTGTGATTATACAATTTGAAGTAAATTAGATAACCACTTAAAGAAGAAAAGGATGCAGGATGCACTACTGGAAAACTAGTTAAGCAACTTTCCCACTATATTTGCCAAATTGGCTGATCTGACAGACTTTTAAAGAGTTTCAAAGACTTCTTTTTTCAGCTTAAGGGTTCACCATCTCTAATCTCCTCCAGAGTACAGAGAAGGAACATTTGTATGTAAACTATTTGAATTGGGTCTAATTCAATTACTTCTACAACCCTGGATGAAACTCTTTTCCCACCCTTTAATAATCCTTAATAATCCTCTCATTATCTGTGGATAATCGGCAAGTTTTTTGTGCTGCTCTCCATAAATACCAGATAAATTGCAGCCTACCTGCAGGCTGCATATAATACATTACACTGTCTTGAGGCACAAACTTACACAAAAGGAAACTGATACAGACAGACACAAGAAAAAAAGAGAAATGGAGGAGTTCAGATGGCATCTCAGCCACTGTCAAGGGCCAATGTGGAAATACTGGACAATAAAGCATCTGGCTAAATTTAAAGAGTTTTAATTACAGTTTTCCACAACACAGCTCAAAAAAGGAAAGAAGGCTCAAGGTGTGTTCTGGAAGATCTCATTTCTTTCCAACATTAAAAAGGAAGCCTCTAATCCGTGAACACAACCCACTGAAGAAGCTTTCAATAAAGAAATATTCTCTCTGGGTCCATGCAAGACATTAAAGCTTCCCATCAGTCATGAACATTCAATCAGCACAGGATCCTATAATCCAACAGAGGAAACAATTATGTGCATGGGAAGGAACATCTTAGGGAACATTTGCAAGTTTGCAAGCCTGCACATGGATATAAAGGAAAAAAATTCCTTTCAAGAAAAAGATTTCCAAAATCAAACATTTAAAACTAAAAAAGTCAGATAATCTGCAGCAGGATACCAACTTTCTACTCATATGCCGGAGGGGTACACGACATGAAAACCAGTTTATAAGAAATATGCACCCAAACTCCTACAGTTAACTTTTAGTACTGAATGCTGTTACAGTGTCAAGTAAAAGGACAAATACTGACTGAAAATCAAATGTGTTAGGATGTTTTAATCTGATGTCAAAGAACCTCTGAAATGAAATGTCTTAGGATACCAAACTCAGCTGGCCTTGCCAGTTGAATGACAATGGAATTTCTGATCTGCTGTCTTTCTCCCTTCTACCTTTCCCAGGTGGCTTGAGTAATAAAAGGCATAAAAGGAGGGTAAAACTGCTGCATTACAACTGCTACAGCTTATTAGTTGCTCATTTTGAACACAACTGTTAAAAGAAGCATAAAAAATCCTGAATTATTGAAGTTTTGAGGATTTTTAAAGTTTTTTATTCCCTTAGAACATATATTCATTCCTCCACTGTTGCTATATAAAAATTTTAAAAAGCAGTCAAAAAGTGTATGCAAACTGCATTTTAAAGCACAAAATAAAGCATTTATTCACATGTAAAGAATGGAAAATGACACTGATCATACATCAAGCTGTATCTTTCCAGGATTACCTTCTTAAACCATTCACAAGTTCCGCAAATGATTTTTCCCAAGCGTACATCTTTATTATCTTCATACCGCCTATCACTTCATTCATGGTCCTAATCCTGACATCTGTTAAGGCAGCTGTCTTGCTCCTGAAAATAGGACAAAGGAAAAATCCTCAGATTCCCTAAAGAAGACTATTTATGAACACATAACATATGTATGAAGTTTTTGCCTTTATTTGTAAAGACGATTCAGAAAACTGTAATTGCATTAAAGGGTTTTCCTGAAGACCAGTATTTTAAAGCTGACACACAGCAGACACACTTGGTATGCTTGTGCTCCTGCTTCTCAGGGAACTGAGAGCTGATTCAATGTTCAGGACTATATGTCAGTTTGTGCAAACATGCAGTAGTCCTTAAACAATGTTTATCGCATTTAGAACTAAACAAAAATCAGAAAATTGCATTAAAAAGATTTCAAAATGCCAAAACAACCACCCTTGTCATAAAGTTCTTCTGATGTTGTTAAAGAAACTGGCCTCATTTGTGACTTTTTAGGATTAAATGTAGTTGAAGCAGAGATTACTTAATACATGAACCATAATTCATTAGATAATCTAGATATGGTTTCTTAAAAAAATATTTAAAATATTATGTTAATTGTAATTAACACTAATTTAAATATACCTATTTTAGTCTCACACTATGTTTCCACTGATGGAAAAAATGAAAAATATATATAATTAAATAATAAAGTCACCATTTTCATTAGGAAAGAAGCATTGAAAGCTAGAAGCCACATAATAAATGCATAAATCATGATAATAGATCCTATTACAATTCTCAGTTCATTCATATAGACAAACACTTTGCACATGGAGAGCTATGGTAAACCTTATTTTGATAAAACATACCTTTACCTGGTAAATTACTTATTTTTCCATATAACAATGCAAGTTAAGATTCAGAGATCATTAAAAAAAATTCAAATCTTTTTAGAAGGCATGACTTTTCAGAAGGCTTTCTCAGCTTAACCTGTCCCCTGAAAGATCTCTCTGATACACTGGAAAAAATCACCATAATTAAAGAACGCAAGCTGAAAGAATTTCAAGCACCTACTCTTCATTTTAAAAAACTTCCCAGCACCAGCATTCCATAAATGTTAAGATGGCTGAAGCAGGGTATTAAAAAATATTTATACAAGGGAACTAACAAAAGGCATTTAGAAGCTTAGCCCTAGTATAATCATGGATTCATAATAACACTGAGGAAAATAACTTAGACTAAACCAACCACATCAACATGGAATGAGATTATATTTGCTACTTCATCCTCCCCCTTTTTCAAAAAGAAACAGTAACAGAAAAACAATTGCTTCAATAATGTAATTTCTTCCCCATACACACACCACCACTGGAAAAGCATGTGTTGCTCATGGCTCTGCAGCAGCAAACAACTCTCATCTACAATCCTGAAAAGTCACCTAACTTCCAGGCTTTGTCTCCACATAATAGAAAGCTGAAGATGATAGATTAAATAACAAAGTTAACAGAGGTTTCTTTTTTTAAAATGGTGTGGCTCAAAAAAGGCTGTAGTTGTCATAAACCATTTTTCAGTTTTCCTGCTGAAATGTGATTATAGTAACCATCCTGTTTCAAATTGCTTTAATATGCTCAGGAGGTTGGGGGAGTGGTCTTCTTAAAATTTTTTCAAGTTACACTCCCCTACTTTGCAATAAGCATATTTTGTACATACAGACCAGAAGCCACAGGCTCAGTGATGTTGTATAATGGCTTCAAGTATAGAGACATCCAGTGCATTGATGGTAAATTACTGCAGGAAAGACACGTCCCTGGTTTCAAAAATATTAAGTTCAGAGTACAAACAGATTGGTCCAATACATGCTCACATAGCATGTCAATAAGAAAGTGCAGTAAGAAAGGAACTGAAAATTTTTGTCTGAGAAGACCCCTCTATGATACTAAAAACATTCCACATTAATCTAGCTACAAAATTCCTTTTTGCTTTCACAAGGCATATTTGGTGGGTTTTAATTATGTCTGACACAGCAGTTAGACACAGTTTTTATCTTCAAGAAAAAGGGCTTTAAATAAAAATACTACAGTTGCATGACTAAGCAATGAAAGCATCCAGCTCTTGTGAATAAAATACATATAAAATGGTCTTCAGTCCAATAACTGAACTGCTTCTCAAATAATATAGTGGGTCATGAGCATTTTGCACAACTTCTTGTACTTGTGCAAGTAAAAGCAATGCTGCAGAGTGCAGTGGATACCATTCCACAGGAAACCAAATCCGTATCTGCAAACTCCCAGAGCACTGAGGCCAGAGGCTGCACCATGAACTGGTGTGCGCACATGTTGACACGACTGAGTCACAGAACAATGCTGAATAATAGCACAAATTAACTGCCACACCGAGCATGCCTGGATTTTAGCAAAAGCTTTAATCCTTAAATTACTTCTTCATAGGCTGCCTTCCTTAAATCCACGCAGATTCCCAGCAAATGCCATATGAACACACTCATCAGCTCACTCAGAGCTAAAATCTATTCCAGTTTTACCATTAACTCCTCCTGTTCATTGCACATTTCTGTTCACAAAGAAAAAGATCCGTGCACATGGAGACAAGCAGAAGCTTTTCTGGTTAACAAATTCTTTCCTTTGCACTGCATCCAAACAAGTGGCTGTTACTGAATGGGTAAAAAACCCCAAACACTGTGGCACTGCCACTGATTAATTTTTAAAATACACACCTTCAGGAAAGAGATCACCCTATTGTCTGACCCCGGAAAAGTCCATTAATTTCTTTGTGCCTCAGTTTCCCATCTGTAAAATGGGGATACTAAAGCCTGCCACCACAGATAAAGCACTAGCTAAGCACAAAGTATTTTAATTACTGACTCAAACCTCAAAAACTTAGAACTAATGAAAAACAGCAATGAAGCAGCTTGATGCATCTGCATGTATATTGCATAAGCACTGAAAATACACATCGAAGAACATACAGGAAGTGTTCTACAACCGGGCTTTATCATAAAAAAAAGAACAGCCCTTAGAATTTGACAGAGAACTCTGAATGGATCATTATTTGAGAAATAGCCCTTGAACATTATTTGAGAAACAGCACATGAATGTAATGACTGAAGACTACCACACTGGTTACAAATGAAGATGTCTAGAAGTTGTTTTCATTTTTAATTCTCATCTCTCTCTTCATACCTGGCCATACAATGGCAATGTCAGGCTCAGTATATCTAGAAAATTTGTCTTGAAATACAACTTGAAAAAAAAAACCAGTAACTCACTCACAGAAATTTTACTTACCCGAAGAGCTAAAAGGAACCCATTCAACAAAAAGATGCAAAGAAAGATGCCTAACACTCCTAAACATATGTGTACAGAGTAAAGGAACACAAAAATATTTTCAATTAGGTGTAAAAGCCTTTTATAAAGTCATAATGTAAGTCAAGCATGACTAATTACACAAGAAACACAAAACCTGGATGCAAGAACCTGCCTCAACAATCTCAACAGAGGCAAGTCTTGCTGGGGTTTTTAGGATAAAGTTACAGAAAAACAAATTAAATTTGTCTGACAGTGGAAAATGACTTCAAACTCTTATCTCCACAGCCTAGAACCTTGCATCTGGAAACCTCATAACTGGCATCAAAACCACCATGATAAATTTTTCTTCCCTTCTCTCTCAGCTCCTTCCTTTTTTTTCTCTCTGCATCTTAGTGATGGAGGAGTGTAGTGAACTCCAAGGATACAGGAAAAGCTCTTTGGAGAATTGAATGTTGAGTCATTCTTGAGCGGGTGTTGTCTTGTTCTTCCTACTCAACTGTGTTGAGAACTTTTCTTTTAATCAGTTAAGACAATACTATTGTAACCCTTTTAGCTATTGGTCAGTTAAGGAATATGCTTAAACCTGCGGCTATTAGCTAGTTTTAGATCTATGCCAAGGCTATAAAAAGAGCTCTCTGTACCCCCTTTGTCCGAGAAGAAGAATCGCTGTCTCCTTCGCAGATCTCCTGAATAAACCTCACTGCAGAAATTCGGCGTATTTTCTTCCCCTCTCTCTTTCTCGTCTGCTTGCTACTGCCCCGGGCGATCTTTCTAGCATCTGAGCTGAACTCATGAAAGAGCTGACAATCACTATAAGCTGAATATCACTAGCTTGCTAGGAAGGAGCTCGGCAGCTTTGGCTTCGCTTATCTCAGTCATTGAGTCTCTGCTGGAGACTTGTTTTACTGAGCTAGCTGGGCATTCATATGATAATAGTTGGGCTTACTTAGAGAGGTTCCCGTCACTATTATTATAGAGGAGAGAGAGCAAGATCTTTGAACAAGAAACTTCCAGAGCCTCCTGCTGCAACACCTGTGTCACCCCAGGAAATCACACAGACAAGGGCTGACTACATCCCCTGTGGAGTAACCACTCCCCAAGAATTACTGCAGGAAGGCAAAGCTCAGGTTCCACAATTCTATGCCATGATCTACAGCAAGGTAGCTACAGAAACAGTCAGACTCTCTTAATGCAATGGATAGCTAATAAATAGCAGATATTTTCAACATGTTTGGATGACAGACCACTTCAAGTCCATAATGTGGAATTCAGATATCTCATATTAGCAGCTCTAAAAAACATGGGCAAAGATAAGAGACACTGCAAAAAAATATCACCAGACACATGCTCATACTCTGCCTCCACCCAAAATGCACATTTTAAAACCCAGCACGGAAAATAGCTACAACCCAAATGCAGCCTTACCTGAGGGAAGAGAAAAGCCTCCCAATGCAGGTCTGCACAGGAAGAAGAATAATCAGAACTGCCATTCCTGCAAGACACGATGGGCCTATTTCCATCCAGAGAAGAACTGTCACGGCTACAGCTTGAAGTGGTCCAGCCCACAAGAAGTGCAAGAAAATTGTTACCTAAACAAACAGTTAAGAATCAAAAATTAACTTTTGATCTTAGCTAACAAACTAAACCTCTAGTAACGTTTAGGAAGTACTTCTGCCTGTGGCAAGGCCAGGTTGGATGGCAAGCTGCTAGTGGAAGGTGCCCCTGCCCATGGCAGGAAGCTGGAACAAGATGGTCTTTAAAGTCCCTTCCACACAAAACATTCTATGTTAAAGAAAGAAAGAAATGTTCATTAGAAACATTTAATCACCAGTTTTAAACAAAATTTTCTTAACTCCAACCCCACAATTTCTTCAGCCCCTTGGAAAGATCTGTAAAACACTCCTTACTTGATCAAATTTGTTCACATCGTTTGACAGCAGGTTTACTATTTGACCAGTGGTAGTTTTCGCCATAGCTACATTACTGAGACGAAGAGCCTAAAAAAGTCAGAACAGTTCAATTTATCACAGCTTATAGAACAGAGTACACATATACACACAAGATACATGAATACAGTACCATGGCTAAAGCTGAAGCCACATATCACCTTTTGCCTGAGAGCACTGGAGCCTTAAATAAAATGAGGACTAGACTAAATATCCTAAATGAAGTCCCAAAGAAAAAAGTATTAAAAAAAAAGAAGCCAAGGGAAGGGCTGACTGTGGGAATAAAAGTGCCCTAACTATCTTCATGTCTGAAGTGATTAAAAATAGGAAAATACCAACACAGCAAGCCACTAAGCAAAAGAGCTGTAACTTTCCATGTGCATTGTTCTCCCCCTCACTATGAGTGTCTGTACAAAACAGGAACAGAGAACTCCACCTGAAGGCCAGATTAAAGTCAGAACAGTGTTTGGCCAATTGAAACAATTCTGTTTTGAACGTGTTATCAGACAGAAGGCAAAAACTCCTCAAGTTATTTATTTCAGACTATCTTTGCAAATCAGAGTGTCCCTTTACAAATCACTAACTCTAGAAAAATCGTAACTTTCCTGAACTATGTAAAATTAAGTTTAGCACATGCTATGAAAAACAACAGGAGTAAATATTAAGTACTTTTACACATTAGTAAAGAAGTTAGTCAATAGAAAATAAAATGTGTTTATAAAATACCCCCCCTTCCAAAAAATCCTATCTGGAAATATGCAGTCTGAACCTTACTGCAAAGGTCCAAACTGAAATTGCTCTAAAATACCAATAATACACCCTGCCTCCTCCAACACCTGCTGAAGAGAAAACAAGTTTGCAACACAAGTTTAAAAAATTATACAAAGCACGTTACATGTTTTTCTGTACAGAAATAGTTCGCTCCTCAAAAACACTTCACATTTTTAAGCAGCTCACATCTACTTCTCCCTCTCCAAACATTATTAGAGTTGCTTTTTGGCCAATAATCAAACCAAAAAGCTGATTGTTTCAAAAATACTGTTCCAGTATTTTGAAACAAGTAGAAGAACATCAGCCATCAAAGTACTATTCAAAGCATAATTTCAAACAAGGCTCCTTACATTTCTTGCACCTCACATTTGTGTTAGAAAGATATAATTAATCACAGAAGAATCCCAGCCCTAACTTAATTGAAACCAGCAGAAACATTGAAAGGCAGAAGCCTTCAAAACTCCACTATGAAATTCCTCTGACATTCCAAAAAATAAATCTAGGATACTGGGTATATTAAAGATCAGATTTAGTTATTTGAGAAAATTATTGCTCCATTCCCTGTCTTAAGCCACATGCTTCTCATCCACCTGAAATCCCCCAGGTAGCTGCCTGCTGCTATCATGTTTGCTCCACACCGCACATTAATGTTCGTGAGCTCTGAGAAAAGACATTAGAAATCCACAGATCATAGCAACAGGAGTTCACATGATGCATGTTTGGGGAAGTTTCCCATCAGGATGTGTTTACAGCACCTCTTGTACAACTTATTTACTGCCTGAGGTTTACCTGAACCATCAGAAGACCACGCTGGTGTCTTGCTAGTGACCCATGGCCTGGGTCTGTCTTGGACCTGCCACACAAGCACCTTCCTGACTTCTTCCTAGCTACCTTTACACAAGCAGCAAAACCAGTTTTAATATGATTCTATGAGTCCAACTCATTTTGACCAAGACAGTCTCAGGAGGAACAACACAAGCATCTGAGCCAAAAGGAGGGTGCTCATCCGTGACTGATTTGTCTTTTCAGGGAGGAGGCAGCAATTCCCATCATCAGTGGCAATGCAGCTTTAGTATTTCCTTGATTCCTTCTTAGGTTTGATTTTTTTTTTTTTTTTTTTTTTTTTTAAAGTGAAATAAGCCTTGCATTTTCCTGGCTGAATGGATCTGTCTCGACTGCAAAGTAGAGAGTTTTACTTCCATAACCAATTTTTTTACCAAAAAGTCCTGTTTTGGTACCTTCCTCTTTTTACTACATCTGATACATAGCCCCATATGAGCTGAGGAAAACTAATTCCATCCCAGCTAAAGTCAGCACACTGACCTCAAAGAACTTCTACAAGCTAAGTCTTAAAAAAATAAAACCAACAAAAACCAGTTTCCCAAAAGTAGCCTTTGATTTCAAAACCTAAGATTCTGAGTCATCATGTGCCAGATTTCAATTTAATTTTTGTTAGGAGTTTTCTATGTGCATCACTAATACTTCTTACTGGTAACAAAACTTCTTAAGTTTTTGAATACAGGGATTTTGCAAATTAGATCTGAACTTTCCAGGAAATGAAAAAGGGTCTAAAACTTACGAATTATAAACATTTGAAGTTCTCTATTAAGCATGCTCTCTCATCCAATCGATTTATCCTTACAAATCCAAGATTTTATTTTCTATGGCAATTAACAAACACTGCTAAAGTGCTGGTAAATAAACAGCCAAGTTTCTTTCAAAAGCCTATATGAGGTTAAAGAGAAACTAGACCTATTTATAAGCAGCACATAATGAAGACAAATTATTAGAAAGTTTTGTCAATGTTCTGCTGTTACCTCAACCCTCACCCTCAGAAGTAAAAATGAGGGCTGATTAATTTTCATTTAATCCCATCTCTAGAAACAAGGGTGCATATTACAAATATTTCTTTTCCAAGCTTCTAAGCCAGTATCAACTCAGCAACAAACACCATCACTATATCCATTTTCCATTAATTCTGTTTTGATAATCACTTTGGTAAATTAATACCTTAGAGAGATGTTTATGTACAAGAAAGCAATGTGCCATGCTAGAGCCAAGATCCCAGAGGATCCTTTTCAAGGTATCAAAAGAGGAAGAGAATAAATGTGTGCATGAAAAGTAATCCACTTAAAATGGGGACATTTTTACTCTCTTCACTTAACTGCTTTGTCCAAAAACTTCACATGACCTATACCAGTAGTATAAGTGTTCGTGTTAAGTTGATGGTACCTATGTTAAATGGTTGAAATAATGTGGATTTTTTTACATTCCAAAGCAACTGTGCAATCCTGATTCTTCAATTAAACTTCTTTGCTGAGGTCTGAAATTGTAGGTCACTATTCCAGCAGCACTGAAAATAGAAAGATGGGGCATTTTCCCTTCCAGCATTCTCAGCAGAGATTTCCTGCTTGGAAGGAGACAGGCTCACAGTTTGGGTATTGCCAACAGCTTCAGAAGAGTGAACCAGATATTTACAACTGAGCTGCTTGCTGCCCAGAGCACATCAAGGAGAGCATTTAATCCTGAATGGTGCTCAACTCCTTCCTGTAGGTAGAACTCAACTTCCCTTGCTCCACTTTCCCTCTGACAGCAGCTTCAACTCCATCTGTAGTTCAGAACAGCTATTTCTTGATCAGGACACAGAGACAGCAAAGAAACCACAGCTCCCTGAACACACATCCCTTCTCACATTTCACTGGTTTTAGTGGAGGGCTGCAGTACTCCCACAATAAAGCCAGTAAATAGTAACAAAAAACTAACTCCCTGCCTTTAGAATTCCACTTGATTCTGAACTGTGTCTCCTCTGCCTGCTCCTCTCTCTCTTCCTCCTCAAACAGAAGGGATAAAGGTGAAGATGCCAATCCATCCCTGCCTGCCTGGAGGGGGAAGGAGCAGGTCCACAGAACTGCTGCCACTCCCCAAGAGAACCTAATGGATGCCCCAAGGGAGGGGAGCAGCCTCTGATCTGCAAAGGAGACAACCTACTAGTTCTACATTGCTGATGGGATAAAATATAAATAAATCCCACCATTAACTACAACAGGGGTGGGGGGAAACCTGGACAGCAAAGCAATTCCCAGGAGACTGAGAGTGCTGCAGCAGATGGTGACATCCAAGAACCATGTCCTCCCCTGGGATCATACTGCAAGGCTGAGTAGCTGCCAGCATTCCCTGGAAGCTCTGTCCCTCTCCTGCTCTAAGCTGACACCTCTTACAGATCCAGCACACAACACTTCCAGGAGCAGTGCAGGGGGGCCTCCTCCCCAACAGCAGCAGGAAGAGCTCTTCCAAAACTTTAGGGCTATTTAACTCACCACCTTCACTAAGCAGATCTGAAGCTGTCATTCAGACACCTCAGCACCAAAGAGAAAGCAAAGCCACACGCACACATCTGAGGCCTGACACATTCCCCACGCATTAGGTCTCTACTAATGAGTAACTTCAATGGAATTGCAATCATGGGCATAACAAATAACTGCATTGTCACTGTTAGGTTGGACGTGACACATACATGTGATTAGGGTCTAAGAAGAAAAAGGTTTTTATTTTGTGTGTTTTCTAGCTTATATACTCTTAACAAAGTGTGATCTTAAGTCATTAGCTACATCACAATAACATATATTCATTGGTGCAAAGCAATTAACGTTAATATAATTGGCAAAAGTTTTACAGAAATTTAATAAGGCACGTATACACACCTACTTATGCACATAGTCTAGCTTACAAAAACTTTCATGTATCTTTTCTAATCTGCTTCCATGCTGATGGCCTTGTCTTCTTTGCTATGGATACACTCGAAAATCATCAATTGTTATTTCTTCTATTAACTCAGATTTGCTTGCAGGCTAGCTGTCAAGCCCCTGCATACTGCATTTTTAAACTCCCCTGAGAGAACAGCTGTCAAATACAAAACACAGCTGTGAACAGGTTTGCTTACCTTCCGATAAATCATGTGACACATAGCCACCCTCAGCTTCATGCCAGCCCTCTGCACATGGTAGAAGTATAAGTGGTGCATGATAGCCAGGATAAGCGTGCACACAGACAGAGCACCTGCATAGTAATATGCAGATGCCTCATCTGAGGCATCACCTTTTTCAAAATAATTAATAATTTTTCCCAAAAAAATTGGTTGAATTATTTTGAGGGTTTCCTGAAAGAGAAAGAAGGGGGGGAAGTATTAGTCATTTCCTATCACCCCGTGCTAACCAAGTCTGTACATACGCAAACAAGAGCCAAGTACTGCTGCAAGCCATATCCCTTATTATTTTGTCTTTATTGTGCTCTAAAATGTCAAGCCAATTTTTATCAACACATAATCCAAAAGAAACATGTTCCACATTAAAATTTAGCATGAACTTCAAGGAGAACTCTCTCTACCAAAAAAACTGCTTTGATATTATAAAAATTGCATGAGTATGTATTACACTTTCATTTTTTTAATGCCATGTGTCCTATAGAGCCACTTACAAAGAGCAAAAAATCCTCTTTCTATTAGGCACCACATTCAGATACATAAAATACAGATAAGCCTTACAAAGCGGGTCAGAGGTTTGCAATATCTCAAAAATAATGCACTGAAATGAGCTCTCTGTTCCACTTCCATGATCCTGCAGTCATGACTCAGTATTTCAGTCTCTGCAGGGCTATAAGCTCTGTTTTACCTTTCTGAGAACATTACCAGGTCCTCTGAGCGGTCCAGGATGGAGTCACCAGTACATGTCATGCAGTCTAAGTGGACAAGTTTCACATTGCTGTTAGCCAAGACATTTTACACCACTCACCTCAATCATTGTGAAAATTCCAAAAACTAAATAGGATTTCCAGTAACACAGAATAATGGCTTTTGTTAAATGTGGTGTTTTTCCTCTCTTTTTTGCTTTTTGCACCTCTTTATCCCAGTACCTGACAAACAAAGTGCAAATATGTTGGGGGACAGAAGAAAATCACAAGGCAATTACCTAGAATAAAACACTTTCAGACTAAGAGCCAGATTGCCCTGATCACCTTAATAAAATCAAATCAAACAAAAGGAATTAATCATGTCTTCTCAGTCATATAAACACTTGGTACCTAATATTACAGGCCTATTGGTTGCTCTTGGTTAATCACAAACAATTCACCATATCATCATATTTGCTGATGAGGAAGAACCCTTCCTATACCTCTTCTCTCAGTTCAGACAGTCACCACTCACCTTAATTAAGAGCCTCCTATCCTATGATGTCCTGACCATGGACTAAACTGAGGCAGCACAGTGTCTGTATCTATCCATATGCCCTGTGCTTGCCCAGAGGGGTTGTGATGTCCAACCCTTTCTCATGTCTGGCCCTGTCTTTTTTCTACCACATGCTTTTCTGAGGATTTTGTCACCCAGCACTTCAAACATCTCTCTGAAGGCGAGGATTCATCAGCAGAGTGGCAAAGACTTTCCATCACCACGTGTCTGCCCACAAGCAGGACACAATCTGTTCACATAAAAACCAAAGACAGCAATAACAAGCACAATTTTAACAAGAAAGTATCACAACTTCAGCAGACTTCTTAAAACACACTGCTGTCACAGAGAAACCTGCCCCTTTCTTCTGAAGGCTAAGTGTTTTCTGCCAAACCTCTGACCTTGATAGTTTGAGGGGTGAAATGAGTCTAAGGCATGAAAGGCAATTATTTTGCAACAAAGCACAAAAGTTCAAAGCATACAGATAAGAACATTTTTTAATTTTATTTTTACCCTCTCTTTTTGTTACAAAAATTACAGTTATTGTCTACATGCTTTGAAAACAGAAACTATGTAGGTTCTGCGGGGTTTCTTGGCTCAAGAGAAAAGACAACTTCCATAGGCAGCTATTCATGAATTGTATTCTCTGTTTCTTGGTCAAGTACACTGAAGAATTAAAAACCACTCTTTTTCTTTTCTTCTACCATTTCCTGACTCATGCAAGTATGTTCTTTTACTATAAAAAATCATTGGAAAAAATCCATCTTCCCTACAGCCAAGTCCCTGAACTGCTTGAAGACACAACCATGGAATTTGACAAAGCTCTCCAGCTACAAAGACATTAAAAGCAGCAACTCCTATGAGCTTATCACCAACCCTCTTTCCTCAGTTAAGTTATCCAGAGCAGGATGATGTCAGACCTGGCCATAACCTTTAGTTTCTGCATTCTTTTTGTTTCTTGAGGAGTCTCTCATCCCAATCAAACTATCAGGGAAGTCCATCTGCTCTGCCTTCGGTGGAACGGCAAGAAACAGCAAGGCAACACTTTCTTAATACAGAAGCCACCTTTCACTAGGAGGCATCTTGTCCTCTAACTATATTTAGCAGAAGATTATTTGAAGACAAAAATCCTCTCTGTTGGAAGGTTCATGACAATTTATATAAATAGTAATTATCTGAAGATATTTTCCTACTAAAATATAGATCCCCCTGAGTCTGTAACACTACACACTGGCACACAGTCCATGAAAAAGTACTTAAAACCAAATAAAAACACTTCCTAGGTACATGCTTTTAGCTGTCCAAGGCATCTTGCCCACTCTACCAGTGAGTGGCAGATTTTCAACATACATATGTTTATATATACACATATATTTAAAGGGTCACTTAATTCAGTTTGCACTCTGAACAAACAAGCAAAGAAACAAACAAAAAAAAAAAAAATTAGAAAACTTTTTTCTCCCCTTTTATACAGACCAATTTGAAGTTTCCACAGCTGTTTTACCACAGGCCAGAAGACTCACACATTCATTAAGGATTACTACCATTACAGTTGATGAAAAGTTGTCTTTTGCAAGCATTCTGCAAAGTGTCAAATTAATTATAAATGACATAATGGAAATACTCTAATGCAGTTCTATTATGTATAACTTGAAAAAATCTAAAAAGCCCTATGATAAACAAGTTTTCTTGGTTCTTGTTGCTCTAAATTTGTCACCATTTTTAACCTTGTTAAACTTTACAAGAACACCTTTTAATTTTAGAATAGAAATAAATTTTTACCTCCTCCAGCATTAATACAATAAAAGAGAACAATTGTGCCTTCCAACCCAAAGTATTCTACAATTTTTCTCCTTACCACTGCAACTCCTCTCCAAGCTTCTCTGAGGAATCTTCTGGCATCACTTTATACATATCATCTTCTTCAAGCTTCCGTTTATGGCCGATAATAAATAAGGGATTCAACCACCTAGTTAAATACAAATTATTAGTAAACTGACCAGCAGACCAAAAGAGCAATTTCTTTACATAATAATTCTTTTATCCCCTTCTTTTCCCCTCCTGAATCATTCAACATCCACACATTTCACTGTACTTTTATCTAACAATTAAGTCAACCACTATCTTGCAAATGGGAAAGCACTTGCCACTTTCTAAATTTCTTTATGCCCATAACACCTTACTCCCAGGCATCCAGACAGCCAGCATAACAACCCTTCTTGGCCCTAAGGAAATTGTTTTCTCACAGTGTTTCCTTACACTCAAGGAAAAACAGCATTCCTGTAAATATGAAGGGAAACAAAAGAACTTAACCCAACTATTAAAATATTGAAAGCTGTAAATAAAATCGTAATGCACACTAAAAAACATTTTTTTTAACATTTACTTGAGGAGAAAAGTAGCTGCTATTCAATTGACATCTTGACAAGTATTAAATGTCAGGAATTTAAAGACAATCACTGAAATGTAAAAATGGGAAAACAATGGATTATTACTGTACCTTACTCATGTTTGGAAACATAAACAGAAGCACACTGACACAGTGCTTAGGTTCAAAAGAGGAAAATAACGCCTAACAGCTCAGTTTCCTTAGTGGAAAGATTCTTAAAAGCTCAATATTTTACGAGAACACTTTGAAGATAAATTATAATAGCAGTACTGTAGATTTGCTGAAAACCACTGTATTTTGTTAGATCAAATAGGTCAACTGTCAGGGAACAGCAAAACTAGATTTCTATGCACCTGGATCCTTAAGCCTGAAATACATCAGGGAACTGCAGTTTCAATTGTGCTCCACAGAGCAAGGGTTGTATGGCATAAATCACAAAAGTGACCAAGTTGTCCATGAGATGAAGAAAAATGGAGTGACACATGCAAAACAGGCATGGCTTAGCAGAAACAATGGAGTTAGGGAACTCGCAGTTTTCCATTTAGTTTGTCTCTCTGCTGAATTGGTGATATTTTGTTTCCAGGAGAGGTGGAGTTTGGCTCTAAGACTTTTCCTACAAGTACTTTCTCAACTGGTTAACACCATCAAAATCAAGAAGTCAGGGATCTGCTTTGGAAAAAATACTCTTGCACTCAAGGCAAGCTGTCTGTCTGATCTCAATTGCCTGTGAAAGTTCTTAACTGCTGCTTAGTTTCTGATACTTATTTACTCCCCAACTTCACCAACACAGCTGTTAAAAGTGTGATGTGCTAGGTGAAGCGTGTTATTTTCTGGAAGACCTACATGTGAGATTTCAAAACTGGGGTGGTTTACAGAGAGGGTATTTATTTATTCACAAGCACAACAGTGGTTATGAATACTCATCAACTTGCTCTGCATTTCTTGCTCAGGCATGTTCTAATTAAACTTGGTATACACTGGCTTACAAGACGGTTGTTGGCTAGTTTTAGAGAGGGTGGATGGGCAGGCAGAACCCTAGAGAGGAGGCTCAGAGAGTTTCTTCAAAGATAGCACTGTTGTAAAACCTTTTTCCCAGGCTCCATGGCACAACTGCAAATAACAAACGGGATTACATAGTCTTGTTCCTTCACTACTTAGCATGTTAGCACAGTGTTTTCGTGACTCATTCAAAAAATTAAGTTTCTATCCTTAGAGTAGCACCTTTGATGCCTAACAGCCCTTTTTAAACTCTTGGAGCAAGTACTGAAGATTTGTTTATGTGAGCTGTTAACTCCTAAATGTATGTTACAGGTACAATTAGAAACAGAAAGGACTTGTCAGACAAGTCTGTTGCTGGGACTTTATGGTTAAATAGCATCAGGGCCCAAATCACTACCACAACTTCCCCACAAAGGGTCCTGACAAAAGGTCTTAAATACCAACTGCTCCAACCAGGAGCAGAACTTCTGCCTGGTTTGACACAAGGAATCTGCTCCATTGAAACATGTCTTCTTTGGCCTCAGTTCTTGCAGACCACAGGTGAAAAGCAGGTATGAGGCAAACAACCTCAAAGCCATTCAAATAATTTCTGCCTGCTGGATGAGATAGCCTCTGTTTGCTCCAGGACAAGCAGGGAAAGATCTCCAGACTCCAGCTGACTCCTGAGGTCAATACCCAGTGTTCCTTCTCTTGAAACATGAGTATTAGCCTAGGATGCAGCCATAAACAAGTCACAGGTCTCCTTTCAGACAGAGGCTAAAGTTATCTTTCTCCTAGCATGAGAATCAGGATGAGGCAGGCCTTTCAGGAAAATACAAAGGCTAAATCCTTCTCCCACCTACAGAAATGGTTGTGAGATTTCACTGGCTACTGCTGCCAAGGTGGTGAAAAGAAAACCGGTTCTGACATTTAACACAGAACATAAATAGGATATTTATTACAGAATCACAGAAAGGCTGGGGTTGTGTCAGAAGGGACATCTGGAGGTTAGCTGGTCCAAACCCTTCTGCTCAAGCAGGGCAACCTAGAGCTGGTTGTCCAGGACAATGTCCTGACAGCTTTTGAAGACCTCCAGGAAGACTTCATAACCTCTCCAAGCAGCCTATGACAGTGCTCAATCACCCTCACAGCAAAAAAGTGTTTCCTAATGTTCAGGAAGAACCTCTGTTACTCAGATTGTGGCCCCACTGCCTCTGATCCCTCCGCTGGACACCACTGAGAAGAGCTTGGCTCTGCCCACCTTCTACCCTCCCCTCAAGTATTTATCTACACTGATGATACCCCCCATATCCTCTCCTATCCAGGACAAACAGTTCCAGCTCTCTCAGCCTTTCCACCCAGAAGAGATGTTCCAAACCCTTATTCATTGCTGTGACCCTTTGCTATGCTCTTTCCAGTGTGTCCATGTCTCTCTTGTACTGGGGACCCCAGAACTGGATTCAGGGCCCCAGCTGTGGCCTCAGCAGTGTTGAAGACAGGTACTTTCTGCAGGCAGCAGAGCACATAGAGGCAAACAAAAGACACTTTAGAAACAGACTTGAATATACCGTCTTAAAAAATAAAAACAATTAATTTTGCTTTTAATTTTACTCAGTAGAACACCGTTCCTCTACTTACACTGTTCAAAAAACCACAGGCAGGCAACAGGAAGAATAATGCCTTCTGCTGAAGGCAATTGCTCAATCCTGATAGCATTTGATTCCACACTACAGCCAAGAGCAGCACGTGCTGACCACAGATGTGCAGTCCACTGCAAAGTAACCCGCTGGAAGACAACACTCTCAAGTGCACAGGACTGTAAGAGCCATCCAGTTCAGCCTTGGTCCTTAAACACCCAAAACAACTTACTGATGATATGCCCATGTCCACTGAGGAGTTCTTACAGCTTGCAGTAAATCCCTTATCCCATCTCCACACTGTACCTACAGTGTGAGTGAATTTGGAAAAGATTTAAGGAGCAGAGAGATGACAGTGCAGGGTAAAAACTGCCAGAAGTCTCAAGGCTATGAGTTCTAGTGAGACCTAGTGCAACTTCAGGGCTTCTCCCTTTTTTCCATCAGTTAAAACCACAACACTGAAAAGAGTAATATATTGCACTACAACGTATGTTAACATGAAAGAATGCAAGGAAAACCAATCCAGAGTAAGCAGAAAACTGCAGTAATTCATTTTGTGACTCATTTATTATAATGGACAACATGGCAAAGACTCAGAACAAGCCCACATTTCTGTAAGGTTAGGGAAAAATATATAAAAAACTCCAAAAATTTAAAAATTACCCATTGTTGACCTTTCTAACTAGTGTCCCCCAAAACACCCATCTTCAAGAGCTACTGCTATGAAGATCTCAGGAGTAAAAAAGCTTTTAACAGTATGTTGCATTAACAGGATATAGTTTAAGACCTTTAGAAGAAGGTTAAACATTTTTCTTTTCAATGATGGTTAGTCCTTGAAGGGCTTTTATCCCAAGAATGAGGTCTTCTGCAAACTCTAATTACAGCAAGAAGAGTTTGAGCATCACCATTTCACGGATGCATCCTGAACTTCATGCTGGAAGGTTTACTTCCAGACAGAAGGCTTAGCACATGCTCCTATTCAGTCATTAAAGTAAAAGTTTCCACCTGAATGCCACATGCAGATTATGCCCTGTGGAATTCTCTGCACTCACAGCAGAAGTGAGACCAACCTGTTTCACACAGCCTGCTGTTACTCAACTCACACATTCGTAACCCACAAAAACCAACCAAGCCCTTCTCGTGCCTGAAGGCTCAGTTAAATTAGAGTGCTGTCAGAGGACTGCTAGAGGAGGCTGACAAATAAAGCAAAGGCCTACATAAAGAATGTCCCTGAAACCCCAACATAGCCATAAAGGAAGACTTCTTTTTAGAGTGGTATGTCTTTTGTCAGAACAGAGATCAGCTATCACAGATCTCGTCAGAGTATTAAAAACAGCTTACAAAAAAAATCAGCATTTGTTATGAAAACAGAACCTGTGCAAATTACATTATTCTTTAATAAAAAAGCTAAGATAATAACCTAAATTAAAGAAATTGAGTAAATATATAGTCAGTCATGCAAACCCCTCCTCTCAGCCCAATGATGGGCTCAATGTCAATCTATTTTATTGGAAGAAAGAAAGGAACAATGTGCTGGGGAGGTAAGACTCACACTACCTTTCTGTATTTCTTCCTGAAGAAGCTTTTCAACTTAAATAAAAACAAGACTCCTTAGTAACTGCCCTTGCTTTTCCCAGGTGGAAAAGACAAAATTCCTGTTTGCTAGGAGTTTTGAAATTTTTTTCTACACATTGATTAATTTTAGTTACTCTTTCAGAACACAGGGTTCACATGATGCCTTTCAAAGAGCTTAGCCCAAATTCTTCCTAGCATGACCTATGCATAAAAATGTGAGAATCTGTAAGAATCCTGAGTACCTTGTGTTCTGCTGGGAATGCCTCTGTTCTATCAAAACGATTAGCTGATCAAAGGCATCAGTCTGGAAACATGCCCAAAATAAATCCCTGGTACTGCCAAAATACTGATGTCACTTGGAATAAAGATTAAAAAAAGAAATTAAAAAATCACTCTATAACCTGGTGCAAACCCAGAGACAGCTAGCTGTGAAACAGTAAATCACTCTTCTGACCCCAAAAGGCTTTTCACCTCTGCAGCAGTATCTTGGGTACTGATAAAAAAAGAAAGTGATTCATTTCTGAACCAGCAGATACACAAAGACCACAATATAAACATTCACTTCCTGCATCTCCCTACTCCTGGGCCCTGACATTACACACCCTTTAAGATTACAACAGTCAACCAGCCACAATTTACTTGGTTGCTCGGGAAAAGTCCAATTTTTACTAATTGTTATGAGAGCAACTCCACCAAGATATTGGAAAGCTTCTAAGATTGCAGAAAAAGCTAAGACAGAAAAAGCTAAGTGTTTGTTTACCCTCCTAAGAGAAATCATCCCCTTCTTCAAAGACAGCATGAAAGAGAAACAGGCCCTACTATCCAAAAGGCAGCATCATTAAGGCTACTCAGGCTATTCTGCTTCATACATGAAATAAAATTTCCTAAACAAGAAAGCTTGTAAATTAGATTTCCTATCATGCCAAAATAATTTCCTATCAGCCAAGGAAGAAATGCATTACAGATAGGTGTATGACACTAATAGCAGTGTCCAGCTCAAATGGTTCATTAACACAGGGATGGGACCCGCTGTACCTCTGGGTTTGTATCATATCCTGATTGCAAATACTGAAAAAAGTACTATTCTCACACTGCAGAGCAGGCTTGCAGAGCTTTATAGAAACCCAAACACACACTGCAAGTTCTTCACTAACCGATAAAGTCTGTCAAAAAGCATCAGCCAAGAAGCATTTGCAATTACATTACAAAGTTGAGACAAATGGAAAATGTCCTAAGATCAAAGGATGTGTCCATAAGGCACCCACAAGCCTCAATTGCCTTGACCAGCCCCACAACAATCACCCCACAGTCAGAAATTTTACACTTGTGCAGAGGAAGGTACTGTAATATGCAGGTGACTTTCTCGCCAGTTTCACAAGAGCTCCTGCTTTATCACAGTACAAGTCAGAAAAATCAGACTACACAAACTGCTTGCCTGATTAGGAAAATACTTTCTTTATTTGTAATAATAAGCAGAAGTTTAATTTCTGGATAATTTTACAGCACCCCGTCAAAGCCACATCCGGTATGCTCTCATCAACTAATTCCTTAAAGACGTGGTTTACAAACTGCATTTTCCCCATTCCTCTTAAGCTTATTTGTGCATTACATTACAAGCATCACCTGTTTACACTCAATGTCCAGTTATTTTTCAACAGTTGCACAGGAGAGTCTTTGTTTACTCAAATTCTTCCATAACACTGGGATTTTGTCTCCCTTGAGCAGCTTGGAAGCACTACTTCAACAACTAAGCTGCAAAGTAACACTTTTTTTTTCTCTTTAATCACCTACTTTGGAGATGGCTTTTCTGATAAAATAAATGGGGTTTCCTCACAGGCCATTTGGATAATAATGCATGTTGCTTATTCTCCCTGGTTCAACCAGGAGTCTGCCGGCTTCAGAGTACTGTTCATTACCCACCTCTGTGATCTGACACTACCCCAGCAGCGCAATTCAGCACTGCTACGGACCTGCTCTCAGTCCAGAGGATCTCTGCTGGCTTTCTGGACGTACAGAAAGAAGGACACACACACACTGAGAGTCTCCAGAGTTATTCTGCAAGAATTCATACATACCCTAGCAACAGTTTGTAGTCACCATGTGATTTTTACTTTTTTTTTAACCTTTTCATTTCACATGTTCATCCATTCTCATTAGTAAGTTGCCTTCTCCCACCTCCCCTTAAGGAAGGCAGTCGTCCTCAAGTAATAAAGTCAACAGAGCAAGTCTGGTATTTCTTCAGATGCTTTTCAACTGTGTTTTGGTTGCAACTTCCCTCCCCAGCTTAATGTGGATTAAAGAGCAGTTTTTCTCATTGCTTACAGAAGGAAAAAATAGGAACACAATGAAATTACTTCAAAGCCATGTTAACTCAAAAACGCCCTTCAGGCTTCCAGTTTCAATACCAACTGTATTAACCTTTGATACCCAGCTCCATCTCATCTTCCAAGCTGCTGCTTTTTCCACAGCACAGTGTGAGCAGCTAAGCTGCTGAACACCCACTTTCTGATGCTGACAGTAACACAATTGGTATTTGACTACATTTATTGCAGGCTGTTTTCATACTGTTTATCAGCCAGGTACAGAATTACTTTATTAATCTAGCATACTTCCCGGTATTTCAGACAGCAAGAAGAAGCACAGACATGGCAAGAAGAAGGGAGGAGCAAAACTGCAAACTAACATTTTCTGCAGGCCTAGAAGCAGGGAAGTGAGAAGTGGCATTACCTGTACCTGTGGCATTTCAAAGACTATCATTAAAATATCAATTCTAAACCCAGCAACCCCAGGCCAAGAAAAATACCAAAGTACCAAAGTTTTGATGTAAAGGTCTGAAGATTGTGACTTATAAAAATAAACTTCAGTAGTTACTCATTAAAGAAGGACCTAATGGTGGGAATTTCTGTATTAACATCCTTTCTGACAAGCAATGGAAATAGGGAGAATTAAAATGCCCTGTGAGTTCCCACTGTTATTACAAGTGGTACAGTGCCAGGGATACAAAATAAATAACACAAAATAGATGACTGTTCTTTTTTTGGGAGTGGAAAATCTTTCACTCCCAAAATCTAATTGGGTTATCCCCTACTCCACTCTATATATATGGCCTAGTTTTCTAGAAGCAGGGTAGGGAAATTATTTTTGCAAAAGAAGACAAAAACAGCACCATGACATAATCTTAATTTTGAAGTTTTGCAGGAATTAGAAGACATTTTCTCTCATAAATGATACAGCAGGCTTTATATAAGCATTCCAAAGGCAATAGTCTGTGTTTCATTATACTCTTAACAGTTCATCTAACTGCATATCTAAGCACAGATATTTACAGTAGATAGCAAATGCTAACACTTCAGCAGTTTATACACACTTGTTGTAACCCATATAATTTATTTAGCACTCTTTATCCACATATTTTAACTTTACTAGCTCATAAACAATAATTTTCAAGTATTTTCTTTTGCATAATACAGACATCTCGAAAATAAACACGCAAAACTTAAAAATTAATGCAGTAGTTTAGGAAAGAAAATGATTCAAATTTGACAGCAGGACATTAAATAACTGATAAACGAGCAAACAAGACATTATCTTTCAAAAAAAATGTATGTATCATCCTCAGTCTTTCTTCATCCAGGAGAAAAAGAGAAGCAAGTGTGATTTCCATCTCAGGGTACAGAAAATGTGTTTTCTGTTTGTCTATACTGAAAATGCTCACATATTTCTTCAGAGTTTCTTACAATACCACAAGTGTCCTATACCAGCAGGTGAATAAATGAACTTAGATACCTCAGAGGTCTTTATAATGCAGCATTACCACACAATTTCAGGCATTGACCATGGGAATTCAGTAAATATCAGGCAAGATCCCAGGCAAGTCACAAAGCCTGATATTTTCATGTTAAGTAAACGTAAAATCCTCACAGTCAAATCTGTTCACTGACACAGTAAAGAACACAAACCAATTTTAGTGGGGGCACTGCTGGAATCCAGTTGAAATATCCAAGAACAACGATGAATTCTTTCCATAACTTCTTTCAATGCAAGGCAAGAAACACTTGAAGACAGATAAGCAGGCAATACTTAGACTGCCTGAGAAATCTAGTGAAATCAGTCAGTGGTTTTTCCAATTCTAAACCACAGGGTGAGAGAGGACGAGGAAGAAGTTAAATAAGGTATGTAGCTATTTACACTTCTACAAGAGAAATCTCCAACATGAGTACATTTGGTCAGGCAAATACTGCACAGTCCTCACTCAAAATCCTGGGACTTACATGCCTTGCCCCATTCAATTCACACTTAAACCCCAAAAATTAGATTGTTTTAAACTCTTCTCTCCCACTGCACTTCACATCAGATCCATGAAGAAGACTTAGTGGTTTTGTCATTCTCCCCAAAGTACACATGTCATGAGTAAAAACAATGCTGCCAGACACTAACAGGTAATGATAAACCAGTCACTGACTTATTCCTTGGAGTAACAACTCTGTAGATGGCATGCTGTAAGTTTTCAGATTACATTTTAATGCTGTTATTGTAATAGCAATTGCCACATGTCAAGTCATGATGTGAAAAGGCATTAGCCTGAGGATGATGACAGTATTCAGTGTTCCAAAACACTCAAAGACTTCTCACAGTCATGGTGAGTCTGTGACAGATAAGTAATTACTTGTTATTATTAAAATGAAGTTAAAAATTTGTATGAAATATAGAAGAACTTTAACTTCTTTTACTTCTCTGCACAAAAAATGCTGGATACTCCTTCTAGGGTGTTTCAGCTTGCCCTCGTTCTCATATTGTTGACAGCATAGAAGTTATCAGATCTTTCAAAAATTTAATCATACCCTATGTTTTCCACTGAAGTGGATTTGATGTCCAAACAGCAGAATGCATAAAAATTTAACTGCTATATAGAAAAAACATATTTAGTAACTCATGGGAACAAGTGCTCTGAGCAAATAAAGATATGCTTCCTACTTAATGAACATGCAAGATCAAAGATGGGTTAATAGCCAGAAATGAGAAATATTCCTATTCTCCTAAGTTATTAACTTATTATAATCCCCACCACCCACATCAGAAAAGAAGATGCAAAAAATGTTATTCTCAACTGCATGGGGGCCTATAAAGCTTTTTCAATTCCTTAGCTTTCTACAACTGAATAGGTGTTTAAACATGAAAAACATGGCTGAATTCTCTCTTGCTTGGACAAACCTTAAAAAGAAAGCAAACCCTCCTATCCATCCTTCAGAGTCCGCATTCTCACCAGCAAACGGAGCCAGTAATAAAAAAACCAACAACCTAACAAAACAGATGAAGTAAATCAGAAATACAAGCACTTCAAACTATAAATGAAATACAGTCAGGGCTTTAAAAAGTTTGGTGGGCATGGAAATTGTGACTCTTGAAAGTCAGTAGTTACAAAAATACCTGAAACATCCAGAAGGCCAATGTGGGCTTTGATAAACCTCTGTTAATATAGCTAATTCAGTGAAAGACACAGAAAGCAAGAATATTTTGCAGCTGCCCTGATCTTCACACTTCTGTCATGAATAGTTTTCATTCTTGTAACATTGCACAAGGGACGCATTAGAAAAGTAACAATATTAGCACAGACTCCAGATGCTCCTCTTTCCCAAGAATGCTGCTGGAGCGTTTAACGTTCATCAAGCTCATACTTGCTAAAGTCACAACCCAAAATCAAGAAGACAAGCTTCAAACAATGGAAGAAGAATGTCTCTGCAGCCTACACACTCATTACCTGAGATTTATAACTCAATGAAAACATGACTTTTTTTCTCCCATGAGTTTGATCCTGTTTGCACCAGGCAATAATGTAAGCTTTTATTTTGTACCACTGGCAACAAATGGGAGGGCAGTTCCTCACAATGCCAAAACTGCACTTTTGGAGAAAAATATAAACAAAATAAAAATAAGAAGGACCTTTGCCCAGCTCCTTGCAATGCTGTATTTTACCCTCATTGATAACAAGCAGCCAATACCTGGAATGTGGAGAGCAGAGCAGGCACACAACCATAGGGTGGTGCCTGTACTACTCACAGGACGGCCTTCCTCAGACACTGTTCTCCCAGCTCTCCAGATGAAAACATCTCACAAGGTCCTGTGTGAGACATCAGCTAAAATGAAGCAGTACTCACACAGCTGGGAGATGCTACACTCGTTGAGAGTAATTCTTAGAGTTACCCTTAAAGTTAGTTTTATAGCTAAATGAGAGGGTGTTCTAACACTTCCTCCATTTTATGCAAAATTGTATTAACTTGCAGAAAACTGACAGCCCCTGCTTATTCCATTTTACCAACTTGTCTTCTGCAAGCTGAACAGTGGAGAACAGTGAAGGTATCATTTCAGCTGAAATTTACACCCAGAAAACACTAATGCTTGTTGACTAATATACCGATGTTAGTTGTGATCACATGCACCACAGGTAAGAGACGAGTGAAAGACACAGAAAGCAAGAATATTTTGCAGCTGCCCTGATCTTCACACTTCTGTCATGAATAGTTTTCATTCTTGTAACATTGCACAAGGGACGCATTAGAAAAGTAACAATATTAGCACAGACTCCAGATGCTCCTCTTTCCCATGAATGCTGCTGGAGCGTTTAACGTTCATCAAGCTCATACTTGCTAAAGTCACAACCCAAAATCAAGAAGACAAGCTTCAAACAATGGAAGAAGAATGTCTCTGCAGCCTACACACTCATTACCTGAGATTTATAACTCAATGAAAACATGACTTTTTTTCTCCCATGAGTTTGATCCTGTTTGCACCAGGCAATAATGTAAGCTTTTATTTTGTACCACTGGCAACAAATGGGAGGGCAGTTCCTCACAATGCCAAAACTGCACTTTTGGAGAAAAATATAAACAAAATAAAAATAAGAAGGACCTTTGCCCAGCTCCTTGCAATGCTGTATTTTACCCTCATTGATAACAAGCAGCCAATACCTGGAATGTGGAGAGCAGAGCAGGCACACAACCATAGGGTGGTGCCTGTACTACTCACAGGACGGCCTTCCTCAGACACAGTTCTCCCAGCTCTCCAGATGAAAACATCTCACAAGGTCCTGTGTGAGACATCAGCTAAAATGAAGCAGTACTCACACAGCTGGGAGATGCTACACTCGTAGAGAGTAATTCTTAGAGTTACCCTTAAAGTTAGTTTTATAGCTAAATGAGAGGGTGTTCTAACACTTCCTGCATTTTATGCAAAATTGTATTAACTTGCAGAAAATTGACAGCCCCTGCTTATTCCATTTTACCAACTTGTCTTCTGCAAGCTGAACAGTGGAGAACAGTGAAGGTATCATTTCAGCTGAAATTTACACCCAAAAAACACTAATGCTTGTTGACTAATATACCGATGTTAGTTGTGATCACATGCACCACAGGTAAGAGACGAGATTTAGAAGGCTATTTTCAGTGCTATAAAAGCCTGAGAAACAGCACATTGGGCAAATTCTATAGCTTTACATGCTCCACTAAACCCTTTTCCAAAGCAGAAGGCTTGTGGCTGTACATCAGCATCTGACTGTGAAGTCTCAAGTCCCAATCAATCTCGGGACTCTGAGCAGACCTCTCATCCTCCAAGCACAGCCTTCCACCTATTTTCCCTTTGCAAAGTAAGAACCTAAAAACACCTCTGGGGTCAAAGGAGTCTTTCAAGTGCTTGCCTAAAACTAGGGAAATTTAAGGTACTTCACTGTTGCTGTTGAACACTTCTCTGCAATATGCGCAGATACAGAAGGCCTAAAAAAAGAATGGTACAAGCAGTCAGAAAGCTGACTATGAGCACTGCATGCTTCTTTTTCACATCTAGCTGGGTTGGTTTTGGCAGAACTATCAGTAACACCACAAGATTCCAGCAAGAGAAAGGGAACAGACCAAAAGCAGTCCTGGAATGCTACACGGCAAACTTAGGTTCATCCCATTCTGCTTGGATTTCACAACAAAGCTGTTTCCAACATAGGCATCCCTGGCATTAAAGTAAAAGTCAAAATGCTGAACACAGGGAGTTCTGCCCAAGCATACAACCTGCCTCTTTATTATTACTTTTTTTTTCTTTCTTTTTGCACATAGTACCTCTGAGGACATATCTTTGACTGAGAAACATGTTTCGTTGAAATTTGTCAGGGTTTTTAAGATCCCCCTACCTTCCAAAAGGGACTTCTGCACCTGCTCAGAGCTGCTTATAGAATCAAAGAGTTTTTTATTTGTGTTTCAGAGGCTTCCAAAAAAAGAGCTTCACCTGCCATGCCCTTCCTTCCTTCCCCCTCCACCACACATGTGCACCCTGGTTCAGGCTGCAGCAGGTGAAGCACGCTAAGAGCTTTCTCTGGAAGTGCTCTTCCAAATAGGATCTGCTAGAACAAACAAGCTTGGTGCTCTCTCATTTTACTTTGCACGTGTTTTCCTACTACAGTTCAAAGCAACTAAAATGTTGAGCTGCAATTCCTCACGTCTTTGAGTACAGCTATATAGCCACGCCGAGGTCCCCACTAGTAAGAGACCAAGCTCTACCCTGGACTGGTAGCCGTAAAGTTTGTGGCAACCCCGCCAGCCTTCGCTCCGTGAGCCCCGAGGCCCCTGCGGAGCAGATGTGCGGTGAGAGCAGCCAGGATGCAGCCCAGCCATCCCTTGCGCAGCCACACGGGTCAGAGAGCGCCTCACCGCTGCAGGGCACAGCCTCACGCCCGGGATGAGCAATCCCTGCCCGCGACCCGTTATTCAAACGGGGAAGCAGAACAACGCCTGGGAGCAGCCCTGCACCGGCAGCAGGGCTACCCGGGCCAGGAAGCAGAACAAGCTCCCGTCCTCCCTCAACTACCGAGGGAACCCAACACGTGCTCGGGGGGGCGGCGGCGCCGCGCTCGGCGCCGCCCGCCCGGCTGAGCGCTGCCGTGCCCGAGACGGGCAGGCCCCCGGCTGCGCCGCGCCCAGACCGCAGCCGGGGATTATCGCGGCCGCCGGGTTCACCTCAGAAGACCTCAGCCCACCTGCGAGCCGGGGCTGCCCCGGCCGGCAGCGCTGACAGCCGGGCCCGCGGGGGCGGGCGGCACGTCGCGCCTGCACAGTCACTGCCGGCAGCCGACGGCGCAGCGGGGCAGCGCCGGCCGCCGCTTCCCTTCGCCGCTCGCTGCCTCCCGCCCGCCGCCGGCGTGCCCGGACGCTCCGGGAGCCGCGCTCGAGTGCGAGCCGGGCACCTTCAGCCGGGGCTCGGCACTGCTGAGCGCCCGGGCGAAGTGAAGCCAGCGACGCTGTGCCCAGCGCCTTCCTCGCCGGCGGGCAGCCCGGCGCCGCGCCTCCGGCGCTGCCCTTCCCCCTGCCCCTGCCCGGGCGCTCACCAGAAAAAGAGCCGGGAGCAGAGGTTGGCATCCTGCAGCGGGTTAGGCTTCTCCTCGCGGGGCACCGGCTCCATGCCGCCCGCCATGCCGCCCCGACCCGCCCGGCGTGCGGCGAGGGCGCAGGACCACGAGCGACTCCCGCGGCCGGCGCTGTTTCCGGGAGAGCCGGCACCCCCGCCTCGGCCCTCCTCCTCCTCCTCCTCCTCCTCCTCCTCCTCCCGCCGGCCGCCGCAAGACGCCTCCTGCCGGCCCGGCTTCCCGCGGAGCCCGAGAGGTGCCGGGCATTGCCGGGAGCCGATCGCTGGGGCGGGCTCAGTGCGGCCGTGCCTCCGCCGGGGGGCTCCGCTCCGCTCGTCCCGGTTTCCCGCCTGTGTGTGCCCCTTGCTGATGGAAAGCATCTCCTCGGTGCAGCACCAAGCGAGGTGCCCACCCGGCTTATCTGGACAGAAAAATCCGCCGCGAGTCAGGGTCAAGTCAGGCTTAGCGAGACCAAACGCCGTCAGAAACGCTGTCAGCGCTCCTTCCCAGATGTTGCATATTCTAATATTAGAAATCGAAAACCAAACCAAAAGAACAATGTTTAGGCGAGGTTGGTGATACATAATAAAGGAGCTAATTAATTTCAGGACGTGGTGCATCACTGAAATTGGCAGTTCTCAAAGGTTCAGCAAGTGATCACCAAAGTCCTCTCCAGTCATGTCGCCCATGACCTGCCAAAGGGACCTTGATGACAAGGAGGAGTAGCAAAAACCACAAGGAAAACAGAAAATACAGGATATGTACCTGAAGTAACCTAAAAACTGTTAATCTCTGTGGCAGAATGATTCCCTGGCATGCTGTTATGTCTCTGCAGTCTCTAAAATCCAGGATGGCTGAGGTTGCAAGAGACCTCTGGAGGTCAGCCGGTCCAACCCCTGCTGCTTGAGTGCCACGCCAGGCAGCTTCTGAGTATCTCCAAGGATGGAGACTCTGGGCAACCTATGCTAGTGCTCAGTCACCCCCACAAGAAGAAGTGTTTCCTGGTGTTCAGTGGAACTTGCTGTATTTCAGCTTGTGCCCATTGCTTCTGGTCCTGTCACTGGGCACTACAGAGCAGAACCTGGCTCTGTCCTCTTTTCATCAGTGTGCACACTAATGAGACCCCTCTGAGCCTAGTCTCAGCCTGAACAGCTCTCTCAGCCTTTCCTCATAGGAATGGTAACTAGAGTCCCTTCATCATCCTTGTGACCTTCCACTGCGGTCTCTCCAGTATGTCCATGCCCCTCTTGGACTGGGGAGCCCAGAACTAAATGCAGGACTCCAGAGGTGGCCTCACTTCTGAGTAGAGAGGAAAGATCACCTCCCTCGACCTGCTGGTAAATAATCATTCTAATGCATCCTAGCATATCATTAGTCTTCTTTGCCACAAGGACACATTGCTGGTTTATGTTCAACTTGGTGTCCACCAGGACCCCAGGCTGGGGTGGTCCCCAGCCCATACTGATGCCTGGGATGTTTCTCCCTGGGTGCAGGATTTTGCACTTAGCTTTTCAAACTTCATGAGGTTTCCTGTCAAGCCCATTTCTCCAGCCTGTTGAGGTCCCTCTGGATGGCAGCACATGTCTGTGGAGTGTTATCAGTCTCTGATCAGCCACTCCTCCCAGTCATGTGTCACCATCCCTGGTGGTCTTTAAGGAAAGACTGGATGTGGCACTTGATGCAACTCCTAGTTGACAAAGTAGTGTTAGGCCATAGGTTGGACTCAATGATCTCGGAGGTCTTTTCCAGATTAATGGATCTGTGATTCTGTGATCATCAGTAAACTTGCTGAGGCAGTCCTCTGCTTCATACAGATCGTTTATGAAGGTGTCAGATGGTTTTGGACCTAATGTGAACACCTGATGTACACCACTAGTTGCTGACTTCCAACTAGATTTTGAGCAACTAATCACAACCCTGATCTCCTAGACTCCTTCCCACTCTGAGCCATCCACAAAGCAAACACCATTCTTATGTTCTGTGTATTCATTTCATGTCCCCAGGAGCAACCAGCCCTATCTCTTCCTGCTTAAATCTATTTGACAGTGAAACTATTGACAGGGGTGGAATCTGACTTTAATTATACACATCAGAGTTGACATGTTGTTGAGATAAAAGAGATATTATTCAATTACATTATTGAATAAATAGCATCAGTTCATGCTTGAAAGAATGTCATAACCATATGTCAGACAAATCCAGCTTGAGCTTGCTGTCAGTGGGCACTGATGGGGCTGGAAACAGCCTGTGCTGCTCATGCATAGATGGTGTGCCACAGAATTTCATGAACAGTAAGTAGTACACATGTCAACAGCTTTCTCTAGATAAAAACAAGGGGGAAAAACTTGTGGAAAGGATGCAGTGGTTTGAAAGGGTAGGCTTTAACAAAATAGTCCTTATATATTCCAGAATCTGGATAATAAATTTGAAGAACTTACCAAAATTTGTGAAGAAAAGCTCTGCCCATCAGCAAAATTTGACAGGTTTAGATTTCTGTGCGACAAATTTGTCTAACTAGATACTCATGAGTGAATTAAAAGGTATGACAGCATAGTGCAAGTCCCAAATTGTCAATAAAGATTGGGTCAGGGAGAGGGAGAAAGGAAAATGTAAATCTTAAGGCTGACTTCAACTTTGTGAAGTAGTTGTGCAATGAAAGATTACCCAAACATTTCTTAGTTTGGGGAAGGAAGTAGTAGATTATTCATGAACAAGCAATTTGTTTTCAGAATGCAGGTAAAAGTATTAAAGCAAAATATTAAAATAACTTTTTTTCAGTATTATTGTGATGATGGGAAAAGGACAAAAAGCAATCCTCAAAAAATAAATTTTTCATTTGCCATCATTATGACTAATGAATGCTGACACCCCTTAATTTTGAAATACATTTAAGGTGTTTACTCCTAAATCCAAAACAAAACACTTCCAAAAACGTTTTGGAGAAGAAAAAACTAAAATGGAAAGGGAAAATAACATTTACTAAAATAAATCCTGAAAGCCAGATTAACCTGTAATTCTATCTGCTGAGTGTGCAATTAGAAGCTGATGCAGTAATAAAAAAGTGTGAAACAATTGGGCAAAGACGTGCTCACAAAAACCTGAGACCGCCCATGGAGAGGAAAGGGAAGGGAAAAGAGCACATTAATGAATTTAATAATCCTCTTTCTATTTTAGGAGTCAGAAAAAGCAACTGCCAATTTATGCATTGAATATTTTGCTATGGCAATACTATTTTCATGTGGAGAGAATAAGATATGTAACAAACTAACCAAAGTGAGACTTAGTAAATCTAAATTATCATGGCCATATGGATAATGATCTAGCAAAGCCAACTATTCAAATAGGGCAATAGCCAAATTAAAGCAGTGACAACTGAGTTAAACTTGTTATGTGTATACATTGTTCTGGGGAAATAAATTCAGATCATAGGGGATGTCACAAATGTGCAAACACGTGAGATTCACTATTTATTCAGTGCACAAGAAAGACAGTAATCACTAAGTAAGCATTTTATCATGTGTGGCCTTATGCCTTCTTTACTCTCTTTTCACTTTTAATAGTCAGACTAGTAGTTTTTCCATCTGCATTTTAGGGCGCTTACCATTATGGAGCTCATAGACATCCACTTCTCTCAAAACCCTTAGAAGATTAGTGGGCAGTTTCCACTGATATCCAGCTGGCAAATAAAATGTGGATCTTGAGGTTAAATGTAGGTGCTGATGCCTGTTATGCAAAAGGAACCTAAAGCTTTGTCTTTTGGAGGATGTAGCACTATAACTTTTCCCTTTCAAGCAAGCAACCATTGATTTTTGGGCTGAAGAGTTTTCCCTTATCATACCCCAGTGCCTTGAGATGAGCACCTAGAAAACCAAGAAGTTGTGGATGGGTGTGTTTGAAGTCTGAATAAAAGATTTGCTGAGCACTACGTAGTATTCCTGAGGCAGTATTAGGGACAGAATCAAATTCAGAGCTGTTTGAAAGATGTTGGAGGGATTAGTGTTCCAAAGGCAAGCTATGATAGCAGAACGAGAAGGCTTTGCAGCGGTGCATTGTTTGAGTTTAATGTTTTTGACTGAAGCCAGGCAGAAGGGCAGACCATATGCCTGCCTGACAGCCCAAACAGGCAGTGTTGTATCCCACCACACTGCTGGCAGGAGAGCAGGCTGTCCCACTGGCTGGCAGCCCAGCTTGTCACTACCCAGGGGCCTGACTCATCATCTGGCTGATGTATCCACTGGGGAATGGTGCTTGTGCTTCTGCAGTACAGACACTGGCCTGTTCTCCAGCTGCAGAGTGGAAATGGCAGTGCTGCAGAACAAGGCTATAATTCTGCTATTTCAGCCTGATCATCAGCATGTAATGTCAGCAGTCTTCCTTGGATGCCTTTCCCATTTCTTCTTGTTACCCCACTAGCCATTTCTATTTTCCCTTCCTCTACATCCCTATATCAATCTTCTACATGCCAATTTGTGCTAATTGTGCTAATTCATTCTCCTTAAATTATGGTGCAAATCAGATGCCTACACATAGGTGTAAGGCCTACTTACATTTTAGACACAATAGGATATTCCATGCAGCCACAAGTTACCACTCCAGAAGTTTTCAGCCTTTCTTTAATGGTGCTTTACCTGCCTATCCCATGGTGATGTCTCTGATGCCTTATAGATGACTGTAGTTGCAGATATCCTTATTTGCCTTACAGAAAACTGAGTTAAAATCATTTCTCTATAGCAAATAGTTTCTGTTGATTATCTGCTAAGATAAGATTCAAACCAGTTATTTTCTATTAAATTGAACATTTCATGCAGTAGAAAAGTATCAGAGAAGATTGTATTGAAGTTAAACTTGACTCACCTACCAGCTGTTCTATTGCCCCTAACAATTTCATCTCTTGTACTTCATGCACGTAGAGACTGATATTTTTGTAGGATGATTTGGATGAGGTTGCAGCAGGCCTTCAGCAGCATCTCCCTGTGCTATTAGTGAAAACACAGACTTACATATTTACAATATTGCTGTCCTGAGCTACATAGCCCTGTCTTCTCCATTTGCAGCTAAGAGCTCATTTCACTGTTCTACTCTCACCAGGTTACAGACATTAAGCTTCCTGCTTCTATTCATTACATCTTCAAGTCTTCTATTTTTGAACCACATTTATAATATTGATAATACAGTTTCTGAAGACCAAAGTCTTTCTTTACATTCTCTATAACATTACATGTTACAACAAATCTTGCCCTTTGTTTGCCTCCTTCCTATCCTGATCTCTCAGTTTTCTAGCTTAATACTAATGCACACAGCCAGGGATAATCCCCAAGCAACAGTGAATTACAGTAACAAAAAAATTAAATTCAAGTAGTTCCAGGGCAAAGGTGAGTCAGCAAACAAAAACCAACCTACTGCAATTATTGTGCAGACTGTGACTGATGGCCTAGGGAAATGAAGACTGATTTTTAAAATCCCTGACTTTTAAAAATGAGATTGCTTCTGCAAGGAGCAGGAGTTGGACTCACTTATCTTGTGGGTTCCTTCCAGCTTCAGACATTCTATGATTCAATGATGCTATAACCTCTGTCGTGCTGTTTGCTCAGCACAGGCAACCTGGTCTGAGGGTAGGGAGTGGATTGGCTGACCTTCTGACTTCTGTGCTTCCTGTGAATGCCAGTGTCTGTGGACTCACTTGACTGGGCAAGATTGCCAGGGTTTTTACATGACGTCCAGAAAATGGAGGGAAAAGCTCCTTTTTAAAACCTCATCTCAGCCTGGAGGTGAATGGTTCATTTCAGTTCATGTAGGTCTGATTCCAGCAATACTGTGCTCTTGCTAGATGGATGAGGATCTTAGGCCTAAGTTTTGTCTTGATTTTCTACAGCAAAATTTGGGACACAGAACACTTGTAAAACATGGAATTCAAATGGCTTTGATAAGAAAGCTCTATTTTCAAAAGTGACTCTGAAGACATGTAACAAACTACCAGCAAATAACATTCTTTGACTTGAGTGAGTAACATTTGTGCTTCTTTCAAAGCTTTTCTCAATTATAGCATTCTTTTGCATTTTCCATGTTTATTTATATAAATGCATTTTCCACTGCATGTTCTCTTTAATTTGTTGTTAGCCTGAATGGGCAAAAGATAAAGGAGAGATGTCAGAAATGGAAGCATGGGTGTTCTCCTTTATCTTAAGAAGGAAAAGGCAAATGGTGAGCACTCACAAATTTATAAACCACAGAGCAAATCAGTCAGCAGCTTGATCTTTACAGCCCAGATATTTCTGGTTTTTCTTGAAACCACTCTACTTACATGCTAAAATCAGAAAAAAGACATTATACAGATGGTCAAACAAAACAAAAGTGTCTTTACAGAAGAATTCTTTTCCCTCCTAGCAATAGCATGAATAAGCAACAAGCTCCAGAGGGAGAGACATGTAGGTCACTTTTCAGAATGAAACATCACTGTCAAGATCATCTGGATCCTGATTGTATTTCAGTTGTCACTGCCAGACTGAAGTTTAATAAAATTATTTTTGGTAATAGCAAGGGGACAGAAGACAACACAGAAAAACATCATAAATTACTACATAGATCTTTTTTCTTTCTGTAACACAGAGTCACAGAAAACCTTACTTAAATTAAGTGGCAATTTTCCCTATTAAATTGAGTGGCTTTTTCCCTGTTGGGGGTTACCAACTATGATGGCATTTTGGACATGATTGAAGTAACTTCTCTTGTTATAAGGCAAGACTTCTGACCTCACAATAGAAACTGCATATGTTGTGAGTAGAGATCCTCAGTCTATACACTTTCTTCAAATATGAATGAATCTGGAAGATATGATAATTGTTTTTTCACCTTTTCTGAGATGCCTTGGGAGTATTTGCTGCCACCAATGGGCTAAGCAAAGCCTGATGTCATCCAGTGTCCTGGATGAAAATGGAAAAAAGCTAGAATACTGCTAAGTGAGTAGTATTTAGAGATCATAAAATCACATAAGTTTCAATAGGAAATGAAACACACTGCACACTTGATTTCTAACTTTAATAGGAAACTTCCAAGGCAAAGTGAAATGCAAGTCTGTGTGTGTGTACACCATTAGCTTTGGAAACAGAAGCCATAGAAAGTGACCAGACATTCTAACAAGATGCTAAGGACAGAAAAGTTAAAAAAAAATTAAAAAGGAAAAAAATTCTAATTATAATTTCAAAAATTTGCAGTTTTTTTCTCTATTTTTCAGCTGAGAAAGGAGAGGATAGTTTACTCAATTTCAATACTTTCCTGGAAAGCTAGTGACACATGGAAAGAGGAAAAGGCAATTCTGTTCTAAAAGAAACAATCTAAGGCCAGCGGAGACACCTTCAATGTATGTCAGGTCACATCTGACCATGTGTGTGAGGTGACACACATGATGACCTGTTGTGTGAGCTGCTTACCATCAAATCAGAACACAAACCATGTAAAATGACTGCAAACATAGTTACACTCAGCTCTGACCAACGCAGTTTGTCAACACTGTTATCACTTCCTTAGCTCTTGGCTGTTTTACCACGGTCTAGCACACATAGGTTCAAGGCCTGACTTTTTGGCTGGGTCACTCAGAGTTCCCACTTTTTCTGGGGACCCACAGTTTGAGAAGTAACAAAAGTTGCTCTGACGCTTCTGGGCACAGCTGTCAGCAGAACACCAATTACCTGCCAACACAACTCTCAAAAGGCAAATTTTTTGTCCACATATCCTTGGCCTCCTCAATCCTATCCACACACCACTGGGCGTGGCCCTTATTCCTTAATTGTTTCTTGGCAGCCTGAGACTTCTCTGGGGTATTTCAAGCACAGGTGGGCTACATACCAGGAATGCATTTTGTGAGTAAGAGTTTTACAAGATTTCTAATATAGTAATTGGCGCTAAAATCTTCCTTTATCTGGTAAATTTAAGCCCAAACACTGTGAAGTGTTTTTTCTGGAGAAAAGAAGGCTTAGGGGAGACTTTATAGCTCTCTGCAACTACCTGACCAAATGCTGCAGTGAGATGGAGGTCTCTCCTCCCAAGTGATAGGACAAGAGGAAATGACCCCATGTTGCACAAGGAGAGGTTTATTTTGGATATTAGGAAAAATTTCTTTACCGAAAAGAGTTGTCAAATACTGGAACAGTCTGCCCAGGGGAGTGGTTGAGTCATCATGCCTGAAGGTATTTAAAAGATGTGTAGACGTGGCACTTGGGGACGTGGTTTAGTGATGGCCTTGGCAGCCTTAGGCAATAGCTGGACTCAGTGATCTTAAAGGTCTTTGCCAACCTCAACGATTCAATGCTTCTGTGACTCAAATGCTTATAAATACTGACTCACAGGCACCAAGTATATGTTTTCCTGCGTGCAGAGTCTTACAACACCTTAATCACTGTTGCATCTAGGTATCTTCTAGCAACATGTTAAATGTCATGTTTATTCTTGCTCGTAATCTGTTTCGGTTTGTGCGGCTTCAAGCTAATATGCTCACAGCTGTGTTTATGTTAGAGAAAAAAGGTTGGTGTAATGTATATTGCTGTTAGGGGAGAAGGCAGTGAAGCCTTCCTTGATGCTTCCATTCCATGACTATTTGTTTCTCAGCCTCAGACAAACCAAGGTGGAAAATTTTGTCTCCCACAGAGGGAGTCTTACTCTTACAGAGGGACATCCTGCTTCCTCTGTCGTGGGAAGATGTTTACCTTGGTTGCTGTGGCATTTATTTAGACCTCTGAAGAGAAGAAGCAACAGTGCACTTGGAGGACAAGAACTGAGATCTTGCTTTCAACAATAGTTTATGGAAGACATAGAAGAAAATAAAAGCCAGACATGTTTACAGTATTCCATGTTACCTCAGGGATGTGCATTCTGTATTCTGCCTTCATTGTATTTCGTGTGGGCTGAAGGCTTCATGTCCAAGTGCAAACAGTGTGTATAGTTCTGAGGGAACAGGCAGGTGTGTAAGTGTGAAAAGGAAAGAAGAATATCATGGCTTCAGGTACATACCACCAAACTAAGACACAGTTGCCTGTTCTGTGGGAGTTAAGGTAAAGGGCTACTTACATTTGCACAAAATACACAAAACTTTCAGCATTGGTGAAAAATTCAGGAGCACTTCCATGCCATGATTAGAACTGGCCAGATGTAAACCTATACATACCTGCTCCTTCCTCTTGCTTTGAAGCTGCAAAGTGTTCCTGGAAATCCTGTGGCCATATTTGCATTTGTTACATTTTAATCTTTTTCTTTGTTAGCATCTACCTGCTTCCTGATCAAATCTCTGGCCTGCAAATTCACTCTGATGGCCTTTCAACCTTTACACTCTGTGTCAGAGAGTTATAAAAAGGCTGCAGAGGTTTTCAGAAGAGGGTGGTTCCAGACAATAGGCACAAGGAGAAGAAACAACCACAAAGTTAGAAAAGTCAGTGTAAGAACTAGTGCTGTGCCAGTAAGGACTGCTACACAAACCACAGAGATTGACAAGAAAAGAAGGACTGGAGGGAGGTATTATCCAAGGCTTGGGGAAAAGGTGGATTCAAGATGGGGCCAAAGCAAGAAGGAAGGAAAATTAGCTAGAAAGATGGAAAACTGAGCATAATAGAAAAAAGAGAGGTGAGGTTAAACCATGAAAGGGGGACACAGGGAGGGAGGATGATTGTGTCAGGTACTAAGATGACCAGTAGATGGATAAGTGTGGAATGGCTGCTTTGTCCAACAAGCCAAATGTATTCATCACAACTGACAACAGACCAAAGTGAGAGAAAACTTCTTTACAAATCTCAGTTGTGACCAGGGGCAGGTGGGAATAGGTGGAATAAATTTGTGTGTATATGAAGTGACATCTCTATGCACAGAATGGCTTTAGGATGTATCAGAAATCATAGCTGTAATTCTGTTTCTATAAATGCATTTCTATAAATGCATTTCTTACCCTTCAAAATACACTTCACAGCAGCAAAATTACACCATCATCCCTCTTGCCAGAAGGTTGGTGCCAGTGTGTGTGCTCCTTTCTTCTCCAGATCATCTTCAAGGGAGATGACCAGCCACCCAAGGGTTGCACAAAAGTATTATCCCTCTCTCTGGATGCTCCAAAAACTTTTCACCTCCTAAGTGCAGGCAGCACCATGATTATCCTTTCACAACAAGAATCAGTTTTCCACAATCCTGCCATGATGCTAACAATGTCACCTCTGCTGATGGCTTTTCCTGCCTGCTCTTCTCAACAGAGGAAAATGGAGAGTAAAAAAACCTTCATGAACTCTGTCATTTTCCTCATTTTCCTACCTGGTAACCTTTATAATACAGGGTTTCAAGAGGATTGGATAAACCGCTGTTTTCATGTATTAGAACTGAGCTCCTTTGTGGATTGACAGTCACTTTCATTCTTTAATTGTCCAGCACTGGCACAGAGCTTCTGCTTCAGGACCTGTATTCCCAGGAGTTACATTATCACCGAAAAATAATAAGAGCAATTTTGCCAGCTTTTGTTCTATGCTTTAAATAATGACCCTTTTGAATGAGTCGTTTAGCCTGCCAAATTTTAAAAAATATTTTCCTTAAGTAATTTTGTAAGAATGATATTTCCTTATAGGAAGGTCATTATTTGAAGGAAGGAGGCCCACCCAGTGTAAGACAACCGTGGCATTAGTAGATTCTGCTTTGGAACATTTGTAGGTGAACTGGGTAAGTGCTCTCCACTTCCCCCTGCAGAGTTTCTATTCAGCAGGAGTGACTCAGTAAACCTGGCTGTTTCCTTGGACATATCTGCACATAAATTAGATTGACAGCATCCAAACAAGTAAATAGGAGTAAATAGGACTTCTGGAAATCAAAATGCATCTAGCATCCTACTGACCCCCAGGTGGGCTCCAAAGTCTGTTCCCATTCATTGTACAACTCCTCAGGTAAGTCCAGGTATGAGATACATCCCTGCAGCCCTTAATTATTCAGAAAGATATAAGCTGCTGGGAGCCCAGAGATATAAAGGGATGTTGTCCCTTCTGTGTGAAGTAGGTGATATTCTATGTGAATTAGGCACCCCTTGAGATAACATACTTCTCCCTAAAGGTGTGGCAACCTTACAAAAGAAACATGGAACTGTAATTCCCATTGTCTTTGCCACAAGGGAAAAAAATCACACAGTAATGCAGTGCTGATGTAATACAGTCTAATGCCACAAATGCCAAGGTGAGACAAATCTGCATTTTGTTCTCTGCTTCCTTATAGTAACCAGTAAAGAAGCTTAAAGTTTTGCTTCTAGCTGAGACCTATGACAGCCATAAAGCAAAATGTTCAGGCTAAGCACATCCTTAGCTCCCTAATGAAGCTAAAAGCATCATTTGAAAAATACATTTAAGGTGGATATAATTTGTATGAATGACAACAAGGGATCGATTCAGAGACAAAAAGTTTATATTCTGTAGCAGACTTTGGCAACATAAAAAACTCACACCTAAATTTGTTGGCAACTGATCAAATAAAGAAGTTAGAGAGAGAGACCAATGACACATTTCTTCAGCCAAGGAAGAAGCAGAGGTTCATAACTTTGTTGCTTGACCAGTGAATTATCACAGCTCCTAACATTTATACAGGGAAATTCTGGCTGCCATGGCAACCATTTATTTCTGGTTGACTGCACTGGATAAGTATTCAATTAAAATCTTTTTATTTATGTCTCTAATCTAAAAGATTTCTTTAGTGAAACTCTTAATTTAAAGGTTTTGCTACCTAATCATGCAGCAACTAGCACAGTTCAGCCCTGGCTTGGATGAATGGCAGCACAATTAAATAATAATAAATATCAGATGATAGAGAGTCAAAGCAGTAAGGGAAGTGGAAAAAAGGATGCTCTTTTGGCAGATGGATGGATGGATGGATGGATGGATGGATGGATGGATGGATGGATGGATGGGATGGATGGATGGGCTATGTGAATGATACTTTTTATTATTATTGATGGTAATTTCATAGAAGAGGCAATTTCAGGTTGAAGAAAGCTTTTCATTAGTCCTGTAAATCTGAACTCTTTACATTTTTAATCTTAAATTCTAGACTGAACAAGTGATTTCACATTGAAGAATCAAAATCTTTTTTTTACAGAAAATTTTACTATTTTTCTTGTCTTTTGCTGTTATTCTCAATTTGGATTTTTTTTACAGAGTTCTGTGAACCTATAATGAATTCTCTTGCCAGAATTCCTTTTTTTCATAAAAAACTACTGAACATTTTGCCTCGTTGTCAAGAAAACCACAATCTGAAGAATTCCTTCCTTCAAACCTACCTTCCTTCCTTCAAACCTTCTGCAAGTTGCTGCCCAAGCAGCATTACAAGCAAACCAGAACAACCATGGAGGAATCAGAAGGTGAAATGTCAAACAGTGTAATAACTTTTCAAACCCAGGATATTTGTTACCGGGTTTAGCCACAATCTGGTTTAAATGTTTCTACTCCTCTGATCCTATAAAAGAGTTTTACTTTCTAGATTCCCTGTATCTATAGGCTCAGGATGCAATTATCTGAAGACTTAACTGAAGCAATATATAATGTAAGTCAACCCTCCTGATGCAATTTATGTGCCCTGTTTTTTGCTGGGATTTGAAGATTTTATATTTTGCAAAGGATACTCAGAACATATTTTTTTCCCTAATGAATGTGGTAATGACAAGACTGCTTTCATAGTTTTTAATATTTGCTTTTTTTACTCTGCACTCTCAAACTTTTTATTTTTCTTTCCCTGAAGCATCTCTCTTTTTAAAATTTGGCACAGCATTAGGCTTTTTCCTTTCTTTTGTCTATTTGAAGGTCAGAGGTCTGCTTTGTTCATGTTCTTTCACATAAAAGGCATTATCAATAACATCTGCACAGGCACTAGAATAATTAACCTTTTCATTTTTATTACAAGCAGACTTTTCTGATTACACAGATGCATTTCCATGTTAGCCAGAGAATGCAATCAAAAGCATGCAATGGTCATATTCCTACACAGACAGACACAGACACTTTCCTAAACAGACACACACAACTGTCTCCATGCAGTTGGTCTCTTATCCTGCCCAGAAATAGATCTGACATATGAAATATCACAGGAAGAAACCAAAAAAAAAACCTAAAATATTTTAATGAGAATGTATTTTTTTTAAATTGCAAAGAAATAAGAAACAACTTATTCCTGCCCTCTTTATTGCCTCTTTTTATTCAGAACTGTATTGCCAACTGCCCAATTTTAATGGGTACCAGCACATCCATGCAAACATGCCATGGAATAGGACCTTTCTTCCACCTCACCTTATCTCACAGTGAGCCATGTGCTTCCCTCAGTCTCTGGCTTTTGTCAGAATGGCTGCATGACCCCCTCTTTTCGGTTGCTCCACATTCAGAAGAGCTGCAGGAGAATATAGGGTGCATCTCTTTGGCTGACATAGGTGAAGTCAGGAGAAGAGAATACTTTGGGCAGTACAAACAATCTGAAACAAAATGTTTGCTACTCAACAAAAGCCAGTTACCACTGTTCATATCCAGGACAAATAATATTCATTTTCCTCACAAAGACCTTGATCAAATTCAGACCCTTGCAACCAGCACCCAAAGAATGTCAGTCCTGTGCTCCCTGTAGTCTTCCCTAAGTAGCTTAACATGGGGACGGCTGGACTCAGACCACCATAGAAAACTCAGAAATTTGGGATTGGATGGTTGGCCTTGACTTCCAGGGGTCTGAAAAGCTTCACAATATCAGATGAAACTTTCCTGGGTATACCTTTCTCAGAAAACTCCCCAAATACATGTGTATTTTGCCTTTTAGCCATTCAGTCCAAGCAGCTCAGCCAGTTAATGTGATTAGAGAACACATAACTATCTGATGAGAAAGCCCTAAGGACAGAACAAGTTCTCTAGGCTCCCTGCAGCATCTCAAGGCCTGTTTCTGGTTTTCACCCTCATTGCAGAAGGAGCTCACAATCTGTTTGCAGGCGCAGCCCCCTGCCAAAACCATCCTCTGGTATTCTTCCAGGGGAAACCCATGAAGACTTCTTTTTCTCAGACGTGGGAGAGCAAAGTTTGTTTTCTGTCAGAGATGGTGTCATTCTGCATCGCCAGCTCTGGCAGGCTGCATGCATTTCTAAGTGTCCTGGAAAGTATTTTTCCCTCCTCCAGAGCAAGCAGGCAGGACTGTGGAGGTGGCTGCATCTCAGCAGAGGAGAAGCAGGATATCCAGCCAACACTGAAAGCTTTGTTTGCTAGTGCTGTTCTTCTGGGGATGTCTGTAATAGGACAACACCACTTCTGTACTAGCAAACTAAGCAGTGACAGGGATAGAATTTGAGGATATCTGGGTGACACAGAATACTCTGAATGCTGTTTCCTTCTTGTGTGTCCAGTCCAGCCAGAAACTAGATAGGAGGAAGACAGCTAGCAAATGTGTCATCTTATGCCATCTTGTCCCTCTGAAGCCTGTTATCACTGCAGTTTTTGGAGCAGATGAGTGCAGGGCCAAGCTTTGAGACCTCTGACATGCAGGCTGGGTGATGGGGTGGGTGGGAAGAGAGAGAAAGACCCATGAAGAATGGGTAATGTTTGACTTTTCTCTCTCATGTGTTGCTGTGTAACAGCCTTAGACAGTTCTGGTGCTTACTGTGCTGCCTATGCTGAACCTCCTGCTGCTGTATAAGAAATAGGGGAAGAGGGACAATGTCTAGGCAAACACATACTCAGGAATGTGGTTTTAGTTGTTGCATTAGATGTGACATCAGCCTAACAGCAGCAGCTAACAGATACCAACAGGCTGATGAGCAGCATGAGGTTATTGCTCAGCTCTGTTTCATGAGCTCTGTAATTTTGTGGTTTATTTTGTCTGCTAATTCTTGTGACATTAATATGTTTATAATAAGGTTCATTCTTCCTGTTGTATTTGTTTCTATGGAACCTTGGGCTTGAAGGCATTGCCAGAAATGCTATAATAGCACAGTGACCCCTGTATTTGAGACTGGCAGGGATATGTAGGTGCTTAGGCCCCACATTAATTTAGGTGCTATAATATCAATGTCTGCATGACTAAGTCTGTGGGCTTTGCAAGCATGAGCAATGACTGCTGAGTGATGATACTTGCACATTAAGCCAAACCACTTGATATCACAGCAAAAACAATTGCCAAAAAAATCAGTTTGTTTTTTAGGATTAGCATCTTAGTGTGTATTCTCATGAGTGACAGCAGGACATTTTGTGAGATGCAATAAACATCTTAAGTACTATTACGTTATCCTCCATGGGCTCAATCTGTGGCATATCTGAATTGAGTCCATTAGAAATTTTTCAACAAAATCATCATTACAGAGTTTTGAAGAAGAATTGGGCTTTTTAAAGACATTATTTTGTTTGCATTTTCAATAGGAAGTGGCACTACTGCCCATCAGTTTAAAGTAGTCCATCAAACTGAAGCTGCATGGAAAGCAGGAGATAGAGAGTTTTTAAGTAAATGTCATGTTCTTGAACCCCAAGCCTGAATTTATAAATACATGACAAGTCAGATGTCTTAGAAAAGGTATTGGGTTTTCTCCATCTGAATTCTGAGGTAGTCAAAAGGTTTAGGACTGAGGAAGGTAAATGCTCTGCTCCTATTCAAACTATTCAGGAAACAGATGGCTGGTAGACCTGCTGTTCCTATTTTTGCCTCAAAGAATGGAACTTCTGTTACTTTGAACATTTGTAAATTAGATTAAAAGATTTTGCAGATGAACCAGTCATTAGAAATGCAGGAATTTTTAATTTGTAAAACTGGCCCAGTGACAATGAGTCCCTCAAGACCTTGGTAGAAAGAAGAAGTTCAAGCATCATGGTCACACTGCAGGCACCTTTTGGAAGCTGAAGGTTACAGAGGAACTGAAGCATTGCCAGAAGACAAAGAGCCCAAATCTGCATCCAGAAAACAGATTGCTTCTGAAGTGTATGGCAGGAGATATTAATTTCCTCACTCATGTGGAAATTATAAAGATGTTGTCATCTTTGCTTTAATATCGCCCTGAAGAATCTCAAAAGATTTTGCAAACTGCAGAAGGTGTGTCCTAGCAAGTGCTGATATCAATAATGAGGGGAGAAGAAACCAGATGGAAGCTTATCTGTTTTACTGATTTTGAGGGATAAAGAAAATACAAGCACAGAATCTCTATATTAGCCTGTATTTAGATGTTTCCTGACACCAAAATGATTTCAGGTTTTTTATCCTGTTACAGTGGATAGCATAAAATACACAAGAACTGAAAGATGAGATGATGTTAGGTCCATCTGTGTCCTTTACTTGCTGGGCCCTGGGGTCAGGTCTGATGTCTTTCCTGAATTTTGCATTAGCAGCTCTGTGGCTGCCTAAGGCAGAGGCTGAGTTGCTTCTTCATCCCCCTTGCTCCAAAGTCCACTGATCACATAGTCAGCAGGATTTGCCTAGCAGCTGGAGGTTTGGATTTACATAAATTGAGGAATGTGTCTTCTACTTCTTTGTCAACTGTTTTAGTTAACATATAATTTTTTTGAACTGATTGTTGCCTTTTTCCATTATTCCTCCTCCACATCTTTACAAAGGAAGCCACAAGCCTGTCATCTGCATCCCAATATGTGATGTATGTACAAAGCACAGAATGGACCCAGCTCTCACTGGGGCACTTGCTGTAGTCCTTAACAGAGTTCTTAAATCCAGGAAACAAATGGCATTTGTGACCACCCTTTGGTACTCTCTGTAAAGTCTCAGAGATGCCTTAACTCTTCCAGTGCTTACAAATCCCAGTTGGAGTGCTTGTATCTCCTCAGTCAATGCATAGCAAACAACTGCAGGGGCATTCCTGACTGGGTGCTCACTCTTGTACAACCCATGTCCCTTATTGGATCCAACCCTTTCTTTTGGGTTCATACTAGCCTAGCATTTTGCTTGTACCTCCTTCTTTCCATATAAATGGATCCACACTTTCTTTCTCAGTCCTCTCTTTGTACATCTCAATGCCTTTTGTCATTTACTTTGAAGTCCTCTGTGAGCTTTGAGTAATTTTGAATTCAGGCATTCCTCATGTTGTCCCACTGTTCTGAACTACAGAGAAGTAGTTTAGCAGGCTAAAACAGTCTGTGTTACTCACCTTTTCCTATTCATGCAGTAGGTTTGAAGCTGTTTCTTCCATTTTGTATATCTGCAGGTTACACACTTCTTCTGCAATTCAAGTTCTTGAGCTTTATGCAGTTATGAATAAGTCCTATCAATTTATCACCACTTCTTTCAAAATCAGGGAGCTTGGTTTCAAAACTGCCTGAATTTGTCCCTCTCTATAAAATTGAATCGTTGTGTAACCACTTATTTTGAAGTTTTACTCCAGAACCAGAGTACCACAAAGAACACATTTCAAAACCAAGTTTAAAATTACATTAGTTCCTGATGCTTAAATTACTGTTTGGGGAAGAACCTGTCATCTCTCACAGTCAGCAATTATATGCTCTATTGCAAGTAAGGAAACAGAAGAAGCAAGTTTTCAATATATATCTGGAAAGTGTATGAGCAAAAGGAGAAGTAAAGTAGCTCAGGTATCTAACATTTTGCAGTTACAGCCACATATGTCTGCCAAAGTTTTATATTACAGAATGGACATGTGGCAAAGGACTGGTCAAGAAACAGGAAAAGCTGGCACAACATGATTAACAAAGAAAAGAGACAGAGAGGAGAAGAGACTCATGAAGACTGCTCAGAAACCACAAAGGAATTTGTTGCCAAAGCATCATGTCCTTTTTGGATTCCATCACAGTGATTCCAAATTATCAGAACTATTTCTCTTTTAAATACAATTGCCAAGCTTTTTTTTCCTCTGCAAAATCAAGATAGGTGGTCTTTACCCATGTTACCCAAGCAGGTCATATTTTGAGGCACTTAGACCTAGATGACTTCTTGTCTAGGCACATTTTCCTTCCTCATTTCTTACAATCTTATCATATTAGTGATATGATAATTACATTAATGGTACATGAATCACAGTAATGATATGGTTATCATATTAGTGATAGGAACTACTTTCATATTTTCTTTCTCTATAGCAGTATATATCCCCTTAAATAAATATTTCCCTTTTACTTTCTGTTTCATTGTAGTCACTTACCTTAGTTTCATCACAGAGAACTACTCAATGGCAAAGATGCAAATTCCATGCTTTCATTTAAAAGAGATAAAAGATATATATTTTTAAACATTAATTTCAGTTTTCCTGTGTTTGGGAAGCAGTGATAGTATTCAATCACCTGAAGTGGGTAGAAAACATGAAAGGGAAATAAAGCAGGTGAGTAACATCAGCTTTGTGTAAGGTGTTAACACCAGGGGCAGTTCCGCATGCCTCAGTGCAGCTCTGGCCAAATGAGGCTTTGCTCTTGGAGCTGGGCTTTGGCGTGGAGATTTGTGAAGTATGTGCATCTGTGAGTGGTGGGTAGACAAAGAATTTGGCACTTCAAGATGTGTTTTTTTCTCTCTCTTCTCTGAATGAGATTCTGTAAGTTTCCACAAGTGAGGAGGTGGCATTTCAGTAGTTATTCTCCTCTCATGATTGCCTTTCTCAGTAAACATAACACCCTTGCTTCCATCAAATCCCAAATAAACCACTGATTTAAGGAGATTGTAAATCATCAGCCAGGAGTCAGACAATGAGTATATACCTGTCAAGAAATGTATTTCTTGTAAGAATCAGCATGATGGATTTTTTCAGACTGGAACATGAAAGAATATCAGGACAGAATGGTAATTCAATTTTTTTTTCAAAGGTTATGTTATTCACCACTACTGCCTTTTTGTCATTTACTTTGAAGTCCTCTGTGAGCTTTGAGTAATTTTGAATTCAGGCATTCCTCATGTTGTCCCACTGTTCTGAACTACAGAGAAGTAGTTTAGCAGGCTAAAACAGTCTGTGTTACTCACCTTTTCCTATTCATGCAGTAGGTTTGAAGCTGTTTCTTCCATTTTGTATATCTGCAGGTTACAGACTTCTTCTGCAATTCAAGTTCTTGAGCTTTATGCAGTTATGAATAAGTCCTATCAATTTATGACCACTTCTTTCAAAATCAGGGAGCTTAGTTTCAAAACTACCTGAATTTGTCCCTCTCTATAAAATTGAATCATTGTGTGACCACTTATTTTGAAGTTTTACTCCAGAACCAGAGTACCACAAAGAACACATTTCAAAACCAAGTTTAAAATTACATTAGTTCCTGATGCTTAAATTACTGTTTGGGGAAGAACCTGTCATCTCTCACAGTCAGCAATTATATGCTCTATTGCAACTAAGGAAACAGAGGAAGTAAGTTTTCAATATGTATCTGGAAAGCAAAAGGAGAGGTAAAGCAGCTCAGGTATCTAACATTTTGCAGTTACAGCCACATATGTCTGCCAAAGTTTTATATTACAGAATGGACATGTGGTAAAGGACTGGTCAAGAAACAGGAAAAGCTGGCACAACATGATTAACAAAGAAAAGAGACAGAGAGGAAAAGAGACTCGTGAAGACTGCTCAGAAACCACAAAGGAATTTGTTGCCAAAGCATCATGTCCTTTTTGGATTCCATCACAGTGATTCCAAATTATCAGAACTATTTCTCTTTTAAATACAATTGCCAAGCTTTTTGTTCCTCTGCAAAATCAAGTTAGGTGGTCTTTCCCCATGTTACCCAAGCAGGTCATATTTTGAGGCACTTAGACCTAGATGACTTCTTGTCTAGGCACATTTTCCTTTTTCATTTCTTACAATCTTATCATATTAGTGATATGATAATCACATTAATGGTACATGAATCACAGTAATGATATGGTTATCATATTAGTGATAGGAACTACTTTCATATTTTCTTTCTCTATAGCAGTATATATCCCCTTAAATAAATATTTCCCTTTTACTTTCTGTTTCATTGCTTGTATGTGTAGTCACTTACCTTAGTTTCATCACAGAGAACTACTCAATGGCAAAGATGCAAATTCCATGCTTTCATTTAAAAGAGATAAAAGATATATATTTTTAAACATTAATTTCAGTTTTCCTGTGTTTGGGAAGCAGTGATAGTATTCAATCACCTGAAGTGGGTAGAAAATATGAAAGGGAAATAAAGCAGGTGAGTAACATCAGCTTTGTGTAAGGTGTTAACACCAGGGGCAGTTCCGCATGCCTCAGTGCAGCTCTGGCCAAATGAGGCTTTGCTCTTGGAGCTGGGCTTTGGCGTGGAGATTTGTGAAGTATGTGCATCTGTGAGTGGTGGGTAGACAAAGAATTTGGCACTTCAAGACGTGTTTTTTTCTCTCTCTTCTCTGAATGAGATTCTGTAAGTTTCCACAAGTGAGGAGGTGGCATTTCAGTAGTTATTCTCCTCTCATGATTGCCTTTCTCAGTAAACATAACACCCTTGCTTCCATCAAATCCCAAATAAACCACTGATTTAAGGAGATTGTAAATCATCAGCCAGGAGTCATACAATGAGTATATACCTGTCAAGAAATGTATTTTCTTGTAAGAATCAGCATGATGGATTTTTTCAGACTGGAACATGAAAGAATATCAGGACAGAATGGTAATTCAATTTTTTTTTTCAAAGGTTATGTTATTCACCACTACTGAACTGTACATGCTATTAATAGGAAATAAGAGATTTTACTAATATCTGATTGTCTAAACAAATAGCCCTACTTTCTAAGCCCAGTGCAAATCTGTTGAAGACCACAGGGTTAAACACTGGAACACCTGCAATATATGTGTAACATGATAGAGGCTTTGATACAACATCATTAAGAGAGCTGTAAAATACCTGCTGCAGAAGGCCCCTCAGCCCCTTCCAAATCCCAAAAAGTGAACAGGAAGCTAACAAGTTTGGCAGGGCCAAAGAGATCCAGAGCTTTCAGAAAGATTGTAGTTGGCAGCCCAAATGAAAAATGTATTTTTTTCTGTGCTCACTGAAGTCATGTCAACAGTCTTATTTTGCCTTACATCTGTATATAATTGCTTTTAGACACTGTTTAATAGTACTTCCTGAAAAATGAAAAAGCTTCCAGATTGAATTATCACTTGGCTGTGAATAAGGAACACAGTATTAAACAGAGACAAAAGACAATTTATGCATACAGGATGAATCAAAGATGGTTCAGACAAGGAGGTGATGGTGACTCAGACAATATGAATGCTTAGAAAACTCTTCTCTGTGATGCAGTTCAATCAAGCTCACAACTGTAGCATTGGTCAGCTCAGTCACCCAGGGTGAGGGTCAATGTTTGTTTCAGGATGTCCAGGAACAGCAAATGCAGGTAATATGCTTTTGGAACATGAGAAGCTGCTATTCCTACTATGTGTTTAGCATGGGTTTCAGCCCTAAACTTTGTCCCACTGAGCACGTCCATATTGAGAAATGGATCGATGCTATCCACTAATCATGACTGATTGCAGTAATCCTTTTCCCTATCTTCCCCTCTCCTTCCCTCCCTTCCCTTTCTTGTCCTGCCATCAGCTTTTGTTTCAGCAGGAAAAACCTGGGGAGAGGGAGAGGAAAAGGAGAATTCCCTCAGCCCAGGGCCAAGGACCAAATGGGAGAAAGCACAATCTTCTCACTGCACTCTGCTTGTGGACCCCTGAGAAGCCAGCTTCACATGGGAGTACAATGTTCCTTCCTGCCAAAATCCAGCCTCTGAGCAATATAACTATCAGTACTCAACTACACCAGCTAAATCTTCCCAGCAATGTTTTTTTTCCATTCCTATTCCCATCCTTCCATTCCCAAGCCAAATGAAATAATAACAACAAATTACAAATTTTAGTACAATGTGTAATCGCGTGTAAATACCATCACCCTGCTAATGAAATTCTTTTACTCTCTGAACCTGCAGAACCCACACTGCTGTAAGAAACAACAAAGTTTTTCCTCAGATATTGCCACTTCTGTAATGAAATTGCAGGAGTAATTGCCTTAGATCTTGTGCTCAAGTATTCTGGAGTTTGGCTTTTCAGCCTGAGAACTTCTCAGGCAAATATGCAAACATTGCTGGGACATGATTAAGCACAGATAGAGAACATGAAAGCCACTGTTTACAAGAGAGCACTTATTTTCCTCTGGCTGCCAAAGTAGATAGCACCACAAAATTAAGAAGGTCAATTGTGTATTCTCAATCATATCCTCTAAGAACAAACCAATGGTTTGCTTTCCAAGCACCGTGCAAGATATTTGGCTGCTTGTGTGGAACTAAGCAGAGCAGAGAATAGGAAAGGTTGGTCAGTAAATTTAAAAAAAGTACCTCTGACATAATGCCAGGATTTCAAATATTTAGGAGGAATATGTTGGAAAGGTCATTGAACTACTTGTTTTCCAGATGGACTAATTTTACTCTGCCAAAGCATTTATTCATGTGAAAGAACTATTTGTATAAAATAACTTAATTTGTTAATTTCCAAAAATTATTATTTTTATCAAGACTTCTGTATTGTTTTTAAATATTTTATTATTTTTCATTGAGGACAGTAAATGAGCAAACCTTACTTTGACATAGGGGCATCAAATGTTACTTTCTTTTGATAGAGCAAACTGTAAAAAAAAACATATGGAGATTACTCAATTCCCAGTTCTGGAAAATAATGCTTTCAGAAAGTTCTCAAGAGTCATAACTGCATATGAGTTTCCAAAGCACTGTGAAACATATTGCTTTCCAATATACTCAGGAAAATAAAATTAATAGATTATTTAAAATAAAAAAAAGAACTGGCATTGGAACAGGCAATACCAGACTATAACTATCCTTTTTGGTCCCCATAATTTGACAAGAATGTTGAAACATGCTGGAAAAAAAGCCCCAGAAAGTATCTGAAAGTTCAAGAAAATATTTAATGAAAATATTTAATGCAAGAGACTGGAAGAACTTAATGCATTTAGATTATGAAAACCATAATAGAGGTCATACACTGACTCCAATCTAAAATTATTTCATGTAACACCCCAGGGTGGAAGGGATCTCAAAAGATCATCTCATCCAACCTGGTTTATTTCCAGAGTAGCCATTATTAAAAGGTTGTTTAATAAAACAAAAGAAGAGACACTGAATGATGAAGACACATTTAAGATATTGAGCAAATTTTGCCCTTGGAACAAACTCAGAAACACATTCCTGGTTTCATCTTTATCCATTAAATCAGAAGCAAATGCCTTCTCCAAAGATAGACTTTAGTCATACTAAAAAGGTGAAATTGTTGAAATCTAAACCATGTTGTGACATACAGAAAGATGGAAATGTGTTAAACGTTCCTTCTTCCCTTAAGGCACTGCAATATCAAGAGCTGGTGATCTATATGAGAGGCAGATAGTAAGCGATGAGCAAGATGCAGCATTGTGATTCATTCCCCTCTTCTCCAGTGCTTGCCCTGCCATGAACAGAGAACTGAGAAGGGTTTAGATCCTACTGAACAGCTTCCTGCCTACCCTGAAGCTGCATTCATCTGCCGGCTTTTACAAGACAGATGAAACTGGACTTAGCCTGTGGCAGGCTGTAATCATGCTTTATCAGCTCCTGATAACCTTGGATTACATTAAGGTGGTTAGCAGTTCTCAGTCAGGTGTGTGTCATGGCTGATGGATTGCCTGGATGTGCTTTTAATTAGCAGTAAGGGTTGGATTTAAGAAAAGGGCTGTAGCTGCTGGGCCTAAATCTAGCTGGGTGGTAAGCCAGGAAAACACTAGCAAACAAAGAGCTGTGCCCCACCTTTAGCTCCTCACATGGGCTTTACACCTGGTCCATTTGGAAGTGTGAGACAGATCTCTGTAATCACCTCATTGCTCTTGGAAAACATGATGGGGTTGTCTTAATTGGCTAAAACATTCAGAAACACTGTCAGAACAATACTGTCCTTCTCCAGTTTTACAAACTTGGGCTGTCTTTCAGCCCAAGTTTACAAGACTGAGAACAGTGTCATCTGCACTCAATCCCACCTTAGTCTACCTGAAATCAGACGAGGTAAAGGATTTCTTGACCGTTTCAGGAAGTTTCCCATTGAAGGGAAGGCTGAAGACCAGCTATACCTGAAAGCTAATCCATATGTGCTGTAGGAAACACCAGGTTTGGGCTTTCTGACACGGTAAGCAGCATTGTTAGGAGTCCAGAATGTAAAAGAGTCCTTTTCTGCTCTAGAGGAATTGGTCTGAGGCAAACACAGCTAGAGCAAGAATGAAGCACTTTGCACTGTTCCCAGAAGCAATACAAAGACGTTACAGGAAGAACCTATACCAATCCTAGTGTTAGGCCTCAGAAGAAGTATGTCTGACATGTCATGGATTTGGGATGTCACTGGTGACAAGCAAATGTGTTAATGGACTTATTGAAGATAATTTTTCTGTGACATGAAACTGCTGAACTCTACTAAATCCTGTTTTCAAAATATGAGGAGGTCACAGGGATTGCTGTGTGGAGGCATAGTTTTGTATTTTGTGCATCAGCTTTAAGGGATATCACCCAGTCTCTGTTAGTCCTGCTTATATGAGCAGGACAGGTTGGCATTGCTCACAGAAACTTGCATAGCATGTTCAGTGCCTCAGCTTTTTAAGACAGAAGGAGGTGTACATATTTGTGTTTACAAGCAGATGCATTTCTAACTGCCTTTATGGAAAGAATGACTAACAGCATAGCAAAAGTCATGACAACTGCACATTGGCAGATACCCAAAAAATTGTAGTAATTAAGCAGAAGGGTCTCTTCCCCACCACACCAGTATGGGACATGGGTGGGAGCACCTTCTTGAAGGAGGAGGGGAGATGAATCTGCTGCAGGAGGGCAACAACACTTTTTCCTTCTTGCCTAAATCTCATGTGAAGTGATAGCCTCCCAGAAGGCTGGTACCATGGCAGACTGGTAGAAGCAAAGAAAGCTGTGTATTCCACAGTCCTTATGACATGTAAAGAGTTTTGCAATGTGATTGTGTGTTGCAATTTTAAAGAGCTGTATTATCAGATGAAATACTGGGAAGGTACCAAACCTTTTCTGGCATACAAAACATAGCATTAGGAAAGCAATTCAGCAGCTCCTTTTAATTATTAATTATCATAATATTATTACTTTATATCACAATATTCTAGGCAGTTTGGATTACTTTGTCACAGCTGGACCTTATCCTCAAAATTTATAACATCCTTCAGGTCTATTCTTTGTGTGAAGCTGTTTTCTCTCTCTGTACTCAATAATCTGGCACAGTACCCAGAAAGGGTTATTTGCATGTTGTTTTAAAAACACTCATTCAAAACTACTAATACAATCAGATAACATGAACTATGTACAGACAGGATTTTTTATTCCTCAGTTCTACCATGGTTTCTGCCCTTTATGCCCTGACATTTGGATAAAGGCTCCCCAGGGCATGGCTCCCTTGTGTCGGGGCAGGACCTGGCTTCCAGGACCCATGCCACCAACCTGTCCAGGAGCAGGGCAGCCAGGGTCACCAGGACAGCTCCATTTCTGGCCATTGGTCAGCTCCCTAGGGATGGGGACAGGCTGTGGCCAGGCTTGGGCATTGGCCCATGGGTGCAGATCTGGGTGAGGTCAGCAGGGCCCACAGGCAGGTGCAGGCTGGTCTGCACCACAGTGGGGTCTGTGACTCTTCTAGAGATATAGCACCAAAGATTCAGAGCAGCTCCCATGGGAAGGGATGAGCCCTGGCCGTGGGCTCCTTCGTAGAATCAGTAAGGTTGGAAAAGACCTCCAAGATCATAAAGTCAAGTATTGACTGACCACCATGTTTGTCAACTAGATCATGACACTCAGAGCCACATCCAGGTATTTCTTGAACAGCTGCAGGGATAGTGACTCCGTCAGCTTCCTGGACAGCCCATGTTGACTACCCTTTCAGATAAGAAGTTCTTTCTGATGTCCAGCCTGGACTCTCCCTGGCCCACTTCCTCTCATGTTGCCCCTAGCTGCCTGGGAGAAGAAGCCAATCGCCACCTGGCTACAACCTCCTCTCAGGCAGCTATAGAGAGGGATAAGATCACCTCCTTTCTCCAGGCTAAACACCCCCAGGTTCCTCAGCTGCTCTTATGACTTTCTAGAGCCTTTGCCAGCTCCATTGCCCTTCTCTGGGCCTGCTCCAGCACCTCAGTTGAGGAGCTCAGAATCTGAGGTGGGGACTGAGGGACAACCTGAGAGGGACAATCACTTCCCTTGTTCTGCTGGCCACACTATTTTTGGTGCAAGCCGGGATTATTTTGTCCTTCTTGGCCACCTGGGCTCACTGCTGCCTCAAAAGTGTTCTCACACTTTGCACAGACCTGACGTCATACACACTTGGTGTGAGGTGCCTTGGCCATGAGGGTAGGGTAGGGGATCCTGGGACAATGTCTGATGGGTCTCAGGCCATGCTGGGGATCCCCATGGAACTATTTCTAGGGTCCATGCATCTCCCTGGCTTGGACTGGGGTGGGTGATACATATCCATTCCCAGTGGCCAGCAAACTGGGGTTGATATTGCTGGAGTGTCTGTATACAGTCCAGGTCAGGCAGTGGGGCAAGGACATCAGACCATCCCTGAAGAGCTCCAGGGGCGTGGGAGGAACTGGAGCTGCCCCAGGTTAGTGTCTGGGCTGGATGAAGGTGTTCAGATGCCCCTGAGGAAGTCAAGACCTGGGGCTGAGCTGGAGCTCAGGGCTGGGCAGAGAGCCAACACTGTGGAGAGCCTCGGGGAAGGCGTGCTACGCTCGGACAATAAGGGTCGGCAGGGCCCGGGCCCCACAGCACTGGAGCCTGAGGGCAGAGGGGGCTCCCCACGGGGGTGGCAGGGTGGGCCCTTGTCCAGGGAATGGGACAGCCCCAGGAGTGACAGCGCCCAGTGTCAGACACAGCCCAGTGATCACTAGGGTCCAAGGTCAAGCTGGCAAGTCACGACTGCAGGTCAGGGACAGGGTCCAGCTCTGGATCAGTGACCCATGGCCCAGGACAGCCTGGGCTGCCAGGCACCAGGCATTGTAGCTCCATCAAGGACCAAGCTTAAAAGCAGATCCCACAGGGCAGAGAGGGACACCTGCCATGAATTTTCTGCAGCATTGTGCTGGCTGGGAGTCTCTTCTGACATCTCCAGCATGAAGGGAGATGTGCACCATCAGCTGCACCCTTAGTAAGCTTGCCTTAAGCCCTGGTAGCCAAACCTCTGGAAGGGTGGATGTGGATGCACTCAGGGCATTTACACAAGTTTTCTTGAGGCTGAGTTCATGTGTAAGTGAAACTAATAATATTTTCAGCATTGTGCTGTTTTTCTTCAGTGTTTGCATGTGTCTGTAGCACTTATATCACAATATTTTGTTACTTCCCTCTTTCCCAGCCTCCTTGCTTCTTTATCTATGTTGCAATCTTTTCACTTGGCATCTATCATCATTCAAAGCACTGAACACTTCTATCCACTGAACTCTTCTATCCACCCTGGAGCTTGTTCATGTCTAACACTACAGCTTCCAGTAATGCTGTCAGTGTACTGTAGCATAGGCTTATTCTAACAGAGGCTGGGTTTGATCAGTTCATTCTATAAAAACCAAGATCTCTTCATTGAGCCTATCACTTCATCTATAACTGTTTGGAGGTTCTCAAAGCATGATAACTTTGAATTTCACCCCAGCTTTCAGCACATGATCAAACACATGATTTGTCCTATCATTCTAACTTCACTGCATTTTAGCTCTTCACATTTCATATTTTTATGTAGACAAAGCCATTTTGGCTTTTTGCCACTTGCTGAAAGTCTAGGTTGAGTGCCAGCAGCAACAGTGCACTTAGTGACAGCAAATGTCTTTTATCCAAATAAGTTTGCTAGTGCCTAGTGTCAACGGCATGAAATAAAGAACATGATGCTCTATCATCCTAAAGTAGCATTTTCAAATTCATCTCTTATCTTTAATGTCCAGTTAAGGAGCATGATGAGAAAATAAGTTAATCCCATGTGTTTTTATCTTCATACCAAACCCTGATTTGAATCAGTAGTTCAAAATCCCACACATTCTTAGACAAATATTCAAGAAGAGCTCATATAAATACTGCAGTGAGCAATTTGCCCTTTAAACGACTAACAGAAAATGCTTTAAAATGTAATAAAGCATAGCTTGTACCTGCATAGGTATTAATTACATGCATACATATATATAATACATAACTACTTATATAGTTAGGTATTTTCCTAAACACATGTATACCTAGATTTTATAAATTTAGTGTAAACCCTGAATTGGGTTACCTGCTGTATCCAGATATTTGCAAACCAACTTTCCTAGTGATAAGGATATGAAGTTTTTCTTTCGCTTCTACAGCAATATAATAGAATCATGTAATAGTTTGACTTTGAAGGGTCTTTGTAAAAACTACCTAAGTCCAAATTCTCTGCAATCAGCTGGGACATATTTAATTAAAGCATATTACTAAGAACCCCATTGACCCTGACCTGAAATATTTACCAAAATAGGAATAAAAAAATTGTACTATTAATAATGGGATTATACTATACTACATAACACTAATATAATCATATTAGTATTTTTACTGCAGTGCTCAATAAAAAGCAGTTTTCCTTCTCTGTTTATGTCACCCAGCACTTCATGGGTGACATGAAGTGCAACTGCTGCATACCACTATAATGTTGAAACATGATGTTCTCCTTTTGTTATAGTAAACTATGAAACTGTCTTTTTCCTCAACTTTCCCACTTCCAGTGATTTCATTGCTCCTTGAAATTCCTCTCTAGGTGGTACACCTTCAGCCTATGCCTGCTACCACGCTTGCTTGATTTCTAGGCTGCATGCATCTGGCAGAGGCAGCAGAACTTGGTGCTCATCTGGAATGCACCCTTCCTTCTTTCAACACCATTTCATACTTCACTGCCAGTTCTCAGGAATTCTTTTTGTGTTTGTGTAATAGGACCAGTCATATTACCATACAGCTGGTGCCTTGCCTGACTGAATTTAGTAGAGATGTCTCTGAGCATTTGATTTCTTTACACACTGTTTTCACTTCTTTGACTTCTGCAGAAGTCTTGAGTCACTGTTTCTGTCTTTGTAGCTTCTAGTTTTATTGCTTGTCCAATTTCTGGTTGTTTAGGCCTTCCATATCTTCCTGGCAGTGCTCAGGATCAATTTGCATGGTCCACCCATTCTGCATAGAATTTCTTTGGCATAACTGATTTATCTCATACGTTGTTGTCTCCATGTTACCTTAGGTACCTCCTTTGTAGAGCTCTCTTTCTCTCATCTAGATAACATCAGGATTGATTTGCACTTTGTTCTTTTTTTTACCATAATTTTCTCCATAACTGATTCAGTTAGTGAAGTGTTTGCTCTAGCTGTGTTTGTCTTCATGAGCAAAATATATGTTGTCAGCAGCCAGATCTGTATCAGCATTGGGCACTCATCCAATTAAAAGCTTACAACAATTGACATAGGCTGAAGTAGAATTCACAGAGTGAAAGCTACAGCTTACCTGTGTAAACATTCTTGTCCTGCTGCAGAGGCGTCAACTGTGTTTAAGAACTGGCACTGGACATTTAAAAAGATAATATCAGTAGTAGAAGAAATATTGCATGTTACTGGCACGGTGTCCAGTTTAACAGAGACAGCAATATGTCACATAATCAGTTACTGTGTCTGTGGAGTTTGGGGAAAATTGTTCAACAAAGGCCTGTAGCAAAATGTTTTCCCTTTTCCAACTTCATATTTAAACAGTCCTTAAACTCCTGGCTGTTTTCCAACTTTTTGTCTGTTCAGTAACAGAGAAAAAATTTTGATATAATGGAAAACAACACTAACAGGTTAACTTTCAACTTCGTCTTGAACTTCTTAAATGACTGATTAACTTACTTCTTACAGTTTACAGAAGAAATGAGGGTTGTAAACAGGACTGCTTACTTCTTTCTTATCACTTAAGTATCTGTTTAATTTATTCATCACTCACACACTAACTCTCTAGAAACAATGCAGGGTGAAGTGCTTGTGACCATGAATTCCACAGTCATGCACTAGAAAACAAGGAAGATAAAGGCCAAGAAACCACTAAGTCCTCTTTAAGCCATGAAAGTGTAGTCTACAGTTCAAGTGGTGTCTACAGGCACTTTCCACTAAAGTAAGCAGCCTTTAGTGTCCCGCCAGCATAACAGTAATGAGTTTGTACTGGATGGAATGTTGATAGAAAATGATCTAAGAGTGAGAGGGGAAGAGACTTAGGAGTATGTATTGCAGTTTATCTAGAAATAGAAATGTGAAAACCGTTCCCATGATAACGGCATGATAATGGGTTTAAAAGAGCAAGGTCTTACTGAGAAGGTACCGCTGCCTTAGATCCAGGTCACTGAGAAGGAGACCCTGTCCTGCTGACCCTGGGTAGCTCCTCACAGGCTGTATTGATAAGGCACACGGCTGTGAATAGCAAAAAGAGGAGTAGGGAGGGATGAGAGGGTGTTTGCATACAGTCATCCTTGCTTTTCCAGTCCAAATGAGCAGCTTCTGAGTTTGGGGAACTTTTTGGTTGTTCTGTTTGGTTGGCTAGATTTTTTGGTTTTGGAGGTTTTTCTGTCAGTGACAACACTCGGGGAAAGTCCAGAACTAGCCCTGAATTTAGCATCAGATGTAAAACATGTCTTTGAGTGCTACTACTCTGAGTGCTCAGCCAACATCAATGTCACTCAGAGAGTTTAAAAAAGAAAAAAGATACCTAATGTATGTTTTCTCAGTATTCTGTGTGAATTTGCATAGTCTTTGACAAAAAAAACAAACCCAAAACCAACTTTTTTTTATGGTAGATATGGAACAAAAAAAAATCTCAGCTCTTACAACTCTGCTTCAAAGCTGGACCCCTTTCTGTATTCTCCTTTATGCCCCTTCAAATTTAGTGAAAATATATATGAAATATTACATGAAGTTTGACACCTAACATAAGAAAAATGTTACTATATCATTTAACAGCGATGCAAAATTGTTTCCTTCCTGTGGAATATTGTCCTCAACATTAAAACAACCTGCAATATTATAATGATGTTCAGTAGCAAACCCACTTTTTTGTGTCTTTCAAGTTGTCTATGTTTACAAAAAAATTCTATTAACTTTAGATGTGTGGGATGTGAGCCTACTAATTAGTCTGAAAAGAAATTCTTTCTTGTGGTGTAATTTTCTGGTCTGCACAATCAACCTTTTGGGTCCTCCTTCTCAGTGCTGAGCCAAAGGCTGGTTAAAGTGGGAGTACCAGATGATGGTTCAACAGGACAGTCCCAGTGAAACTCCTCTTGGTCTTTACATGGAATGTTAGTGATGTTTTAGTTAACCCTTATATGAGCTGTGAAAAGTCTACAGAAAAATTCCAATGCCGATGCTCAGTGTGGGATTTTACCACAGCAGTAACAGGGAGAATCAACACTTGAAGTACCCAAAGGGAAAATATATATTTTTTTACTGTCAAAAGTGAAGGTGTACACCCAATATTTGGGGTAATTTCATGTCACCAAATGGCATACACTAGCACCAAAGAGGAAAGGAGTTTGCTCCTTCTTTAGGGAGGAGGCCAAAAGTATCAGGAAAGGTAGAAATACAGCTGGAAGTTGGAATTTTAAAAGAGTGAAGGCTGCACATGTCTGCAAAATTGTGTGTATGTCTCACACCAGTAATGATTGCATACGCAGGAATTGAATTAGAATAGCTGCTGCTGTGTGGCGCTGTCAGTGCCTGCTGCTTCAAAGATGACATTTTGTTAAGTCAGTTGCATACTTTGAGGTTTCTTCATGGCATGAGGTTGCAGGAGCTCAGTCGGTGGTGGGACAGATGTTCCTGCACTACATATTTCATGCAGAGTGTAAGCAACAATACCTTTTCTACAACGACCAAGAGAAAAGTCTCAGTGGGGCTGCATGAGGCTCATTCTGCTGACTGCTGCAGCTGTATCACTGCCTGGGGACCTCTTGCTGTTTCTCTTGTTGTTCTAGGTCTGCTATTCTATAAATATACACACAGACACTACCTCCTCCACTTTTAGAGCTGCTTGCATGGTGGCTGGTTATGCCTGAATTAATTTCACAGCCTTTCAATGAGTTATTTTTCAAGTGTTGTGTGATCCTCCTAAAATGTTGTGGTAATCCGTTAAATAGCGCTGTACAGTTTGGACTCTGAACCTATTTTGCTAGATGGAATGGTTGTAAGTTTCCAATTAACTAAAAATTAAGCATTAACTGGAATACTTTATTGGAAAAAAAAAAATAAAACAATTAATTTTTGCAATTAGAAATTAGTAAGTAAGTACTAGTAATTATTTCCCATAAAGTTGTACCTTGACTTTCTTTCTAAATATTTGTAATGCCTAGGGCCTTTCTTAAATCACTCAACCATGAAAATTTCTTTCAGCCACATTAACTTTCTGTAGCAAGCGGTACTGAACTTGTTCAAGTATAATTTGCTTATGTTATGCCTTTTTGCTTACACACGTGACCGAAGTGCTTTTCTCTCCACACAGTGGCATTAGTTAAGTCCCTGGTTTACAGAGAAACATGCTGGCAATACAGATTATAGCTTTCATATTTTGTTTCTGTGGGCTGGGAGCTGCTATTGCTGCTACTGCATCAAATGAGTGGAAAGTCACTAGTCGAGCATCATCTGTTATCACTGCAACCTGGGTCTTCCAGGGTCTTTGGATGAACTGTGCTGGCAACGCACTGGGGGCTTTTCACTGCAGACCTCACCTTACCATCTTCAAAGTAGAAGGTAAGGAAGCATAATTTAACTGGAACTTATGGAAAACCATGTGTATTGCAAGATGTGAGCCTGAGGAGTAAGAGAGTATTTTGGCTTGTGCAAGAGATTATGTTTAAGGCATTGTGATGAATATAAGTAAATATATGGTTTTGTAAACAGAATATCAGAAACAACTTTGTAGGAATGACGTGTATTCCAAGAAAGACAGAGAGCTCTACTCTGTGGTTGGTAATATGTGATAAGTATACTGGACTGCCAGTGATAAACTATCAGTATCAAACCACTGTTAGCAGAGAAATGGACCAAACTGTCTTACCGCTCTAATTTCCATGGCAAAATGAGCATTGTTCTTGCTGGATGATGAGAGGGGGAAAGATAGCAAGGTCTGTGACAATTATCAGTGCTCTTTTTAGTATCTGAAAAAATCAGAGAGCAAATAACCTCATCCACGAACATGTGCATCCTGTGCAAATACTCATATACCAGGAATTAAGTGCTAGTGTATATACTTGCTTGTATTACAGGCCAAAATTTTAACTTTAAAGATAAAAGGTGTGCTGTTTCAGAATGTCCATTTTAATGCAAAAGGGCTAGATTTGTGAGCCATCTATCAGAGCGTTGAAACGAATGGAGGCTTCTTGCCTTATGTCAGAAACAGCTTTTCTCAGAGATAGGGGCTAGCTGTAAGTGTACCATACAGTGTGTTTTGTGTTTCTCTCTATGTGTAAAGCAGTAAATGAAGAGGTTTGGTTTTGTTTACTGCTAAGCCTTGTGATAGTAGGCCAAATAGTGTTTTCAGTGAAACTGTGTGTAAGCACTCATGAGGGCCTTGGCAGAAGGACTGCTCTCCCTGGGGTGGACAGCACACAAGCAAGATGGAGTCAGACTACAGTAGGAGAAAATGCGTTAAGACATCAGTATTTTAGGGAGCCAGAAAATAAACCAAGGCTAGACAGAACAGTCTCCCAAAGCTTTTATGAGACCAGAAAGAAGCACAGTTCTGTTAAGATAACAACAGCCAGTGGCTGAATGAAATAGAAAATGTAACATTGCATGGTTGTTACCATACAGTATATTACATAGACAGGGTCATAGACTCACACATATATGGAAGCATGGAAGCTTGGGCATGTTCCAGATCCTTACCTTTTTTTGCCTTTCATGCCCTTGACATATCAGACTACGTGCTGTGACATCCAGATCAACTCTTACACATACAGACAATTTTGAGATAAAACTTGGCATAATTTCTCTATATATTTCATGATGCCCTGTTTCAGATGATCACACATCACCCATGAGAAATGTGAATGGATAAGAAGGGGTTTATTTCTTTTAAAGAATGATGTTCATCAAAATTACTTTAAAGGCACAGAAACTCATTCCTATTTTTGAAAAGTGAATATTGTATTTTGTAAATAACCATTTATGTACTATTTCTGCCAAGATTTAAAGGAAGAAAATCAGCTTTTCTTCTCAGGCATTGTTTAAAGCAATGTAAAGTAACTAGAAAGTACCATTATTGCTATTGTTAGTAGCACAAAATCTGCTTTCAGAATAATCAGATGTAATCTATTTGACACTTTGTATTGTTACTATTATTTTAATCATTGGCATATTGAAATTTGAATAAACAGAAAATGCATGTTATGCATGCATTGTTTAAATATATACTTAAGCATCTGAGAAAGATTTAGCATGTTTGTTTTTTAGAGGAATACAGAGTAGAAATTCATTAATTAAAGTAGCATAGTCTTGTTCAAGTAAGAGAGTAACAAGCTGATGTAATGACATTTAGGAAGTCTAATTTTAACTTGCTGGTGCATGCACCAGCAAAGGATTATGTTACACGTAGCACAAGCAATACTGGGAAAGAGTGAAGTATTCAGTTTGGAAAACCTGCTAAACATAAACTCCTGATAATCCAAGGAAAACAAGAGTTCAACAGGGAAAGGGCTTTGCACTGTCACTGTCTCATGGATTGTAAAATGATAAAATGCTCAGATTAAAGAAGTAATGAACTCTGTGTCCTCAGAGCTTCAATATATCGTTATAACTTACATACTGAGGCCACGGAGGGCTGGCAATATACCTTTTCTTCTGCACGTTCATCTTTTTATGGAACCTATTTGGAAATTTTCCTATAGCCAAAGACAAATTGCACAAGTTCCTCATTCCATTCCTATCTTTCCATTTTCAGGTTACCCTACAGAAAGTATTAGCAGTAACAGCAACAGTAGCAGCAACAGTATTATGTTAGTGTAGTAAGTCACTCCTACTCCAAAGCAGATTCATTTGATCATTAAATGTTTAATTGCAATTTTTGTGAGGATTTTGCAGGGGAGGCTTCTAAAGGGGGTCTATGAAGTTTCAAGGGGCTTTTCCCCCCTGTTTTTCACAGCAAAAAAGGAAACAAACAGATTCCAGAGGCCTTGCTCTGAGCAGGATTACCCTGCAGTAATAGGCAGTATGCAGATATTTGCCAGAACTGACTTTCAGCTTGAGGACTAGTTGTGCTGATAGGAGGATAGGAAAGACAGTGAGAGCTCAGCTTCTGCAACCCAGCCCAGATACAGATGTTGAGGGGTTCACGTTTCTGGAAGCCTGGGTTAGCAGGGGCACACTGCTAACAGTACCCAAAGCTAGCTGAGCTGTTGCCAAATGTACATGTGCATTCACATGTCCAGCCACGGTGTGCTCTGCTGCAGTGACTGAAACATTCAGATGAAAGGTCTTAGAGGGAGATCCTGAATAGTAATAGCATTGTAGCTACAGTCATTTAAGGCAATGTTTGTGTAAAGAAGCAATATCTTTTATTAAATCAACTGCTTTGGGAGAAGTATGCAACAAAGTCATTCATCAGATCTGACACAAATACAACAAGCTTCAAGCTAAATATTATCTGGGAACATTGTCTCTTCAGTTAACTTGGTTATGATTATCAGAGCATCAGATACACCCATGGAAATCGTATGACTAAAATCAAGAGACCATTACACACAAGCATAAACTCACACAGCCAATAAATGCCAGAAATTAGAACTAGCAGTGAAACAACATTTTTTCAAAAAGAGTAACCTTTGATTAACCACTCAGTCCTTATCAGAAAGATACATGGCAGAAAGCCCTTGCTAAAAGCATGAGTTGGAGAATCATGTAAACTCTAATGACAGAATTGATTTCAAGAGAAAGCTATCAAGAATGACTTAGACACTTTACTTAGGTATTTTTTTTGATGGCAGAGCTGTTTAATAATTATAACTAGCCAACTGAGCTGTGTCTACGTGCATTTTCTATGACATTTCCTCAGTATGTCAGGACAGCTACTAGGCTTCTTCAAACAATTAGTTTGGCATTTTTGTATGCCTTGGTTAGGGCACTGCTTAATGACTCCTGTATGTTCTGGTTTTCCATTCCATGAGTTCAGGGAGGTGTACAAGAAACTAGGAGGAATCTGCTTCCTTGAATCTTTGCCTTTTTTAAGCCTCAGATCTCCTGCTGGCATCTTGTCAAATAGTGCTATCCTGATGGTAGCCAATATGAAGCAAGCAGTGCCCAGCTGTTCTGGGTCACATCAGGGCTGCCTTGTCATGATATTGCCACTGCAATGCAGATAAGCAGCAGAAGGAAGTTGATACAAGAAACTGCTATTGCAGCACCTGTACCCAGAGCAGCCTTGGGGGGGCAATTCTAGCTGGGCTTCAGGGTGACACTAGCAATTTCGCCAGAGAATTCAGCCTTTAGAACAGGAAAGGAATGACATGAGATTGTCCCTTACCTGACAGAAACTTAGTGCCAGGGAAAGCACACTATGCATTTGTTTGGTGAGAGTCGACAGGCCAGCCAGATACACACATGGCAGCCAAGGCCAGGCTTCTCCTCAGCCTCAGAGGAGAGCACTTAGTGCTAAACCCCCAGAAGCCGACACCACGGCTTTACACCCATCCTGGGTGGGTTGGCAGGGAGTCAGGCTGCGTGAGCGTCTGGGATGGAGACTGTGCTCCTGCTCCCTGCTGCTTGGCAGGTCCCCGTGCCCTGCCGTGCCCTGCCCTGTCTCGCTCTGTCCTGCCCTGCCCTGCCCCGTCCTGCCCTGCCCTGCCGTGCCGTGCCCTGCCCTGCCCCGCCCCGTCCTGCCCTGCCCCGTCCTGCCCTGCTCTGCCCCGTCCTGCCCTGCCCTGCCCCGTCCTGCCCTGCCGTGCCGTGCCGTGCCCTGCCCTGCCCCGTCCTGCCCTGTTCTGCCTTGCCCTGCTCTGCCTCGTCCTGCCGTGCCCTGCCCTGCCCTGCCCTGCCCTGTCCTGCCCTGCTCTGCCCCGTCCTGCCCTGCCCTGCCCCGTCCTGCCCTGCCGTGCCGTGCCGTGCCCTGCCCTGCCCTGCCCTGCCCCGTCCTGCCGTGCCCCGTCCTGCCCTGCCCTGCCCTGCCCTGTCCTGCCCTGCCCTGCCCTGCCCTGCTCTGCCCTGTCCTGCCCTGCCCTGCCCTGCCCTGCCCTGCCGTGCCGTGCCCTGCCCTGCCCTGCCCTGCCCCGTCCTGCCGTGCCCTGTCCCCTGCCCTGCCGTGCCCGCTGCCGTCCCGCCGGGGCCGGGGGAGGCGGGCGCGCTCCTCTCTCCATGGTGCTGCAGGAGCGGCCCCGGGGAAGCGCCGGCCGCGCCCGGGGTGGCGTCGCCCGCCCGGCTGGGGACAGCCAGCTGCCCAGCTCCCTGGAAAGGCGGCGTGCCTCGCCCCAGCTGCCCCCGGGGGACTAGCCACAGGAGAGGAGAGGTGGAACTGTGCCCAGAGCCCGGGCAAGCAGCAGCTGTGTGTGAGCTTTTGGGGCATCGCAAGGGAAGGGGCTGGGCCGTCAGCCCGGGGTGATTGATTGGCTTTAGCTGTCATCAGGAAGGGAGAAATCCGCCGGGCCGGTTTTCTCCTGGCTGATGGTCAGCCACAGGGGACTCTGCCGGAGGATCCTCCGGGTGGTCAAAGGGACGGAGCCACGGGTGTCGTGATTAACCCCTGCTGGTAAGCATGTAGCTGGTCACTCACTCTCCAGACACCCTCGGTGGGATGGGGAGGAGAATCAGGAAAAGGTAATACCCCTATGCTCAGGCAGGAACAATTTAATAACTGAAATGAAACAAAACATAGCAATAACAATAGCAGTAACAATAATAACAATAGGAAAAAGAGAGAGAAAAGTAAAACCTAAGACAAAGAAGTGATGGACAGCATAAATGCTCATTACCCCACTGACCAATGCCCAGCTCATCTCCAAGCAACAATCAGTCCCTCACAGGCAATGCCACCCCCCCAGTTTATATGCTGAACATGATTGTGGTGTGGAATGTCCCTTTGGCTATTTTGGTCCATCTCTGTTTTCTCCCAGCTTCTTGTGCACTTCCTCACTGGCAAAGCATGGGAAACAGAAAAGTCCTTGATAAACACTACTTAGCCACAAACTAGAATATAGGGGGTTATCAACATTTATTTTCATTCTGAATACAGAACACAGCACAGTACCAGCTACTAGGGGAAAAAAAAGTAACTCTACCACAGCCAAAACCAGAACATATTAAGTTTAAAGGATAACCGTGCCAAAGAACTTTCCTGTAGAAAGAAAATCCTTCTAGGAAAAGTGCAAACTGAAGGGAGGTATGATTGACCCATGTTCATTAGGCTGAGCCACCCCTCTGTTGAGCTTTTCTGTTCAATGAGTGCAGCATCCATTTGGTGACTTAGAAAACCCAAGTCAAAATTGCATTGGCAAAGTTGTGTCAATATGGAAGGAAACATACGCTAGGATCAAAGCTCAAATTTGGAAAAGATGACCATGAAACACAGATAAAATTCCACTCAGACTTTTATTAATGGCTTAATTTCCATGCTTTATTTTCTTAAAGTACTGTCCATTTTTCTGCAGGCAGAAGGATCACCACTTAGACTGACTGAAATGCTGATTTCAGCATGGGGTATTTTGTATATGCATAGGAATAGGATGTCAAATCTTGGTAATAAAAGGTTCTACATCCTCACAGTTTGCATCTCCATTGTAGCAAGTTTATTTCCAAGGCTGTGGCATCTCTTCTGACATTAGATGACTGAGTCTGCTCTCCACTCAAACAATATAGCCTGAAACACATTTGGTTTCTAGAGAAGTCTGGTAATGCACTAGAGGTCATGAAACATCATTACTCTGTACAGCAAACACTTTTGGAATCTCTTATATTACTTATCATTGCCCCCACACCAAAATTCATGAATAAAGTAAATTAAACAGTTCAGCCTAGGTAGCAGTTAGTCAGAGCCATGCCATGCCTTATTATTAGGCTGGTTTCAAGTTAGAAAATGAATTGATTCATATGCAGCAGAGCCATTCATGAAGTAGCCTCTGGCAGAACAGATATGAACTGAAGGAGGTGGCTAGCTCCCATGTATCCAAGACATTTTTCCCACAGGGAGCTCCAGCAGCAGCTTTGCAGTAGTTACAGAGCAAAATCCAGGGTTTTCAATAGGATGGTTAGTTCCAGAGGAAACCCCCCAGAGGCAGAACAACCCTCTGAAACCTGGATTTGTGGATCTCAGAGATGACATATAAGTTAAAGATTTTGAAGTGATTTTCAAGGATTCCTGCTGCTGAATATTGTCTTCTGTTTGAGCTCTTTGATTCCACACTTTTAATCTACATGCTCTGAAAATCCATGAATCTAAACCACAATGAATCACTATTTACTGCTCTTTGCTATGCAGGTTGTCTGGGTCTGGCCAATTACTTGAACCAGAGTAGTCCAGAGTTGTGGGCAGACTGGAAAGAGATGTGCCTATTGGGGAATCTGCAGCCAGAAAGATATAGAAAGGTAGTCCAAGAACTGCAGGACTAGACTGCATGGAGCCAGATGGAAAACACTGAGGATGGGGAGCCTTCAGAGAGTGCTCCCAGTTTTGGAGAAGGTGGTGGCAGGTTACAAAAGACAGATTCTGATACTGCTTTAAAATCTTCAGAGTTACAGGAAAATATAAGACCTTGCAGATCAGTTCTCCTTTTTAGCTCATTTACACCTGGCAATTTGACAGCACCTCTGCGATTGTCTTTTTTGTGCTCTGAGCCTTCCTTCTGTCTTCTCACTGGATAAGGACAGAGGTTACAGTGCTGAGATTTTTTTTACTTTTGTCTAAATGTGCTATCTAGACAAGAATAATGTTGCTTTTGCTTCTCTTCACTCAATGTAACAAATTTTTGCCACTCAGAGTGGTCCTCATTTGAAGAAAATAATTCAGGAAACGTGAAAAGTAGAAAGTGCTGCTATTTGTTAGTGTGGTGCAGCTGGTGCAAGGACAGGAATGCAAAGCTTGTTATTGGGGCATTAATAACAAAGCTCTTTCATCTTCTAATACTCACATCAGGATAGATTGTTATCTTCACTTTGCTTTTAGCTTTCTTTGATTACTGCTACATAGCAGCAGAGAGCGTACTGCAAAATGAATAGGACTCAGCAGTAATTGGTATGCAGCCAATGTCTTAAAATATCTCTGTTCAAACAGGTTTTGTACCTTGGTCTGCCTTGTGAGCACTGAGGTGGGTGAGGGGAGCTTCCCTCTGGCATATGTTGAGGAGCTGAAGGCCAATGTACCTCTTCTTATCTTTTTAGCAGTTATGCTACAACCAGAGCTTCATTCAAAGTTCAGAGATACAATCCATTTCATTTTCACAAGTCCCCGCAGCAGGAGGGAAAAGAAGGCCTGGCAAAACCAGCTGTGATAGGCAGAGGGTAGGAGGAGGAGACTCAAGTGCTGAATTTGTAAATCATTAGAGCTGATGATTTTGAAATTCTCACTGCTGAGATTTAAGCTCTTGAATATTTATTTTTCCATCATGGAGTAGTGCAAGGCAGAGGAGAGAAGCTAAGCAAATACCTTGAGAATGAGTATGGGGAAAAGTAGGGGGAAAATATATGTACATAAAAATCTCTCCTAGAGTTATTACACAGAGTTGGCTAGGCAAGTAAGAGTCACATTGGCATTGGTAGAGAAAATAAATCCCTCCACAGTCAGTAGGGATACTAAATCCCCCAATGCATGGAGGGGATTTACCCTATCTCTCATAGTAATTACACATAGTTTTGCAATGCAAAGCAAAATACCAGATGGGCACAGCCATTTCATTAGAGATCTGTACATGGGATTCCTCCCCATATTCCACACCCACCAAGTCCTACGGTGTCCAGTTATCCTTAATAGCTTTCCCTGGAGTGGGTGCCATGGGACACTCTGCTGGTTTAGAGGCTGGTCAATGTATTCCCTTTGGATTTTCATTGACTCCAATTTAATCAAATGCTAGGAGCTGAGGTGTTGTCAGGGGCAACTCAGGGCTTCAGAGCCCCACCTTTTCAGAGTACTTGACTCAGTCCTGGTGCCAGTACTTGAGGGATCTCTGGCTGTGCCCAGTGGATTCCCATAATCCACCTGTCCTGGTTCAGGGCAACTTTGGGAGACAACCCCCAAAGGGGCTCCTCTAGGAAAGCAGATTCAATTGGCCCCCAACCGGTCTGGGAGAAAATACCTCCTTAGAGAAAAGTGGAAAAAAACCTGTCATTAAACAATAAAACCTAAACAATATTAAACAATAAAACTCCTTGCTGCTCCAAAAGAGATAAACTGAGAAAGTCCCCTCCCCAGGTTGCAGCTCAGCTCACTCAGTCTCTGATCAGTCCCTCTGGTGCTGGAAATGTCCCAGCCCCGGCCCAGCCCCGTGGGCCACAGGTGTGAGCTGCTGGTGCTCTTCTGGGTGTTCAGTCTAGAGCAGGTTTGAACAGGTCCAAAGAAAATGGGAAAAAAACAAACCACAGTCCAGGGAACTTCTTTGCCTCAGTTAGCTAAAACTATCTAAACCAAAAGGAGAACTCTGTCCCACTGTCTGTCCATCCACAGACAACACAATCCAGGAGCAGGAATGTGGAGGAGGAGTGCAGTGTCTGAAAACAAACTGCGTGCTTCTTCTCTCCCCCCTTCACTCTCTGCAACAAGTCTTAAAGGTGAAAAACTCATTATTCAGCATAAACAGAACAGGACAATTTGGGATAAAAGCATCATATAGTCAACTAGGACATTCCAGCCCTTATCCCCATATCATCAGCTTATTACTGAAACTAATTTAAATTCTAACTCTACAAACACATAGATTATACATCCAGTATACAGCTATACACAGACAGTGGTAGTAACATTCAGCAAACACATGATATTTACACATAGGTCTCACCCAACAATCAGATCTCCCTGAGATACACATCGTGTTCTTCCATCTTTTTGTATTATCCACCATGTGCAACCTGGTCCCTGAGCAAAGACAACCCCACGAATGGGTTTGTTTGCACTCAAGGCAGAATTGATCCAAACTGTCTTCCCTAACAAACGTCTGACACGTACCACTGGGACTTTGTCTCCACCTACTCTATGCAAAGGCTCAGATTGTGCAGGGCCCACTCAGTTAGTAGATCCTCAGGTGTTAACTAACCTGGTGCCTTTTGCCAGATGCTGCTCCCAATTTTTGAAAGATCTCCCACCTAATGCTTTCAAGGTGGTTTTTAACAGTCTGTTGTACCTCTCCACTTTGCCTGCAGCTGGTGCATGGTAGGGGATATGGTACATCCACTCAATGCCATGTTCCCTAGCCCAGGTGTTGATAAGGCTGTTCTTGAAATGAGTCCCATTGTCTGACTCTATCCTCTCAGGGGTACCATGTTTCCAAAGGACCTGCTTTTCCAGGCCCAGGATGGTGTTCCGGGCCATAGCATGAGGCACAGGGTAGGTTTCCAACCATCCAGTGGTGGCTTCCACCATTGTGAGCACGTAGCGCTTGCCCTGGTGTGTCTGGGGCAGTGTGATGTAGTCAATCTGCCCACTGTACCAGAGCGGCTTCACTCACTTGGCCTGCTTGATGGCAGCACATGTCTCACAGTCATGGATAACCTGTGAAATACTGTCCATGGTTAGAACCACCCCTCGGTCTCGTGTCCACTTATAGGTGGCATCCCTGCCCTGATGGCCTGAGGCATCATGGGCCCATCGAGCTGGGAATAACTCTCCCTTATGTTGCCAATCTGAGCCTATCTTTGACACCTCTATCTTTGCAGCCTGGCCTACCTGCTCATTGTTTTGGTGCTCCTCATTGGCTCTACTCTTGGGGACATGGGCATCTACATGGCAGACTTTCATCAATAGCCTCCCTACCCTGGTAGCGATGTTTTTCCACTGAGTTTGCTGCATATAGAGATCATCTGCACACAGGTATCTTTGTGCTACACTTCCCAGGACCCGTGCCCAGCAGCTGTGAGGGTAAGCCCCCTTCATCATTCCTTGGTCAATGACAAAAGGATCATGTGACAGGAATCCCAAATTACTTGCTTCGCTACCATCCAAAACTGTAGCCTCGCCTGCAGCATCCCAGAGATGGACTAACCAGCAAATTGTAGATTCATCAGGTCTTCGAATGTAATCCTTCCTTAGGCCACAAAGGTCCTTCAGGGAAAAGGACTCAATAGTGGCTTCTGATGTTGAGTCAGTTGTGTTAACTTTGGCTTTTGTATCAGTAATTGGTGTCGAGGGTCCTTCCCCCGGATCATCATCATCGGTCACTGGCCGATTGGTTTTGCTCATGTGCTTCTTTCCTGCAGCAACTGCCAGTGGCTTAGGCTCACTGTCTTGTTTAGCTCCAGACTGGGTGGCTGGGGTGTTGGCTGCAGCCTGAGTGACTGAGGTAGCTCTGATTTATCTCCCTGCCCCCGTGTCTCTGTCTGCTGCCCTACACTATCTAACAGAGTGCGATAAGCATAGGCCAGGGCCCAGCTTATTGCAATGAGCCTTTTCTCTTTAGAGTCATTATGGCACTTCTCTTTCAAGTATTCCCTCACCTCAGCTGGGTTCTGAATTTGTTCATGTGGAAAATCCCAGTCTACAGGGTCAGAAAATTCCTTCAGGGTTTGGCCTATGTTTTCCCAATTTCCACACCACTCAGGATTTTCCATGTCTGGGTCTACTTCTGGGTCAGGGGTCTCATCAGCTCTTCTGGACATCTCAGCCCTCATTCTAGAGAAGCTGCAGACCATATAGAGGAAGCTTACCAGATTAAATACCAGAAAGATGGTCTCTTTAACATTCAGGGGAAACTGAACATTCTCAAAAAGTGACATAACAGATTCAAAGGAGAAGAAGGAAAGGAAAGGCTGGAAAGCCTCATTCCCTGCTCCTCCTCTAACAAACTGGGTGCAATTACTAATAAATTCCCAAAACATACTACTGGAATTGGGATGCAGGGTAGGACAAAGAAACCATAAACCATACATATCGTAAACAGACTCCCGTATCTTTGTAAATGCCTTATAAATCATTATCACCAAGCTCAGCACAATAGCCATTCCAATCCATGCCCCTCTACTGTAAAAACTGCATGTTAGGGACAATAATCCTAGTGACCAGAAAGGTATTGAAACCTCAAAAAAGTCTAGAGACTGGAACCACATGAAGGCTTCCACCCCAAGAGATACTATGAATTCAAGTAACATGGCTACTCCCTGCTTTACCCCACTACACAGCAAGCACAACCAACATGCAATCAATAAAGGTTTTTTCCACTTTCTCGAGCCACACAGTGGGTGATGCTAAATGTATTTGTCCTGGTTCAGGGCAAATTTGGGAGACAACCCCCAAAGGGGCTCCTCTAGGAAAGCAGATTCAATTGGCCCTCTCCCCAACCGGTCCAGGAGAAAATATCTCCTTGGAGAAAAGTGGAAAAAAACCTGTTTATTAAACAATAAAACCTAAACAATATTAAACAATAAAACCCCTTGCTGCTCCAAAAGAGATGATAAACTCAGAAAGTCCTTTTCATGAGTTGCAGCTCAGCTCACTCAGTCTCTGATCGGTCCCTCTGGTGCTGGAAATGCCACGGCCCAGGCCTGGCCCGGTGGACCACAGGTGTGAGCTGCCGGTGCTCTTCTGGTGTTCAGTCCAGAGCAGGTTTAAACAGAAAACAGGTCCAAAGAAAAGGGAAAAAGGAAAAAAACCCCACAGTCCAGGGAACTTCTTTGCCTCAGCTAGCTAAAACTATCTAAACCCTAGAGGAGAACTCTGTCCCGCTGTCTGTCCATCCACAGACAACACAGTCCAGGAGCAGGAATGTGGAGGAGTGAGTGCAGTGTCTGAAAACAAACCTGTGTGCTTCTTCTCTCCCCCTTCACTCTCTGGAACGAGTCTTAAAGGTGCAAAACTTCTTATTATTCAGCATAAACAGAACAAGACGACTGGGGATAAAAGCATCATATAGTCAACCTAGGACATTCCACCAATCTTCTCTCCACAGATGACATTGAAGCCTGGGTCTCCTGTATGACTTTCCTCTTTGGGGATGCATTTCCTAAAACAGGAGAGAGCACATCACCTCAGACTTCTGTTCTTTAATGTAGGACATTCTTAAGTGCCAGAGCACTTGTCAGTTACTGAATGGAAAACATTTATATTTTCAGTTTGGCAAAGCACATGCTGAAATTCAGGTACATGCAAAGTCCCCTGAGAACATTTAATTCATATCTCCCCTTAAATAGCTTGTGCTGGTCACCCAGACATTTGCCACTTACTTTTCTAAAAAATAACTGAAACAGTTAAAAAAGCAGAAGTACCAAACCCTTCTGAGGACCATGCCCAAGTCTACTGACACATTTATTTGAACATTCAAGTTATGTTTTTTTTTACTGTTAACTTTTCTAAAGAAAATGTGTGTTAATCTGGAGGTAATTAACCAAGCTCTAGTAAAACACCTCCTGAAGATTAACCTGTGTAAAGGCAAAATTTTTAAACTGCACATCCTGAGCTAAGATATGTTGTACTATTGAAGATTTTTCCATAACCAAGGCTTCCATGTGGATTTAAAAACTGTACACCACCAACTGGATGTGTCATTAAGATTATTCTATAAGATTATTTTAGGTTAGACTCCAAATTTTTACTTCTAGCCCCCACCAGAAGTTAATCATACAGACTCTACTGGTGTTTGAAAGAGTACAATTGCATTGTACAACCTGACAGTCAAAATGAGAAGCAAAACTAAATACTTGAAGTTTCTAATTCCTGTGCTTTCAGAATAATATATGCTGGTTTCCTACCAAATCCACTCTAACAATTTTTATAGTTGCTCTTAGTTTTGTATTCAGTTAAGATGCGAGGCTACTCTTCTGCAGATACCAGTCAGGAGCAAAGGTGTGTCTAGGGCTCATATTCAGGGCAACACTCACTGAATCATATTTCCAAAGGAAACCAGAGCTCTGAAGTTCTAAATTTCCTCTGTAGATGGAAATCTGCCAAAATCTTATGTTTTTTAGGAGGCTGCCTTTTCCTTCTTCTCAAATGAATTTCTAAACAATAACACAGAATGTCACATAAAAGCCTTTCTGTTGATATTTCATCCTGTAAGCAGCAAAAGCAGAAACCAAACTGCAGCCAGTAAGAAACAGTGAAAGTGACCCCTTGTCCATATCTCTGTGTGGTATTTATTGGGCCACCAGGAGAACAGGACTCTTGGGATATATAAACAACTTCTCCATTGCAAGCTCACCACATGCCCGAGCTGCTGCCTCAGGCTGGCATCTCATCCCAGCAAACATCACACCACATACTAGGCCCTGAGACAGCCACCTTTTGGTAATAACAGAAATAGTTATCTCACAAAGTGGGGGAAAGAGGTAATTTAATTAACTAACTAACTAGCTAATCATTAATGGCATCTGGTTTTTCCATATTGTATTTTTAATGGAAATGTTCCACCTAACAAAACAGATGATAAACTATATTCCAGCAAAATTATTGCAATGGACAACTTTAATCTACACCACCTTTCAACATCCTCAAGCCAATATAATTTTGTTTTATTCAGTAGCTATTACAAAACTTCCAATATTGTGCTTACTTAATATTGTCCCTAGAAAATCAGTTCTTCGAAGAAATGCAGCATTTTCAGCTGTCAGTGCCTCTTGGGCCTCAAGGCTCCAATCCCCTCCAGGGCCAGGACATCCTGCACTGCCATAGCCATGCTTTGGCCTGGGTTTCACTGAGGGTGCAGCACCCCCAGCCCAGGGCTCAGCTAATCCTTCAGAGCAGTAAAGCTCCCCTGCCCGGGCTGATGGTGGTGGCCCCTCTGGAGGGGCTGTGCTTGGGAGACCCGGGAGGGAGGCAGGAGGAGAGATGGCAGCTGAAGCCAGCAGTGTGTGTCTGCAGGCAAACTGTTCCCCAAACTTGTATCTGAGGGGTGCAGAGGGCTGCAGTGTGGGAGTCCTTCCCCTCTCTGCCCTCTGCATGCACAGAGCAGAACTCTGTGTGTTAACAGAAAGAGGCCAACATTTCCAGCCAAAGTACTTCACTCCAGTCTGTGTGCCAAGTGGCTTCACTACCTTCTATGGTTAAGAGAAATGTTGTTGTTCAAAGGAGAAAACAAGTGGAGGTGTTTTCCCCCCTCACCCTTCCTGTCTGCAAGTTCAGGCATCTCTGGTCTGCAGTTCCTTATAAACAAATGAAGGAGCTTTTGTGGAGCCTGTTGATAAGGCTCCACACCACTCCACATCTCGCCAACATTTATTATTATTTTTATGTATGCAATAATATGCAAATGTTTGAGTGCTTCCTAAGGTCACTCACGACTTGTGCTGCAGTGTGGTGATTGCTCTGGTTACTGCAGAGGCCTGAGGGCAAGCCCAAGGCAGCCTAGGACACCACAGGTTGTCAGGGCCAGTTGATAAGATTTTCACCTATCAGCAAGGTCTGTGTGTGCAAGACTCAGATACAACCAGGTGAAAGGAGATTCTGGCAGATAGGAATGGCTTTCTCCTGGGAACAGTTTGCAAGGAGATAAAACACCTGCAGACAGGGAAAGCAAGTCTGGTGTACAACAGCTGGGTTATGGGGCAGGAAGAGAACTCCTGAAAAAATACAGCCATCCAAAACACATCAGATCATTAGGAAAACAGAAAGTGAGCTTGCAAGATGCCAGGCTCTGCCTCGACCTAATGGTGACCATTTGGCCATCACTTTTAGCACAAGGGGGACTGGACCCAAGTTCTCAATTTCAGCAAAATCTATCCACTCAACTGGGAGAAATTTGATGATTTCCAAAAATTTATAGCATTTTAAGAAACACAGTGAGTGAGAGCTCTTATCTAAGGACTCTGAGTGCTTTCAGCTGCCTGTTCTTTACAGTTTTGAACCATGGATAATATCATGAATCTGTATCTAGCAACAGAAATCCATGTTATATCCCCTTGCTCATACACACTCACAGCAGATGGTTATAGTCCTTAATACTGAAGGACTTAATGCTGAATAAGGGACAGGAACTAGGAAGCAAAGAAATGTATTTGAGACCTACAAGACTCCCAAGAAGATTTTTAAAAGAAAAAGGAATGATGAGGAAAAGTCTGTTCCAACCAAGATTTATTTCTAGTATGCATGAGTCATTCAAAGTGGATTTGAAGCCAGAGACTTTTTTCACTGGCTTGCTCACTTTTCTCACTAAGTGAAAGAAATAACATTACTTCAGGGTCTGAAGTTCACTGGATTATATCTGCTTTCACTCAATTCTACCAACAGCAATATTTTTGAAATGGATTTATTTCTTTTTGTTTTCCTTTTCTCTCAACATCCCTGCAGCCTTTCTGTCTCCTTCATGCTGCTAGCAGAGACAGGACCATAAATTAGGTCAGTGCTATGCCTGACCTGGTAGTTGCTTAGGTAATCTTAAATTTTTACAATCTATCCTCTCCTTTGCCTCAAAACATCTACCTTCTCCTTTCTAAATAACTTACTGGAAACTCAGCAGAACAAGAATTCTGTCAAGCTTCTGGCCAGCAGTGGGGGCTGTGTAGATGGACTAGCAGGGATCAATCCAATATCCAGGATCCTCTCAGTTGAAATCAGTTAATACATATTGATTTTATGTTTTGCAAAAGAAAAAACAAACAACGAGCCTTTTTAAAATTCGTTTGTCTGTAAGATGTGAGATGGCTTCTGTTTGGCCCAAACAAAGCCTCTGCTGCTGTTGTGTGTCCACTTTGGGTACTACACTTTTAGCAGGATGTGGAAGCCTTGGAAAGGGCGCACAGATAAAAGCAACTAGAATCCCTCAAGTTTATGAGATATGCTCTGTGGGGAAACACTGGGGGAGTTGAGACTGTTTAGTCTAAGAGTAGACTAGCTGTAGGCACAGAGATAGTCTTCAAGTACATAATAAGTGGCTGAAAACAGGAAGAGTATAATCAGTTCCCCATGTCCAGTGGTAATACCACAGGAAATGGTGAGAGTGGATTACTACAAAGAATTAAAAATTAACATTTTTATCATTCTGTCCCAAAACCAACTGACCTTTTTTATGGACAGCCTGCCTCTAACCCTTAGCTTGCTTTTGTTACTCTGCAGTTGTTTCACTCTGTGATTATTCCAGTATCTGTGATATCTACATCTAAGATACCTGAATCAGCTCAGCCTCATACCCCATGTTCAGTTCCAGCTGCCAGAAGTGAAATGTGTGTCTTGATGTCCTCTTCTCTCTGTGGGCCTCCTCCTTGCAGCCTGTTAAAGTGGAAAGCCATAATTCAGAAAATACAATTTATACAGCAGCTAGTGTCCACTTGCCAATAGCCTTTGACCTACAAAGATCTTTTAGTGAACTTTTGATCTGCAAAAGCCAGTTGTATTAAATACTGTTGCACTTTTTTAAAGAAGTATTTTCTACTTTTTTTCTGAATTTCAAGAGGGCATTTTGCTCTGTGATTACTGAGCACTGAGCTCTGTGCAACACATTTGATGTCCATGATTTGGCATAGATGTTGCTGAGAGATCAACAGCCCTAAACAAAGGCAGCAAACTCACATTCATCCTATATCACTTCTACATGCTATTTTTATTGCCAAACATTATTCTATTCTCCTAGCATATCTGAAAGAGTCCAAAACAGAAGGGGGGCCCAGGGGCAGGGAAAGACAATATAGGCCAACTCCTTGAAGTACCCAAGCTATATATTATCCTTCTTCTATCACATATAAGAATCTCGGATGATCTGGGTCCTACAGTTCTCCTTTTTTCCTGCCTGGGAGATGTTATCCTGGTTCATTAGGTACCTGAAGCTGGATATAGATGAGGTGCTAAAATTACAGAACTGGATCTTAAGCACCAGTTCAGGATTTATCCCAGACCACTTTAGACACCAGTGCTGTAAAATGTTGTGAGTTAGCTAATCACCCTGTGATCACTTTATAGGCAACAGGAAAAGGGAACCTTCTGGGACAGCTTCTGTCTTATCCCTGGGACGTGCCTACAGCAGGTCAGAGAAGCAGTCTAGATGTGCCAATTGACAGTGAAGCAGATGGATGATTAATGAAGGTATGGACACACTAAGCAGGATTCAACTCAATCCTGTCCTGACTCAGAAGATACCTACAGGTGGATCTCCACACCTCAGATCAGTTGGATGTATTTCATTCCTAGAAATTTCAATCCAAGCATGAGAGCACATGGAATGCAATTTCCTTCTGTCCTTCTGCAGCTAATTTTCCCATATCTCCTCTTTTCCAGTCTTTGCCTGAAGGGAGCAACACTTTGCAAGGGCAAAGCACTGCAGCCTTTAAAGTGTCACCTCAGATCAAGGAGCCCCTCTTCACCCCACATCATTCAGTCTTCACTGAATAGATATTTATCTCACCAGGACTCAGGCTGTCCCTGATGTGAAAAGCCTTGTCACCTCCTCTTTCCACACAGCCCAGGTGGCCCACTGAAATCCATGTTCTTGTTTAGCTATGATGTGGTGATGAGTGTGAGTATGGAAAACAAATCTCTGATAGGCACTCGCTGAGAGCCTTGCAAGAGATAGTGCTAGCTGTTTCAAAAACAGCCTTCCATGTACTCCTTTGAGCAAGTTTTACATAAAACATACTCCTTGTGCTCATGTGTGCGCACAAATTCAAGTTGTCTCTTGCTTCCCTTGTTAAAGATGGAAGAAATGAATAGAGATACTTCACTTCTTGAAAGGTCGTCCATGAATCCCAGACTGGTGGAGAAGTAATTACAATGGGCAAAAAGGCTAATCAAGAGGAAGGGCTGATTAAGCTCAGTTTTGAAGGCTATGTCATAACCAGGCAGCTCTTGGGAATCAATGGACATTTTCATAAAGTGCTTAATAGAGTGAGCTGAAACTCTAGAAACCCTTTCCAAAGGAGCCCTTTGTTGAGATGTTGGCAGTATATGGCTGGCTGGAGTCAAATAAATTAGTCATCAGATAAATCAGTCATGCCAGCTATGAGAGTGACACCAAAATAAACAGAATGTTTTAGTCAAATCCACAAAACAAAAGGAACAGCAAATCTTATTTGAAATTCCCCCATGTAATTGATGAATAATCAAGCTTCTAAACATGAATGCAAGTATGCTGATCCAGAGTGTGTGACGATGAAGATTATATCTTTGAAAGTAAATGGGGATCTCCGGATGCAATTAAAAGTAATTTTTGAGTTGCTAGTTCCAAGTTCCTACTGGCAAAATCCAAGAAATGCAAAGCCTGAGTAATTCCTAAATTACTGCAGTTTCAATGCCAGGGAAACTCCACAGATTTGATGGAATTACATCAGACTCAGACTTCATGAGGCCAACAGAACTTCCTTCTTTTAGAAACAGAATGTCAAATACTTTAAAAAGAAAATGTCAGAAAAAGTTTATGGAAATTACATTCTACTGGTACAAGAACAAAATTTGGGGGATGTGCAACATATGGGATAAGGTAACAGGAGTGCTTTATTCCAAACATTCTGTCTTAGGTAATCTACCTTACTAGTCTAAAATACACAAACAGTCTGAACTCTTTTAAATTTTTCTTGTCCTAAAATACAGACAAAATAATAACAGTGATGTTCTTATTGGTCCACTTATCCTTGTGATTACCTCATATATTAACCATTATTGTAATATTAAATATTTTTAAGCTACTTCTTTTACCTTACACCACTCCTCTGAATGCCTGTTAGTCTGGCAAAGGACACAAATCTTGGAAGGGAAGAAGTAGTGCATGTGAAAAACAGGCAGTGCAACTGGGCAGCAGCTTGTGGGAGAGGAGAAGCACTGCTTTTAATTGGATTGAGGAAGTTAAAAATGTTGTGAGAAAGCTTTTCTTATCTACTTAGTGTTTGTTTCCCAATAGCTGCTGTTTCAGCCTAAAATCCTACACTTTGGGTGCTTAATGTCAGTTAGGTAAGCAGATTAAGCAGCCTTGTTGCACAGAGGATTCAATTCTCATGGGCTTCAGATATCTGCACTGAGATCTGGCAATGTGACCAATAATTGTTCTTAAGTTTGGCTTCTTTTTTACAGTAGTTTATATACTATTGAATTCTGCATCTAAGTTTTAATTCCAGCAATAAAGTTACATCCTATCCCTTGAAGGATAAAACTGTATTTGCATTGGAAAACCAGTGTCACTTTCATTTTTACTATAAACCACAGATATTTTAGAAATGACAAGGACTAGAAGGAAAGTATAGCTCTGTAGGGCTACACTGCTTAGGACATTTGTGAATCTGATTCTGCTTCATGAGATATTTTCACTGCTCAGCTGTCATCTACATTCACATATTTGGGGCAATAAATCTCTCTTATGCGGTGCTCCACAAAGGAACCAACCAGAGGCATTGTTCTCTATTTGCACTTATCAGGAACCAGTGAAACCTGAACAAAAGCTGATTGCCTATTATTGGCTTCTAGTCTGTAATTGCCACTGTGCAAACACAAAGCACAAAGCAGCTCTGTCCCACAGTATTTATAATCTAGGGAGCAAACTTCAAAAGGAGTGTGTAGGTTTATGGCAAAATGGAGGAGGAGGTGGAAGAAGACAGCCAAGCTTGTTTGTACACCCTGCTTCAAAAAAGAAAAGAAAAAAATTCTTTTAGATTGGTAGGGTTTGAAGGCTCTTGGCAAGTTTGTTCCTCCAGGGCACTGGGAGTTACTCCACCAAGTCACTGCTGCATTTCTTAGCTTGGAATAATTTCTGTCAAAATCAAAAGGTACAGCACCCCTTCTCTCTCCTAGAAATACTTTATAGTTTATCATCTTGAAGGATGAAAAATGTCCAGTCAGACTGCACTCAGAGATGAGGCAGAAGCCAGAACCCTTTGCCACAGCTGGACCACAGAATAGAAAACCATGTCTGACAGCAGAAGATGGGGACCTGGTGAACCCACTTCTCTCCAGTGCCCATGGGACTTGTGGACCTACTGGAATGAGTCCAGAGGAGGGCCACTAAGTTGGTCAGAAGATTGAAGAACCTCTACAATGAAGACTGGATGAAACAGCTAGGGTTGTTCAGCCTGGAGAAAGGAAGGCTCCAGGGAGGCCTTAAAGGAGCTTTCCAGTACCTAATGGATGCTCAAAGGAAAGCTGGAGAGGGACTTTTCACAAGAGCATGCAGTGATAGTAAGAAGAGGAATGGCTTTAAGCTGATGGAAGGGCAGGTTTAGACAGATCTAAAGAAGAAATGCTTTACTGGGAGTTTCTTGAGGCAAGGACATTGGACTTTCTAGGAGAAAGATGTCTTTACACTTTATTCTAGCCCATCAACAAATCCAAGGTTGAGAAGAATTTGTGTAGGGAATATTTTTGTAACTGCATAAAAACTGTCTTGATCATACAGATTCTCACTAATCACCACAAAGGCAAAAAGTTTCAGTGGAGGACATTCCTCATGCTGTCCATTCCAAAATAATTCAGGAGGTTGTCAGTTGGTACAACTGAGGAAGTAATAAAGATATTTGTCCTCATCAATAATGTGCTCTTAATTGCATATTTCAAGACCTCTATACCATAAACCAATGTGGATTTTCCCCTTTGGTACTGTTCATGCATCTCACACTGTTCTTTTTTGGAAAGCATGTTTCAATGTAGGCACGAGTCTGGTCCTAATTATCTGACTAGGAATGAGATGAGTTGGCCACTTATCCAAGCTTCTGTGATATACCTAGGAAGAAACAGATTATTTCTTTGAGTTTGTATGTTGCCTTTCCACTAATAATTCATTTATAGTCATAGAATTATTTGGGTTGGACAAGTACTCCACAATCACCAAGTCCAATCTTCAACTTTTATCATCATCCATTACACGTATATGACAAAAGCTCTTACATAGCCAGTTACAGCAGAAATTAGGGTCCAAAAAACAACTATTAGGGGAAGAACTTAATGTAAATACATCAAAAATTGACCTGCTGGTAGGATTAATAGATTTGATGTGGTTCTCTAGGGTAAACATTCCTGAAAATTTGATTTGGGGATCCACAAATTACTGTCCACACAGAGTATAAAAATTTTCTCACCTAGGACAATACAAGGAAAAAGGAGAGGAAAGTGTCATTTTACTCAGGCACAGGTGTTTCTTCTTTCTCCTGTTCTCCTTGCTGTTTATGCTGGCATGATCAATTGGACTTTATTTGGAAAGAGGAGAGGTTTTACAGTGGATAATCCTTTTTGTCCTTGAAAAGACTAAGAACCTTGTTGTTTATCTGTGGGGTTTTTTTTTCCCTATGGATTTATTCCTATTTCTACAGATTCAAAAGTTCACTGGTAAAAGCCTAAAATCATATTGTTAGGATATTCTGTCCAATTATGACTAAGACATTTAAGAGTATACACACCTGGTGAGGTTTCCACAACATGTAAAACGTTATGGAAGTTTCTTTACATGTTTCATTTGAAATGCTCTGTTGCACAACCCTTGGAGGCTAAGAATGTATGTGATTAAAGTTTAAACTTACACCCTAGAACTCATTAATCTGCTTAGAGCTTCCCTCAGTAATATCAGTGAAAAGGTGTGCACCAAACCTGATACAATTAACCTGATTATGTAAGTTTGGAGTATAACATCTCATTTAAAAGGGGGATGCACCTCCTTTTATATGTCTGGGAACTCCAGAGGAGCCTTCCTTGGAGCACTGTGACCCATCATGCCTGGGGCAGCCCCTGCTCTCAGAAGGGGCATGCAGGAGCTGCCAGGGAGCTAGGTGCAACTCTAAAAATCATCTTACAAATAATGTGACAGAATTGGGAATAGTTTAATTTACATGCACATTGTTTCAACAGCATGTGCTGTAGCTCTGCCAGCAGTAACAGGGTTCCCATTTGCTTGCTGTGCTAAGGAAGGATGAAAAGCAGCATGTTCAGTGCAGATCCTTGCAGACCCCTCTGAGGGTATCATGGCCAGGAAGGTACTGGTGATTCAGTGAGTATTTGGCATCCTGCCTTAGAATGTTTTCAGCAAACCTCATATTGTTTGTATTGAGTGTGAAAACTCAAGTTATACAACATTAAATTACACCTTCCTACCTAACTGTCCTTCTAACTTTTTAGGAAAGAAATTAGATTTATTTTATATAGTTAATCTGTATTGTTACATGTCTCTTCATTGTTTTAAAGGTACTTACAAGTAGTTAATTTCAGTACCTGTTAAAAGAAAGTCCAATAATTGATGCTTGCTGGTTTGGGGATATTTTTAAAAGTTTGGCCCTGTTTGTCTTTCTCTAGGCTTCTGCCATTTCAAAATCCTCCACAAATCTATGAAGGCTCCGTCTGTGGCACCAAAAAGAGCAGGGCAGGCTGGTGATCAGGATTGCTCAGAGCAGACTCATTGCACACTCCAGAGCAGATATATGCTGTGGAGAGCAAACTGTGGTCTCAAACTGAGCCATGAAGTTTTACAACTGGAAACCAAGGTCCAATGCCTGAGCTTTTTGCTTGGACCTGCTGTAAAGAGAAGTATGCACATACTGAAAATTGCATTAACTTCTTTCAGCCTGCTTCAGACTCATTATCTCATTCCAGGCTATATATAGCACATCTGCTTTGTCCTCATAAAACAACAGCCAGAAGTGCAGCACACAGGCCAGTTGCCTTGGCAAGTCGCCCACTGAGTAATTCCTGCCCCTTCAGCATGTTCCCAAGATATAAAGAGAACATGGCAAGGGCAGAGAACTTTACCCATTGAGAATTTGCTGTCATTTCTGATCTGCAAAGATATTTAAAATACTTTTTCTTCCTTTAAAACACTCTTTAGCATAAAAGAAAAATGCTTCAAACAGATGGAATTACAAGGTCACACATACGACAGCCCTTCAAGTATGTAGTGTTTAGAAATCACCCTCTGAGACTTTGGCTCTGTGCCCATATGTAGGTATTTCTCAGACAACATTTTTGTCTGATCCCTCACAAGAGAGCAGACAGAAGTCAGGAAGCATCAGGTCACATATTTACTTCAACTCATAGCTTGTAAGATCAGACAGGATGGTAACTCTTTCCAGACTTGCTGAGTACACCTTGCATAGTGTCCCAGATGCTCCCGTGGTTCTCCATGCCCAACTCCTACTTTCAAGGTAGCTTTTGAAGGCTAAAGGAAGACTCCCCAGGAAACAAAGCAGCAAGGTCTCCTGACATGAGCAGATTAAGACAAAACAGACCTGGTGTCCTTCACTGTATGAGAGGTTTCAGATTGAATAATGTGAGGGGGGTTCAAATCTCACCCAGTACTACACAGAGACATAGAGAATGAGCCAAGTGTCTCAGCTTCAGGTTTTCCTTAACAACATCTGGCAGCCTGTTTTTGCAAAAAGCTTGCTCTTGATCTCTCCATGGATTCTTTGGATCTGCTTCCCCCTAAAGGCCATTCAGTGAATTATTGCATTGTCCTGAATGTCAATCAAGTCTTAACGTGAAATCAATTCTCAGATGTTTTCCTTATCTGGAGAGGTGTTTGAGCTCGATGAAGGAGAGAAATAAATGCTTTCAGGGTTATTTCTTGTTGTAAGACATCTTAAAAGAAATAATGCAGCAGTAAAAGCAGAGATTTATATCTACAAGCAGAGGTTTTCATGATAAAATTATATCTAAAAATGAGTGTCAAGCATACATGCTTTTGTAGTTCCTTATTGCACAGAAGAGTGAGCCACAAAAGTGAGCTGGTTTGTCCTAAGCAGAAATTGGGATCATCCTTGCTCCCCATCCCATGCTCAGAGGAGTGAGTGGTTCTTTCCAGATGGGCAGAGGCATTTCACCTCTCAGGCATGGCTGCAGCATTGCTGCAGTTTCATGTGATCCCAGGTAGGGAGTTTTGTGGTGCAGTAGGTCTTGGGCAGTCTGTGTGTTATAACAAAAGGTGAATTGCTCCTTCAGCTTAGATGCTCAGATGTGCCATGAAACTGAGACCTTTAATTGAGGTGTTGGACTTCCATTGAACTCAGTGGATCAAGAGAATCACAAGCTGGAGTGACATGCTAAGAAATTGGTCATTTTGCCTGCTTGGTTAAGGGGAAAAAAAAGAGGTTTAAAGGATACCTGTTTGTTATTTGGGCAGGCAGTGGAAAATAGGATAATCCCTAAGCATACTAGTAATCTGAGTAATAATCATTGTAAACCAGCATTTTTGCACAGCTTCAGCACTGTATAGTCATCTCTGGAGGGGAGGGGATCAAATTTTAGGTAAATGGAGTACATCTCTCCAGACCTCTCTGCAGAAGGAGCTCAGGAAGTTACACTCCTGAATTAAATTGAATTAATCAGGGCCTGAAAGAAAGGTTCATACAACTTAGAAGGGAATAATTGAGATATTTAAACACAGGACATCTTAAAAGTCCTTAAAATACCTGAAACTTTCTGCACGCCTGGAAAATATGGTAAAGATGCACCTCCCTCAGTTAGGGCACTGGAAGGTGCTTTAGGACAATTGAAATGGCACTAGCCTTATATGCTTATGTACTTGAGTTGCTCCTTAGCTTTTTTTTTTTAGTTTACTGTAAGTGCCCTAACCAGAGAAGAAATTGTCCTTTGGGACTGCCTCTTCTCTCTCTGGAAACTATAAGAATCTGCACAACAAATTTGAGGCAAATCTTTTAGCTAAAGCTGGCTAAGCTGCATCCTGCCCTGACATAAAGATGTATCTTTATCATCCTGCCCTGATATCAAGATATAAAGAAGTACCAGTAGAGGTCCTTAAATATTTTAACCCCCTCCAGGTGTAATATGAATCCAGGTGGCTCCCAGCTGTCTGGGGTTGGTTTTTAGAGACTGAAGTCTCCAGGTACATTTGCCCACACTGACTGGGTCTTCACCAGGCCCTTCATCATCCCCACCATCATTGTCTACTCTATGTAATTTATTTCACTTACAGCATCTATTTTGGTGGCGATAAATTCATTTGACCAAAACATAAGCTGGCATGTGTTTCTGAGGACAGCAGGCTCCACAGATCAGCTTTGCCAATAGACAGCACCTTTTTTTTTAATCTTCAACCTGATCCTAAATACAGTTTTAGTGTTTCTTAAGACTGCTCACCTCTCTTTATGTAGCCCTGCAGCCTGCCCTGCAATATTCTGCTCAATGCCTGCCGTAAACAAGAGTACTGCAACACTCTTCACTCTTTCCAAGGTCAGCCCCAAACCATAAAGCTTGTACAGTTGCCATTGCAAGGCTCAGATGTGAAAAACAAAATTAAATGGTATGAGGAAAACAAATGCTTTCATGTACTTAAATGCACCACCAACCTACTATGATTCACATTTAGTTTTCCTGAAAGGCTGTAAATTTAATAGTATCTGGAGAACTGAAGCTTGGAAAGTCAAATAAACTCATTCTGCAGTTCCAAATTATACCAGAGGAGGTTGCAGTGTCCCATTGAGGGGATTGGACAAATCTACAGGGAAAAATGAGCACTTGTAACAATTCAATACCATGTTGGTTCATTTTTTTTATAAAGGCAGAGGAAAAGTGGCAGGACATCTCCCACATACACAGGCCTCTAACCTGCAAAGTGAAGATGTAACTCCTTCCTAGGAGAAAATGCTCCACTGAATGTCACTGGGAATGGAACTTGCCCTAGGAAGGACAGCTTTATGGGACATTGTGAGAGGGAAGCAGATGGCCATTTCTGCTGTTGCCAGCACGTTTGCTCCTGTATCCCTCCCTCTCCTCAAAGTAGGAATGGATCTCCACATCCAAAAATCTCCTGCATTAATTTATAATTGTGGGGCAGTGGAGATAGGTGAATCCTCAAAGAAGAAAACACTGCTCCTTTGAATATCAGGTGCACTATTAGAGGGACCATTAAATTTGCTCCATAACATCTGAAACAGTTCAACAGAAGACAAAGATAGCTGAGGCATCTAAAAGAGAAAAAAATCAAGAGAAAGTAGGCAGGGTAAAATTGAATGAGCCCACAGAGGGGGAAGAAGTGATCCATTTCTTACTTCAGCCTGTGAAAAAGAAAAAAATATAATGCAAGTAAACAAAAGTGATGGCAGAAGATTAAAGTGTGGGAAAGGATTTCAGGTAGGAAGTTAAGCAGGTGGCAAATTTCTCCCTCCCCCACAGAGATGCCATAAAGTACAAAAGAATACATGTAAAAGCTCATCAGATAACAGCTGAAGAGCATCATCATGGTTTGACCAACATATGCTGAGGTCTACTCACACGACAAATTTGCAGTAGACCTTGCCTGGGAAAAGCATTATTTTTAGGACAAAACCACTGGTTCACACTGGAACTTCCCTACTACCCCCACTAATGCCAAAGAACAGAACAGACATTTCCATACAGAATACATTTGCCTCAAAAAATTCCCACCAACTCCTCCCTTTCCACACTCTAAAATGTTGCAGTCTTGTGACAAGAACAGATCCAGAGCTACTCCCACTGGGCACTTTAGAAGTCCATTTAATTATCTGCCAGCTCTGCAAATGCCAAGCAGTGAAGTTCTCCCTCACCCACCTCCCTCGCCACCTTCCGAGTATCAGAACAGCCCAGGAGCACTGAGCAGAGCAGCAGCATCCCAACAGTTCTCCCTCCCAGGGGTAGTAAATGATTCAGTGAACAAAGTCTGCCTGAATAGATACTTGAAGAGATGCCTGTAATTCAGTTGAGGGCAGTAAGAGGGCATGCCAAGGCAAACACATTCCAGGTGACTTGCAACACCGTGTGAAATTTCACCCCATCATAAATAACACAGTAAATGTGAATGTTGCATTTCCCAAGGTACTGGTAAGACACAACCTTTTCCCTAAAGAGCAGACATGAAGGAAATATATCACTGCTGCTCCTTAGCCCTGAAAGACAGATCAGATGGATTCCTGCAGCAAGGATGACAGCGTTGTCCTCTCATCCCACCTGCTGCCTCTGGGGTAAAGAAGGATGCTTCAAAAGCCTTGCACTCTGGCTCTCAGAGCACACATAGTACATAAATACCAGGAAGAAAATGAACAAAGTTGTATGCCTTCCTCTTTCCTGATGTGACCTTTTCACTGTGTTCTAGCTGTCCACAGTGTGATAACTTGATTTCACCACAATTTGAGGCCAAACCCTCCCACATGCATAAAAGCCAACCCACTCAGTATGACAAAAGCAGAATTTTTTGTTTGTGTCTGCACTTTATTTATCAACAATCAGGTTCAATCATCCCTGGATAAAACAGCATCATCTAAGAAGGGAGAAATCCTTCCCAAGTGTGGCCACTGGGGCTGTTCACAGACAGGAGATGATGCAGACAGTTGGCAAATTGTGGGTCCTGTGTGCAGTTCATCACTGGTCTAGAAAGTTGCTTTTCCGGAGATGCACAGCTGGTCACTCAGTTCAGCAGCACTAACTCTTGCATTGAGCAATGTTTAGAAGGTGGGGCTCACATCACTAATTTTAGCAGTCTAAAGAGGATGTCTGAGGTAATCATCTCAAAGCTCTGCTGCAATAAGTGAAAGAAGACAGGAATCCCCAGCGAAACATGTGTGAGGTCAATGAACAGGATCACCCACTGGAAGCGCCTGTCTACCAGACATGGAGTTTAGAGTCAGTGGCTTAGGCTTGGGCTAAATCCTAAACTTGAGACAACTGTGTTAAGACAGACAGATCCCATTCAAAATCAGTAAATGGCTCAGGCTTGTGGTTCATAGGTGAGACCCACATTTGTAATACAAATTCCTCCCAGATTCCTCCCTATCCATGGCTGTGTTATTGAAGAGTAAATCTTTCTTATAAAATTACCATATCTCTTATTTTGCTGTGCCTTCCTACCTTCATGCCAGAACACTCCTAAGAGCTGAGAGGCTTGTCCTCAGGGCTTGCTACTTCTCCTCACAGTTGTTTTCCCTGCCCATAGGCATATTCTGAAGTGCCAGACATTTCCATGTCTCTCAGGTTCACAGGAGACAGATTCATTTCCTCCAGGTTTGTTTGAGACAGGTTTGTTTCTTTCTTCTCTTTTCTCACTTTTTTCACTGTCCACTGCTGTTGCAGGCTCTGCATCCCCATGCTTTCCTGTTGCTTGCATGGAGTATCAAAGTGTCAACAGCACTATTCCTCTGTCACTCTGCAGGGTTTGGGAGCTCATGGGAAATTCAGTCCCCAAAGAACAGATTTTTCCTACCCTTAGAAAGCCTATGGGCTGTGCTGCTGTGAGATCCTGATAGCAAAATGTGCTCAGTTCAAAGATCTGTAATGCAGGAGGCAATGCTGCCTTTCAAGCTGGCAGGAGATGGGACCCACCACTAATTCCCACAGGCATGGCTGGGAGTGGGGAGCAGTCAAGGCTCCCCGAGTGTGGAGCACGGCCAGATCTGAAAGCTCTCCATTTCAGGGGAACAAATGATGCTTCTGGAGCTCTGCACTGGACTCAGTCCATCACACATGGAATGCTGGTGGTTGCTGTACTACCCAATATGGAGCAGGAGCTGCATATAGGACTTTTCCAGGTTTTTACTGATGCAAATACTTTGAGCATATCTATGGTCATTTTTGTGTAGTTGTGGGTAAGAGCAGCTGAGACCCAGCCTGCTCTTTGTGGAATGGCAAAAGGGTTGGACACTAAATGTTTATATATATTCCAGTGTTAGTCCTTTTCCCCAGAAGAAGTGAGTCTACATCTTTTCATATCTATGTGCTGCCCCATTGTTCCTCCCTTCTCAAGGACAGTAAGCAAAGGTAATACCTGACAGCTCAGCAGAGCAAGGCTGGCTGTCAGTACCATGACTGACTTGATCCTGCCTTATCCAAGCTGGGGAGAAGGACTGGCCTGAAGAACAGCTCATTTCACAAAACAGATCTCATTTCTTATTCCTGGCGAAGTGCCTTTTCTTTCTCAGAATGCCTGGAGGGAACTGATTATTTTGCTGATCCTTTTCACACCCTTGGCTAAGACTGCCAGAGATGTTGTGACCAGGGTCTGTCAGCAGTGCAAAGAGTAGTTTGTGATATTTGCAAATTTAACACAGTAAATCCATCTGATGATGTGTTTTATTTGCTATTTGCTTACTGATACCCAGCCGGGATCCAGTGAGATTCTGAGTGACCACACACCTCCAGCATGTGACCCTGTCATATCAGTGGAAAGCAGATTCCCTGCAAACACTTCTGCTGAGAGTGTACAGACTCATTATATCAGACTCTGGTAACTACCTGCTCCATTTTACTGTATCCTGCTTTAATCAGACTACTGGAAGAAGTGTCATTTAGCTGAATTGGATGAGACAACTTAGACACAGGAATGTCCACATCCTATCTGGAAAGCTGTCCACTCTCCTTTCATGCCCCTTTTCACACATTTCAAGTTTCAGACAATGAACTTCTCATTTAGAGGATAAACTATCAGCTCTCTCTTTTTTGATTGCAGAAATTACCATTCTTCCAAGGTCAGACCCTCTAGGACCAACCATTTCTTTCACTTGCATTATCCACCTGCCATGTTTGCTTGTTCAGGGAGATAAGGCGTGTGACGTAACCCTGAAAAGAGTTTTTTCTTCTTACAAGTGAAATAATAATTGCTGTTTGCTTTCCTGTGACTGGGCAGAGGATCTGACTGTGAACTCAGAGCTGCATAGATCTTAACACTAATCGAGCAATGTCACTACAAAAATGCCATAGTGGAGCTTATATTCAGGCTTTCCATGTTGTTTTGTGTTCTGGATTTTCAGGTGAATACATCCCAATGGAAATTTTAAAAATAATAAAAAACTTTATTTCCTTTGAGCTTTAGTGTATTCACTCGGAAATTATATTTCACAAGAGGCTGGAGTCTGATTATTAACTTTGGCAGCAGGTAAATTCACAAACCAAGAGTCCTGTGTGCCAGTACTTGTAAGTGATCAGAAATTAAGGATTAGTCAGCATATAACAACTCTTCTGTAGGACAAAGTGGAGAGAACTTCACTGTAACTATGTCCCTTTTCCATGTTTTATATGCACCCAACATATCTTCCAGTAGAGGGTGCAAAATTAATCTCCAGCAATACAAAAGCACTACGTTCCTGCCAGCCTGTATTTGTGAATGACAAAATCTTTTCAGGTGGTAAATATCTCTATTTGTAAATATGGGATTTGACATTAAAATATCTGACAGTAAAAAATCTCTTCCCATGACATTTTTTATATAGATGACTCCATAAGAATCTGCCCATTTTGCTTCCTTTTACAGTCAATAAAATGAATTAGGCACTCAGGGACACAGTTCTCTCATTTCACCCTATGTTTATCATCTGAGTAGCTCTGCAGACTCCTTTGACTATGGAGCATGGAGCTCTGATGACTAGCCCAGATATGGACATTTATGCTTTGGCCATCTGAATTAAACAGAATCCCCCCTCTTGCATTTGCCAGGAAATGCTCTACAGTGACAGCGTGGAACAGGGCTGCCTATAATGTGCTTATTGCCAAACAGCCCTTGTCATATTGCATCATATTCACTTCAAATGTAAATGAACTTGTGGGAAGATCTGATTACTTTGTTTGTGGGGCTACCATCAGTGTTGCAATACAGAGCAGAATGAAGGCTCATGTGCAGAGGCACTGAAGTAGTCTTGGCTGGCAAGGAAAGGGAGAGGAAGAGAGGTGTCACTGTGGTTAGACCACATTGTTGGTGATGGCAGCTGTCACACAGATCGAAAACTCTCTTTTTTCAAGTGTCATCAATACCCTGTCATCAATCCACTTCACATGGCCTTAGTCAGTGATCTTTAAACTTCACAGACCAGTGGATCTTGAGGAAGAGTTTGAAAGCTTGAAGTAAATCCTTCATGCTAAGCTTTCCTCATCACTGTTCACATGAAAATGAGCAAGCATGGATCATTTTTCAAAATAATGACTCATTTCAAAGATGCAAATGCTGCAGAGATTGTATCACCTCCACTGGATATGATACAATCTTCAAACATAGTTCTTCTGTGATTTCTGCGCTCCCAAGGAGTTTCTTTCAGCTCAAAGACATAACCCTGACCCTTAAACATATGTGAAACAGTCATGATACAAAAACTCTTCAGTTAAGGTGTCTCTGCATGCTCAGGTGCAGAGCCAGTGTCACATTTCTAGCCATGGTTCAGCCAAATGGGGAGATTACACAGTGTAGTAATTCTGTGGGCTCAGCACACAAAAGTAGGCAAAATTTTGCATTTCTCTGGAGTCTCTGGACTGAAAATTGCTTCCTAGGCACAAAGGCATCTCACCCTCGCTCCCAGCAGGCAGGGATAGCTAATGTAGTAGTATTGTCTTAATTTCAGAAGCAACAAGAGCCTAAAAAAAAATACATGAGCATACTAATACAGAAGGCAAGGTCAACCCTTACCACCACCATTTACAGATCCTTTCTGACATGGGCATCAGAAAGTGGTTTAGGAGCTGGAGAAACAGCGCTCACAGATGCTTCACACCTTCAATAAAATACTCCAGTATTATGAAAGTAAATCCCTCACTGATTTACCTCTTCTGGTGTTGATCCTTCACTGCTATAACAACAACAACAACAATAATAATAATAATAATAGTAATAAAAGCCACCAGGATGAGCTCATAATCATAGAATCATAGAATCACAGACTATTCTGAGTTGGAAGGGACCCATCAGGATCATCAATTCCAACTCCTGGCCCTGCACAGCTCCATCCCCAAGAATCACACCATGTGCTTGAGAGCATTGTCCAAATGCTTCTTGAGCTCTGTCAGGCTGGTGCTGAGACCACTGCCCTGGGGAGCCTGTTCCAGTGCACAAACACCCTCTGGGTGAAGAACATTTCCTGATATCCAACCCAAACCTCCCCTGACTCTGCTTCATGCCATTCCCTTGGGTCCTGTCTCTGGTCATGAGAGAGAAGAGACCATTACCTGCCCCTCCACTTCCCTTTGTGAAGAAAGTACTACTGGCAGTTAGTTTTTTATGTGAACCATTTAGGGAGCTGGTCATGAGCAGACATAATTTAAATAAGACTGCAAGTCTCTGGATGCACAATGTGGAAATAATTGTGTGAACCAGTGCCTGGCTGTTCTGAAGGGAGACACAAGACAGAGCAGGACTAGAGCTCATTGACATGACCTGGCAATTTCATCCTTCTAATAGAAAATCTGGCAAGCTCTTCTGATGGGTACAAATTACTCCAAAATTAATCACATGAGAGGGTGATTATACAGGGCCGCCATCATAATTCTGGGTATTCCCAAGCTTGCAAACATTTTGGGACAATAGAGCCAAGCCACTGAAGGTGATGAAACACTAAAGTGAAAAGTATTGTGCTGCAACAGTACAGAGCATGCCCACAGAAGTGCCAAACAGTATGCTCAGTGCTCATCTGAGGATCAGGAACAGCTTAAGATGGCTTATCTCACCAGGCGTGACTGCAGCCGTACAAGAAAAAAAATGAAATCAACCCCAAATGCTGGAAGTTATCAGGGAAAAAACCTCAGAAACACCTCTCAGTTCAGTACTACTGCTGCCCTATCAAAAACAAATGGACATGACTCAAGTACTTCCCAATTGCAAAAAATCTCAGCTGTTGCACAAACAAACCAACACAGAATGTCATCCTTTGTTGTAAACTGGTGTTTGAATGGAGCTGAGGAATGACAGGCACCTGAGATTCACAACCAGCTCATTTGGGAACTCTTCTGTCATGGATTGCACACTAAAGCAAGTTCTAAACCCAGACAGTGTAAAAGAAAAAAAAAAAGAATGAAAAGCAAAATCCTAATGAAATTATTGTCCTGGTGGGCATTTTTAGTCCTGCAAAGCAAAGCTACAAAGGAATTACAAAGGAAGTACCTCTCTGTTTTTTAAATAAATCTAGATAATTCCTGATAAGGCTAATGTACAGCTAATAATTAAAGCTGTAATTATTACATGCCCATCCCATTTCTAGTAATGAATTTTCCTAGGGATATATGGGTAGTGTGCAGTAGTATGTAAGAATATCAATTGCAGAAGAAATTCTGTGAATAGAGGCCCTGTCATAGACACCATTTGTAGTGCCCTATAATAGATTTCTGTAAGGAAAGGGAGAAGAACATTTTCATCTGCTAAGGGGAGGGATAGTATGTGTGCTGGGTTGTTTCAGTCTCCTCTGCTTATCCTAAACCATTAGTCCTCTCTTGCTGCTTTATGAATAGGTTTCATCAGTTTGTAATGGTAATGCTTACTTATGGAGATGTGTTTGTGTTTAATGTCATTAAGAAAACATGAAACTGTGGTTGGTGGGGTTGTTGCCAAATAATTTTTCTTCAATATCTAGGAAATAATAGTTTTGATAAGACCCCGATCTCTTCTGAGACATAGTATAAGGCAGGGATGTATAAAATTATTTGAAACACATCCTTTCAATATAAATTAATAAATATGTATATGAGTGTTCTGGATGCTGTGTTCTAAAACATGAGAGATCTTCTTTGTGAAAGATCAGTGGTTGGTATTTCAGGCTTCTTGAAAGCCTGCAGAGCAAATTCTGGGTGTGCATCCTAGACTAATGGCTTTATTTTATTTACTTGTGCATATTGATATATTCAGTGATGCCTGTGCCACATAAAGGACTTGCGATAGTTTCTTGGCATGATGAGTTTGTGGCATAAATCATTCCCCTAAGCACAGTGACAAGCTCTGATGTACTCAAGAGAAGGCTTCTTTCTCTGAGTTCAAAGTTCAAAAGTTCAAAGGCACTTCTGATTAGAAATTAACCTAACACTTTCCAAATGAGAAGGGAATGACCTATTCCATGCCCGAAGAGCTTGGCAGGGGCCATTCCCACAAGCCAACAGACCACCAGTGTGCTGAGAAATGTCTCACAGAAGAGAGGCTGAGTTCAGGGGCGGCACAGACAGGAGAGTGACCTCTTACAGTTCTGCCTTGGAACAACAGACCCCCTTGACTTCTCCAAGCCTTGTCTGCAGAGTAAGCCTGCAACACATGCTGTTACATGCCTTATTTACAGTGCTCTGCATCACTCCAACCACATGGTAGATATTGATCTGAATATCCAGAAGGATGCCCACCTTTGGGACACCACACCAGTCCCAGGGAGTTCAAGCAAATCTAACCTTCCTGTTTTTCTTGTGTGGCATGGAAACCCCTAAGCTGACAGACAGAGGCAGCAGGTTAATCACTGAAATGCATCTGGGCAAGGAGCCTCTCAGCTGACAGGCATGCATCCAAGGATGCTGCTGCTCCCTGCCAAAAGCCAGGAAACACATCGGCACTTGTGAGGTTCTTGGGGCAACTGGGCAGCTTCTGCTTGCACAAGACACTTCCTGTGGGAGCCACTGCTGGAGATGTGAGAGGGGCAGACAGATGAGGGCTTCAAACCCGAGATGCTCATCTGCTGAGCCACTCATGTTGTGATTCACTGGGATGAGAACAGGCAGCCAATGAGTACAAGTTAGGTGGAAGGCCTTGAAGAACCCAGGACAATATTGGGCTGCTGGAGTGGGTGAGCAGAGGCTGCTCAGTCAGCTCTCCAGGCATGAAATTTGCTGGTAAAACACAAGAATTAACTTCTGCTGAACACAGGGGAGGACTGTTTTCCCTTTGATTTAACTGTGGTTTTTCATTTCTGTACTTTAAACTCAGTCCTCAAAATCCGCCATGTCTTGCATTTCTCAGGCCACCCTGCACAGAGCTGGGGAATGACCTGTGCCTGAGGCTGGCAACCTGCGGCCATCATTCCCACAGAAATGGTGGATTGACACAGAGGGAGCCTGCAGGCAGGAGAGAGGCACTTGTGCTTTTGGTCATGCTTAAGCCATCCTCAGTCTGCAGAAATGTGCAGCACTGGGGCTTGTGCTGCCAGAGTTGGAGAACAGTTGTGGCAGAGGTGGATAAAACCTCCTGCAAAGAATGGGCAGGCAAAGGGCTTGGAGCAACCTCCAGGGCATGCACCTGCTCAATGAGGATCCCAGCCTGAGCTTAGATCCTGTTTGGGATGGGAGGAAAATTGAGACTTGTTCAGGCATGTGATCCCAAAATCAATATTTTCACAGCTCAGGGCATGTGACGTGTCACTGGAAGGTGCCTGGTGAGGACAATGGCTGGCACAGAGCTGCAGCTCCACACAACTCCAGTCACCGAGCAGCCTGCACGCAGGAATCTGTGAGCTGCTGCCTACAGCCTGTGCCCCCAGATTTCTTTTACAGGCAGGAAAATTCCTCACATAAAACCTCACACTTTCCAGAGATGTCCTGGATTTAATGGGACTGGAGGGGATAGGGTGGGATTTCTGGCTGGCAATAGAATTTCATGCATTTTTATGTTTGCATTTCATTCTAAAGCACAGAACTTCACACTAACAGTATATTCAACAACTGCACAAACACTTCTTCCAGTAAATTATAACGTTTGTGTCCAGTTCTCTAATGGATGCAGTAAGCCTGTAGCTTTTGCATGCCATGTCCTAACTCTCTCTTACAAAATCAGGTTTTTCTTGTATGTATTTAGAAAAGTTAACAGTTCCCAGAATACCACATGAACAAAATGCTCTGGGCCATCTTTCCAAATAAATCCTTAATCCTCAGACATCACTGAAAGTAATTTTTGTCAATAGTGCGCAATCCAGTAGAAAAACAAAGAGCAGTCATTAAAGAAAATCAAACACACTGGTGTCTCCAGTCTCAATGTTTGCCATCCGCTGGCATTTTGATTTTGCTGGTATTTGTCAAGCAATTTACAATCAAAATCCACTGTTTGTCACCTGGAGACTTCTGAAACATGAATTTGCTGTTGAAAGATTTTCTGATTCCTGTCCACACAAAATAACTACAGCAAACTCAAGAAAATAAAAGGAGACTGAACTTTCCCAGAGCTAGAACCAAATAAAGAGATTTCTGCATTATCCCATTGTCTCCCACTATACAACTTTTTCAAAAATAAAAAGTGCAGTGCGATATTTAAATCCACATAATACCGCCAAAATCAGAAACATGCTCACTTTCCCACCTTACAAACTGCAAGTCAAAACTGTTTAAGAACTTCTCCTTTTCTAAAAGACAACATTCATTTCTGATATAAAAAAAAGACATTTTACATAGTTTTAATAATGAATTTTCAAAAGTGATTCTGCCCTTCTTCACCTGGCTTGCAGCTAAAGTGAATTAAAAAGCTGCAATGAGCACGTAAATGAGCCACTAAAATAAACAATCATCTGAGAAAAGACATTTGAACAAAGAGGAAAACAAAGAGGAAAACAGAAGAAAACCCCACAGTGCATACCTGGATCTCTATTATCAGTGGAAAAGGTTTCATTTCTTTGCAAGGACAATGGCAAGGTAGAACTACTGCAATGTAATGGAAGAAAAATACTTTCCGTATGGGACCATGAAAGCATTAACATAACAGGCAAAGCACATTATGTCCTGCCCTTGGCAAATGTCTTGCTGGCTACTCTGGACTGTGACCCAGCAAAAATAAGCAGTCCAAATGAATTTTCTCCTAGGTAATATACTGCTTCATTTACTACAAGCAGTAGTGGACTGTTTCCTCAAGAGTCAGCATGGAGGCTGGCCAAACACTGCACTGAAGAAATGGGAATAACATGGTGCTGCACACAGATTGCACACAAAAATGAGCTGAAGTGTTGCTTGGTACTCTAGAAAACTTCCAATTTCATTTGATCCTGCCAATTTTTGAGTAGGCAGTGCTTTCAGTAGATGGGAAGATGAGGGGAACTTGATCATGTCCCCCAGCACAAACACACTGACATTGACACCTATGATTTAAGATCTTTTTTTTTCTCCTCATATCTCATTACTGCTACTTTTATTTGTGATTTCTTAAGATCAGAAAATTTAAATTGGATTTTAAATCTATCCTCTTTATCCAAGAGCCTCTACACCTGGAGGCAACCCCCACCTTTCACTGGAGGGTTTTACCCACTTCTCTTTGAAATACACACACCACGTCAGAAACCAAATCAACCCAGAAGGATCAAAAGGAGCAGTATTGATGATGGATCAAATGCACACTAATCACAACCGGTTTATTGATTTTTGAATCTGTCACGTATTATTTCCTTATTCCCTTTGTTTCTGAATTGCTTGAGCATGTTGATCTAAGACAGCTTTTAACTCTGTTTTGTCACCGTGACCTTTTTTGATCCCAGTCCGTTTGCTCTAAAATTAATTACACTGTAGAAGCTGCTTTGCTCCAGGTTGTGGTTTTCAGGTTCTCAGTTAAATTAAATCTTTCTATGCCACAAGCTGGGACAACTGGTGCTTGACAAACAGTGGGGCCAGGGACAGCAAACCACAACACCCTCTTCATGGCACAACCATTCCCCGAGTAAAAAAGGAGCCCCTGTGGGAACTGGGGTGATGAACCAGAGGAAGGCATGTGGAAGAATTTCCTTGTAGAGAGAGATGCTGGTGGGAAGGTATAAGGCAGAAACTCACCTTCTCCTGTCTCCCCTTCCTTCAAATTGGAAACTGGGACAAATGCATGGTGAGGGCCAGGCTACACCTAAGCAGGGCTAGGTAAAGTTCATGGTGTAAACGATCACCTCACTCATGCTCTGCTGCAGTTTATTTCTGCCTCCTCCAGGGCCCTTGCTGGTTACCTCACATCTCCTCAACCACCCTCTCCAGTTGCTGCCACCCCCTGTCAGCTCAAGCACACACTGAACATCTTTGCTCCTGCATCCACGTAGCAAATGAGTCCCTCTTTTCCAGGAGCTCATCTCTTTTTTCATCCCTGCCCTGCTGTCTCAGGAAGGGTGTTACACTGGCAGAGCTAAAGGTGTCTGTGTCACATGCCCCTCCTGGGGTTTTCTCTAGCATCTCCAGAGGCATCCTAAAAAAATAAATAAAAAAAAGAGGATGACCATGGAAAATTTCCCTATGTGTAAACAGCTGAAAAAGTAGTTAAATGCACTGCTGTTATGAACTGAAATGCACCTATCTGTGAAAAGAAGATTCCAGCATGTGTGCTAAATGACAGGGTAGCAGGAACCACTTGGAATCATGTTCTGGGCATAACATATAATCTGTGATCATTAGTGCACCTGGGTGCCACTTAGAGCTATAATAAGTCAAATGCAGCCTGGTGCTCCTCCATCTGCTCCAGCAAGGTAACAAAATCACAGGGTGATAAAGTCAGGTTAGGAGGGACCTCCAGGGGTCATCTAGTCCAAAACACATCTGATCAGATGGGCTCATTCAGGGCCATGACCGGTTAAGCCTTGAGCACCTCCAAGGAGGGAGATGCCCCCCTGGGCAGCCTGCTTCCAGTGCTTGACCATCCTCCTGGAAACTGATTTATCCCTAATGCCTAAAGGGTATTTCCTGCCTTCCAACTCGTGCCCCTTGTCCTGCTGCTGTGCTCCCCACAGAAGGTCAGCTCCTGCTTCTGTGTGTTCTCTGGCTGGGAGCTATCCTGGTGCCTGTAAAAAAGGACAGACTGCTCATGGCCAGACCTACCAGGTGCTCAGGAAACAGCAGAAATGAGCTGTGGCAGAGGGCATGCTCAGTGGGAAAGCATTCCCACTGCAGGGACACCAATATCCAAACACTGCCCTGCCACTCAGACACTGGTCAGGACTCAACTTCTTTATGGATTACCAACAAGGATCACTTCTGAACCCCAACTGCTCTGAAAATCCATTTGCCTCTCTGCCTGCCACCTCAGTTAAATCCTTTTAAATTCCATTAGGTACAATATTATTTTATTTAAAAACTTCCTAAAATTTTGAAAACCTTCTAAATTGCATTACATAGGGCCCCATGTTCTTAAAATCTATCTGGAGGTTTCCTGCCTTTCCACAGGAACCTGTCTGTGCTTAGCAAAACTTAATTTGATGTGGCGGCCACTTCTGACAGACAAGAGGTGCACCTGTGCTGTTGGCCAGGAGGAATGCACCTCCAGGAAAGTAGGAGATGCACTTCTTCACATTTCCTGCTGAGTTTGTTAAACAGGTTATATCTATTTTTAAAAGATTGTATTACAAACTTTCAGGGAACAACACAGGCTTTTCTCAACAAAATTAAGGCAAGCTGGAAAAAAAAAGAAAAAGAAAGAAAGAAAGAAACAAAGCATTAATCACAGTGTCAAGAAACAAAGTCGGTAATGTCTGAATGCACTGAACAGAGAGAGGGAGAGGGGAAAGTTTATGGCTTGCGGAATGCAATTTTTCACTCTTTTAAAATGCTCTGGATTGTCAGTTACTATTAATTTTTTACTTTTTGTTATGTAATATATGAACCGCACAGCTAAAAATCATTCTTGTCCTGGCAGTTTACAAAAGACATGCAGTAATTTAATTTAATTCCTTTTTCTACTGCTTAAGAAAAACAACGATAGCACCCCCAGCAAGGACTGGTGATTATTAACTGATGTTCCCAATCTGATGGATTTTTTTTTTCTTAGGTGAGACAGAAACATTCCTTTGTTTGCTCTCTTTGAGGAAGAGGATCTGGTTGCTCATTTTTAGGCAGTGCTTTGTTCTGCACAATGGAGAGCACCGTGCAAGCTCCTCACTTACCGCTGTGTTAATCTCCTCTAATGTACATGCCAGTTTGGGGTGTCCTCCCCAGATCTAGCACTGTCAACAGACCCAGGTGTTGACACTCTTATAAGCCTGCCTATGTTCCCCATATCTGCCTTACTTTTTCAATATTTAGACTCTCAGGAAAACCCTAGCAGACAAGGAAGCTGTCCTTCAGCCAAAAAAAAGTAAAGTTGGGACTTTTTCCTTTTGCACAAGTGCTCTAGGCATCCTGGAAATCATAGCATGGAAAAGCCAGGAAAGAGTCTCAAGTTGCCCAACCTATGCATGGTAAAATTACAAGAAAAATTACTCTGGGACAAAGGCATGACGACCCTAGCCTGCTTATCCTGGCTGCAGAACAAATGCTGTTGTCATCCAGTGTTTAACTTATGAGGCAATAATGATTACTTGTAATTTTGAGCCTGCAAGAGCTAAAATAATATCCTGTATTTCAGACTTGAGAGCAAAACTGTCTCTGAAGGGTTCTTCTGTACACAGCAATATAATAAAAAGTTTGTACATTATAAAAATTCAACTATTTCTTAATATTCCAGCCTGATTTGTAAAATGCGTGTAGTTCAAAAACCTCGGTAGCCTGGGGTTGGTCTCTGCTGACCAGAACCCAGCCAATGTTATTCCAATCTACAAGAAGGATGTGAGGGAAGGCCCAGGGAATTACAGACCTGTTAGTCTAACTCCAGTTCCTGGAAAAGTTGCAGAGAAGATCACACTGGGTACTGTCAAAAGGCATTTAAAGAACAATGCAATCCCCGGGCACAGTACACACGGGCTCACAAAGGGAAAATCCTGTTTAACTAATTTCATATCCTTCTATTATAAGGTCACCCACCTGGTGGATGAAGGAAAGGTGGGGCATGGAGTTTTTCTGGATTTAAGTCAGGGATTTCATACTGTCCCTTACAGCATCCTTCTGCACAAGTTGTCCAGCGGTGGGATGAACGGATTCATGGTGTGCTGGCTGAAGGACAAAGTCCAAAGGGTTGTAGTGGGGCTACATCTGGATAGTCAGTGGTCACCAGTGGTCTTCCTCACACCTCATTTCTGGGGGCCAGATCTGTCCAATATCAGCAATCTGGATGCAGGGCTTGAACATACCATTAGCTGATGACACCAGCCCGGGAGGTGCTGCTGACACTCTTGGGGGACAAAAGGTTTTGCAGAGTGAACTCAATACATTGGAGCACTGGGCAATGATTAATGAGATTAAATGTAACAAGTCCATATGCTGGTTTCTGTACCTAGGACAGAGTGGGAATAGGTATAAACTGGGAGAGGAGCAGCTGAAGCGGAGCAGCTGGAGAGCAGCCCTGCAGAAAGGGGTCTGGGGGTGCCGGTCAGCTGCAGGATCAGTGTCAGTCAGCCAAGTGTCCTGGCAGCCAGGAGGGCAAATCCCTTCCCGGGATGCATAAAACAGAGCACCAGCAGCCTGCCAAGGGAGGGGATCATCCCTTTCTCTTTAACACTGCTGCGGCCTCACCCTGAGTGCTGTGTGCCACGCTAGGTCCACAATTTAAGATGGTTGTTGAGGTCTTTGAATGCATCAATAGGAGGACAGCAGCTGGTGAGAGGGCTGGAAATCATGTCCTGTGAGGAGTGTCTGAGTGCTCTGGGCTTGTCTTGTTTGGAGAAAAGGAGGCTGAGGGGTGATCTCATTGCTCTTTGCAGCTTTCTGAGGAGGGGAAGTTGAAGATGACCTCTTCTCTCTGGAATCCAGCAATAGGATGCGTGGGAATGGTTCAAAGCTGTGCCATGGAAGGTTCAGACTGGACATTAGGAAAAGCATTTCTTTGCTGAGAGCATGGTCAAATCCTGGAAGAGGCTTCCTAGAGAGGTGGTTGATGCCCCAAGCCCGTCAGTGTTTAAGAGGTATTTGGATATACCTTTAGTAACATGCTTAAATTTTGGGTCAGTTCTGAAGTGTCAGGCAGCTGGAATAGATGATCAACACAGGTGCCTTCCAAATTAAATAACCTATTCTAAACACATACTAATATTTTTCCCCTAAATGCCACTTTTATGCCCAAGAGTCAATGAAACAAAAAATGAACCACAAAGCTTTTTTTTTTTTTAAAAAGACATGAGCACCTTTCTTAAGTCCAAGGGAATAAACCTAGTCCCCAGCCCAAGGGAATAAACCTCATACTCAGTCAAATGACCCAGTACAAAATTGTGCTGTTGTATTGACATGATCAACTTATGAACAGAAGAAAACAGAAATCAGTCCCACAGTGGCCTGAGGAACTTTCAAAAAATTCCCAAGTCATAACTTGGCCCGAAGCACAAGCACCGAAAAAACCCCAAAAAAGCAATCCAACAAAAAGACAAAACAAAGGCCGAGTCTTTTGCTCTACTACATTAAATATAAATAGCTAAGAAAGCCAAGCAAGCAAATCCAATGCCAGAGCTATGGTGGCAGGAAGACAGAGGTTGAAGAGAGATATAGAAATGTCTTCATATGGATGTTAAAGCTCCTACTACATCAACAGGCCACAGTATCCTGGAAAACTGGAAGATGCATGAGTTAAGCTGGCAGTAAAGGGACTTGCAGTTGCCCAAGAGAAAGATGCTGAAAAAAATATACAGGGGAGAAAGACAGCCTCCCAGATGAATGTTTTCCAATGTCTTATCCTTACAGATTCCAGCCAGCATGAAGAAAATGTCACCATGGAAGAGTATCTTCTTGCAGCTTCCCTTACTCTTCAGCCTGGGGGGAGCCCTCAGCTGCGCACTATGTCATTTTGGGTTTACATCACCAAAGCTGAGATCAGAAGTGCAACATCTTGCTCTGATTTTAGATGAGAAAGATGGTAACAACTGGACTAGTAACGTGAAACGTCCTCAGAAGCAACAGTGTCAGGAGATGAAAGGAGGAGCCTTTCTCTGAAGCCAAAGCAAGTCTGGTTCTCCTGTACACTCAGGCCGCTTTACAACATTCTGGGTAAAACAGGGCTTACAAGGGAATAGAAATTAGTATAAATTAGCCCTGCTTGAAGGGTCCTTATGGGCAGGCAGAGAGTGGGTTTGAGGTTGAAACAATTTCATTTGTCCTAAGCCACCTGCATGGGCTCACCCTTGAAGTCCCTGGCAGCAGACAGGTGGCCCTCAGAGAGATGTGGATCCCCGCTGTACACGGCAGCCAAGTCTGGCTCTCTTGAAAGCGGCATGGCCTGGGACAGCACAAATGGTTGTTGGACATCACAGCCAGAGGCCACAGCAGCTTCAGCAGGACTGTCCACCCTCAACAGGGTCACTCACCAGCCTCCACTTCTGCTGGCCTCTGGGGAGCGGGACCTGTGCTCTTCAGGGAGACCCTCTTCCTGCCCTTCCCGGACTCAGGAGCTCAGACTCAGGCCTAGAGGTGTCCTGGCTGTGTTCCTGTCCTTCAACACTCACTCCAGCCTTCTGGTTATTGCATGACAGCACACCCAAAAGTTCTGATGGGCCCTGGCCAAAATTTGCCCAAATGCTGCTCCCTGGATTCACCAAGCAAAGCAGTGTTATCAACCAAACAATAGGTGAGCTTCCCATGTCAAGAAACACAACAACCCAAGTTTGGACCCAAGTCTCCTACCTCAGACTTGATTAGATCCTAGTTGATAGCTTGGATTGATCTACTTTACCACAACCAACATAATTCCAGACTGCAAGATCTCAAAGCATTATGATGGGAGGAAATATTGGAAAAATCTTTTTTTCCTTTTTCCTTTCTGCTGCCATGCCTACGATAACTAGATCATAATGTCATGGAGATGGGGCTTAGATCTGTAGTCATCCCAGTGCTCCAAAGTGAGCTCTGGCTACAGCCTGACACCACACAGGATGCTGGCTCACCATCTTCAGGACCCTGTTTCTTTTCCCTCCTGGGGAGAGAGGAAGGCATCTTGGCACAGAGGTTGAATGGAGCTGCAGCATGCCCCATGCCCAATGCTGCTGTGCAAACAAGCCTCCTGCCTGCTTTTCCCAGTCCCTCTTCCCTGCCAATGCAGGGAAGTGCGTCACCTGAAAGTCAGGGGGTACCAAGGAGGCAGAGAGCAGGCAGACAGCCACTGCGTCACTAAATGCGTCTGTGGACCCCTTTTATCCTGCTGGAGCATTGACAGACCAACAAACACCCTGTTCCCACTGAGCTCTGACACATATCCAAAGGTACACCCAACTCTGAGATTTTTCTCCTTTTTCTTTTTATTTATTTATTTTTTTAAATATATGTCTGTAAGGCGATTACATCCGGGTTTGCGTCCACACGGCAAAACCAAAGAGCATTCATCAGAAGAATAATGATGCAAATATGGCTTCTTATCCTCCAGTGATTGCCCATCTGGCAAAAAGGTTTAGAAAATGTAACAATAGTTTTGACATAAATAGGAGGAAAGTAAAGACCGGCAGTGTACTTTCCACATCAATGGCAAATATACTACTGATGTGGAAAGTAAACAGCTTCAAACGAGGAGAAACCACTGAGGATAATGCTCCACCTGTGAGCTGCAGGCTCGAATGCCACTGCATGAAAACCGAGGTAGAAATTCCCAAGTTCATCACCTCACATTGCAAAAACAGGTATCAAACACTGTATCACCTGTGGCTGGATAATATCAGGAGCCAGCTGAAATTCAGAGGATTAAAAAACCCTATTTTGCGTTTCAAAACCTTATGCCCCTGTAGGAATATGGAGCGCTCACGGTCGGCACTCCCGTATTGTACAAATATTCCTCGGAACCGCTCTCCTGGCGAGGCTGTTTGAGGGGAGGATGGTGCGGGGTCACAGGGAAAGGGACGCAAACCTGCAGCTGGGAAGGAGATGCTAAGGACACACCTGTCCCGCTGCTGCCATCCCCTCCCGACCCCCGCAGGAGCCCTTGCGGAGGAAGGGGGATCTAATCCCGAAGTACAGGTCGCGCCGCTGTTTGCTTTCGGGTCTGGCTCACGGGGCCAGCCCGGGGAGCGCCCCACGGGCCGTGCTGGGCTCCGTTCCGCGCTCCCCGGGGCGATGCCGGGGCGGGGCCGGGCCGGGGCGATGCCGGGAGCTGCCGGTGCTGATTGGGCTGCGCGGCCGCCCCCGCCCCGCCGCGCTCGGCTCGGCTCGGCTCGGCTCGGCTCGGCTCCGCTCCGCCCGCTGCCGCCGGGATCCGCCGCCCCGGGCTCCGCCGGGATCCGCCGCGGCTCCCGCCGCTGCTGCCGGGCCCATGGCGAGCACGTCGGCGGAGATCATCGCCTTCCTGCTGACCATCTCGGGATGGGTGCTCGTGTCCTCCACGCTGCCCACCGACTACTGGAAGGTGTCCACCATCGATGGCACGGTCATCACCACCGCCACCTTTTGGGCCAACCTCTGGAAGACCTGCGTGACCGACTCCACCGGCGTCTCCAACTGCAAGGACTTCCCATCCATGCTGGCGCTGGACGGTCAGGCTCCCGCTGACCCCCACCCCGATGACACCTCCCGGTGTCCCTGTGCCCTCGGCGGCAGCTCCGGGGCCGGGCTCGGCGGGCGGGCGGGCAGGGGGCTCGGGGCGCGCCGAGCGGGGCCGGGCGCGGCGGGGACCCGGACCAGGCGGCTGCCCCGCGGGTTCGTGAGCAGGTGCCCCCGTGTCCCCAGGCAGGTGGCAGCGGGCTGCTTGGGCACACCTGTGCAAGCGGGGGTTTTGCCCCCAAAACCCCATTAGTTGAGATTATATTGTGCCCAAGCGTCCGGTTTGGCCCCTTGTACTGTCGCTACCTGCCTTTTTTCCCCCATCAGAAGAGTGTGTGTGTGGATTTGACACAAGAAGAATGCAGGCAGATTTTTCTTGCCGATTTATTTCCCGACTGTCGTGACATTCCTCTTTTTTATGGCTTTGCCAGCCGTGCAACGGTCGGTGGAGAAGAACAAGCCTTGGCGTCGTTTTGTTTTAATTAATGTTCCTCTGCTGGTTTTGCTAAGTGGTTATTAACTCAGGTGTAATTGCTTCATTGATAAATGACAGTGTGAAAGCTCGGGGCAGTCAGGGATGCAAAGGTATGCAGAAGGGATGCATAGCTTTGCTCAGCTTTAGGGCAGTGCTATTTTGAAGCAAAGCTAAGAGTTTTGCTATAGAGCTTGAAACCAAAGATTGAGTTGGTGCTGTGTTTCTTCCCTCGTTAAGGGGAAACATTTTTGCCCTTTAAGGAAGCTGTACTGGGAAACTGGCTCACTGCAGGAAATCTTTACAATTAAACTTTTAGTTGATAAATCCACACCGATCGTGGCTGGTAGAAACAGGAGAAGTGTGTCTGACATCGGTTTATAGCTTCATAAGTGGCTGTAAAGAAAGGGAGGAAAGGCTTCTAAAAGTATGGCACATTTTCTAAGTTTTTATAGTTATAAATGAATGCAATATGCAGTGTACCAGTGGCTTTGCTACTCACAAAAGATCATGCCTACTGCCCACAATCTGGCAAGGCACTCCCTTTGCACTGGAGGCTGAGCAGGTATTTTGGTGTAAAAGCTCTGCTTAAGAGGAAAGGAAGGTCTGTTAATCTAATCACTAACAGAGATTAATACTAATTGTAACAGGGATTAATATGAACATGACGTTAGTACCAATATCAGAAAACCTTTAACCTCTGTATGTAGAAAAGGCTGAAAGAGGCCAAGATACCAAAACGAGGTAACACAGGCAGCCCTCAAGCACCACCACTGCAGGATGCTTCCCTCAGGGGCAGAAGGGCTGTTCCCAGACTTTATTTTGACCCGGCCCTGTGGCAGCAGAGGAATTTGCCTGTTCCTCTGGAGGGACAGGAGAGCTGGCTGGCCTCCACTGACATCAGTCACTCCGTGGCCAAGTGTAGCAGCTGAGAGTGTAATTTCCAGAACTGGGCAAGGAGCAGGGGTCTCTGTGCAGGCAGGCATGGAGTGATCATTGGTGCAAAACCTTTTGGATCCCTTTAACCTATTGTTTAGCTGTTCTTTTAGGTCTGGGTGAATCTGATTTTAAAGTGGGAAAAGCATAGTTACAAAGTATGAAGAATTTGGAACATTTAAATTTTCAAAAAGAATACAACACTTGACAGCAAGATCCTTTCCGTTCTTTACCCCAAATGCTTGTGCACTGAAACCTTGACATTGAGTGTTGGGTAGAGCGTTCCACTTGGCCAAAGAATGAGTTTCTGAGGTGCCTTGTGCACAGTGAAGGAGCCACCAGCTCATTTGGACAGAAGTGAATCTGAAATGCACGTCTGGAAGGGCCCTGTCCCAACCCTTCTGGCCAAGGTTGTTTTATCAGTAGTAGAAAGTTTTTGGCTTCAGTGTTTCTCAGCAGCATCTTTAAATGCTGTGGGGCCAGATTCTGGTACCCAGGCACAACGTGAATGAAAGGCAGGCTGGAGGGAGAGTGATGTACCCCCGCCCTCCCTGCCACAGCACAGACCAGGCGAGCTGGGTGGGGTCAGAGGGGAGCCCCTGCAGTCAGGGGTGCTCTCGGTAGCTAGCCTAGCCCAGACTCCCTTCCTTGTGGTTTCAGGCTCTGCAGGGAGCCTGTCAGCAGCTGACTGTGGGTGTGCATGTCCCCTCTTCACCCTAACCCTCCCCCCGTGGGGAGTGCATCCAGGGCTGCGGTGTGTCACTCGTGGCTTAAAGAATTTGTGTCTCAACAAGAAGACAAGTCTGCCTCAGCCCCTGTCTAGCCTCTTCCTTCCCTCCTCTTCCCCTTTGCCCAGACTTACATGCCCAAGATGGATCCCATTCCCTGTGACTGGGAATGTGGGAACTTCCTGGCTCCATCCTGAGGTGGGGGACTCAGAATACACAAACAGGGCAGATCTGGTTGCTGTTCTCAGGGAAGTGTTTTTCGAGCTGAAACAATAACCCTGTAAAGATACATGTAGTGACAATATGTTGCTCTCCTCAAAATCATAGTGCGTGACTGGAAAATTCTTAAAAATATTTCTGCTGTCCCAGGGAAATGTGGCTCGGCTCCACTCCTTTGTCACACAGATGGAGAGGATCTGCCTCTCAGAGCAGTTCCTCTTCTACAGAAATATTTTTTTTGTCAAATTGGAAACCTCTAAGTAAGCTGGACTTCTTATCCTGAAAGACTGCTCAGGTCTTCCAGGGGATCAGAGGCAAAATGAGGGGGAAAGAAGTCAGTGTGACCATGCTTTGAGGGACCTGCTCTATGTGAGGCGTCCCTGCCCTTGGCAGGGGGTAGGAGCCAGGTGACCTCTGAGCTCCCTCCCTACCCAAACCTCGATGACTCTGTGATTCTGTGCCAGTTGCTGGAGCTCTCCTGTGGAGTGCAGAAGTCCTTGCTTCTTCCGAAGCAGTGTCGTAGTTCAGGTCAGGGGTGCTCAGGACATGGTTCCTCTTCACCCTTGTTTTGGTTTCTGTCATGGAGTGGGCCTGGACTGTCCTGCCCAGCTTGCTGTGGGATGGCACAGCAGCAGGGCTGCCCTCATGGCTTTCAGGCCATCACTCCACACAAGTGTCTTCCAGAGAAAATTGTTTGTGGTCCCCTTTCACCTTTATGCATTCCTATAGAAGAAACCAATTTGGCCAGCCCTCATTAACTGCTGAGCCCTACATTCTTCATGCAAGCAAAAATGCTCTTCCTGTCTGTGGGGCTTAAAGTCATTTTGGGTTTGCTTTTTGTGCCACTGGTCATAGGTGGAAATTTACTGATGAAACCACCTCCCCCAAAAGAGGACATATCAGTTTCCATGTTTCCTACAGTGGATCTGATGACCTTTTGCAAGAACTGAGCTGAACAAAAATTCAATTATGAGCTAAAAGAGGGTATTAGAGCTTAGAAAGACATACAAAAGCAATGGGTGTGTACTTTTGGAAGGAATCTGTGCTGTATCTGTAAGGCTACCTCTTCACGTGATGTAGACTGCAAAATGCCACCAGAGGCATTTATTGTGAAAGTGGCAGTCCCCAGAACTTTGCATATATTTTTTTCCATAGTGTCATATGACATGAGTACATGAATGTCTTCTAAGTCTTTGTAAGTATGAGGCAAGTGTGAGAGCAGCGAGACAAGAAAGATGAAGCTCTAACAAGAATAATTTCAATGCAAGACAAAACACATTTGTTTGAAACAAAAAAGAAAACCAAAAAAACAACAACAAAAAAAAAACCAAACAAAAAAAACAACCCACCTTGAAATAGGTTTCTCTTGGAATGCTGCTAAACATGACTTTATGAGCAATGCATGTTTGTCTGCTTGTCTGTTTAAAACACACGGCTTTTTGCTGCTTGGGAGCTTCATTGGGGTGGTTGGTATGTACATGACAAGTTTCCTGCAGGAGCTGGTGCAAATACAGACAATAAATATTTGGAAAAGGACAGGTCTTAGTCTTGAGTGGAGGACTGTGAAAAAATAGACAGCTGCCTTTTGCATGCCTCTTCATCATCATGGAATCCCAGAATGTTTTGGGTTAGAAGGGACATTAGAGACCATCTAGTTCCAACCTGCCTACCATGGGCAGGGACACCTCCTGCTAGTAAAGGTTGCTCAAAGATGATCCAAAGCTGCATCCAAACTTCAACACTTCCAGGGAGGAGACATCCACAGCTTCTCTGGGTAACCTGTTCCTGTGTCTCACCACCCTCACAGTAAAGAAATTCTTCCTAATATCTAATGTCTTCCTAATATCTAACCTAAATCTGCCCTTTTTCAGTTTAAAGGCATTTCCTCTTGTCCTGTCACTACACACTCTTGTAAAAAGTCCTTTTCCATCTTTCCCATAGGCCCACTTTAGTTTCTGGGAGGCTGCTGTAAGGTCTCCCCAGATCCTTTCTTCAATCTGGACAAGCCCTATAAGTCTTGGTGCCCAATATCATCTTGCTTTCTTGAAAGCAAAAGAGAGGTTTAGTTCCTCTTACAGCCAAATGTTATACAGAGTTGAATCTAGGATCTAAGCAGTAGAAGGTTTGATTTGGTGAAAAGGTTGATTTCAACCCTTCATGTTTCCTAATGCTCCAGTCAGCCTTGTGGGACTACTAGAGCCTTCTGCTTTTCCACAGTACTGGTGTAAATTGGGATTTTTTTTTCCCCTGTATTTTGGTTTAAAAATGTGTGCCAGTTGGCTGACTGCTCTGGTGAACTGAAACAAGCCCTACTATAGCTGGCCTGCCCAATTTGGTGAATTATTTAGTGAGAAAGGTTATTCATTCAGCAGAACTGAGCAGTCCTCCAGCTCATGCTGTTTATAATTGAAAATGATTTCTGAGTGAGTGAGTTAATTATTTCTTGCTGTCTCACTACCCTCTACCTATTTTAAAACTGTGTATTGACCTTCAGGAAAAACTGAATTTCAGCCCTGTGGTTACTAGCAAGTGTTGGATATTTTAGTTGGGGTGAATATTTACTGGTTTTCCTAGGAGGTTCAGACATAAATAAAAGTTTAGAGGACCTCCGGGTAAACATGTTCATGGTTCAGCACTTTAATGTGTCAATTAGCTAACTAACACTGTCAATAAATTGGACCTGTCAGAAATAATAGCTTCCTTTCCCCTCTTCATCTCGTGCTTTACCTGTCTGCTACAAGAAATACATTACACACCACCTAAAAGCAAAAAGCCAAATTTTCCATGCCTATAGCAAAAATTAACAAAGCAAGGCTGCTGTCTTCCAACCTGAGTCTTGCACAAATCACTCTCTCTCTTACATTCCAATGTGTGAGCCATATGACAGTCACATTTATGTCACTGACTGTGTCTTTCTTGAGCAGGTGGGCTACAGAAGCCTGTTGCAAATGAAGGAAGGAAGTCTGTGTGCCAACAGAGGTAGATAAATGCTAGCATGTTGTGTTCACAGATGGGCAGCACAGCTTCCAGGTTCAGCAGGCCTGCTAAAATGGGGTGTTATGTACTAAAAATCGCTTTGTTGCTCAAAGCTGTGAATTAGTGAGGGATCTAAAACATTGTTCAACCAGGGGCTGGTCATCCTAGAGCTGATATACCTTCAGCAGTGGCTAATGGAGGTGGCACTAAGGATAGCAGAAGGTGGCCATGTGTCTGTGGTAGCCATCTGCATCCAAAGCCCTGCCAGCCAGACACAGACTTTTCCATCAGGAACGTATCCATCTCTTTTTGAGTGTCAGTAAACCCTTAGTGTCCACACATCCTGTAGAAAGGAATTCCACCACTTCATTTTGCAAACAAGCATACCTTTTGTTTTGAATCTGCTGCCTTCTGTTTTCATCAAATGTCCTCTAGTTCCTGCTTTAGTATATTGTTTTCCTACATATTAAAACTTTTATGCAGGGTTTGGTGGGGTTTTTTTGTTTATTTATTATTACATAAAATTTGGTGTAATAGGCAATGACAATGTGGTTTAGCTCTCAACATTTCCACCCACTGGAGATCAAAGCAAAAAGAATGAATGCCCTAATAGTGGGAGTTCATTTTCATTTTAAATGAGATGTAACAACAGGTTATGAAGAAAAACATCTTGTGATGGTTATTCAGCTGTGTAAGATTGCAGCGTTCCACCCCGTAAGCAGCGATATGAGATTATCACAGTCCTTCAATTACAAGATATTCTCGGAAGGGAGAAGAGCCAAGCAGCCCATTGTCCCCTTGAAGGGTCCTGCCCTGGGAGGTCCCTCTGGGAGCAGTCTCAGGCAGCACGGCCAAATTGTTTGTGGCTGAAGCCAGGTGCAAGCTGTTTGTCCAGGTTTAAATATGGCAGTGATTTGCTTTATCCCAAGGGACTACTGCTGTCCATGGAGCTGAGTGCATGGCTGACTTCCTTGCAGAATGAAGTCTGTAGATCCAAATCAAATCAGTGGTGCATCCAGGCTGGCCCAGGAAGGCTCAGGACCACAGCCAGGGTCACTGCTGCCAGCCTCACTGCCAGCCGTATTGCACCTGCAACACAACTGGACTGATGTAAGACTTGCTTTGAGTGCTTAAAGGGTGGCTCTGCAACTTGTGACCTGATCAGACCACGTGGAGTTGCTCTTCTAAACCTCATGGGTATAACCTCTGCAGATGCTATACTCAGTGCTATGGGATAATGTTTTGGAGCCCTGAGAGCCACAGTACATTCTTATGAGGTGGGCGCGGGTGACGAGGCCCTGTGAAGGGCACCAATCACCTGGAGGAACACACTCAGTGGTAAAGTGATACTGTTCCAGCCAAAGTCTGATTCCATTTGCAGTAGTGAGTGCCTGATGCTGCACAGAGGGAGGGAAACTACAGCAAAACTTGTCATGATCCCAGTTCTCATATTAGCCTTGCTCTTTCTCTCACAGGTTACATCCAGGCCTGCAGAGGACTGATGATCTCCGCTGTCTGCCTGGGCTTCTTTGGTGCCGTTTTTGGACTGGTTGGGATGAAATGTACAAAAGTCGGAGGCTCTGATCAGACTAAAGCAAAAATAGCTTGTTTAGCTGGACTGATTTTCATACTGTCTGGTAAATATATTTATTTTTATCAGTTTGCATATTTGAAGTCATACCGAAGCCGCTTCTTTTCTGCAGAAACCTGTGCACAATCCTCCATGACTTCGTTGACTTCAGGGCCAGGCCCAAAGCTCTGCTGCCAGCTCCACTGAATGGTTTGTCTTATGCTTTTCAGGGTTGTGCTCTATGACTAGTTGTTCCCTGTATGCAAACAGGATTACGTCTGAGTTCTTTGACCCTTCTTTTGTTGCACAAAAGTAAGTACTTTCCTATACCCATAAATCTTTCAAACAAGTATTCCTTAGGTTTCCTACTGCACACCACAGCCTGTTTAGACAGAGAGCAGCTGCTTCTCCCCGTGGGCAGAGGAGGAGAGTGGGCTGCAGTTTTACTTAACCACAATTTCTAAGTGGAGCAACCAGGTGCTGAAATTCAATGAACAAACACTTTGCTGCATAATGATGGCTCTGCAATCCATGTGCCCAGCTCTACCACGGGCTGGCAGGGCAGCTGGGGTTAATTGGGAATGGAGCCTGCCTGGATGCCAGAGGTGCAGCAAAAGGATTGCACAAGACACAGGGGCTCATTAGGTGCATCATTCAATAGGGAAGGGAGAAAAGTATTTCCTGGAGCCTTTGATAGAAGGTGACTTTGATAAAGGTGTCGAGCACTGTGCAATCTTGATTCCTCTTGAGGAGAGGTTCCTGCAGGCTTGGTGGAATTTTGCTGGCAGATTTTCAAATCCAGGTGACTGAAATTTGGATCTTAAACCTTATCAAAACCCACGATCATTTAAGCACTAACATAAATACTTTTCCTATACCTGTAATTAAATTTGAGAGAGTATTTGTAGAATTTTGGAATCCACACTAGAGATAATGAGCATCCCTGAAGACTCCCTTTAGAGCTGTGCAAATTCTCAGGACCTGCAAAAGCAGCAATCCACGAACCAATGCTTGGATTTTGGATTGACATTCTTAACTACCAAGTCTGAAAATGTTAGCTGTAAGTTATAGCATCATAGACTTTCATGTTTGGCCTTCATACATGATGTAAACTCTTTTTTTAAAGGCAAGGATTTTAAAGTTTTCTTGGCAGTGATTCCAGAATATGCTAAACATTGGGTGTACATTTCCCTGAGACCCAAGTAAGGGATCACTAAGGAACCCTGAGCCTTTATGTTTCACTTTGATAGAAAGAAAATAGTCTGAATAAATAACATTAAAGGGATCTACATTTGCAGTAGGGTTGCCACTGCTTTTCCTGAAACAGTATTAGTTTTGTATTAGTAGTCTTGTATTAGTTTTCTCCATAATTCCCCTATAGTTTCTGCTTATTGGATGTAGAGAAGACAGGCTTGAAAGGCCACCAAAAGAAAGAAGGATCTGAGGATCTTTGAAGAAAATGGAGCCTGGCTATATAGAAAAAAGCTAATTATTTATCAGGCTTACTGTTCTTAGTGAAAAATACCATGATTGCTGTCAGAAGTCCTTTTCCTACACTGTATTACTACCCTTGTCTGCTGCAAAAGAGCAGGCAGACCTTACGGTGGAATTTTACTGTGCAGGAATGAGAAATCCAGTTTAAATATTGAAATAATGGTAGTAAAACATCCTCTCCAGAAATTACCTTTTTTTTGTGGACAACCAGCATAGCTCAGCTGTGGGCAAACATAATCATGATTGCAAAGATAAAGGCAGAGAGGAAATCCTGAAATTTTAATTTGAGTTGTGCACAATGCTCATAGCTCATGCAGTGACCTTGCATCAGACTGAGCTGATGGTGGCATTCAGCTCCTTCCTCTCTCAACTGATGCAAAATTTCCATTTTGTTGCCATCTCTGAACCCTTACTTTGTTATGCATTGCAGGCACATTTAAAATGTTTGCTGGTATACTGCGGAAATTTGGAATTGTCTCTTCACTGAGAGGGGGTTCCAACCTTTTGCCTTTTACTGCACATTTCTCTCCTGAAGTTATTCTGGCAGTGTCAAAGACAGGCTTGAGATACTGTTAGTGGGAAACAAATGACACAAGATATTCAGCACCTTGTGTCAACCATCAGGATTTCCCTCCAGCCTTCTTTACTATTTTTAATTGAAATTAGCTGACTAACTTCCCACATAGACATTGACATGCAATTGAAAATCTTGAGTTTTCCTCCTAAGTACCAATATAAATCAGAAAGGTTGTTCTCTCTGTTTGAAGATGTGGAAGAAAGACCTACCAGGGCAGTTCTGCAAGTCATTAACCTGGCAGTGTGGCAGTCCCCCAAGCGGGGCCATACTGTTTAATCTGTTTAATCATGGTATAGTAACAAGTGTTGCTTCAAAAGGTCAAATAATCCCAACTATGAAGGCTAAACCCCATGTCTTCTGTCCCAACTAGTAGGTAACACTCAAGTACCCCTTTTCTACCCAATTATATCAAATATAGTTTCTTTTCTGTACAATTGAAGAGTTTCAGGAAGGGAAGACAGCGCTTGGTTTCCTTAAATCGCCTCTGGTCAACCATTTTGTCTTGTTAGATAAAAACATGGAAACTTGTGTTTCCCACTTTCTAGGCAAATGGTCTTGGCAAATAAGTTGTTACTGCAACAGCCATCCTGGATCTTGGTCCAGCTCTGTTCTCCTGCAGTGTGGTGATCTGCATTGACTTCTGTGGGGAGCCTAATCCTGGTCCTTGTACCTTAGGTGTGCTCTGGCAGTCCTGGAGGGATGGAGGGATCCCCATGAGGGGGCTTACCTCACATCTGAGCTAGTCCCTCTGATCTGCTTTTACAGGTCAATGAAAGAGGTGCCTTGAAAGTGGTTTAGAAGTGCACTTTGGGTGTATTTCTTGCATGTTGAATATAAAGGGATCTTAGGTGATCAGGTGAGCTCTGATGTAGATCTCTGTTTCTAATCAGGAACATCCTGTCCTCAGAGAGACACAAATCTCCTTGACTCATGTGAAAACCATAGCAAGGTGGTTGGAAATGTGAGCATAAGTAGAATGAAAACTTTACAGGTTTGACAGATTTTAAAGTGAAACAGGAGTTTTCCACGGTGGAAGGAGCTGTGGTTCCCAGCAGTTTAAACTGGGGATTGGGTCTGTAAGCTTCATGCTGGTGTTGAGGAAGGGTTCTGAGGCAGAGTCAGTTTATTTCAACTTGAGCTTGGTGTCTCCAGAGAGGGAGCCTGAACAAAGAAATCCCTGGGTCTTTATCCCCTCACAGTCTGTGCACCTGATCCTCATGTTCTCTTCACGGATCTTGCATGTGCCTCCTGGTCCAGTGATGATTTACGGTCTGGAGGCTTCTAACACCTCACTGGATTCTTTTTGAGTGTTTCTGCAGTGCCCTTTTGTAAAGATACAAGTTTTTCAGAACAGTTGACGGGTATTTTCAATTAGATATTGTGGTAATGTGGAATTAGGGCCTGTGCACATGGAAATGTTCACAACTAGCTGAGAAGTGCAACTACACAGTGTTGCAGTTGCACAGGCAGGCTGTCAAGCGAGGGCTTTTATTTGGCTGCCTCACCACAGTTTACAACAAATCAATTTAGTAGCATCTGCTTGAACAGCACAGACTCCTGGTTGGTAATTGTGGCTGGATGGGGGACGGGGGCCTGTGTTTCTGTGCAGAATCCCAGAAATCTGGAGAAGATAAATGTCTCCTTAAGGGGAAACTGCAGCAGAGAAAGAGCAAGAGACACACAAGTGTTTTCTAAAGGTGAGGAATAGGAGACTCTGGAGGCTGTTGGGCTGCAGCCTAATGCAGGTCATCCTTAACATGCTTTAAGAATGGTACTCAGGCAGAGAGCTGGGGAATGGAGCAGACAAGGAGCATCCATGGTTTGCTGCTCGTCTTGAAGCTTCAGCACTGAGGTGAAAGAAAAGAATTTCTTCCCAATGCCCTTCTTTCCCTTCATTTACTACTGTTGCTTTAGAAACATGGACTTAGTGGGATAAGGCTCCTAAAGCACCACTGTCTCATCTCAGAGACAAAGGGAGCAGTTCCTGACAGCAAACAGTTTGTGGCTGGTTGAGGCAGCAGAGGGAACCATTGCTGGTGACTGAGAGCTCTGCCCATGGAGGTGCTGGGGACCAGTTTCTTCCAGATAGAATCCAGCCACAGGGACTAGAGAAGGAGAAAGATGCTGGAACACACACCTGTGTGTGCGAGTGCTTATACCACACACACCTGTGTATGTATATGCATACGTTGCATACATATACATTGCATGTATATTCCATATGCATATTATGCATATGTACAAACCCTCATGTTTTAAGCAGCCTGGTGTGTGGATGATGAGGGATGGAGTCAGACAGATCCTGAGAGCCAGAGGGGAAACTTAAAGAGAGTTGTAGTCAGAATTTGTAGCAAAAAAGTCCCAGCAAGAACCCCAGTCCAATTTGGTTTGGGAGCCATCAAGAATAAAACTGAAATGGAGGAGCTGGTGCTGTAAACAGGCCACAGAATGACAGAACTCCACAGCAAAGCCATCCAGGAGGAGATGCACAAAGACCAGGCCTTCCCCTAACCCTAACCCCAGCTTAGCAGGGAGAGAAGCATTGCCCAGCTTTACTGCAGGGACAGAGTTTGCCTCCTGAGTCAGAAGGAAATAATGAAAAGAACGTGGATGAATGAATGGCAGAGCTGCTGATTTTGTGGTAAATAATTTATGTGTCAATGGACAGATATTCAAGAAAAATATGATATTTAGTTATTTTATTCTGGAAATAACCCTCTTGAATCCGTGCTCTCTTTTGTTAAATACATTTATTGACTTCTTGTAGGTATGAATTAGGAGCAGCTTTGTTCATTGGATGGGCTGGAGCATCACTCTGCATAATTGGTGGCATTATATTCTGCTTCTCAATAGCTGAAAACAGTAATGCTGCAAGGTAAAACACAAGTTTTACTTACTGAAAGAAATCAATACCTCTGCATTTTTACCTGCTATATGTATGCAGTTTGATTACTGTTTCAAAACACTTTGTAATGAGATTCTGAAAAAGATTGTGTGGATAAAAAAAGTAAGGGGATGTAAGGATAATGCTTTGTCCACCATTAAAGAAGAGCTATTGGCTCAGAACAAATACTTGTGAGATATATATATATATTTCATAAGTTTGCTACAGCTGCAAAGCAGTGCATTCACTGATGTAAGAAAAACGGTCAGGTGGCTTTACAGGCATGAATAGACAAGTTTCTTTGATCTCAAATAATCAGATCAAAAGCTAGTGGTGGTGGCAGTGGGACCTCCAGCAGCTGAAGAGGGGTGATAACAAAGAGGAACAGCTGTACAGAGTAACTACTCACTAGGGTCTGCCACAATTTAAATTATTTAATCATTAGGCCCTAATTTACTTAGCTGTGAACGAGGGATATGTGTTACAGGAAAGTGTAAAGACAGATGCAGAGAGACAGCTGGAGTGGGCAATGTTTAACTGGAATAGGACCACACATTGCCACCTCCCCTGAAATTTGTAGGTACATTGCCATACATTTCTTCTGGCTTTATTACCAGAATGCTTGGATGCAGAGATGCCACCTGTCTGTGGGAAGAGCTGTAAATGGTTGTTTTTTTCTCTTCAGGAGGGGGTATGCCTATAATGGAGCCACATCTGTGATGTCTTCTCGTACAAAGGTGCACAACAGCATCCCTGACAAAAGCCCACCCAAGCACTTTGACAAGAACGCCTATGTTTAGTTGCACTGTTGGAAGACTCAAAGCGTTTTTAAACGTGATTTTGTACGTTTCATTCAGAGTGATTCCCCCACCCCAAGCCCTATGTACTTACCACTAAGAAAATGACTTTTAAAAATATTAACTTGCAGCTTTTTACATATTGATGTAAATTTTATAATATAATATTTTAAGATTGATGTTGGTATTGTAAAGTTTATACCTGGAAATCATGAGCTGATGTTGCATTCTTGAAAAAAAATAAAGGAGGTATTTACTAATTCAGTTTGTCATGTCAGCTGCTTATGGGAATGGCATCACACACGATGTATTGACATATTGCCGTTTAAAAATTCAGCTAGTGTCTTTTCTTTGTCTGCCCATGGAAATGTGATGACTTTTGAGGGGGTATTTGTACAAGTCAATAAATGAGAACAGAGATTGCAAATAACCACAAAATGCTTTCTAGGTTGAGTCCCTAAAATCAGACCCAAACTCAGGTTTTTTGTGAAGTTTGAACTGGTGGACCTGTGGAATTTCAGTAAAAGTTGGTTATTTTGGGACAACAGTGTAAATATAAAAAACGAACAGTCCTATTTAATAATGGCATGGTATAGAAAAAGTTTTGTATCTGATATTGTCTAAATTACATTAGAACTACAAAGTCAAGATTCTTTTTGTTTTATGTTATTTTTGTACTTCATTTAAATAGAAACACTACTGTGTTTTTTAAAGAAGGCAGCCAATATGGACAACGCAGAAATGTCAAGTACTTCTGCAATGGCTTTCTTACTTAGTGCTTTCCTTACTGTGGCTTGACATTGTAATTTTTTTCCAGTTGTTGTCCTTTTATGCTAACAAAGACTGAACTCCAATACAAAAAAAACCCACAACAAACCAACTTCCCCATATAGGAGGCATTTAATGATGATTAGTTTTAGAGCTGAGGCTTTTTTCTTTTCATTTAGTGTTTATTGTAAACCATGGTAGAAACTTAATAGTTTAATACATGGACGTATTTTCTTTAAAATGTTGACAATTTTATATAAAGTTCATGATAAAATATAAAAAATATGCATTAAAGATTGTATAAAGTAATACTCTGCAGTATATTCTGTTCATTGGTTACCAGGCTTTCTTGCAAGACCAGTTTCAATCTTTAATGTAAACATTAGAGGTAAAATCTTCACCTCAGAGAAATGAAAGAGACTTTCACCACTGAACTCATGAGTGTGCTGGTTTTGGCTGGGGTAGAGGTAATTTTCTTCACTGTGGCTGGTATGGGGCTGTGTCTTGGATTTGTGCTGGACACAGAGTTGGTAACAGATGTTTTTGGTATTGCTGAGCAGGGCTTGCACAGAGCCTTTTCTGTTTCTCATACCGCCACATCAGTGAGGATTGGGGGTGCACAGGAGGTTTGGAGGGGACACAGGTGGGACAGGTGATTCAAACAGACCAAAGGGACATTCCAGACCATGTGACATCATGCACAGTATATACAGTGGGGGAAAAAGGAGGAAGAGGAAGACATTTGTAGTGTCTTTTGTCTTCCCAAGCCACCATTACATGTGATGGGGCCCTGTTCTCCTGGGATGGCTGAACACCAGTCTGCCCATGGGAGCAGTGAATTAATTCCTTGTTTTGCTTTGCTTGTGTGTGTGACTTTGGCTTTCCCTATCAAACTGCCTTGATCTCAACCCACGAGTTTTCTCACTTTTACTCTCAAGTCTCTCCCCAGTTCCACAGGTGAGGGAGTGAGTGAGTGGCTGTGTGGGGCTTGGCTGGAGTTAAACTGCCACAAAAAGAAAGAAAAATTACTTTGTTTCCAAACAGACATGGCCAGTAATACATATTTCAATATTCTTTTTCAGAGTCAGACTGAAAGACACAAGAGCTCTGTAAACAGTATTCCTTGTTATTACAGGACCAGTGAGAGAAGTTACTGGGAAACACTTGATGTTTTCACCTGCATTTTGAATCCCAGCAGAACCCAAAAGCAGGACCTCCAATCAATCAGGAATGGAACAATTATATGTCTGAAGAATCACTCCAGTCTGTTACAGTGACTAAGCTGCTTTTTAACGTGCTTGTATTATCAGCTTCATGAAGGCCTTTTAAAACAAACAGACAGAACAATTAATAGTTATTAATACTCTTTTTGGGATATTTTTACTTTGTCTATAAAATAAAATGACATGTTATGTGAGCAAACACTGGTGGACTTCAGGAAGCCCCAAATTGCAACCAGTAAGCAAATGACAAGAGTAGATAATATGTAGATTGTTTCTCTCACAGAAGATAAGGCACAGTACAAGCAGTCAGTGCCAATCTTACTTTCCTTTCAAAAATAACCAGAAGTATCCTTATGTAACTGACACAGCTTTAACCTTTACATACATTGAAATGTTAGGGTTAGAAACTACTATATAAATTATTTGTAAGATTGAGGCTTTTGCTTTAGCACTAGTTCAAATATTTATCTCACCCTGGTTTGTCAGTGAGAGTGTTTGAACAAACCTGAAATGTTATTATTCTCAAGACAAAGTGAGTTCCCTTCTCTCTTAAATTTTGGAAGAAAAAAAACCTCAGATGATTAATTTTTAAGATGACATTGAAGTCTGATAATATTATGGTTTAAAATCTCAAATTTAAGATGGTATCTCTGTGTATTTATGTGTATGTATGGTTTATGTACCACTAAGTATCATAAAAATATGATATTTATAAGCAAGATACCAAACACAAAGGTTTTCTTGTTCTTTTGTTACAAAACCCCATCTATTGAATTACAATGTGTAATAAACTGTACTTAATCCTCCTCTAGGTGGGTCAGTCACTTATGAACACGTTACCTTCCTCCTTTGGTGCACTCTTCTTGGGAAGGCCCCATGCATGTACCACAGATGCAGCACTGGGCTCGTTTTTCTGAACTGTCATTGCCTTCTGACGTCTGTTCTCTTTCAGCAATAAAATATCTTCTTCTACTGATGAAATATCCCAGTCATCTTCATCAGCTTCTGCGAGCTAACAGGGACAAGAAAAAACAGGCATTTTTCCTTTGTCTGCTCAAGCTGTGCGGAGTTCTTTCCTAAACTCAACAATGTGAAACTGCTCATGGAGAATGCACTGGCACATGGCCTTTATGAAATCTATCATCACAGTTTTAAAATCCACATTAATTCAATTACCTAAATGATATTAATTCACTGTTATCATTCCAAAACTAAAAGAGGTTTGGTTGGTTTGGGTTTTTTTAAAGTCAGAAACTGCAAACATTCTAAGTTCTGCCAGTTCTGTATCTGGTATAAACATCTGTATTATATGCCAGCCTTAAAATAGGATTATCTTTTCTGGGATATTCCAGTGAGATGAAAAACTGCCAAACTAGGAAAGTCAAACTAGGAAAAAATATTGCAGTAAAGGCCTTTCCCATTTAAACCTAGTTTATTTAAAGAGAAAATTAAATAATGAACATTTAAAAAACTGCATGGTGCTCAAACTTTAAATTTACATTCCCCTCAAGACTCAGTGTCAGCATGTACAAATATATTTTAATTAAGTGGTGGATTTGTATACTAAGTTCACAAAATGAGAGTTAATTCAGACAGATGAAACTGAAGGCAATGAGTCCATGGTCCCTCTTACCTCATCTGCCTGAGAACTAAATATCTTCATTCAGCTTTAGCAAGAAGAGCTACAGAATTTCCCTATTTTTCAGTCAAATGTGGTTCGATGGATTTGAGCTGTTTTTAGAGAGCTTAACTGTGGAAAGCAAACAATGTTTTCTCCCAAAGCTAAAACCTTATTTCACTGGAGTCTCCAGTATTACAGTAAGGATCTAGATGGTGCTTCCATTGCACAGAAGGAAGGTTCAGATGCTATTAGAAAGCAATGTAAGGTATGTATATGCTAGAGAAAAATCAACAAATATGAACATGCCGTGTGTCTCAAAAGTGGGTAAGAGACTGCAGTACTGCTTATCTTGCAACATAACTCCATTTTAACATTGCAAACTGTTTTTCAAAAACTGACAGATCTGCTCAGTGTGCTGTATTATTAACATACCAGAATTCACTATTGCGCTGTTTCAAATGATCTGCATTTGGAGGGTGTGGTAATGGGAAAGTCAGTCACATATATTGAGAAATGCTGGAGGAAGAGTTTCCTTGAACATTCAAGAAGTCCCAAATGATTGTTAAAGTAAAAACTGAAGATAAACATGTCAGCTTCCAACAGAATTCAGTTTTGATCAAGGGTAAATACATGGCACCAATCAAAACCGCTAAACAGTTTTATTAACTCAAAGACTTATATAAAGACGTCTACATTAAATATATAAACATGGGCATAAATATATGCATATAATTACTAAAGTATACAAGATGGTATTTCTGTAAAGATTGCAGAAAAAAAAGTAGCAGTGCCTGCCCTGGTTTCATAAGCTTATTCTGAACTCATGGTGTCCATACAAGATACATCAGGGACACAATATATTCTAAATGAACCATAGCAACAATATTTTTCATAAGATGATGGTAAAGCAGGGGTTGGAAGAGATTTCAAAGATCATGCAGTTGAACTCCCCCACGACAGCCAGGAAAACCTTCCACTAGACCAGGCTGCTCAAAGCCCCCTCCAACCTGACCTTGAACACTTCCAGGGATGGGGCATTCACAGTTTCTTTAGGTAACCTGTTCCAGTGTCTCACCACCCTCACAGTAAAGAATTTCTTCCTAATATCTAATCAAAACCTACTATCTTTTCATTATAGTCCAATTTTCTGTCCAGAAGGATCTGTTCCATGATCTTTCTGGGCACAGAAGTAAGATTAAAAGGCCAATAGTTAATCCCAGGGTTCTCCTTCTTACTTAAAAAAAAAAAAAAAAAAAAGATTTATTTTCAATTAGAGATTTTTTTCAATCAGAGACTACACTCAGCGGCGGTGACTTTTCAGTCATCATGGATGAATGGCTTGGCAACTATATAAACCAATTTCCTTAGGACCCTGGGAAGCATCTCACTGTGTCCCATGGATTTATATAAGTTCAGGCTACTCTGGGGATCTCAAACTCAACCTTCTACCACAATAGGAGGGATTTCATTCCCCCAGTATTTGCCTTAAGGTTCAGGGGCTTAAGAGATGTGGGAAGGGAGATTATCAGTGACAACCATGGCATTTTAAAAACATAAGTTTTGAGATTTATTTTGCTACAGGTCTTTGCCCTTGAAGCCTAGATTCCTGAACACAGTGGCTCACTATCTAAAGATCCTTACAAAATCATCCTGCCAATTTAACTTTGTGGTCTTGAAAAATCTGACACTACAAAGAATTTGGAAATAACGCTAGATAGAAAATTGCACTGTAATAGTCATGTCTGCATTGATAATTTTGAGTTTGGTGCAATTTGCAATTTTGAGTCTGGTGCACACATTGTCCACAGTCTCACACAAGTCTCACACATTGTCCACAGTCAATGGACAACTTAGGTGTCATCAACGGCAATTACAAGGACACAGGCTAAATGTGATTATGCCATCCTCACGGCCAAAGTTGATTAGGACAATCACTCCTTTCTGGAAAATGAAATAGAAGTGTCACTGTTTCTGGGGGGAGTGATGAGTTTCAGAGTTAACTCACAATCAGGAAGCCCTACGGTATCAGTTTTATTATGGATAACAGGATTCTCAGTAATTATTATTTGCTAATTTAGTGAAAAAATATTGTATTGAATGCTAGTACCTGTCTGTCTACTTCAATCTAGTAACAACTACACAAACTGAAAGAAAATCACTATCTGCTGTTGACTTTTCATTTGGAGTAACTTTTGTTCCATTTAAAAATTGTTCAGACAAAGACCCCGAATTGCAGCAAAATGGTTTACTAATTATAGAGCTCTAAACTGAGTAGAAGACCAGGACCTTAGGAGCCTGAGGGGTAAAGAATCCATTGTGTTAGTATTTTGCTGGTGAACACAGGCCATGCTCAATGGACAGCAACAGATCTGATGCAGTCTGAAAGCAGTATGCGATTGTGGATTGATGCAGAACAAAGACCAATGGAATTTGTCCTCTCATTAAAATGTATTTAAGAGACCCATATTAGATAAACCTCTAGAAATAATGTTTTTAAATATTAGATAAGCAAATTCCTTTTTTCCTCCATCAAAACAAGACACCAGGAAAACAAGTAAAGAAGGACTCTCTATGCTGCTGGAATAGAAGATAAGAATGATACCATGCCCAAACTCGGACCTGTAGTGATCCAAACCGATCAAGGTATAAGCCAAAAAAGCAGTGTGGATGAAATAACTTGTCACTGGTCCCTTGTTAGCACTTTTCTATACAGCAGTGCAGGTGTACCCAAAAGACTACTTAGCTGTAATACCAAAGCTGTCTTGGAGAATTAAGTTCTTTGTTACATCAAGATGATTTCAGCATGAAAAAAAATTCAACATACATATAGTTCAATTACTGAATGTAATAATACTGCATATTAAAAGTGATACCTTTAGTTCTTTCACTCCTTCTTTCTTATTAGTAAATGCCTGTGCAACATTAATTCCTCCAGCTGGTTTGTTCTTACTTCCATGGTTAGAAAGACTCTCTCCAACTTGTTTGGTCAGTTTTTGAATAACTGTTCCTAAAATTCAGAAAAAAATTAAATTGACAGTTTCCATTTGCAAGGAGGGAAAACTTTACTGTAAACCCTCTAGAAATCTTCCCCAGAGTAAAAATAAATAAAAGATGTCTCTCTGAGACAAAGATTGTGTCTCTTCCTGCATTTATATAAAGAGCATCATACACATCTTTAAGCAATACATTAACAGAAACACATTAGCAAAAACATGAAGTGTTTACCTATGTATATATATATACTCAGGACTAGGTAGTCTGCCTTCACTATGTTTTCTAACACAGAAATATTACCATGAAATGCAAAATCATGCACAGCTGTTACAACATCCATATACAAATGCAGTGAAAAACCTTTGGAAGTTTTGGCAGGTGTTCCAGTTTCTTGAGGTCCATTTTCCTCCTTTCCATCCCCATTGCTTTTGCCAAAAGGCTTCTGAAAAGCATGGACTATGCTGCTTGATGGTTTTGACTGCTTTTGCAATACCTCTGGTGCTACATAAGACTGTTTCATATCATCTTCATCAGCTTCTTCCTCTGAACTGAATGGTGGTGTTCTAAGGAAAACCACATGCAACATGAGCACTTACTGGGTTTCAGTGCGTGCATCAATGCATACATGTTTAAGCTTCCTTGCATTTTCCTTTCCAATAATGTGCATTTTTCCTAGTGCAAAATAACAGAATCTCCCTTTAAAATTTTCTTTAAATTTTAACTATTTAAAGAAAAAATTAAAAGAAATCACGCTGCCAATTAAATTCAGAAAGTTATCCCAAAATGCTCTCTTATACACGCGTGACTCTTTCCATTTACGCAACCATCTTTACAAAAGAAGAGACCAATATAAAACAAGTCTTGCCAGGCAAACACAGATGGGCTTTCATGCATCAGCAGGTAGAGCAAATTTCAGGGTCAAGGAACCTGTGCCACAGAAAGTCTCTTGTGACAGCAGTTAGATGTGGGAATTTTTCAGTGCAGGAAGTGTCAAAGTAATGCACCTGATGTGAACAGAACATGGGATATTGCATTTCATTTTGGCTGCAGTATGAAAATACCAATAAACTAAAAAAATTAGGTCCCCAAAGTCTCTAAATTCTATTAACACTGTCAGAAAAATATTCAAAGAAAGAAACTAAAGTAAGTTATTGATCTTATTGAATATCTCTTTCTCAACCACAACGAAGAATATATATGTTGAAAGAAAAACATGCTGTCTTTCAGGGATTATAATAACACACTCAAATGGAGTAACGCTTTAAAACAAAAAATGAAGTATGCAGCCCAGACAATGCTTACGAATTTAGCTTAATAATAGTTTTTGTGTGGCAAACATGTCAACAAAAATGTTGTCTTCAAAAAGGCAATGAAACAAAACATACGTGATGCTAGATGTCTTTCTGGAAGCTCCACTTCCAAGAATCTTACTGGATCTAAAAATAAGGACACAAGTTATTTAAAGACTGCTAAGCATAAAGCTGATATGGAAGTTTTGTGAATTCTTCCCTCAGTTCTTACAATTGAGGAAATGTTCATATCAGCCACAAAAACCCAAACCCATAAGACTGTTATGTGAGGGATTTTTAGAATGGCATCTCTTACTTTGGTGTAGAATTATAGTCAGGGATGATTGCTCTTTGTCCAGGAGGGTGGACAGCTGATGGAGACCACTTGGATGGTTTTGGAGGTGTGGCAAGCGAGGAAATTCCCAACGGGTGGCACCTGTGTTTTTCTACAAGAAAAGTTATCTATGTCATTCATACAATCAACGTTCGGTACCTTTCACATTTAATTTATGCAATTAAAGATGCTTGCAGACTATAGTTTCACAAAAAAAAAAAAAAAAATGCAATTCTTTTCTTCCAAGCAGTTCAGAGTTACCATGGTTTGGGTTAAAAAGTGTAGCAATTTGGAAGAAAACGAACCCTCTTGCTTTACAGCTGGTCCTCAGAGATCAGACATCTTTTCAGAATTGAATCCTTTGCTATGCCAAGCGTTTTGACCCAGGAAATTAAGCTTGTGATTGCAATTGTATTGTTAGTGCTATAAACAGCTACCCTGAAGTTAATGTTTATAAACATATATACACAAAATATATATATATACACAGATGTATGTATATATACATGCATGTATATATGCATATACGTATGTGTACAATGTGTGTATATATACTTCTGGCAAACCAAAAGAACCATACATTTTGATAAACTGGCTCTTTGGAATGTGACCAGACCCAAGGTTAACACTGTTGATGCACCCGGTGAAGGGCCTGTAGTTACACTTTTGCAACACAGTGATACAATACCAGGTGGAGAAGGCCCCATGGAGGTTGTGTGTGCAGCAGAAAAGGGGAAAGATGGGTTAACAGCCTTAAGTTTACACATTCCTACATCCAAGTGTCAAGGGCACAAAGGAGGTTAAGTTCCTCAGAGCCTGATAGATAAATGGAGCTGCTTTTGATACCTTGGAAAAATAAGCATAGGTAGAATCTGTCTAGATTAGAAGAATTACAACAGTTAATGGGAATTTTAGGATATTGGTGCAAACATCCCTGGTTTCTCTATTATTGCCCATACCTTGTACAGTTTGTTCAAAAAGGGAAAGTCATGGGAGTGGACTGAGCAATACATGAAGCAGTTCTGGAGCTTGGTCCCACAACCCCCCAGGGACCCTATTACAGCAGAATGGGATTCTGTTGAGAACATGGCACTGCAGCCTGTTTCACACTGGCCCTGATGGACCAGAGAGATTCAGCCCAACTGCATTGAAAGAGACAGAACAGAGATATTCTGAGCTGGAAAAGGGACTTAAATAATTAGTCCAAGCCATAAAACAAGTTGAGCCACTAAGGGATAACCTGTCTGGACAAACCCCAATGAAAGATGTATTGTTTTCCTTTTCCAGGAATGATACTGAGAATGATGCCAGCACATCTTCACTGAAGATCAAGATAATCATCTGAGGACTGCTTATTCTTGTTGTAGAAGCAACTATTGCCATTGTGAACCAAATTTGGTTCACACATCAACAAGCTTGACCTGTAGGGTGGAGACCCTCACTTCTTCTATCTATGGAAGCTAATCAATACGGTAACTAGAGTACATTCTGTACCACACACACTTCTCACTTGGGAAATTTACTGTGGCAGCAAATATAAGGGAAGGAGATGAGGGCACTTTGCCCACTGAAATTAGAAAGGTAACCTCAATGCCACTGAATTTGGCAGGGAATTTCAGTCCTGGTAGCATCTAATCAATTTTACTTAGGACCTTGTTAAGAATACAGTAAGAAGATGGATAGCATCAGTGGTCAGACTCCCTCTTCAGATGGTCACTCACAGCTAGAGCAATTTTTAATAAACTACTTCATCCTGTTGTTGCTATGTTAATCCTGAGTCTAATATGTTTTGCTTTTATCATAGACATGTACATAAAAATCTGGATAATGATCTCATAATGATTGTTAAAGCAATTGCTCTTCAGAGACACCCAAAAATTCCATTAAACAGGTGTGATAGGGGCACCAAATTGAAGGTACGACTGTAGTCACAGGGTGGATAATGTAGGAACGAGGCCTACAGCAATATGATGAAGGGACTTCCATGAGATATGCCATGAGATGTGTAACTAAGGGATTATGTGGGCATGATGGCATGCTGAGGGGGTGGTAGGTTATTAGGCAGAGGCTGGATGACCCTCATCACTGCAGTCAGCCAGGAAGAGGGATTGAGGCTAAGGTGTCACTGCTGGCGAATCTGGGATCAGAAAACGAGACCAGACTCAGACTGTGACCAACATTACTGGTGCAACTGGGAACATGATCAGACTTCAAATACTGAATTGGTTAAAATCAGAAATTAAGCACAGCCATATTCAGCCCTTCAGATCTGTGAGGACCAGCTGGAAAGCAAGGGGGTTTATTTGCTGCCAAAGTGCTACACTCCCAATGCAACACTATGTATCTTGCCAGAGCTAAGATATTTGCTGTTAAACACCATGTCAAGAACCCTTTAAAGAAAACAGTTTAGTTGTCCATAACTATATAGAATATTGATATGGAAAAGCAGGAAAGCAGCTATACAGAAATGTTGTCAAATAAAACTTTAAACAGCAGTTATAAAATGTAAGACAATTAAATAAGGCCCAAAATGTGCTGTAACCTTCGCCAGGAAGATGAGCACAGGAATCAGCTCTGCTACAAGATAATGATCTCTCTTCAGCCCGAAGGCCAACCTGATGTTCAAGGCGCTCTCGAATTCCTTGAATGGCAGGCTCTTGCTTCCCTTTGCGTTCTCTGGCATATTCAATAGCTCGCAAAATTTTATTTAAGCGATCACTTGATATTCCACGAACACCCTAAGGAAACAAATTGTATTGTAAACACTCTTTTAGGCTTCAGATATCACAAAGCTTGTAGAAAAATCACAGAAGTTGGTAACACTGCTCACAAGTGTAGCCATATCCTCCACAGCTGTAATTTGATGGCCATCCCCTCAGGTTACTGGTTAAGGAATTACAGTTATTTAAAACATGGAAATTTAGCTTTGGATTTTATAGGTTGAGAACTGTAGTACAGGAGTGAAAGAGAACAGAAGAAAAACGGTACAAAGATTACCCTTCTTTTAAATAATTCAATATCTTACTGCTTTAATTCCCAAGGATTCCAGCTTCTCCTCCAGAGCTTGCTCCAAAACAACTCGCAATTCTTTAGTTAAAGAAGGATCAGACTTCAGAGCATTTATTAAATAGTGCTTACTTCTGTCTGGTTTTAGATCAATTTTCTCAATTTCTGAAATAAGAAGGAAAAATGCTGTTAAGAGACATTTTTTAAATCCACATTACATGAGACAAAAACTGCATCAAAGCATGCATTCTTTAGAAACAGCATAGACCTATATGTGTACTTTTTATCTACCTGGAATTGTGTAATTTTCAAAATACTGGGCTAGCTTACAAAAGCCAGCTCACTTGGAATTTGTACCTCTGCACATTATACTCACCATCACAAGTATCTTATTGCTCATTACAGAATCACTGTAAAGATACAGCGCTGAATATTTGGGAACAAAGATATTTACTCTTAGCATTGTACTCGAAAACTTCTGATAAAGAGAGACTATCTTCTGATACTTAAGTTCTCTAAACTTGGTATTTCAAAGAAAAGCTGAATTCTAGCAGGAATCAGAATAAGAATACTACAAACTTTTTCTTAAAAAAAGCTTCAAGCAACGTGATATATTATATCTCTGATAAAATCATCTACTGAAATTAAACCTTTGCAAAGTTGTAACACTTTCAAAAGTCTTGGTAAAGACATAATCTTGTCTGGGGCAGACTGTTTCACAGAAAATACATGATGGATAATAGCCATCTTCAAAAATCTTTCAAGGACAAAGTTCAGTGTGTGTTTTCTTCTATGCAAGTCTGTGACATCATACATACCTAAAAGCAGACAAAGAAGTTCCTATCTCTTTTCCTTGCTTTAAGTGTCAACACTTATGTCAATAAAAAACTCTTATGCAAGCAACAAAGAATCATCTAGACAGATTCTTCCATCTAAAATGAAGACTGACATTTAAGTTAGGCCAAAGTATTATTGGGTCATACAGGAAAGTAAAGAAGCAAAACACACCCATTTAGAACCTGTCTGTGAACTGTCACTGGCAAGACAAAATTTTGCTGAATGCCACTTAAAGTAAATGAAGTGATAACCCGTGGAACCATGATGGCTGCTTCTGTCTGGCAGTGGTCAGCAGAGCTGGCTAAGGGTATAGAACATTCCAGGAAAGCATGCTGTAAACCACACTCCCAACTCCCCTGAAATAACAGGAAAATCTTGGCCAGGAGTTTGTCTCTTCCCAGTATGCCTTACAGGGCAGCAAAGTTATCTGCCACCCAATAGACAAGGACAGGAATGAAGGCATAATTCCATATTGTAACTTTCAAATATTGTATTTTTAAACAAATGTGCCTCTTTTTCTATTGGTAAACAATGACAGCTTATTAGAAAGCAGTTCCATTTACTTTCCATTTTTCTTTAATGGAAAGACAAGCACCCAAAAGAGGAGACAAAAAAGCAGACAAAGGCAGTTTTAAGAAATTGGCTTCCCATGGGGTCCTGGAAAGAACTATAGGTAATGAAAACTGAGAGTCCATCTGCCATACTATTAGATCTGTGTTGAAGAGGACATAATCAGGCTGAAGTCTCATCTGGTTTTGGGAACTGTGTGGACAACTCAGACCCTGACAGAGATAACACTAAAACTGATTTATCTGGGGAACTGAGTCCTAGAAGAGGCAAACAATTGGTCTTGAGGAAACACAGGGCTATCTGACTATCCCCATTCAGGACAAGATGGCATTATGCAGTACAAAATCCTCCCAGAAAGCCATAAATGAGACATTTTAAAGTGAAAGGCTCCCAGGAGCCTTCTGAAAATCCTATCTCTTTCCAAGGTTAATCCTTACAAAAAAATAGATACATTTAAACTAATTTTAAAATTCCTAATTACTAAATACTAATAAGGGTAACAAGACTATCCAGCATTATCCTAATTAATGACAATATTAATTCTTGTTAATTAACTCAAGCCAAATCCTCTTTGCCAGAGCAATTATTTAAGGAACTGCTTTCTTATTCATCCTCAAATACTAGATTTAACTTTTGAGACAAGGGACTTTACATCTGGTCCACTGTCTCAGCTCCTACATAATCCTAGAAAATGATGTTCTCAGTCAAGAATTTTCATACTCTCCCTTACAAATGACTGTCATCAAAACCAAAAAAATCTTGGTCTATCTTTTCAGACTGCATTCTTTCTTTTCTCTTATGCACTTCAGGCCATGCCTTTAGGCACAGCAGAAGAAACAAAGACAATCCATCAAGAGAGAAGATGGCAAGCAAGAGAAACAGCAGAAGGAACGGCAAAAATGCAAAGTCTTTATTTCAGATTGTTCAGAGGCATTGGATTTTCCCTGGGGAAACCTCCCAACACACAGACGTATTCAAACAATGATTTTGTTTTCAAAACAGCATCATTCCTTTGAAATTTAAACCCACTGGATGTAGGGTTCAAGACTGATTTTGATTTTCACACACAGAAGAGATTTTTATTTGGTGTTTCACTATTAGCTGCCTTCAGGAGAAGAACACCATGCAGGATGAACCAGTGCTTTCTGTTCTGTCATTGTAAATGTGGCATTCTCCAAGGTCTCCTCAGAAGAGGCACAACAGCTGCCAACGCCGGGCTATGTAACTTTATTCTGAACTGCACAACCCTGGCGGGAGCTGTTGCTCCTTATGGGTAGGTGCGAGTCAGATTGCTTGTAACAGTATCTGTGATGCATTCATGGAAGCTGGCAGCTCCAACCTCCACCATCAACTTCCTTCCACCTGAACTCCTTATCCGCTTATGCAGAGTTTAAAAAGGGAGTGAGCTCATACTGCAATAGAGTCAGCACAAAAAATTTCCTAGTTCAGGGGCTTTTCCCCATCATTTTTGTCTGCTTAGTTCAAATCCCTTTAGACATATGGAATCTGACTGCTTTAAAGAAATTAGCCAGATTTTCATAAAAACATTGAACTTGGATAAGGAAATCATAATATTTATAAGCAATAGCAAACAGGAGACTGACACAAACAATATTCCCACCCAAATCACACAAATATAATGAAATACAATGAAAAATACTGTAGGTATCAAATAATATTTTTTGTTTTCAAGAATCACATGCCAGCATATTTTAAGCTGAATCAGTCATTACCTTTTTCCTCTTCTGAAAGCTCCTCTATGGGCTCCAGCATATGCACCAAGGGTGCCTGCTCTAATAATGAGGAAGAACAGGAACACCAGACAAAAAGGACAGAAAAAGGTCAGGGTCCAGAGAGGGAAAGTCAGAAAAAAACCCACCACACTGATGTCAACTTTCTTGATTGCTGACAACTTGCCTAACCATCACAAACCCACTGCAACAGGACTCTTCAGTGCCTCAGGGGCACATTTTTGTAGAGGAGATCCTAATACAATAGTCACTTCAGGAGTGATTCTGCTGTCCAAACACAGGTGTATGGTGTCATCCCAGATACATCAGAGTTTTAAGCCATCAGTGCAAGGTTGACTGATACATCACACAACTTCTGGAATGGCACCAGGTAGGCCAGGTAGGGTAGTTTTAGACATCTACAATGACAGGGCCATCCAGGATTACATAAATCAATATTGATGTCCATTTCTCATAAGAAGAATTTTTTTAAGCTGCATTTAAAAATATTATGGGCAATTTTATACTCAAAGTTTAAAAAAGACAAGTTAAATGGACAAAGTGAACCTCAAAAATATATGGAAAAATATGTTAACTCACTATTCCAGAGAGTTATTAAGTACTGAGTCCATACGTGCAAGACAGAGATTTAACATACATATATATCTCTGTGTGTGTATATATATATATATATATGAGATAATTCCCAATAAACCAATTTAAAAAATCTTCAAGCACTCCAATTGAGTAAGATTCAGTATTATCATGTGTTTTGAAGAATTCTTGAAATGTCTGTGCTGCAAACAGCTTCCTAAACACAATGAATTTATCATTCTATAGGCTGTCAGGTACAATTTGCTTCACAAAAAATGAAGTTAGACTACAGTTTATTTACTTTATTAACTTATAAGACATGCTTGAAAATGATTATATGTAGACCAATTCAGGTTTTGAAAATGTTAATATTCATCTTCTACAAATTAATTGCTATCAATGAAAACTAGAGCTTGAGCATCTTATAGGGTTTACAATAAAAAAAAGGTATACAAACTGTACTTTCAGCATCCAGCTACAGGCATGATAAAACAATTTATTGCTCAGTATTTTGGGCCTACATGCATTTTCCCCATCCTTCACAAAAAACCCTCTTGCACTATAAATGGTTGTTATGCTCTATGGGTAGAAGGGGAGGAGTGATGCTGCATGAAGATGCTCTTTGGCATTTCTTGCACACCAGGTACAAACACGGATGCTCTGTGATCACAGTGAAATGAGCATTTGGGGCTAAGTGACACTGCCACATCTCCAGCATTCCCCGAATAAAGGGGATTAAATCTGATGGCATAAATGCTTGGGTATGGGAGCTGGTCTCTCCATGCCTTCCATGCCTGTGGTGATATTCAGCCTCTCACCTGCTTTTCCAAGTCAATTATCAGACTTAAGATTTGCTCCCACAGAACTTGCCTAAATAAGAAGTTTTTAAAAAATGCTTCTTATACCATCACAAGTTGTTAACAAGATGCAAATATCAAGATATCTTAGAAAAACACTTAAAAGCAAAACTCTGAGAGACAAATGGGCTTCTGGTCTTTCAATCTCTAAGGCTGTAAAATTTACCAGGGTCTAGAGCATTCCTGGGCACTGGAACATGACCCTCCATACTACTGCTCCTGTCACAGTGCTGCCGTTCAGCAACTAAGATTCTCCAAAACAGTGTTCAGACACAGTTTGGAATCATTCCCAAAAGCCTGAAATGTGTCTGTTTAGAAGGACAGAGGCTAAAGCACAGATGTTCTAGGAAGATTTAATTAAGCTGCATGGGCATTGAGGCCTCTGAGTTTCTTGGCTGGACTTACCAACCAGTAAGGCAGTTGCTGTGTAGTTGGATTTAATCTATGCTTGTTTTAGTACTTTACTCAAATGCTCTCTGCTTAAAGAGGCTGACTCAACTCTGCACAAGCCCTTGCCAAGTGACTTAAAGTAACAGGAAAATCCCAGTCCCCAGAACTCAGACCTGAAAATGGTCTGCTGATCAGGCATAAAGGTACATGCTTCTCTTCCACAGTGTACCAGAAACAGAGGAGATGAAAAACCAGGAATTACTAAGAACAGTTGCATGAGCAGACCTAAGATGCATTACTGTTATGTGTAATAATGTTGTTCACTGCATGGTAACAGAAGAGATCAAATGCTAAGGCAGGAGGGAGTGCAACACCTGAAAACATCAACTTCCCTTACATAAACAAGCCTTTTCTTTCTCTTCATTGTACACATATTCTAAGAGATATCTATTAAACATCACAATGGAATCACATTTAAGAAAAGCCATTACTCTGGTCTACAAACAGGTGTGGAGATGACCCCCCTTAAGGAGTCCTCTCCTTACGTTTACCAGAGATGTGCTTCTTCTGGCCATCTATCATCACATATTGATTCTAGCCATCATTAAGGCCAGCAGAGGTGTGTCTATCATCCCATATCTTCCAGAGTATCTCTTCTGCCAGCTAGTATGTGTGGAGACACAGATGAGATGTATCAAAAGCACAGGTTACCTTAATTTCTCAGTGGATAATTATACTACTGAAAAATTATGTGCCAAGCATACTTTAAGAAACAATTAAATACCTGTTTTAAAGAGCATTTGAAGACAATTTCTACACAGGTGGAACAGTAAAATATATTTAACAATAATGAAGGATTCAGGCTATGTATGTTCCATGCGTATCATATATTATTTGTCTGTTCTTATCTGCAAGTTAAAAATATTCTGACAGTACTACTGGAAAAGCAGTCTTCTGGCCAACATTTAAAGAAGAAATCCCATCTATTTATGTTGAAATATGAAATGCTAAAAAACTTTTAGCCTGGACAGAAGCAATAAAATCTTCTATGGTGTAGTGTCATCTACAGTAAGCACTTTGCACTTGCAATGTAACAGCCTAGGAAAAATGTAAAATGTAAGCCATGGCTACAGTTATTTCATGCCCCTTTAATTTATACTCAAATTACACATACAAAGAGGTGCCAGACCTAATCTGTGATACCTGTAATTTGGACCATTGTTTCTCAATTAATGCACTTAATATATTTTTTCTCCTAACTGATCAACAGAAAGCCACGTACTGTACATAAGCAGCAGAAATATTAATTTAAAATCAATATTCCTAAGCATGATTTTTTTGACACTTACCTGAGGCCCCTAAGTAAGGAGCCCAGTCACCTCAGACTCCTTCTACAGTCATCGAAGGGACACAGGCAACTTCAAAGAGCATTCAGATCTTAGTTCAGCTGAACCAAACTCTGAAGGTGCCCCTTTTCTCTGTTTACTGTCTAGGAAGTGTAAGTACTTAAACCAAATTTTCCTCAGATGCTTCAGCTGTGTCCCTAGTGATAGCTGAGCCTTGGTGTCCACACCATGTTTGCAGACTGAGGCACATGTTTTAATGAACAATCTAATTGGTAGCTTTGCTTTTTAACTACTGTCTTCAATTCCACCTAATATTATTGACCTAACAAAGACTAAATATTGAACAAGTATCAACATTTCAAGAATAATATAGTAGTCAAAGCCTAATTTTAAAATATTATTTTAAAAAAAAACCTGTCATTAATCTGTCATTAAATCTTTTTGTGAGACTGAAATAATCTTTGAAAGTAAGACCTAAGTTATATCTGCATAAAACCCTACACATAGCTCAGAAATGGATAGAAGAATGTTCTGCCAGAATGGCATTCAAGGAGCTCTACTAGGTCTCACAAGAAGTCAGGAATATTAACACAAAAACATCAGATTAATATAGTTATTCTACTTTCCACCTAGGATAACTCACATCTGCAACTCGGATATCTTTTCATAACACAGATTTAAGATGTGCAGAATGAATACTAGGATGCAAAAGCATCTGAGTAGCTTTGAAAAGTGTACTTAAGTTCACATTAGAGAGCCTTTTCTAGGATTAATTTTAAAAAAAAGAATGAAGATATTTTATATGCAGGCAATTATAAGATGATCTGTGCTAAATAATTTTGTCTACAGAAGTTACCAGGAAGTGCTTTCCTTTTCATAAAGGTATGAGATGCAGCCATGATGTCTTAATTCAGTAAGTCAATCCCTTGAGGAGTCCTGAAAACTTCGGGAAAGACACCATAACTTCTGCTAACCTCCAGAAAATTAGGTAAGGCAAGTTTAAAAAACAATCCAGAAGGGAAGAAAGGGGACAGACAGAGAGACCTGCAGAGATAAATAAAATAGCAATCAGCAAAGGAATCTGAAGGGAACACCTTCTTTGAGGTTTCATAATAAACTGATGGTGAATCTTCTGTGTATCAATGGCAGGAATAGCCTTTTCTATCTTGAGAAGTTTCACAAGATGTCAAAAACTTCATATTTGAAGCAGCAAGAAATTATGAAAGATCTGAATGAGCTGATTTAAATTGCCAGAGTACAAAAAATACTAATGTTCACAGGACTGTTCCACAGGAAATGTGCTCAGTAGAAATGAAAGCAAATGCACAAAGGAACTAATGCTTGACAAGCTTTGTGGGTAAGTCTTTAGCAGCAATAATCTTCATAAAACTTAAATCTTAAATTCAGGGCATTTGCTAAACTACATGCTGTGAGACTTCTTAGCCAGAACCAGAACTACTGTTTTGGTGTAATGAGGCTGGCTTAAATGAAAAAGAATTAATTGTTCAAAATGCTATCCCTAATTCTCTACTATTCATATACTATTACTTTTGTCTACACAGTAGACATATAGTTTCATCCATATAGTTTAACTTAGGAAGCTAAAAGCAATGAAATACTAAACCTTGCATAGTTTAGAAACAAATCTCTGTATTATTCAAATAATGTTGCCATAGAATAATTAGCAATAATCCAATCACTTTTCCTTTTTTAACTAATTCTTGTCATAACACATAGTTGAAAATGAGCCCTACATGATGAGTTTTTTATTCCTCATCAAGTTATCAAAAGCTTGATACATAATGCCCTTTCTCCACAGAGGCATTTTTAGAATTTTTTGTATTTGGTGAAAAAGAAAAATTATCTACATTTTTCACAGACAAAGCCCATTTAGTCTCCCTGTGACAGGCTTAAAAACTAAGAGAAATAATTAGGAAAAAAAAACATTATTCAACTACAATTCAAATCAATAAACTGTTTTTAAACATTTTGCTTGCTTGTTTTTCATTACTTAAAAGGAAAATAAAGAATTAGTTGATCACAGAATATTCTTATAGTAACAAAACTCTCCATTAATTTGCATACTGATTAAAAAAACAAAACTGTTTTCACAAAGTACAAAACAATGTAAATATAGCTCCCTTGCCCCCTCCCCTTCTAAAAGATACCACAGTGCCACAAGTTAAAATACCTAAATAATGATCTAGATGTAACCACAGGTATACTCTGGAAGAACTAGGACAGGATAACTGCCTATTTTGATTATTTCTTCTGTATTTTTACTCCTTGCCATTTGAAGTCACATGGAAAACACAGTATTGCAAGACTTGCAAACAAACATCTCCACATTTCCCTATACAAACTCCAGCAGATGCATATAATGTACCTATCCAGTATATGCATATAATGTACCTATCCAGTATAAGCATATTTTCCATCAGAAAACACAAATTTCCTCCTCAATATATTTAATCTAAGTGATTCAATAATATAACTATTCTAGGAAATATTCTCAGATTATTTTAATTTGTTTTTCATTTATTCTTCTCAGTAGTGCATCCCTATAATTATTTCATAGAAATTCTCAACTCTGATATACAATTAAGTTCTTTCAATATAACTGCTCTTAGACCTATGATTTGACAAAAGCAAATGATCTGAGAAATGATTGGACAAATGACTTCACAAACCTATGATCTGAGAAAAGAAAGGGTTAGATTTGAAATTACTGGATCTGGATCTATCAAAAAAACTTACCAGGTGGGGGAATTGATGGAGTTGGTTTAGATTCTTGAAGACGCTCTACAGGAGTGTTCACTAAAATAACATAATAGTAAAAAAATAATAACATTGTATTACTGTAAACAATAGCCAACAAATACAGATTCTTAAATATAGCAATATTTAATCATATTTATAAATCAGTTATTTTTTTACATTAATGGGCAAAAAATAAACGAAACATTTACAAAGTTAATTAATTCAGCAGTCATCACCTATTGCAATAAACTTACTTCAAGTCACTGCAACTGCAGCATTTACCCATATGGGTGTTTGTAGTGCAGGACAATATCCTGAAACACTGTTATCAGGTTTAATTATTTGTAATAGACTTCAGATGTTAAAGTATTGCACAGACAAAAATATAACAGTTCTTAACATTCTTTGAACATCTGTGTCTTAACTGACAAGTTAATCAGTTTTGTCTATTCTTTCAGTGTTTTTTCCCTTTTATGAGTTTTGCAGTCTAAGGACAGTCAAGCATGAAAAAAATAAATTAAAATTATACTTCATAAAGCAAATCTAGAAGTTTTTTACATAATACAAAATAAAGTTGTTCTATTTCACATCTTTTCACTACTCAAGAAATCAACTTTGTACATTAGAAGCCTTTATAGCTACAAAGCATGATCTTTGTAAATCGTGGAATGGAAACAGGTAGGTACCCTGTGAAAAACAAATACATTTCCAGTACTGATTTTATTTCAGTATTTTGTTAGTCAAGTTGATGCCTATATTTGTTTCAGCCAGGCTGCAGAAATCATAAACTAAGTCTGTTTTTTCTTACAGTTTGTACTCACCATCGTATGTTTTAACACTTGGAGCTGGTTTTACAGACAATTCTCTTATCTAAAGGAGAAAACACAGATACATTAATAGATACAAATGTAAATTATCAATATCTAGAATGAACATTTAGCATGAAATACTTAGTTTCAGTACTATTCCATAAGAGAAATTATGGGTTATGGTTTGGGGAAAAAAATACTACTTCTGTGTTCAACATATATTTTGTTCATGCTTAATTAATGTTTTTGTGTTGTCTTAATGTCCACTCATGCTTTGTACATCTTGTTATTAAGTCGAATGAGAGCAGACTTAGAGGCCACTTCAGCACTTAAGAGTTTCAATACTTTCTTCCTCAGCAATTCATACCCCATTTTGCAAGCCTGGCTTCCACTACAGGGAAACACTGGAGTGTTTAATTGCACATTGATTTTAAATGCATGAACAGTTCTCCTCTCTGCTTTACAGGTTTATCTATTTGACACCCCCGGACAAGCACTGAACTAACAGAGTAAAGGAAACGCTGTCTGTAACATGATCTAAAGAAAACAGGAAACTTGTGAATACTATATCACTAAAACAATGATCTGCACTCCAATTCCTCAAAGAGAAGAAGAACACAATTCATTCAAATACATAGCCACTGTCAGATGGAGCTGGCACAAGATATTGGACGCTGATCCTCTTTATTTATCAGTTTGGTTATAGCCAGTAGTGCCTCTATTCATTGTCCATTAAGTTTGGATTCTGCAAAAGTGTTAGCTATTTCTCAAGCCCTTCTATTTTGCAGGGATTGAGAATGTAGATCTGCACAACTTTGTATTTCACAAACACCAAACTTAGACTCCTCTGAACCTACTATACATCTGTGGTCATACTGTTATCTTTCCAAAGGTCACTTTATTGAAGGAAATTCATCTATGATTGTCCTCCATTTCTCCAGCCATAAAATTTGTGAAGGTAGAGATGTAAAAGCTATTATTTGTCTTTCCATTCTTTAAGCATTCAAGTATGGGTTTAACATTCATCTCAAGCAAAATATGTAAAATCAGATTTACAAAGAATGTATCATCTAATAGAGGACTAGGCCACATAATCATGCCGTAGTCTAAACTCCAGACTACCCAGATCTTCCCACACCAATCATCGCTAAAAATCTATACTTATCTTTCAACAAAACCTTATTTCAGGCCAAAACAATTTATTTCCAAACATAGAATCATAGGCTATGTCACACTGGATGGGACCTCCAAGGATCAAGTCCAATTCCCTCGTTGGACTACCTAAAACTTAAACCTAAGAGCATTGTCTAGACATGCCAAGCACTCTGACAGGCTTAGTGCCATGATCACTTCCTTGGGGAGCCTGTTCCAGTGCCCAACCACCCTCAGGGTGAAGAACCCTTTCCTAATGTCCAATCTGAATCTCCCCTGCTTCATTCCATTTCCTTGTGTCTATCACTGATCACCAGAGAGATCAGCACCTCCTCCTCCATTGTCCCCCTTGAGGCTGTGATGATATCACCTCTCAGCCTTCTCTTCTCCAAGGTGAACAAGCCAAGTAACAACAGCTGCTCTTCCTCCTCAAGACCTTTAATCACCTTGTTTGCTCTCCTCTAGATGTGCTGAAATAGTCTGGTGCCCTTCTTACACTGAGGCACCCAAACTGCACACAGGACTGAAGGTGAGGCAGCAGCAGCACAGAGCAGAGTGGGACAATCCCCCACCTCAGATCAGCTGGAGATGCAGTGCCTGATGCACCCCAGGACATAGCTGGCCCTTGTGGCTGCCAGGGCACTGCTGACTCACATTCAACTTGACATCACCTCAAACCCCCGGATCTCTATCTGCAAGACTTCTCTCCAGCCTCTTGTTCCCCAATACATGGGTATAACCAGGGTTACCCCATCTCAGGTGGAGAATCTGGCACTTGATCTTGTTACATTTCACATGATAATATTTCAAATAATTATTCTCACAGTAATTAATATGATACTTTAGTGTGAGAAGTAATGTAATTTCAGATTTCAAACACTAGATCCCGTTATGATTACATCCTTTTCACTAACAAAAATTTCTGGTTTATTAAGCCCTTCTTTATCAAATGTGTTTTAATTCCTGGTACATTCCTGTGTCTCTTTTCCAGATCTATTCTTATTTATCAACATAATTTCCAAAGCCTAACCAAAGCACTCCAGCAATACTATTACAAACTGCAAATATTGAATATCAGAGAAATATAAAACCCAAGTGCTAATATAGTGTTTCTCTGTGTCCTGTGCTCTCTGAAACAGAGTATTTCACAAAACAGACCTGCTTCCTCTGACTAATAATCAGATCATTCTGCTCCTGAAGCCTCTTCTCCAATTCTTCTATCCTCTTCCTGTAAAAGATGTTATTTCTGTTCAGGTCTTCCCTCGCTGCTGTTTTGGTGTTCTCAACCTCTGACCGTAGCTAGAAAGCAATCAGAAGAAAAGTAGCATCATATTAACACTATACACAATATTTTAATGCTACAAAGTCTAAACAAGCAGGTGTCATGCTTAGATACTTTTAATTTTTTTTTTTTCTCAGCCAAAACCTGATGTCATCTGTGACTTCACTAGGACTTTGATATATCATAGAACAGTTGTCTGGATCACTTTTGAATTACACAAGGAAGACTACCTAAATCTCAATATAAAGAAAAGGACATACACACACATTGCCTAAAAATAAGATTGCAGGAAAAACTGTAAAGATCTATAAAAATGTTTTAATTATAGTGTCCAGCAATGATACTTTAAGGAGGTGATATGTGAATTTGTATAATAAACCTAGTATATTACCTCCAAATGTGGAAGAAAGGGAACATTATTTAGGTGCACCATCCCAAAAGTAATACTTACATTATTCTATTATTCTTATTCTATTCTTGCACTGTATGTGGGTGTATCTTTAACTACATCCTTTTTGGGGACTGTTCCATGGTTCATCCCCAATGTTTTCTTGCCAGAGGAGGAGAAGCATTGGTCAGACCACTATAATCTGCTCAGTTCTGACATGGTCACGCAGATGAAAGGAAAATGAAAGGAAAAGAAGCAAGAGAAACAAAGCAGCAAAGAGATTAAAAAGAAATGCAGATGTAAAAAGAAATTTGAGGAATAAAGCTTTGTATAGTAAAATATATAAACTGATGCAAAATAAAATCCCATGGTGTTTTCTCCTAGAAAAGCTGAACAGATTCTGCATTAGAAAGTTACAACAGAAAAAGCAATAGAGAAGTGATAAGAAGGAGAAAAAAAAAACACTGAGACATATGCCATAGGTCCATGGTAGCAGCAGGTACAGAGTGGATGAAAGCTACATGTTGGAAGTCATATCTCAACTATTCAGCTACATAACATAGGAAATACTGTATAATACAGTGCTCAGAAACAGCTGTAAGCTCTTCAAAAGACAGATACAGTTTCAGTTTTCTGTCAGATTCTGAAATGATAAATTCCTTTTCAACCCTGGCCTTAACTGAAACACCAAGACCCTACTATAACAGAAACACAGCGGTGATAAATACAGCTAAGAGGACACACTCTTATAAAGTCTTGATATCTGACAGATGTACTAGAGCATATCAAGAACTGCTGAAAGGGTAAATGAAAAAATATGTTTCCTTTTGGTGTAAATGGTCTGCAGTGCCACTTACCAGGGAGGTTTCTGTCTCATGGTCATGACACTTGGCTTGCATGCAAGACACCCACTTTTTTTCCTGCATAGAGGAAATCCATGTTAATTCTTGTTAACAACACATTTAGTTTGATATATGCAGCTTTGTTTCTTCTTAATAGCACATGAGCATTTTGTTTGATATATGCAGCTTTATTTTTCTAAATAAAGCATAAATACTAAAAAGATGACAGATTTGATGAAATTTGAGTAACCCAGTACTTAATGCCTAGAACAGTTGGTTTATACATGTGAGTGTGGTTTTCCTACCAATCACTCCAGAAACGGTATTTTCCCTCTGATTTGTATATGCAGTCACTGTGAGTGAGAAATACACAAGCATTTTGATACTTCTCTGGTATTAACAAAAAGAGTAGTAAGAGCAGGGGGTTTTCCCTTAAAGAATGTAATTTTAAGCACTCATTTACAACATATTTTCCATAATAATGACAAAACCCCAACATTAACAAACGAGTTTTAGAGTGAAGCCAATTTTCTTTGATGAAATTTAAAAAAAAACCACAAAGCAAAAGTAAGTTTTGTACATCTTTGCACAGAAATGATCAAACTTCTGTATAATACCAGTAGTAAACAAAAGCCTTCACATCCCAAAAACCATGAGAGAAAACAAAAGGCATAGGTTGGAAAATCCTGTTAGAAAGTTTCCTGATTTTCATTTTGGGAAATGGAATATTCCAATTTTTCTGTAAGTGGCCTCACGGATGGGTAAACATAAATGCTTTATTAGAGCCTTCTGGAATTTAACTGCCACCACACTTGGCAAAGACAGATATACTTAATCATAAAGAATAAGAGAATATCAATAAATAAGCAAGAATTGCTTCTTTTATAAAAGATAAGGAAAATAAATCCTTGTTTGTCATTATATGGATAGTACTAAATGGTATTAAATCTTTAAAACCAGATATTTTTGGCATTAGAAGTAATGAAAATTTTACTTAGGGATTTCATATCCTACTCAGAGATGAAGAAAAATATAAAGAAAGAAAGTAATCTGTCAAAAGCAATACATTAAATTACCATGTTACCTGTTTTTCCAGAAGTTTAACCACATATGGATGATCCCGAAGATGATGAGGTTTCTCCTCTGTAAACTCATGGCTGTCTTTCAGTTGAGGTTTCTCCTTTGCAAACTCATGGCTGTCTTTCAGTGTTCCTAAATTGGATTTTTGTTGCATATTGGACTTTTGTAATTCTAACAGTTGCTAATAGGAGGGAGGAGGAATACAAAATTTTCTTTAAACAGAGTTATGCAGAGATTGCATCAGATACTTCTCCCATTCCTCATGAGGTTAGCATTTATCAACTTTCACGTCATCAATAATATCAACATCTAAAATAAATATGACTTATAAAAGTACACAGTACCTAGCAGATACAAAATGTAAGCTGCTCTGGTAATGCCATGCAGATTTGATTTCTGACCCAGCCATACTTTCATGATTGTCTCACTAGTGAGCATTTTGAAAGCATGTATTGAAAACAAATTAATTCTGTCAGGATGGTAATGCAGAGGTTGGTGTCCTCCATACCACTTATAAAAATATTAACATAAGGATACTTAACATGCAGCAACCACAACAATATCTACTAACCTATAAACAGGCATTCAAAGTCTGAGCAGTACAGAAAAAAACTGACATAACTGCTGAAGGGATCATTCATTCACACAAAGCAATCCTTTAAATAAAAAGACCCACAACCTGAAATTATGCTAATAAAACACCTGTATACAAAGATACAATTAGAGCTACCATTCAATCATTATTTTTAAGAGTTCTGTAGGAAGAGCTTTGCAATGAGTATATCACATTTCAAATATGTGAAATTGACTGCCATCTATTGTAAGGGATTCATGCTTTAAAATGTTGGAAAATTTAAATTGCTTACATTTTCTAAGGTTGAATTTCTTGAATGTAAGTCCTTAAGCTCTTTTGTAAACATATCTTTCACTTTTTCTATTTGATCAGCAAATTTCTCTCTTTCCTCGTCTTTCCATCTATGAAATGATTGTAAAAACTCTTCTTCTTTTGATTTTTGCTGCTCGCATTCCTGAAATTTGAGAAAAAAAATATTGGTGATTTTTCCTCACATACATTACAAATTCAAGCTCCCAAACTACATGTGGAATGCAGTCACTTTCAATATTTGGGAAATATTGTGACATCAAAAAACATAACACCAGGTTTTTTTAAGAATTCCAGGGTACCAAACTATACATCCCGCTAAACAAGTATACTTCAAAACAGTTCAGGCAGTTTATTCTTTTTCACTGAAAAACATACAAATGACCTTAGTCATATCAAAGATTCACTTACTTCAGTATCCTGTTCTCACAAAGGCCTTAAGTGTGTAAGAAAGGCTAATATTGGGGCAAGCAAACATGCATGCTCTCCTTCAGTCTCTAAGTTGCCAGCTGTTTTCAGCTCAGAGGACTTCTGGAGCCTGATACAGTCCTGTGAACTTCATTAACTGCATAAACTTTAATACATTTCTCCTCATACACTTTGCAGTCATCCCCTGCGGCTGTATCATCTTTAGCAACTGCAACACCTTTTGCCAATGAGCTCCACAAGCTGCATAAAGAGCCAAGCACTTTTCTTGTTTTAGTTGTTTGAATCTGGCTCCTGCTAGGTACATTTGATGGATTCTGAGCCCTGAACTGGAGAACAGAGAGAATCACTATTCACTCTGTGTAACTCATGACTTCACAGGTATTATTATCTCACCCTCCATCTTCATCAAGCATTTGTCTCTTTTTCAGAGTGACAACTCTCAGCATGCTCAGTCATTCTAAATACTGACTGATCATCTTTGTAGCCCATCTCCATAACTTTTATACCTCTATCCTATCCTTTTTGAGATGAAGGGACTAGACTCACACAACACATTTAGGCTCTGGCTTGCACAGTGATTTTTCAGAATAATTGGTATTATTTGATTTTCTTTGCTAGCTGCTACTAACATTTCTCCAGGGCTATGTATCACAAGCTTAAGATCTTGCCCTTCGGTAACAGCACTCAGCTCAGAACCCATTGTTTCATAAATGAAATTAGAACTATTTTATCCCTATATGCCTTTACCCCACTTCATCCATTGGATTACTTCAACCATTCCACTACACAGTGAGGAATTTTTATATAGTTCTCAAATTGTTTAAAGTCCTGCATTTCACTGCCCAGGACATACATACCTTTTAGGAAACACCAACATTTTTCCATCACAGAATTCACCTTGAATTTGTTCTCTATAACATGCAATCGTACAACTAGGAAGAATGGGATCATCTGTATCCTCCAATCAAGAATAAGATCTTCTGCTCTTTCAAACAAAAGATAGTAACATTGTGCAACATTGTGCCACCTGAATTGACAGTGGACATCAGTCATGGCAGGCAAACTGTAACCAGTCACACCACACATTTCTATCTTCCCTGACATCCCAGAAAAACAGAGAAGTTTTGAAGCTTCTTGTTGTGTAACACCGCAGACTGTAGCTTCAGGACATTTCAGGTACTCCCCTTGCAGTTAGGAGTCTCAGCTAAGACAAGTGACTTCAAAAGAGGCCCCTAAGGCACCAAAAAAATCTACATTGTTATGAATGAATGTGTTATGAATACTCCAAGTTCCACCTCATAGGCAAAACAATGCTTTGGGGGCAGGAGAAATATGTTATAGATGTACTTCTCAAAAGCTAGGCACAGAATGAATGAGTAGAATACCTTCCACATGTCCACATAGGGCCAAGACCCATTATTCTGATGGTGCCTGCAGTCCTAAGTGAAATTCTAGCAGCTTTTGATTTGGTCATTCAGGACTTTTGAAAATGGAAGCTGAACACTTCCAAGAAAGGAGGAACAAAAGGACTGAAGAAAGAAGTCTGAAGCTGAGTTCATGGAAAACAACACTTCATGTTTTACAGAAGATCAGGGTTTCCTCTGAAAACAAGGAAGAAAATAAACATCCATCATAGACCATGAGGTTGGAAGGATCAGATTGGATTATCCTCCAGGATAATCTGGTCCAGCCTTTTTTGACAACAGCACAAATTAGACAAGGTGGCCCAGGACCTTGGCCAGCTGAATCTTGAAAGTGATCAACTTTGGGAAATCCAGTACTTCTGTGGGTTGAATGAACACAGTTCAAAGTGCTAATTCTTTTGAGACATTCACATTACTTACTAAGTATTACCTTAGACAACCTGGCCAAATTAGCCTGTTGCTCAAACTCTAACTGGGACTTGGTGAGCTGCAACTGCTCCTTCAGTTTTTCAATCTCATCCTGCAATTTTTCTATATTTCCTTTCTTCTTCTGTTCTGTTTGAAAGAAACACAGATTTTAAGAAGATTTGTTGCAATTTCTGGAACTGTAATACTTACTGCAAATACATTTCTAGTGTTTCACTAACATTTTCACAAAGTGTGACTTTCTTAGACCATTTCCCTTCCCACTACCATGGTTCTCCATAGATGCTTTTAAATACATATATCCTCTGGACTACTAACTTACCCTCAAATACTTGTACCACTTACATGTGAAATGGTTACATGAATATTTACATGAAAAATATTCTATAACCTAATTTCAAAGGAATCTAAGCAACACAGGCTCATAAAAAGGATGTATGAAGGACAAAGTGAACCTCAGTTACTCAGTCTCTTAGGTTAAGTTTATTCTAAACAACCTTTGTAAGGAGTCCAGTTGGAATACAACAAATTATTTATGTGGATAGAATTGGGGGAATATCAAACAAAAAATTTTAAAATGTGCAAAAATCACAACAATCTTCAACTGTGAAACATTTCATCAATTTACCAATTATTTACTTGCTCACCATCTGGGAATCTGAATATTATTTCAGAAATAGCTGAATGGGATATTTTCCCGGAGAGCCATTTCAGGCTTTCATACAATTACTTCAAGTGTTTCTGCAGCATCTTACACTATCATTTTTATCAAGTGTAAGGTGCACAAGAGCTTCTTTCTTCCTCCAATATATTCATACTTCCTCTGCTGCTTATTCAGACCCCTCTCACTCTTGCTGCTGTTTCATTTGCCTGACAAGTTACACTTCAGACCTCATTAGATTCTTCCCACTTTTTCTCCTCCCAAATGCTCCTTTTTTCCTAACTGGTTTCTAGTCACTGTTACTTGTCAATACTTATTAGACTTTAGCAATAAATCATAAGCATGCACCCTACCAGGAAGGAGAGAAATTAGATATGAATGAAAGAAACTTTGAGATAATTGTTTTTCAAACTAAACATCTTTTAGTGAAGAGAGAAAAAAGTATGCAAGTTAGTGATAAGGCGACCTTGAGTATCATAGATAGATGAAGTTAGACTGGTCTTTACAGTTTCTCTTTCTCACTACATTTTACAGTCAGTTTAGTTCAGGAGAGCCTGATCCTATTCAAACTGATTTCAGGTGGGGTGGACTATTTATGTATTTATAATTATTATATATTTACAAAATTTATTTTCCTTAGCACAGCTTGTTCATTTTACCCACACCTTCATAACATACATGCCTAAAGAGGAACTGTGCTCTGAAATGTACTACTGGCTAAAGTATTCAACAGAAATGCTAGTTTGAAAAGATGCTGCAGATATGGTACACAGGTTTTTGTTAACTATTTTCCAGAGACTGAAACATATGTTGCCCAATACATTGTATCAGTCAGTGGAACTTGCATTCACACAAACTGGGATCTGCCACTCAAAAATGAAAAGTAAAAACTTTTCTTCCAAGTCACACAAAATCATAGACTGCACATCCTCACTGTATTTACACTTTTCTAAACCACCTCTCTCAATTTTTTTAATAACATTAAAGTACATACCGATCTCAGACTCTCCTGGGTGACGTCTTTGAATGTGACTTTGTAAAAAGGAATAGGTCATAAAAGCCTTTTCACAAAATGGACACTAAAAAAAAAAAACCAGTTAAAAAAACATGAGTAACATCTTTTTGGTAAATACAGTGGTTAAGGTTTTGAACAGGTTTTTACATTTTGTTCAAATGTAAAAAGTAGGTAACTTCAACAAATTCCATCTCACAAGAACAAGAACAAAAATTCTCATGGTACCCAATTTCTGTAAAGTCATTAATATATTAATGCTATTTAACATTTCACAGTGATGGTCATGAGCAAGAATCTGATTGTTCTAGGCACTGCACAAACTGAACAGAACAGTCTCTGGCCAAGCAAGTTCAAATTCAGATATAAACCACAGATAATGATTCATATATGTAGGTAGAGAACTATAAACAAAAGGCATGACAACCCTCTTCAGCACAATACACAGACTCCAGCCAACCAGTAGCTCAGGTGTTCTTAAGATTCCTGCAACACCAGAAAGTAGAGCATCACACAGCTGGAAAAAAACAATAAAGGTGGGTTTGAGTATATGAGTTGTAAGATGGCAATACTCAAAGGACATGTAAAATACTCAGACATTTCAACCAAGGTAAAGTAGCAGTACACAATTTTGTAAGAAAAGGTATGTAGCTACATTATTATGCCACCTAGAATCCTTCTGAAGCACAAAGTTCTTTCTATTACTGTTTCTATAATTAACCTACTAGTTTTGAATATAAATTTGAAGCCAAATTTGGATCCCAACCTTTTTGAAATATCCTCTTTTTCACCTTCAAAATACATTCTACTAATGTTCAGAATATATTAAAAATAGGTGGGTTGTACAAGGACAGAAGCTGCATCTACAAAGCCTGTAACATATGCATGAGGGCCCCTCATCACTTTAGGGTCATTCATTACCTCTATCTCATACTTTTTTTCAAATAAATATATCTTAACAAAACACAGACACTCAAAAACGTCATCTTACTTATCAGTGTGATATGGCAGTAAGAAACCAGCTTAATGCTTATAGGTTGAGATCCATAATCAATGCCAGCAGGATGATCTGGGGAGCTACAGGCCTGTCAGCACAACCTTGCTGCCTGGCAATGCTCTGGAACAGATCATCTTCACTGTGATCACATACAGGACAACCAAACAATCAGAGCCAGCCAGCATGGGTTTAGGAAAAGCAGGTCCTGCCTGACCTGATTCTTTTATTACCAGGTGACCTGCCTAGTGGGTGAGGGAAAGGCTGTGGATCTTGCCTACTGGACTTCAGCAAAGTCTTCAGCACCATCTACCACAGCATTCTCTTGGAAAAGCTGGCAGCTCATGGCTTGGACAGGTGCACTCTTTGGGTTAAGAACTGGCTAGATGTCCAGGCCCCGAGACTGTGGTGGTGTCGCATCCAGTTGACATCTGGTCACTGCCATGTCCCCAAGGATCAGTGTTGGAGATAGTCCAGTTTAATACGCTTATTGATGATTTGGATGAGGGGATTGAGTGCACCTTAAGTAAATTTGCAGACAACACCAATTGAACAGGAATGTTGATCTGCTGGAGGGTAGGCATGGACTGACAGACAGAGGCCAACTTTATGAGGTACAGCAAGACCAAGCACCAGGTCCTTCACTTCAGCCACAAAACCCCCTGCAGCATTACAGGTTTGGGGCAGTGTCTATAAAGCTGCTCAGTGGAAAAGGACCACAGGGTGTTGGTCAGCAGCTGCTGAACATGAGCCAGTGTGTGCCCAGGTGGCCAAGAAGGCCAGTGTCACCCTGGCTTGCATCAGCAGTAGTATGGCCAGAGCACTGATTGTCCCTCTATACCCAGCCTTGGTGAGGCCATACCTCAAATCCTGTGTCCAGTTCTGAGGCACTCACTACAGGAAGGACATTAAGCTGCTGGAGCATGTCCAGAGAAGGGCAACGGAACTGATGAAAGGTCTGGAGGGTAAGACCTACCAGGAACAGCTGAGGGGGCTGGAGGTGTTCAGCCTGCAGAGAAGGAGGCTCAGATCTTATCACTCTTTACAACTGCCTGAAAGGAGGGTGTAATTACACAGGGGTCAGCCTCTTCTCCCAGTTGACAAGTGACAGGACAAGAGGACTTAGCCTCAAGTTGTGACAGGGAAGGTTCAGGCTGGATATCAGAAGGAATTTCTTCATTAAAAGGGTGGTTAAACATTGTCATGGACTGCCAAGGGAGGTGGTGGAGTTGCCACCCTGGAGGTGTTCAAGAAAGAAATGAACACTGCACTTAGTGCCCTGGTCTAGTTGACAAGATGCTGATCAGCCAAAGGTTGGACTTGATGATCTCAGAGGTCTTTTTCAAGCTAAATGATTCTGCGATTATGTGAGATTCCCAAATTTCATATTATATTTAAAATGCTGCCACTGGTAGTTGGGTAGCCTGTAAAATACACTTTTCAGCAAACACTAAAGCCATGAATAATTAAGACAAATTTTGTTCAGCAAATGCAAGACCTAATATAAAACCAAATGATAAAGTGATATAATATGGCAGCAAAGCATTACTGCCAACCAAGAGGGAACTTACAGTGTAACAGATTGCACATGATTTACAGAATTAAATTGGCTGTGAAATAATGTTATCCATTCAAGCACAAACTTCATGTCAGTTTGACTTGCTGGTAGTGAAAGAAACTCTTACTGCAGAAGACAGGATTAACATAGGGAACATACAGGTTTTGAATTATGCAACACTTTTCTTGCAACTACTTTTCAGTGTTAACTACAACAAGCACTTTATGCCCACATTGTACATGAGAATGTAAGATTTCCGAACAATGTATCAAAAAGTGAAAAATGTTATTTAAAATTAAATTTGTATTACTCACATGAGGATATTGACCAACAAGACTTAAATTTATGACTTGTAGGTATCAGTAACATTTCATAGGAGCATTTCATGGTTAAACTTACATTGATCTTGGATTAAAGGCATTACAGCTGAATTCCAAAACATTTACATTAGCTGTAAAGTGTACCTCTGCTAAAAAAGGCTTATTTGTAAACAAATAACAGGCTTATTTGCAAAACATACAAGACTTTGAGGGGATGAGATCTGAACTACCCTCTCAGGAGCACCAGAAAAGCCCCTCTTATCTGGCAATGAAGATCATGGCACAGATAAATATCACAGAGCTATTGTTTACTGATCACACTACTACCCTCATTTACAAACACTGGGAAGAGTTTAAATTATTTTGGCATTCAAACTCAGAATCCTGAAAACACTGCAGAACTTCAGGTATTGTTCAACATCATTCCCTGAACTCATTTTTCTCATGTGAACTTAAATAACTTCTAGAGAAAATAAATAGAAGAATGAAAGGGGGGAGGGGAGATCAGTTTACTTATTACAAATGGGAAATAGATTTCCATCTCTATTTTACTGCAAATGCCATTGAACAGATTAGCAATGAGACAAGTTCACTACCATGTTTTTCAGCTTCCACAGAGACAGGTGCACACGACAAATATTTCTGGAAAATTTGATAACATTTGGCAATCACAGTGTGAGAACTATTTATGTTTACATATAAAATGAAACATTTATCTTTTGCAACACAGGACAAACTGCTTTGTGAGATGCATAAAGATTTTTTTTTTTTTTAAATAATACTATATCAGCAGCTTGTCCTCGAGACTAACACTTGAATGAATGAATCTTGCCTCATGTACAGCTCTACTCTTGGGGCATAAGGTACCTTTTCCCTTACAGAAACACTTGAGCCAACTTAGCTGATGTTTTAAATATTGAACTTTGCCGGTAACTTTAAACATACAGGGCTAGCCTGAAATCATGTCAAGTCTGTGTCCAGTGTACCCTTTAGACTTCAGATTACATTTGAAGCTGAAATTTGCATTGCCGAAACCTGAAAATGCTGACGCTGAAAAATACTTAGATCAAACTACCGCACTGTTGTAGTGAGACAAAAAACCCCTCCCAATATAAACAGAGTGCCATGACACGGTCAATCAGAACAGCTGTGTAGTAAGGTTCTTAAGGAAGACCCTTTAGGAACAGATGAGCTAACTCACTGAAGCTCTTTACCACCTTGCCTGAGTCACCTCTGAGTCACACACACAAGCAGAAACTTTGTGCCTGGAGAACATCAGTGCAGGACAGCGCACTACTGCTCAGCATCCGTTCCAACACATTTGCGCTGTATGTTTTCTGACCACACAGTTGGGAGACAAGGAAAGACAGCAACACAACAAAGTAGCAACATGTTTATCATAGGTTTTGTATGTATGTGTATCTGACATTTCAGATGCATCTAAAGCAAATCCAAGAGTAAAGAGCATCTGTTAGTAAAAAGAGGATTTGTTAAAGATGATGTAGCATTCTCCCAAGAGTCTCTGAAACATAGATGGAAAACAAGTGCCTGCAATGCACTTTCTTTTGCAAGGTCACTGGTCCTTGCAGTTCCAGCCTTTCACCCAGCAAGCAACTGTGCCCCAGCAGAGTGGGGCTGCTCTGCTGCCCATCCCAGCCGGCTGAGAGCTGACAGGTGACAAGTCACCTGTGGGTGACTGGGCCACCAGGCCCTCTCCTCTCACCTGGTGGTAGTTGGCTCGTGCCTCCAGCATCATCTGCTGGGTGCTGATCATCTTCTTTCTCCGCCGGCATTCCTCCTTAAGCCCCTGGATCTCCTGCGAGCGCTGGGCCACCTCCTTGGCCAGCTGGTCACGCTGGGCCTGTGTCTCTCTCAGGGCCTCCTCCAGGCTGCCGAGCTGGGCGCTGAGGTACTCCTGGGAGTGCAGCAGGTACTCGGTAGAGAGCTGTGCCAGGCGCAGCAGCTTCAGCAGCAGCGGGTCTGCGGGGCCCTGGCAGTGCGGGCAGCACTCCCGCTCGGCGTTGCAGAAGGTGACATGCTCCAGGAGAGCCTGCAGGACGGCCACGTCCCCCTCCCGCGCCACCCGCTCCACGTCCACGGTGCTCAGCCGCCGCCAGTCCGGGTTATCGTGCCGCACGCGGAACTGGAATGCGGGAAACGCCGCTGGCCCCGCGCCGGGCCCGGTTGCAGGCGGGTGATAGGTGCGCTGGGAGAAGGGCTGCGGGAGAGAGACACGGCTCAGCCCCGGCCGGCGCTCCCCGCCCCGCCCGCCCGCCCGTCCCGGCGCTCACCATGCCCGGGCTCCGTCCCTGCGGCTCCGCTCGGCGCCGGCGTCCTCCGCGTCGCTATAGCAGCCCCGGCCTGCGCGACGGGAGGCGGCAGTGACGCCAGGCTGTGCCGCCTCCCGCCCGCCCCGCCGCTCCCCGCCCCACGGCCCTTCCTTCGGCTCCGAGCTCGGCACAAATCCCGTCCTTCTCCCTCCCGGCATCCTCCTCCCGCGACGCCTCCGCAGCCTCCCGGCAGCGCCGCGCCAGGGAGCTCTCTCCCGCGGGTCCCGGTGCTCCCGCTGCCCCGCACGCTGCGCATCCTTTCCCATCTTCACAAGCTACTCGCATCAACAAGCGTGTCCTCGGCTCCGCTCTTATCTTTATGCATCCTTGGCACAGCTGCACAGCGTACACTTTCTCTCTCCACATTCCCTTCACTTCTTAGAAATCTGTACATGCCACACTGCTTGCACACACTGTATCAAAGTGACTCCCTATCCTGCGCCTCCTCTGTCCTGCTCCTGACTCCAACCCTTCTCACTCCTCTCTCCCTGAGCTGTCCTGACTTACACTCCTCTACCCCTGTGCTGTCCTGTGCCCTTCTCCAGCCTCACCCACTCAAATTTCTCCCAGATGTGACAACACCTGTCGCCTCCCCACCATCAGCATTCATATATATGTTGTTTCTCTGTACATCTTCATGCTGTTGCACACTCATGTGCCTCAGCTGGTAGCTCTATGCAATCTCTCCAGTGCAACTCCATACCCCTCCCAATGCCCATACACCTGTCAGGTGCTTGCAAACACCTTCCTCACCTTAACACAGACACACACTTTGCAGGCCACTCCCACATGCTCTCGTCACTCATCAAATCAACACACCTGTGCCTGGTATCAGCACACACCAGACCCACTCCTGCAACCATGCAACCCTACAACCTCACCACATCTGTCATTCCTGTCTCATTCTACCCAAACACTTCAGCCCCGTGAAGCACGTCATGCCTTGCATACATCACCTACTTTACCATCCAGGCACAAATGCTTTTCTTCAACGCAACCAACAACTTCTGCCTATATCCTCTCCCCACCTCAATCCCCAGTGCTCCCCAGTTGGTGTTTCCCTTGCTCCTGCTCAGTTGCTTCAACACTATTTCTAAGCAGCAGCATCCTTCTCCTCCATCATACAAAATTAACCTATTCAACTCTTCTCCAAAAACCTGCTCTTCCTGTTACCATTGCTTAATCTTTCAGTCCCCTAGCTAGGTCTGCCTTACTGCCATGGTCCACATTTATACCTCCCTAACTCTTCAGTCCCTTCCACACATATTTTAGTTTCTCATCCTCTTGGTCATTCCTATATACATACCTCTCCAAGAACAGCCACACAATATATATCTGATCATACACTCCATTCCATAGATTCCTCTACATCATGCATTATAGACTCACAGAGATGTTCTCAAGGGACCTCTGGTGATCATCGTCCAGTCCAAATTTCTGCCGCACACTAGTTCACATCACCTGTGGCATTTAAGATGAACAGACAATCCATGACCTCCCTGTACAACCTGTTGCATGTCTGTGCTCTCCTCCTGATGAAAACATTTTTCTTAATGTCTTGCCGAATATCTGCTTTTACCAAGATTAAAAAATGGTTTGAATATTTTTGCTACAATTGTTCAAGTAACTGTAGGCCACTACTAGAGGGCCTCTTTTAGTCTCTTCACCACACTAAATAAGCTCAGCTCCCTCACCTTCTTCTCACAGACCATGTAGATCCTAATCATGTTAGGCCTCCTCTGTCCCCTTTCAGCTTCTCCACAAAGTTCATACTCCCCCTTGGTATTTCCCTCCATTTGCCTCCTAGGAACTCCATTTGCCTCCTAATGAACCTTACCTCTCATCTGCACTTTTAACATTGCCCTTTCCAATATAAACAGTAACATGTATACCAGTAATCACAATATATAGAACTACTTCCACAAAAATACCAGCAATGTTGCTACAAGCACCCTCACAAATTACAAGCTGTTAGTTTTGTGTAGATTTCTATGTTGGTTGTTGCTTTTTGGACCTTGAACCTTAAGCCTACTGGTCACACTTACACCCAAGGTTCCGTTCCATTTAGATTCTTCCATCACTTACCACGCTATTTGTTTTTAATTTAGAAAAGATACTGTGTGCCTGTTGGCAACATTGCAGTCTTCTCTTGCAATAATGACATTTTTGCCACCTCCTTTTTCACGAACAATCTCCAGCAAATCTTCAAAGAAATCCATTTAACTTTTTTTGATGTATATCAAATATAGATCTTCCATATTACACATAATGAAATCTAACTCCCAAACATCTAAGCCAAATATGTGCTCCATCTATTTGACATAGGAGAAATTTCTTCACATAAAAAACATGTGAATTTGAAAGCTACCACTTTGTGTGTCAAGCAGAAGAAGCCTGAAAAAGCACACATCAAATAAGGGCCTTTCACTGACAGATGCATGGGTTTAATTAGAAAAAAAATAATCGAACATTATTTAAAGCCAGCAAAGTAAACCACACCTGAGAACAGCTTATTCTCTTCAACCAATGTATCTAGCCAGGAATATCCATACAGATTTGGAGCATGCTGCTCCAACTAAACCTACTTTGACTGAATGTGACCTTGCAACAGTACATCATCTATCCATCATATAATGGTCTTTGTCGGAATGCACCTTAAAGACCATCTAGTTCCCACCAGCTGCCATGGGCAGGGTCACCTTCTAGTAGACCAGTTCACCCGGAGTCCCATCTAACCCGGCCTTGAACACTGCCAGGGATGGGAGAGGCACCGCAAAGTTGAAAAGAGTCACAAGCCGCCCAGGCATCACGATGGAGACAGAAGAAGTACGGACGGAGGGAGGCGGTCCTTTTCGATCTTTTTTCCCTTTTCTTTCTGCCAGATTTACTCTATTCTGGGAGCTGTGCCCACGTGGAATTTAGGGTCATCCCCCACCCGCGAGGCCTCCTCGGTCAAAGGCGGCACCGCTTGCTCCCCTGGCCACCCCTCCTCTCCGGGACGGGGCGGCACGGGGGAAAAGCGGCGCTTCCCCGCGGCGGTGTCCGCGGGCCAGGCCCGGACTCGGCGCTCCGGGAGGCGGCCGAGCACGGCCGGGCCTGCGGGAGGCCCTGAGCCGGGCTCCATCTGCCTGCCAAAACCTCCCGCTCCGCTCTGGACCGCGGCCGCCTCGCCGCTCCCTCCCGCCAGCCCCAGGGGAGAGGCCCCTCCGGACTCTGCCTCCCGCCACCCTCCTGCGCCCGGAGTGGGGGGCAGAAAGGGACACCCCTGCGCTCACCTCCGGCTGCAGCTCCGCGGGTCTCGGCGGGCGCCGCAGGGCGCGGAGGGGCGGAGGGGCGGCGGGGCTGCGGCCGCTCCCGCCCCGGCCGTTACCGGCGGTGCCGCGGCAGGCGGCGGCTGCGCCCCCCGGCCTCCGCCGGGCCCGTCCCGCGCCGGCCCCGCTGCCCCGAGGCCGCCCGCGGGTGGCGGCTCGCAGGGGTCGGCGGCCGAGGCAGGCGAGGGTTCCCCCGCCGCTCGCCGACTCTCGCTCCTGGAGAACCTGCCCGGCCGATGTTGATGCCCAGGCGGGACGTCCTTTGTCTTGATCCGGTCCTGAGCCTCTCCGACCGAGAAGCAGTCTTTTCTCTCTCTCCCTTTTTGTAAAATGTAAGGGAAGTTACAACAAGCTTTGGAAAGGCTACATTTGGAAATTCAAGGCACGTTTTGCCACGCAGTCACCGAACACGACACGTTTAAACCTGCGGAGCAGGGAACTTAGCGCGATGGGGAGTCCCCGCCGGCGCGGAGCGGCAGGGCAGCAGTGGGGCGGGGGCAGGAGCCCGCCTGCCCACCGAGATGGATGGGGGTTTGGGGCTTGCAGGAGCTCGCCGGCCCACCGAGATGGATGGGGGTTTGGGGCTAGGAGGAGCCCGCCTTCCCACCGACATGGATGGGGGGTCTTGAGGAGCTGCGGAATCCCATCTGCCCGCCGAGCTGGAGCGGGGTCTCGGGGTCGGCAGCATCCTGCCTGCCCACCGAGCTGGAAAGGGGTTTGTGGGGCTGCAGAGACTCGCCTGCCTGCCGAGCTGGAGGGAAGCCCGAGGGACCGAGAGCGTAGTGATAATGTCCAACGGGAGGAGGTGAGGAGCTTTCATGAGAGTTTTCTGACGTTTTCAGGAAAACACCATGTTCCAGTACCAGGATAAGTTTGGGAGTATGCTTTCCTGCAGATATCTTAAACGAAGGAATATCAGGTGAAGTTGTTATTTTCAATGAAAATATGTATTATATCCTGCAGATAGAATAATTCCAACAGCTGCAGATTACCTCAAATCCTTCTGATTTGATCCCTATTCTCTGTAAGGGTTTTGAATAGTGCTTTTCAATTATAAATGCTGTGGAGCCTTTGTGGCCACAAGGAAAATTTCAAACAGTTTGTATTTAATATAAATAATGCTGGCAAACTCAGTGATGGAAGTAATCATTAGACATTTACAACACCTAATCTTCATTTAAGAATTCCATCTGCCATGGGATACACCACTGTGTTTTCCAAAGTACAGACTTACCGAGACACCAACTTACCTTTCTGAACCGTGAAATTCTGTTGCGACAGTGTAGATGTGGGCATATATGCTGTGAACACAGCTTTAAGAAGAGGTGATCATTCAGGTTTTTGATGCTCCAAGGGTACCTCAGCACACTTTAGTCATGAATGGGTGTTCAGTCCAGAGGATCAGGCTAGTCTGAAGGAAAACCTGAACATATATCAACTGTGGACATCCAGTCCTCAGTACTAGTGACTTTTGCTTCTGCAGATATTCATCTGTTGGGCTACTAAAGCAGGCATTGCCAGAAGATGCTTTATGAAGGCTTTAGTGTGGTAAACCTTAATTAAGAGAGGACTTTGAAGACCTGCAGTGTGACAGTCACAGCCTCTATGGGTCAGGCCTAGAGGCAAATATGCAATACAAGTTGATGAGCACTTTATGTGAATAGTTGGAGCACTCCGAGAGCAAGATGAACAAGTGCAGGCCCTTAGGTACCCAAAAAAAAGTATACCCCATGCCCTAAGGATGCCCTAATGACAACACCACAGTCTGTTCAGCATGCCTTCTAAGGATCTCTCTTGCTATGAAAGGGGTTTTTATATCAAAGTAAATGCTAACTGTGCGCAAAAATGCTAGAAATGCTCTTCCATTGATGGTATATGAAGTGTGCAGAAATGTGGATTTTGGTTGTTTATTCTAGAATCTGTTTAATACAAAATACACAAGCAGGCCTTGGATGAGAGCTATAACCAAGATTTTTATGCTGAAGGGGTAGTTCTTACCCTTTCATTCTTTTACTCTTAATTTGTTCCAGAGCTTGATTAATCTTTAATTATTTGCTGTAAGTGGTACAGCCTCACTTGGCAAGGGTGGGTATTCTTTAACCTACATTAGTGCTGTTTTACCCTTATATACCTTTTGGTGACAAAAGTACTCTCCTAAAACATGTGTGGATTTACTAGGAAAGGACCAAGAGCACTGCAAGGTATTTGTGAGGCTCATAGAGGAGCAACTGGAGAGCAGAAAAAGGAGAGTATTCTGATTGTGGGGTGAAATATGATGACATCTCGGCAATGGCTATTTGGGAAATGGCCTGAGTAGCAGAGGTACTGGGCATTGAGGAGGCTGGGCTGAGACAGCCAGGCCTGGCAGAGCACTGATGCCATGTGTTAAGTGAAAAAGTTATTGGTGTATTTTGTGGTATGGAGGAGGATTACACATGTGGTACAAGATGTTTTAATTTGAGAGTGCAGTGGACAAACTGTCTCGGGAACTGAGAAATAGACTCTTCAGTAACCTCTCTCCTACAGTGTTCTCAGAGTGATGCATACAAGTAATCATTAACTCTGGTGGAAAGTTGACTTCACCAGAATGGTGCAAGTATAATGAGTCTAGCCAGATTCTTAGTTTATTTAATCTTTTCCTTCCTGCCAGTTCCCACCACGGCACATTTTTCAATTTTCAAGTGAGTTTATTTGCTGGCTGGGGTTAAACTGTGACAAATACCTATAATACTTCAATTTGTTCAAACTTTCCATCACTCAGTTTACCTGAGGAAATAATCTATGTATTTTTATCACAGGAAAACAAAATCTTTAAAAGAAAGGTAGAATGAAGGACTTTGTGTCACCTCCTTCAATCCAACAAATAGCACCAGCCACAATTAAGTAGTTTGAATAGACAATGCTCTATGTAGTTTAATAAATTTTATTTTTAAGTTTGGGAGCTTCAGACTCTTTTCAAATTAAATCTTTTTTATCTTCAATAAAACAGTTTCTCTTAAAATTTCTCTTTAAATAACAAGTCTAGCTGGATTTTACTGAGATGGCCAGCTCATTTATCTTCCTTTCTTCCAAACTCAGAGAGAATTAACTATAGAGAAATGTCTGCAAAGACACTGAAACCATTGATGCAATTGCAGCAATAGAAAAGTCACACAAGCAAGTACTTGGATTTTAACACTTAACTACCTCTAGATGAATTTTTAATGGCATATATTAGATATTTGTTCTTTTTCTAACAACTACATTGCACTTTTTCATTGACATGGCTAGAACAGCCTGCAGCTGGGTGGGTAAAAGAGGATGCTAGATGGCATCCCAGAACAATGGCATACAAGAACTTGTAAAATTCTGCATGAGGGGTGTTCTGTTGCCAGTGGCTTGAATGAATGTCTTGAGAGATGGAAACATCCATTTAGGAAGGAAGAGTATGGAGATGTCTGCTAGAGGAGGCAGAGGTAAGGCTGCACACATACATGCTCTAAATTCTGGTTAAAGTGCTTGGAAGTGCAAGCTTTGTTTGGTGTTTTGGCAGACCTAAAGTAAGAACAAACACCTTCATTGGTGGCACAGCACTTTGTCAGTGCTATTTTTCACAGTTTATAAAATCAGAGAAACAAAATCAAGAGAAACAAAATAGCTTCCTGGTAGCACAGAGGTTTAAAATTTGGAGTTAAGCTGGGAAAAATATATGTAAAAATGATAGGTAAACCAAAACCAGTTTCAGGGAAATCAACACTAGTTATGCAAATAGAATGGACTTCAGAAATTGCTTCAATCAAGAAACAGGAAGTGTTCATTAATGTTAACATTTTTCATATATTTTCAAAATAAATCCTTTATTTCAGAAAAATAAGAGTATCTCCAATATTTGAAGCAAATGGTATTGATTTTCAGAGTAGCATTTTAATTGAAACATATTCTACACCCTAAAAATACCATGTTTTAATAAGGGCATGTTTTCATAAATTTAATATTTTACTCCCTTGCCCTAGACAAGACTGGACACTCACACTCCCTTTCAAGTCCAATGACAAAGATCAGCTTTTCCAAGTACAAGTTTAAAGCATGTAAATTAAGTTTTTGTGCTGAACTGTGGGTTGTAGGAGCCTTTCTGTTTCCATTAACTGTTAAGGAACCCAAATATAGGAATTTCCCCACAGCCCTCTCCTGTGAACACCAATCCAAATGTGAAATTCCCAAAAGATGAGGCTACATGAAAAAGAATCCCTTGTTAAGCAGATGTACACTACTATTTCATTTAGCTCCATCACAGCTAAGTTTCTGACAGGGATGTACATATGTGAGAACAAAAACCTTGATGTACAAGGACTAGAGAAACCTCTTACAAGACGTAGTCCTGAGAATACTAACTCTGTGTTATCATGCTCTCTCACCTCCTCCTTTGTGTTCATACTAGATTGTGCATACAACACAACAGTCCCTATATTGCAACAGTGATGGTCTGCTCAGTTCAGTCTGCTATATTGCTTTTATATTCCTGGGTCAGGAAACTTTCATTAGGGTGGTTTTGGAATTGAGATCATTAATGAAATTCTATCTGTCAGTTGTTTCACTAAGCAAACCTGGGTCCTCCACAGTTATAACTGTCTCCACCAAATGTCACCTTATTCGGTTCACTGTCTCTGAAGCAATGACTAGCTTCAAGAGTCATTCCTTGCTAATTGCCGCCCTCTGATGTTACTATATATTACCAGCAGCAGCTTAGGAGAAATTCCTTAGCTTTTCATCTTTCCAGCACTTTGAACATTAGTGTAGTCTTTGTCATCCACCCTTTCATGCCAGACTCAAGACTTCTGAAGGAATTTGTTTTGGAAACCAGCCTAATTTTTATGAACCACTTGAAAGCATTTTTATATTTCAGGTATATTGGTTTGCAGACCATCATCAGTTGGGCAGGGCAGGTGATTGTCCCACTCTGCTCTGCAGTGGTGTGGCCTCACCTTGAATATTGTGTGCAGTTTTGAGTGCAACAATCTAAGAAACACATGAAGCTGTTAGAGGGTGTCCAAATGAGGGCCATGAGGATGAAGGGCCTGGAGGGGAAGCCATATGAGGAGCGGCTGAGGCCACTTGGTCTGTTCAGCCAAGAGAAGAGGAGACTGAGGGGAGAGCCCATTGCAGTTACACCTTCCTCATGAGGGGAAAAGAAGGCGCAGGCACTGCTCTCTTGTCTGCAGTGACCAGTGACAGGACTGAGGGAATGGCCTGGACTTGTGTCAGGGGAGTTTTAGGTTGGATATCAGAAAAAGGTTCTTCCCCCAGAGGATGGTTGGGCCCTGGAACAGGCTCCCCAGGGCAGTGGTCCCAGCACCAGCCTGGACAGAGCTCAAGAGGCGTTTGGAAAATGCTCTCAGGCACATGGTGTGATTCTTGGGATGTCCTGTGGAGGGCCAGGAGTTGGACTCAATGACCCTGATGGATCCCTTCTAACTCAGGAAATTCTGTGCCTCTGTGATAAGGCAAGGCTGTATTTCCCAGTCCGATTTTCATTCTCTGTAATTCTCTGGGCAAATCGTTAATTGCTTCTGACTCTAGGGATGTCAAGACGAGCAGGGCGGGACCGGGCAAAGAGACAGGAGATGAAATGCAGACGCAGTCAGGCACACGCCCCGTGCGCCTATCGGCGAGCGGCCGGGGCGGGGCGCCGCCATCTCTGCTGAGGGCCCGTGCCGGCCGCGCCGCCATGTTGGGTGAGGCGCCGCGCCGGGGCGGGGCCGACGCGCCGGGGCCGGGCGCACTCGCGCCGCTCCCTGACGTCCGGCGGCGGGCGCCAAGCAGGGGCGGGAGCGCGCGGCGCGGCCAATCAGCGTCGCCCACGACCCTGCCCGGAGGAGCTGGAGCCGCCGCTCGGTTGGGCCCGGCCCGGAGCCGCCACTGTCGGGACCAGGGGCGGCGACGGAGGAGGAGGAGATGGTGTCCCCCGCTGCCTCGGCCGGGCGCTTGGGCTCCGCGCTGCCCTTCCTGCTCGTGCTTCTCGACCTGCAGTACCAGGGTGAGCCGGGCCGGGGTCCCTGTGGGGCTGCGTTGCGAGGGGGGCTGTGCTGTGGCCCGTCGGGGTCAGGCCCTTGGCCGTGGTGGCGGTGGCTGGTCGCCCTCCCTCCGTCCCTCCTGCCGGGGCTGCGCGGTGTCCGCCATGGCGGCAGGGCACACACCCCACGCCTCTCCTCCGGCTCCCCGGGCCCGTGTCGTCTTGAGGGGGGGCATATTTCGGGCAGGGGTGAGAGGAGGGAGATACAGCGCTGCCAGCTCATCGCTGTGGCGAAGCGTGCGTAACGAGGGCACGGCCGCTGCCGTGACCTGTTGGGGTTAGTGGGAGATCCTGGCGGTGGCTCGCTGTGGGTGCGCTGCCCGGCCTGCTCCCGGACGGGCTGGGGCTGCCGGCAGCAACTGCCAGGCCTCGGGTGCCCTGGTGTCCTCCAGTGCAGCTGGGGGACAGCATTGGTGTTCTGTGCTCGCCGTGAATTTCCCACTCCCGTGTGGATTTCGTGTAGTTCCGAAGTTCAAAGGCTTTTCCAGTTGCCCTTTTCAGCCGCAGCCAGTATTAGTACCACACTTAGAGATTCGCTGAGGCTTTTGATGGTTGCGTTGAATTGCTTCTGTTTTTGTTTTGTTGTTATGGTTTCTGTTGGTTTTTTGTTGGTTTTGGTTTTTTTTCTTCACCTCTCGCCATTAGTATTTGAAGTTCAGCTTATCTGTGCTTTGTGCAGCTTATTTACTTTCATAGTACGCTGCCAGCAACACCTGTGCAGCCAGACTTTTATTCACAGCCTGCTGTCAAGTTTCTAACTCTGGTATAGAATGGTGGTTACAGTCAGGGTTTCGCCTGAGGGACATTCTTTACCTGCCAGTGATAGATGGACGTGGAACTGAAGCTGTCAGTAGTCAGAAAGGCTATGGGCTTAAGGAAGATATAGGTTAACATTAAAAATTTAGTTGATACACTAAATTAAATAGTTTAGCTGCACAGGTGGCAACAGGAACTTACTGTGGGAAAGACACCCTTCATTAGATCATGTACTGTGGTGTCAAATTGCCTTTTTTTTTTTTTTTTAAATATGCATTCTAGTAGTATTAGAAGACAAATAGTAACTTTTGTCAGAGTATACTGTTTTTCCCCCTCTTAGAATGTGGTGTTCCTGCTGAGGATTCTTAATTTAGAGCTGCCAACCTATTTTAAATATGTGGTTTAATGGCTATTTGAGCATAGCACATTTCCTAATTTGGGGGACATTTTCAACTTCAGTTAATAAAGATGTAGAGTACAGTAATAAACTGAGAAATGGTAGTACTGGATCTTTTTTACTGAATTCACTAACTTCTTAAGTTAGGAGTTAATTTTTCAGAATGTGTAGTTCGAAAATTTTGGGGGGGGGGGTTATGTTATTTAAGTATCTAGATTTTTTTTTTCCCTCACAAATATTAGTAGTCTTTGAGCTCAAAGGTGTTCATAGTCACATTTAAATTTGTATATTGATGTCTTGATAATAGAAGTCTGCCTTTTGTCATCTGATTCATGAATCTGGAAGAGTTATTCTGTATTAACTTTGTATCTCACAGTTGATGGCAATGAATACTATTTTGATATGGCTGGTGAATACACTTAGTAAAAACGTTTTTCATTCCTCCTCTTCACCTCAGTTTGTGATGAATTTGGCATGGATCCTCTTTTGGGAAGATTCATTCTTCACTGCTGTTGGTCCACACTAATCACAACAAAAAGAGGTGGCTGAGGAGGAATAAAGGAGTGTTGTTCATTTTCCCCCTCTCCTTCCTTGTAGCAGGAGAAAGGAAATGTAATATGGGGAAGAATAAATGGGCTCTGAGTACACAGAGCTCAGTTAGTTACTGTCAGATCACAAGCATTAAGTGTTTCTTTTTCTCCCCTCACCTTTTTTTTTTTTTCGCCCTAAGTTTGGGAGCTCTTCTGTTTTTTTTTTCTTGGCCCCAAATACAAAGGCTACTTGAGGGTGGGGCTTTTTTTGTCTGCCAGTCTTTGCTGTGTTTACCAACTTCCTTTGCAAACGGAGGGAGTGAAAACTTGATGGGTGGAAGTTGCACATATCTCTACTGTATCCTCTGAGGCTCCTTGTAAACCTCAGAAATGTTGCATCTGAAACTGTTGGTGCTTGTTTGTATCTTACTCAGTTCACTGTAATTCTTGAAAATCATGTTACCAAATACCTAAAGCAAAAACCAAACTGTTGAAAAATAACAGCAAACTTGAGCTTCCTTGTTTGTATCTTACTCAGTTCACTGTAATTCTTGAAAATCATGTTACCAAATACCTAAAGCAAAAACCAAACTGTTGAAAAATAACAGCAAACTTGAGCTTCAGGGTCTTTCTGATAACAAAAATGTTGCAAAAGCAGGATCTCCCACTCTCCTGACAAGATAAGGCAATCATTAAGTTCCTCTATGGGGAAAAAATAAAGGTTTAGATGAATGCAGTTAAGATTAATGGCATGCATGCTGCTGCTTTATCGTTGAAACAACCACCTTAGGTACACAGCAGGAACTAATTCTGTTTATTTTCATAATCTTGTTACTTAGCTTGGGAGCAAGATTTAGGAAAAAGTCGGTGGAAATTCTACAGGGGGGAAAAACAGGAATGTGTAGACAAATGCAACATCTTGAAACTGTTCTCAGCTTGCAGGGCTTTCTTGAGTTCTTTGTAATGTGGATGGGACCGATTATACAGGGATATAGTTCAAGTATGTAGACTTAGGTGCCTACATATTAGCACCAATTACCCTAATAAAACAAAAATCCTACCAGGAAGTTATAATTTATTTGAAGTGAGTGTATTTAACTGGAAAAACAGGTTAGCTTCACCTGCTTGTCTTCCCTGCAACTTCTGATTGTTGTCCTTTAAACAGTTGTCAGGGTTAGTACCAATTATATGGAAATAGTCTGGGGGTTTGTGTTTGCTCTTTCTGGCTTTTCTTTTTTTTTTTTTTTTTTTTTTTTTGTTGTTGTTTTTGTTTTTTTTTTTTTTTGATGTTGTTTTTGGTTGGTTTTTTTTTTTATTTTGACTCTTAGACTCTTGCCCCAGACTTGTGAGGACTCCAGGCTCTGAATTTATCCAGAATATTTGACTTGATTTGATTTAACAGCTCATTTGTGTGGTTGTTTGAGGCCCAGGGTGAATATTTAACACTTAGGCAGTCTTTAGAAATTATATTAAATTTAAAATACATGGAAGTTTCTAAAAATAAATAGTAAGCTTGCATATATCTTGGGTAACCTTGGTTTCTTGGTGGAGCATGCAGAGATTCTTCAGCTGGGCCTGTAGTATCCAGCTCACCAATGTGTATCTGCTGTAAAGAGCTCTGTGGGGTGGGGTTTGATGTGGTTTTTTTTTTTTCCCTCAGCTGAACTTTACTTCTTAGGCTCATTCCCAGACCAAAGAGTGCATAGGTGCCCAAATAGGTTGCAGAGAATTTGAGTCCTTGGACTCCTGTGCTTCTGTTATCAGTTTTCAGATGTCTACTGTTGGCTGCTTTATTTAGAGCAATTGTTTGCCTACAGCCAGAAAATGAATAAGCATAGATTTCTGTGAATAAACAGCTCAACCCTCAGGTCAGTGCAGAGTGTTCCTGAGTAGTTATGGTAAATGTCACTTTTCATCATGGTTAGGCTGATGATGCAGGCTGCTCCTGGAGATTCATGACCAATTTATGATGTTCAGCAACTTGCAGAGCTGAGGTTTAATGTATGGTTTAATATATGTCAATGTTTAATGTATTTTACAGGCAATCTAGAGGACTTCACAGTTTGCTTCTTTATTTATCCATGTTGCTCCTGCTTTTACTACTTGTTTGCTAGCAGTGGTCACCTTTCTCATTGTTTTAGTAATTATCTTCATTATTTTCAAGGAAAAAGATGGTTGTTCCACCTAAAGTATTATGTAACTGCAAAACTGTACACAACATGTTTGAAAGACACTAAATTGTGTAGGTACATCTTACTGTGGAAAAATGTGTTCTTGGAGCTATCCTGATGTGACTGAATGTAAAACAAGGATGCTTGAGACTGTGGGAATTGAATGCCATATTTGGGTAGATGGAAAGTTCATCAAAGAGTAATTTATAGCACAATTCTAGGATACCACTCCCAGCTGACAAGTTTTGAAAGGTTTCAGGCATTTGTGTGTGGGGAAACACAGGAGGGATGAAACTTAAGAGTTTTTAGTTGGTATTAGGTCATGTTAAATTCTTCAGTGTGTTTATAGTTTTATACCTGCTTTGCTGCTAGCATATTTCCAAAGCCAGGGAAATTTGTGGTGAGGGTTTTTTCAGTTCTTAGTTTTTTCATTGTGTTTCATATATTTGCTTTGTCATTTTAAAGGACACTGGACTACTTGATGATTGAAGCTTTAAGCTAGTGAAGGAAAATGGGCAAGGAACAATGTGCTTTTTTGCTGCTAATTGGACACATAAAATGGGAATACATTTTTTACATGCCTAGAATTGACTTTAAAATGAATCATTTAGTAAGAACCTCAAATAATCATTATTTGTCATGTAGGCAGTTTTAACTTCATTTACTTAAACAAAATATTCACTGGAAATTTGGGACTTCATGAAGTAATTTCAATTAATTAAAAAAAATTGCTTTCTATCTTTGTTCTAAAACAAATAATTGACTTGAGCCCTTGAATCCAGCGTGCTGACTTATTGTCAGTCTTTTAGCAGATAGAACTTCCTCTAGTGGATGCAGAAGGGATTTTGTTCGTTTTAGTAGAGACAGCTCAAGGATTTCTTGTAATGTGGAATTAAAAGAATTATTAGCTGTATCATGGTGTAGAAAGGAAAAAATAAATTAAGAACTCAGGTGTTGAGAGCTCCTACATCTAAAATTGTGATGATTTGGTGATAAGAAATTACTGTTTGTTCATTACAAATACGTTGTGGTTTAAGCACCTTTCAGTGTGATTAAGTTTGAACATACTTTCCTTCAATCATCTGTACTGTAACATTTTTATTTGGATTCTAAAAAAAACTTTGGAGTGCTGCCGCATTTTTGTATTTAAAGTGCCTATCTGAATCAGGTCAGTGCAAAACCTGAGTGAAATAAGTTATAAATCATTGGGTTTTAATATAATGGGCTTAATCAGGATTTCAATATATTGCATTGCTTAAATCTAGGCATAGGGTATCCTCTTAATAAATGAAAATTTTTCTAGTGTGAAAGTTTTTTAGCAGTCATAAGCTGTAGTGGAATTCTGCCCTGATCTGAAGACTGCAGGAAGCAGGACAAACGGAAAAGCTGTTGCTGAGTTGATGTACGTTCAGCAGGTACCTGCACTTGGCTGCTCGTTTCTTCTCAACAATAGTCTTTCCCTGTTGGTTGAGCAGCAGCAATTTATTAGTTTTAAACTCAAACTGGCACTTCAAAGACTTACCACTTTAGTATGGTTTTCATGCTACTGGTTAAAGGGAAAAGGAATGAGAATTTTTTGTGTCTAAACTTGCAGCCCTGTAGAAGTTTGAACTGGAAATTATAAAGATGAGACAAGTTTAGTAGATGAGAAGCCTTGTCAGTTCTCAGTTAAGTATGAAGGGTAGAAATGTGTGTGTTATGAGTCCTTTCCAGATTCTTCTGAAATTGAAACTCAGACTTTGTCACACAAACAATACTTTGACACATCCTAATTGGGACATGCTATGAGGTTATTAGATTGCAGGGTGCTTTACAGAATCTCAAAATCCCTTAGGCTGGGAAAGACCTCTGAGATTACCTAAAGTGCAGGAGGATGTGACCTCTGTCAATAATGCTTTGTTACATGTATTATATTATCACTGTATGTGTTTGCTGTAATCAAACTGTTCATTCAGAACCTTCATCTTTTTGTTTTTCTTTAAGGAGCTGAGTGTGGAATAAATGCAGAAGTAGAAAAACAACTGGAAATGGGGAAGAAGTTATTGGCTGCTGGGCAGCTGGCAGATGCTTTGTCTCACTTTCATGCGGCTATAGGTATGTATCTCAGGGAGGTGACTCTTGTACTGAAATACCTTTGGGTGGGTTTTTCCCACTGTTTGCTTCATGAAATGTCCTGCTTTCCTGCAAATTGCATTCCTTGAATCACAGAATTTGGGATATCTTTATACAGCAGTTTGGACAGAAGCCAGCAGAGATGCAGTAGACTGTTTGGTTTTGATAAAAGAAAGCTGTTAAATTAACTACACGATTCATAAACACTTAAGTCGCTATTGTTCTAGAAGCTAGCTGTATGAAAGGAATTAAATTGACTCTGATATTACTTGATGAGGTATTCCCTGTCTAATCCCATCAAGATCATGTTTCATCTTTATGATGTTTTTCAAAGTATGAGTATGTCTTTGAAAGCTGACTTTATCCATGCTTTCTCCTATCCAGTGCTGTAAAAAATTCAATGTTTAAAATAGTCACTCTCTCTCTTCTTATTTTTTCTTAATTAAATCTTGAAGTAGGTGGTATCTCAGTGAAACTGATGCTGCTTTCATGTTTGAGATACTCAGTTGGCAGTGAAGAGCAAAAATGTCCCTCTCTTGTAGTCAAATAGTGATTTTGTTCTTGTTTGGTGTTCTGCATTTTCAGCAAACTGTGAAGTTAAATGTTGCTTTTAAGAATTTTAAAGCAACTTAGGTGATTAAAATCCTTTAATTGAAGCATAGCGACAGCACCAGTAAAGAGCAGTGTCCATTAACACTACAGTTTCTTAATTGCATGGTACTGTTTTAAGTTGTTGGACTTTGTTATAATGTGTACAAGTGCATTTTTTTCCTCTGTGAAAAGAATGAGATGTTACACATTGATGAGTCATACTGTTAATACTTTTTAATTTATGCCTTGGTTTAATAGTGAGATGTAAATGAAACATGGGTTGCTTCGAGTTATTAATATTTTCTTTGCATTCTCCAAGATCAACTTCCCTTTTATAAAGAGAATGGAGGAGGCAACTTCCCTTTTTTTTCTGTTGTGGAAGTTCCTTGTTCCACCTAGATGCAGTCTGTTACTCCTTTGGTTTGTATGTTGCTGCCAAAGCATTTCTGTGGGGTCTGTGCTACAGCATGATATTTTCCTTCATTATTGGTTGGCAAACTTGAACTTGGATTTGATGAGGAGACCAGTTTGGTGTATGGCTGTGCAGGTCCTGGTGGTGTTGTAGAGGCAGCAGTGGTGTGAGGTACCTGCATGGGTGAAACCCTCTGCTTTGCCAGCTGTGCTCGAGCAGCTTGTAGAAATATGGTGTGACCACCTCACTTGTGACCTTTATGGGATTCTTTATGGGATGCTGATTTTAGCCTGATTGCCTCATTTTCATTAGACTTCTTCTTTGGATTTTGCTTTTTTGAAAAGATATTAAGCATGATTTGCCAACTGTGCTTGTGAAGAGGTAAGAATTCTTTCCTGGCCGTACTGAATCATTGTAGACTTTGAGGTAAATAGACTTTTCTGTCTTGCCTCAGCCAATCTATTTTTGTTTTTTTTGCAAACATCTGAAATAAAACTGCTGTCCATATTACCTCTCTTCAGTTAAATTTTCAACTCTTTCTTCAATCCCAGCTTATGCCTTCTGTCTGGCTAAGTGTCAATTGCTCTTCATTACTGTTGCTGGAGTACTGAGGCAAACCTATGTGTCAGATAATCATCTGGTATGCTGATGTGCTTTCTATGTTAGCTCTTTCCTACCTTTCATCCTTTGTGTATTAATCAAGTTCCTTAATTTCAGCTGTCAATTTGTACCTAGTGTACACCTTTAGGACTCAATGCTGTGGTTTTTTTTTAAAGGGTCATAACAGTTGAATTTATTTGATGTTTATAATGCTGACATACAAAAAAGCATACAGCATGGGAGTGCCTATTAAATTTCGGCTCTGGAGATTAGCATTTTCACAACCAAGATACTGTAGAGGAATAGTGCAGATAGCTTTTTCTTGGTGATGGAGGTGACCAGCAAAGAAACTTCGTTGCTGATCATAAGATTTTTGGTGGTGCTATTTCTTCCATTTATTTTGAAGTTCAACTTTTAACCTCAAATGATGTGAGGAAGAAAAATGCTACTTCTGTTCCTCAGATACAGATGTTGTAGTCTGCAAATTCTAGATTGATTATTATATTTTTAGTAGAATAATAAAAGGTTTTCTGTATTCCAACACTGGGTTGTTTCGGTGGTTGAAGTTACTTTTCCTTGAGAGCCCACAGTAACTGTCACCAGTATTTCTGTGAAATACTGCATACAGAAGAATGTTAAGAATATTATTCCTGTTTTCAGAGACTGATGTTTGCCTCTTGTCCAGGAGTATGTGCTAGCCTGGAGAGTGTTAAAGTTGCTGGATCTTGGAATTTTGACCAGGAGACAACATGGAATGTGTGGGCCCTGAAGTTAGCCTTTATGTTGATAGTGTGTGTGCATTTGTTTGCTGGTGAGAGGAAATGTTGGTGCCCATTTTATTACTAAGGAAAGAAGTTGCTTATATTTCAATGAATGATACAAAGAGTTAGTGTCTGCGTTGACATTGCACTAACATATTAGTAATTTTGGGATATGGTGATCAGCACCTGGGCTGCAAAATGATGAATTAATGTACTTTCAAATGTAGGCCTGCAGCTGGAGGTATAGCATTAGTACCTAGAGGCTGTTCTCCCATATAAAGCTGAAGACCACATGCATATTTGACCTTCATTCTCAATTATTTGGTATTTATGGTATGTGTAGTCTTTATTGTTAAAAAATTAAACTGCATAGAAAATACTGCTTGCATAATGTTGCAAATTCTATGTTTTATTAATGTATACCATTGTTTCCAGTGGCTTAAAAGGCAGATGATTGATATATTTTTAGTCATTGCAGTTCCACTGTACCAGAAATTTCAGTAGCTTTGAGATAGTATTCTGATTACTGTTTGTTCATTTGCAGAGGGAGACTCTGAGAACTACATTGCTTATTACAGAAGAGCCACAGTGTACTTAGCCATGGGCAAATCTAAAGCGGCAATTCGCGATTTAAGTAAAGTGGTTGAATTAAAGCAGGACTTCACATCAGTAAGTATTACTGGAACTGAAGATTGTTCAAGTGTAAAAAAAAACTGCTTCAAAGAAGATTTGGGTTTTTTTCAGACTTTGCTCAATGGGAATAGAGAATACATTGTCCCTCAGAGGGCTTTAAAGTGGGTAAAATAATAGCAATGGTGTATGTGCCTTAATTTGCAACGATGTTGAGTACAGTCTAGACAGCTACTTGAACAACTGCTAGTTTTACTAAGTTCATGGATTTATACTAAACACTTCTCTCACTTGTGGTTATTCTGTTGTTCACCAAGGCTTTGCCGTTTGGGATGGGGAAAAGAAAGCACACAGTTAACCTCTGGGGTTTTTTTTTCTTAATCAGCTTTACATTTGAGGTATCTGTTCTCCACAGTAACTGTCCTAATCTCACTGCATTCCTGTGTGACTATTGCAAGTTCAGATTTGCTTACCCCATTCTCTATTCTGTGTACTATATGCAGAGACTGCCTCGCTAGTTGGAAACTGATGCTGAAGTCCTCTCCAACTGATTCTCTCACCTCCCTTTTTTGAGGGCAGTGGCATGTCCTGTATAGTTGACAATAAAGGAGCAAATGTTAAATTCACTGTTGTATGAAGATACTCATATTAGAGATGAAAGTCTTCTAAATCATTGACTTGTCTTTTTATATAGCTTCTATTATTCAGAGAGTTTAATGAAATAATTAAATGTGGGATGTGTTTATTATTTCTGCTATTTATTTAATAAGTAAGCAGTTATAATCAGGAAAGTGGTGTAAAGTCACATTGACTTTGATTTGTGAAACTTCTTACATGAGTTCTTTTCATTAAAATTGTCTGGTTTTTGTCCCTCAGTTCTGGTGCAGAGCAATCCTTTGCCATTGAAGAGGCCTTATAAGAAACATTGTTAAATCAAAAAGACAAAGAATGAGTGTCATGATCCCTGTTTCAGCTTGTTAGCTATACTAAAATGAATTTGTGTTCATACTTTGCTCAATTCCCATTTGTAAATAAAAAGTTACGTTTCCTTTCAGGCAAGATTACAAAGAGGACACTTATTGCTTAAGCAAGGAAAATTCGATGAAGCAGAGGATGACTTTAAAAATGTGGTAAGTTGGAGACCAGTGTTGAGCTACATCACTACTTTTAAGGTTGGGTTCTGAGCCAAGGTCACATCTGAGCTCTGATGCTCTAGTATATGATATATATGATATCTAGGCCTGAGTTTGTCTTTCCTGTTCTTTGCAGGCATAGTAGCTAGTTGCATGACCAGTGAAGTTGCAGCGTAGTGATGCAGATGAAATGGGGTGTTGTCTGAAACAAAGGAGCGCTTTGGAAAGTCTTGTGTGTGCCTGATACTTCATGATCTCTATTTACTGGTAGCTCAAGGGAGCAGCCTTTATTCAGAAAAGACTGAACTCTGGTTTACATCACTATATTGATGTCACTAGAGGCATCATGGATCAACCTTTGCAGGTTCCTGTCTCTTTTTACTGATTGCAGAAGAATTCTTGATTCTTAATTTAGTCACAGAGCAGTTAAATCAGTACATTTCAATGGCATCCCTCTGTCTCCTAATCTGCAGAGTTCTCCATGTTCATGAATGTCTGACAGTACTTTCTCTTCATGATCAGGAATTGTGCAGCTTCCAGCTACAAGTAGTTGGATATTACCCACCTAAAACTCACTTGGGCTATTTTTAGTTTTGATGGGTATTTTGTGCATTTCAGCCCTATGCTGCCAGGCTAAACTGATCTAACCCCAGAAAAAAAAAGCCCTCAAAGAATGTGAATCTAGATTTCCTCTCTATTGCACAAAATTCATGTAAATATGAGTATACATAAAATACAGTCTTCATTCTGCTTGCTCTTCAAGAGTTGCTAGTTTGAACAGCTAGCGTGTCCCTTAAGCCAAAATAAGAAGAATTTGCAAAGTAACAGATGCTGTCTTGTTGGCTGTTTCTGAAAAGACTGATGAAAAAAGAAGTTGTGTGGTCCAGATTGCAGCTGTTTAATGGAAATCTTACTAGTAAGTGTGGATGACAAAACTGGAGTGGTTATTCTGTATGTTCTGCAGGGCAGCTACGAGGAATGGCTCTTGCAGGTAGAAATGCACCAGGCAGTTCTTGTGTCTGTAGCAGAGCTCCAGCACCTTATTCTGAAGTTCACATAGCAATGGCACCTCTGGCTGCTTCTTTCTCAGTAAGTTTCTTAGGAGCGTGTGGTCTGATAGCAGCGCAGCCCTGCTGTCTGCAAATGTGGGAGAGTCATTCAGCTCGGAGTAACTGAGGACACAGTTGCTGCAATAACAATTATGCAGTGTCAGGGTTGATTTGGAGTCTGTGTGTGCATCTTTTTGTTACTGTTTCTTGAAGTATTGCTTAATGCTGCATATGGAATTGTTTCTCCAGTTAACTGTAAAATACTTTTTCCTATTGCCAAACCTGCTGCAAAAATTTATTTGCTGCCTTTGGTCAGTCAGATAGTTACAGTACTCAATCAGGCTTTAAGTCTGAAGTAGAACAGGGTTTCTTCGCAGAAGCTAATTTAGGAAATGAGCATATTAGTTCTCAATCTGACTTCATTTTCCTTTGTTCTATGAGCAATGTTGTCTGTGTAATTAGGGTGGTCTGTTTTGAAGAGCATAATTTTCAGTTAAGTATAATATATTCAAGCAAAATGAGTAAGTACTAAAGTAGGAATTTGCAGTAGGTTAAATTGTTCATGTGTGGAGTGGGTTAAATTGTGCTACATACCTTGAAATCTTTAAGTGGAATACCTATTTCTTTGAGAGGTTTTCCTTGTTTTCTAAATCTTGCAGTTTTCTCATTCCTTCTCTTGTAGTCATGTTCCTTAAAAAGGGTCTCAATAATTTAGGACATGCAGTCATTTTTGAGGGAGAGAAAGGAAGAAAAATTCATCCCATCTAAATGGAGAGAAGGATGACAGGTAAACTTTCGTGGCTTGTCAGACAGTGGCTTTGTATAGAACTGAAAAAAACCCCGTAACTATTCTTCCTATAAAACAGTAAACCTGTCCTTTAATATGTACTCATGAAAAAAAAAAGAAAATTCATGTATTCAAATTCTTTCTATATAATTTCATAGTATCAGGAGAAGGTTTCATTGTGATCACCCTAAAAATCTTTAAATGATTTATTACTAAGCAGTTTCTCTGTATATTCCTGCCCTCTCTGGCATATCAATACTGACTGCCTTGTGAGGCAGTGTGAGTGTGAGAGCAGGCAGTGGAAATGCCTAGCTGCAAAGGATACAGTATTCCTTTTTGGGAGCAGAGCCTCTTGAGATTCAGCCTTCATGTGTTATTTTTAGCTGTCTTTTTTTTTGTACTCTGTACTTTTCTGTTGGCTGAAATTAATCATGAGGTTTGGATAGAGGGTGTGATTCAGACTTACGCCTTCACGTATTAAGCAGTGCTACATTTCTAGAAACGTCTCCTTTTGGCCAACAGATGAATCAAGTTGGTTAAATTTTTTACATGGGTCCGGTTTTCCACATGAAACAAGGAGTAAGCAGAATTCCTTTGGTGATTTTACAAAGTTGTTGCTCATGCTGTATGAATAGTAATTATTTCGCTGCTACAACTTTGGTTTATTGTTCATATGCTTTAATATCAAGTTCCTTCTGTTTGTGTTAGTGATTTCTGATTAATAGAAGTCAGCAGGACAGATCTGTGGTTGCATCAACGTTTGTGTCCAGGGCCTCAAGCCATGAAAACCCTGGGATGTTTATTTTACCTGTAAGCATGTGATTTTTACTGAAAATAAAAGGGATATTGGCATACTTTTGTTGATGGAAGGCCTTCTGGAAAGGTGACAAAAACAATGCAAATCCTGGCAGCCCTGTGTATGTGCCTTTCAGTGTTGTCAGTGACTCTGCTTATGTTCGAGAGGAAATTGCAAGCATTTGAGTTGGTGAATTCTATAGAAGGTACAGAATTAGAGCAAACTTCTGCCTTGTCTATTGGAAAATGAGGAAAGGACTAGAAATATAACAAATTGTTATATTTCTTTTAAATTCTAGTCTTTTTTAGGAGTGACTGTAACACAGTTGCAATTTGTTGCAATAAATACTGTAAATGGAGGTGTCCTAAATAGACAGTTCTGTCTGCCTTGGTAGAACAAACACTTCAAGGCTCGACACTGAAGGCACTGCTTCTAGTTCCACTAGATGTCAGCCAAGACCAAGTGACTGAGCTCTGTACATCTGCAAATTGCTTTCTCATCTAAACCCTTGCCTGTTGCAAAATACATTGAACAACAGCTTTCCATGGTTGGTTGTTATGTGTAAGAGTACTGTTTTGGATGTAGGTGGGAGAGGCCATCTTACGGCACTGTGAGTTAATCAAATTGGGTTAAGTTACTAGGCAATCTCATTGGCTGTTATGATTCTCTTTTAACCACATCAGAGATGTTTAATATAATATTATATATTTCCAAATACATTCCTCTGTGCTACAGTGATCATCTGTAGCTTCCAAGCTAAAGAATAAAAGGTATTTAAATATTTTCTGGGGTTTGGTTCGTTTTTTTTCCATTTGTCTGTCGTTTTAGCTGTGTTACCTGATATGTTACCAGTGCAGGGCTTTCCTCTGTGCACTGTCCTTGAGTGCATGGATGTCTTGATCTTTGATACCACAAACCATGGGGGTTCCCTCAGTTCTCTTCAGGATGTTTTTCACAAACTGAATGAGCAGGCTTCTTTTTGCTTTAGTTAATGTTACTGATTTAAACATCATAGCAATATGCTATTACTTGTTAGGAACTTAGGAGTGTGTATTTTCATCATACTGTAGCACACACTCAATGACTTTCATTTGAATGATACCTTGAAAAATTTCCCTGTCTTTAATTGAACATGTTGTGCTACCTAAAATTACCTAGAATGATTGACTCAAACGGTCTTGATTACTGTTGGACTTGCCTCCATGATTGTAACATTGCTTTTCATATTCCACTGACATTTTCTCCAAATACATTACAAGAAATATACTGTGAGTCTAGGGAGTGTGGTGTTATCATACATTTTTATGGAAGTGTAAGGCTCATCTGTACCAAAGGCTCTTAATTTTTAAGCAGAAAATGCTGAGAAATTAAGGAAGAAATTAAACAAGTCCGCTGGAACTAAAAAGTTAAGAACTTCAGAGAGTTTCGTAGACTTGATATTTTTTGAAATTACAGGTGCAGAAATTTGCTTCTGCTACAAGCTCCAGATTTTAGGGAGAGAGTGGATGCACAGCATCAAGGGCTTATAAGGCTTATAGGCAGAGATCTAACCAGAAGAAAAGCTTTATGAGACTTATATTGGGAATCTTACAAAGAAAGGAAACTCTTTGATCACATTCCTCTCCTCTTGCTGAAAGACAATGTAGGGAATAAAGGAGAATTTTCAGGTCTGGGAACAAACTTGATTTTTGCCAGGTAAAATGAAAAACTGCATAAGGTTCAAAAATATTTAGAAAGAGGAATTGAAGACAAAGTGTGGGACCTGTGCATGATTTTGGTATAGCATTTAGGCTCTTTCCTTTTGTATGCTCAAGTGACAGAACCAGGGGAAATTCTGTTAAAGGATTTCTGAGGGGTGAAGTTATATTATGTTAGAGACATAAGCACAAAATACATGTCTTTCAAGAACTTACTGCTGAGAAAAGGGGAAGTGGCCACTTCAAGATAAATGGGGAAAGAAAAAAGTATTGGATGTCTTTGAGTGACTTCAGTTCACATTCTGTGTATAGAATACAAGATAATACAAGCTTTTACTTAAGTCATGCTGATTTGTCCCTTTTAAACTTTGAAAATTATTCTGATCAGCAACAAGTCTGAAGTCAGTGCTTCTTTCAAGCTACAGTAAGGCTAGAAATTCCCTGGCTCTGAAGGGAATGGCTGAGATTCTCTCTGGCCATGTGTATCTTCCTGGGTGATAGTAAAGTTGCTTGAAATATCTTTTTAAAATTTTTCTTTGAAAAGATAAACCTGCCTAAATGAAAGAGGCAAGTGCAATGTAATGAATTCCTCTTGCTCAGAGGGAGGGGTTAAGAGAAATGAGAGTCCTTGTAGACAAAATGTTAGGCTTGTTTAAAACTGTGTAAGGAAGAGAATGCATGACTGCCCAGCTGAGTCTTTTCCCTGGTTGCAGCCACTTGCTGCTGCAGCCTCTCTTTGTGGGAAAAATGTAAGAAACACAACTTCACAGTAACAACTGTCTGGAATATGTTTCAATTATTTCTGCTATGAAGTTATAAATATGTATTGTGCTTAAAGGGAGAGATGCAATTAGGCCATGTGATTACACTGCCTATTGCTGCTGAGGATTCCAGCGCCTAACAGCTGATAGCAGAGGTGAATTAATTAGGTTACAAAGATATCCAGCAGGTGATGGGGGACAGTGACTGTTGTGTTTGATGTGTCCAGTGATGATTGATCAGGCGTGAAGAATTGGATTTCTCTGACTTCTGACATCTTGTATTGAATCTCAAAATGTTTCTTTCTTCTGAAGCTCAGAGGTAGAAATGCTTCCAGTGGAGTTTGGAAACTCACTTTATTCTCAGCTTTAGTCAGTTCTCCATGATGTGATTATTTATGGGACTGAAAGACATCCTTGAACAAGCATTTGAGTCTCTCTCCTTGTTCATGTTTGCAGCTCAAATCCAATCCTAGCAATAATGAGGAAAAAGAAGCCCAGACTCAGCTGACAAAATCTGATGAGCTGCAGCGCCTACATTCACAGGCATTATCTGCCTACCAGCAAGAGGATTATGGAGCTGCTATTTCTCTTCTTGATGAAATCTTGGCAGTAAGTGTTAAGTCAAATGGTGCTGTGAAAGTAAGAGCTTCTGACATCTTTGTTTTTGTTTAATAGTTTCTTTACTGATGTGAAAATAACTTTGGTGTGACCAGTTTAGTTTTGCTGAGCACTATGGGTCTGTAATAGTGTTGGAGAGAGGAGAGGGCTGAGCACTAGCTGCAGAAGAAGTCATAGTCTGTCTTAAAGATACTTCAGTTAAACTTCAATTACAGAAAACTTTATTGATTATACTTTCCTGTTTTTCTGCAATTTATTATTCTTGGGGAAGCTAGGAACAAGTTTTTCTAAAATCAATGAAGTTTTGCCAAGTATAGGAGTTACAGGTTTTTTTAATCTGGATTTTTCATTTCATATGTGCAGACAGTTTTAGTCTTGAGAAAATGAAGTGAAAAAAAAAGATTAAAAAAACCCCCACAAAATTAAAAATGTAGATAGCTAGCTGAATTTTCATGTTGTTTGTTCCTTAGGTATCTGTATTTGTTGAATCCTAATTGGTGTAAATAGCCTAATACTGCAAGTGTAAATAACTAAATCCTGTGGGCATTTTGTGTGTCATATAGAAATATACTTAAAAGACAGTTAACTGCTATGACTCACACAAATTAGTGCTGTTGACTTGGACTTCACAGCCTTGGAGCTTTTGGTGATGAAGCTGCCACAGTGCAGGAGTTGGTTTATGGGGAGGCAGTGTGGAAAAGCAGGAAAGCCTCCTCTAAGAAGATAATTTCCAAAGAACTGATAAGACTTAGACAGATTTAATTCCCTAAATCAAATTTTGATAGGCAGTTCCTCGTGAGTAATTAGTTTTGCCTTACTGTGACAATTTTACCTCTCTTTATTCTCAAAATCCAGATATTAAGGTCAAACTTGGTGGAGCTGCATCTTACCCGCAGGCTTCTTCCTGGAGTACAACCGACAGCTTGGTCCTTGCTGTTCATTACCTCTGTTCTTTTGGGAAGATACAATAATTTATGATTCTGATATCCTTTCCTGGAGGCTCAACAGACTGTCCTAGTTTAAGCAATGCCAGTAGATTTAATTCATCTCTCTGCATGAGTTCATTGCATCATTTACAAAATTTTCAGACCTTTGTTTTTCTATTTGGGCAGGTGCATCACAGCATCCACCAGGAAGCAGAGATGCTAATTTCATGAGCTCTGCATGCAGCTTGAACCTTATGCTGTTGCAGTTGGCAAAGTGAAATTAAATGGGATTTTTCTTTTGGGGAGCAAAATAAGTGAAGTGTTATGGACCAAAACCAAGCTTTAATTTTGATTTCTCAAGGTTTGTGTTTGGGATGCAGAGCTACGGGAACTTCGAGCAGAGTGTTACATAAAGGAAGGGGAACCAAGCAAAGCCATTAGTGACTTGAAAGCTGCTGCCAAATTAAAGAATGATAATACTGAAGCCTTCTATAAAATCAGCAAAATATATTATCAGCTGGGGGACCATGAATTATCTCTCAGGTAATTTTACTGTTTGCTCTAATCATTATAATTGAGACAGAAAATATAATTATATATGTAATGATAAACCATGAAGTATCTCTTGTGTGAGGTTTGGATGGAGAATCAGCTGTGGTCTAGATCTGATAAAGGGAGTTCCTTTCTAGAAACTAAGGATTGGCAGTGAAGAAATCCATGCTTGTTCTTGGCAAGACCAGCCATCAATGGTTCCAGGCATCTTGTTTCCTTAAACAGAAGCCAGAGTCCCTCTCCATCAGAGTTGCTTACAAGTGCTGTTTTCACTGTGTTTCTCCTAGAAGGAAGTGCTTCTCTAAATTTTCTGTAATGGAATTTTTTTTTAACCTTAAACCTCTGTTGAATTTAAGATGCAAGCAGAAGATTGTTACAAGCTTAGGATAAATAAAAAGTACAGGAGCATCCAAGTATGAAGAGCTTGGAGTGCAGAGCTGTTTGCCTCTCATTCCTGCAGACAGTCCTGGATGACTTTTTGATAATGTCCTGTTTTTATTCATACTGAGTTAAATTGAAGGTCTTATTCCCATATGTCCCTAGTTAATCTGGCAGATAACTGCCCTTGCCCAGTCTGGACTGTTCAGTTTGTGCTCTGTGCCTAGCTGCACAAATGATGGACTTCTTCCAATTGCACAGAAGTGGTTTCCGTACCAATCATAATTTCAGATGTGCTGCCTTCATCTCCAGAAACCTTCCAATATTATTTCTGCCACAGAGTCCCTTCAGTAAGGTGAAGATAACTGAAAAAGCCTGTGTTTCTTTCCTTGGCAGATGGAAACTGCATGTGATTATACTTGCAAAAGTTCATTTTATAGCTGGCCAAAAGTAAACATGAAAGTAATTGGTTTGCATTAGGCATTCCCTTTCCAGAGCCTACTTAATCTTGTGAGCTCATAGGTCACTTCTGTGATGACTTTTGGGAGGTGGCCATCACTTTGCCCAGTGATTTCAAGTATAGGTGGTATTTTAAAGCACGATTGAGGGCACTGTTGAAGAACAGAACAGAATCAAAAAGAAAGAAAGGGATAAGCCTCTTTCCTTTATTCTTATCTGATACCATTAATTTTTGCATCATGAGATATGCTGGGAAAGAGTTCTATAGCTCTTAAACTTGCTGGGTGCTATCTCTTGTCCTTCCCTTAGTTTCTTCCTCTTAAAGGACTAATTATTTTCAAATTGTAAGATATTTTTGTCTGTGCTTAGGAACAAAATAAGATTTTGTCTCTTCCTGAAATTGACATAGTGGTTGTGCTATGATGACTCTGTGGGATCCATAACATTTATTCCTTCATATGATTGCATTCTGGAGGTTTTTTGGGGCTTTTTTTTTTTTTTAGACTTTGGACTGTTTTGACAAATATTTTCCCTAATCAGAGTCTGATTAAACATTCTTCATGGTGAAACATCAGCCGCAGGCTTGGCTGAGATTCCATCAAGCAGGTTTGTGTCTTAGTTGAGCTTTCTATTTCAAGTGACACAAAATACACTTGAATGTAGGAATTTTGTAATATATATTTGAGTTACAATTGATGGTAATTTTCCTATCTGTTCATCTGATAACTGCTGAATATAATTTCTTTCACAGAGTGCCTTTTTCTTCAAAGGTACTCTTCAGCTCTTTAGTCAGTTATTAATGTAGCATTTAATCTTTTGTGGGTTTGGCAATACAAAAAAATTAAAATCAAACCCAGATAAGTATCCCTGTATATTTTGAAGACTCTTTTTGGACTTACTTTTTATTAATATTTGGATGAAGGGAGAGTCTGTGAAAGAATGCAAGTGTTATTCTGAACAGTTTATAAATGCTGTATTGTGTCTCCAGGTAAAATTTCATAGTATGTGGTGACCTAGGTGTGTTGTTTTGTTGTTTTTTTTTTCCCCACTTCTCCTTACCTCCCTGTGAAAAGTGAGGTCCGGGAGTGTCTGAAACTGGACCAAGACCATAAGCAATGCTTCTCTCTCTATAAGCAAGTAAAGAAACTCAATAAGCAGATCGAGTCAGCAGAGGAATTCATCAGAGAAGGCAGGTAAGTATTCCCTGCTATATAAAGAAAAAAAATAGAAAAAACCCACAATTGAGGCACCAACTTACTGATTGAGAGCTGATTAAAGTGATGCTTTTTGCTTGTGTCAGGTGAAGTGGGTACTGAGCAGAGCTCTCAAATTACAATTAAAATAAATATTGACTTGCATAGCAACTGTTCTATTCTGATTCCTTCTGATGCCACTGTGCCACTTTTGCATACTTAACTTCTTTCTGCAGCAGGTAGTAAGACAAACATAGGGATGGGAGTTTTCAGCTCTCATGTTATTACTCAGCACTGATGGAGCCCCACCTGAGCACTGGGCTCCCCTGTGCAGGGCGGATGCAGCTACTGAGAAAGTCCAGTGAAGTTCCATTAAGATTGGAGGTGGGGAGCACCTCTCTTCTGCAAGGAAAGCTGGAGTGGCTGAGAGTGTTTGCCCTGAGACTTCTCTGCTGCGGGGTGATTTCATCAATGTACCTGAAGGGAGCGTGCCAAGAGGGCGGAGCCAGGCTCTGCTTGGGGGTGTTCTGTGATGGGATCAGGCCAATAGGTGCAAACTGAAACATGAAATTCCCTTGAAACATTAGGATATGTTTTTTACACTGCCTCATTTCCAGTGGTGCAGGTTGTCCAGGGGGCTTATGGAGTTTCTCCACTTGAGAGTTATACAAAAGCATTTTGGACACAGTCATAGGCAGATTTCTGGAGGTGGCCCTGTGTAGGCAGTGGGGTCAGATGAGATGATTTCTAAGAGTTCCTTCCAACTTCAGCTATTCTGTGATGAAAGGACTGTATCTTAAGACTAAAACAACTTAGTAACTCTGCAGTGCCTTGATGGCAGAAGTGGTCTGAGAGCTTGCATTTCTCTAACTTGTAGCAACCCATGAATTCAGTCTCAGTCTTGTATTTTTAGGTAAATGTTCTAATCTGTTTCTCACTCAAACCATGTAACTTTAGCATTTTGAGGCCTTCACAGCAGAATAACGCTTGACTGTGTGACTTGTGAAAAGAAAAGGAGAAAACATCTGCCTGATTAAAACTGGCATAAGGAGCTTTTTTGTACCTCTGCGAATAGGTACCTTTTGTAGTGTGCAGATAGTCTGGACTCCTACTGTGAGCACAGAACTGAGTCCATCTCAGGTATCAGTGGGGGAGATGCTTATTTTGAAGTGGAGTGTCATGTTGGACAGGAGGCAGATCTGGAGACCCTTGGCTGTGCATGGTGAAGGATTGCTATTGTTACCTTGTGCATAAGCCTGAGCCGGCCTAGTGCCTGCTCTTCTGTCTCTCAGCACAGAGAAGGGAATGGGAATGTAATTCTTGAAGTGCCTGCAAGTTTTCTTTATACTGTTGTTTCACACCCGGCCTTTAAGGCTATTGAAAGGAAGGTCCTTTGGTAGAAGGATGTGAGAATCTGTGAATTTTAAGAATTTTGAAATAAAATGCAACACCCTGAGATAGTGATTACATTTCATGATATTATGCTTTATGATTACAACAGGTATGAAGATGCTATCAGTAAATATGAGTCTGTAATGAAAACTGAGCCAGAAGTCCCAGTTTATTCTACTCGTGCCAAAGAAAGGATCTGTCACTGCTTATCAAAGGTAATTATGCTTATCTCCCTCTAAATGTCTTCAAGACAAACATGAAACAAAATTTTCACAACTACATGAGTTTGGTTTTACTTTTGCCTCTCTAGAATCAGCAGGCTACAGAAGCCATCAAACTTTGTTCAGAAGTTCTGCAGCTGGAACCAACCAACGTGAATGCCCTGAAAGACAGAGCAGAAGCTTATTTGCTAGAAGACATGTATGAAGAAGGTACACTTGTATGCTCTTGGCACATACTTAATGTGGATGTTTAAAATGTAGTCAGCATTTCAAAGGCTTTTTTTAAAATGCACTTTGATTCTACACCATGTTATCCTTAATTAGCCCTGGTAGCTGCAGATTTACAAAAATACTTGGTGGTAATTTTGCCTTGATTAGTGTAAGTGGAATGTACTTGTTTTATCTACAGCAGAGTTGTCTTTACAACAGTGGACTGTGTTCAGGATGTTTTATGAGACTATGCAGATTACTCATCTCAGAGATGTTTTATATAATCAGCAATGTCAGAGAATTGCATTTAGGTAAAAGGTAATTAGAGTTAGGGTAATGTAAATCCATTTTAGGAGCTCCATTTTCATGTCTTAAGATGGCAGCATGAAATAATACTGAGGGCAGAGGAAGGTAACAGCCATTGCTTCTCCTCCATGGATCTCTGTAGTGTTGCTCAGAGAGTAAATTGATTCTATTCCTGAGGCTGTGTTTTCCATATGGAGTTTCTGTACAATGCATCCTATTACATGGAGTGATAGAAATGACCTCTAAGATTATCAAGTCCAACCATTAACCCAGCACTGCCAAGTGTCTCCAAGTGCCATATCTGCATCACTTTTAAATACCTCTAGGGAGGGTGACTCAAACTGTAGTGAATTGGAAGAAAGAGAAGTTTTTAACAAGGTTCTGCACAAATGCAGGCAGCCAACCTGGTCTTGTGCTGGGGCAAATGCCTTCCTGTTACAGGATATAAGGAAACAGGGAGGACATACCTGGGATCTGGGAGAGCTTATTTCCTGTGCTGATGCATGCTGGGCTTGGCCTAGCCTGGTTCCAAGTGAAGAACCATGCCAGAGCAGAACTGTGCTTCTCCAGATTGTGTAACATCTCCTGTGCCTTCCTCCTGCCCTTGACAGCAGCGAGGTGGATGTAGTTACAGTCTGCCTTCCAGCAGAGCCTCCATCAACAGCATTGCAGCCCATTACTGTTCATCTGCCTGGAGGTGTCTTCATTTATCTTTTGATGGCTGGTTTCTCTTTGCCTTAGAGAACACCAGAGCAATTAAAACTGTAGTGTCATATTTAAAGGGGCAAAATGATTCTCATTCTTCCCTCAAAAATATTTTCAAGCTGGAGGCACCTATTTTCTTGTTAAAGGTAGGAAATTTCCAAGTACTTGTAATTCAGAACTTTGAAGGTGATTATTGTTAAGTGTTCAAGATGCAGTTCACTTTGTATAGCTGTGTTCATGAGATGGTTTTAATTACTTCATAATCACATGGGATCCAGGGCTTGTCTACAGAGACAGATGTTTAATGACTCCATTTCTGGCATACCTCATAAGTACAGGAGTCCTTCTGTCTAGAGCACAAGATTTGTCAAAAAAGGAAAAAATCTGCCTTGCTGTTTCAAAATTGGTCAGAACACACTAATTTTTGTGTTTGCCTTTTTTCCTCTACCCACTCTACTACTGTAGAGATTTCAGTAAGAGCACAAAGTGGTTCTGTTATTTCTCTAACAGTCTTGGCATGGATGTAGCTTGTCTGCAGTTACTCATGTTTGATGGGAAGTTGGCCATCATTCCACATACAGAATTAATCTGTCACTGTTTGAAAAACTCAGGCAAGATACCAAAGCCAGCAAAGTTTTTTAGAGATGCAATATGATTACCTTTTGAGAGATCATGAAGATTCTTGTATTGAAATAATGAGAGTTAGATTTGATTGAAGTATTTAAACTGAAAGTGATACTGCGAAGTGGTTGTTCCTTTCATGTCATGGAGCAGGATGAAAGGAAGTTTTCTGAAATAGCAGGCCAGTAAGAAGCAGCAGTGACTCTTCTGTTTGCTTGTGAGGTACTACTGCTTTTAGAAATAGTGACTCAAAAGAATTGATTAAATATCTCAGTTGACATACTAGGAATTAGTAATAAGTCTCCTGGCTTCATAGCAAACTTCTTGTAGTCATGAAGTTGCCATCCTTTTCCACCTGCTTCCAACCTTTACCCCTCAGATGGAGAGAGCAAATAACTCTCTGAAAGAGGAAAATCCCTACACTGAATTAAGTGTGCCGTCAAAATTAAAGAGGGAAAGGGCAATGTGTACTTGCAGTGTGTGCTGGATGCATTCCCTCTGCAGTGGGCAGCACTGAAACACCTTCCCTTGTGCTTGATGCTTGCAGTCCTTAAATAAGGAAGTTGATCAAGAAAAAAAGAGGAGAAATCTAGTACTGTCATGGCAGGTAGTTGGCCCCTGAGCAGGTTTCCCACGATGGTGCTGTAGGTGATGTGGTGCTCAGTGAGGCTGAGCAATCTAAGCTGCATTTGGCAGGATATTTTCCCAGCCCCTCCTAGTATTACCTGAAGCAGATGAAGTTCAGTGGGGCTTAACATTATTGGTGCAATAAAGCAGCATAATGAAATCCCTGCATTTTCACTGCTTTTATTAGTTTTGATAGCATATATTCAGCACAGATATTAGTGCACACTCCTGTTTTGGGGATTTTTTTTAATGACTGGACAAATTATTAAAAATACAAGTAGAAGCCAGAATGCTTTAAGCAGCAAAGGCAGTGTCCTGTGATGTGAAAATAAATACAAATTTTGTTTGATTTCTAGTAGCCTAGGAAATTGTTTGGGCTCTGGCAATACTTTTTGGAGGTTTTTTTCAGTAACTGAAACAAGATTGCAGTGGTATCAGATGTCTGGGTAATACAAATTCATTAGCACTTCCTGCTGTCTTGCTCAGAAACAGTGGAAAACAAATGTAACACCTGCTGAGAAATAGCATCTGCTTGGAAATAATCTGATGCAAGTACTTTGTCTAACTTGAGAAACCTAAGAGACTTGGATCTGTGAATGAGAGCTTGAGGATTATTGTAACAGTGAAAGAAGAGCAGTCTTATTAAAGACTTCAACTTGCTTCCCTTGATAAATTTTGATATTAAAGAATATATAAACTTGGTGTCTTAAGCACTTAAAATAATACTAGAATTTACTTAAAGAAGCATAGACCTCAAATTTCTTAAAAACTGTCATCTCTTCCTGTCATTCCTGAGAAATGAAACTCTTTAAATAAAGTGAGAGCATGCCTTTGGAAAAAACCCACTAAAATATAACTGGTTGCATATTATGCATGCAGAGGTGTAAAAAGCTGGTATTTGCCTTTTGCTAACAATATGAACTTGAAATCTGTCTTTTTAGTCACTAAAGAGGAAGAGACTTTCTGTTGTGTTGATTGAGTGCAGACTGGGGGAGAAGAATGAGTATTCATTTAAGGACTCTGGTTAATTCATCCTTCAGTTGAACAACAATATGGGACTAATGTGCAGTGGGCTTTTCAAGTACTAATTGCTGAATCTTTCTTCTTGGTTTGTTTCTTCATCCCAGTCCAAGATTTGTATTATGTTCATCCTTGTGGTTGTAGTAACGTCCAGAGAATGTTGTGGCCTACATTGGTACCCTCCCTTTTCATTTCCCACAAGTGTCATGAACCTAAAGAAAGAAATTACCTAATTCATGTGTGAAAGTGAATTTCCTCTGTTCCATGATTTTCTGATATAAGAAAAAAACCCCAAAATGTGTAATGTTGAAACTAAAGTTTTGCTGTTTCTGTATTAGCTTCAGTTTTATTGAGTTGGCTGAATTCTTTAACTGGAAGTTTGTAGAGTAGTGAAACCTTTTTTCATTTATTTTTTTTATAAAAGCTATTAAAGACTATGAGACTGCTCAAGCCAATAGTGAAAATGACCAGCAGATTCGGGAAGGGCTGGAACGTGCCCAGAGAATGTTGAAGCAATCACAGAAGAGGGATTATTATAAAATCCTGGGAGTAAAAAGGTGAGATACTAATTCCCGTGATGATGATGTGAAAGCTGGTTATTTGAATGAGTACTTCTAGGGCTGATCACTTGAATTTGTTCTGCTGAGTGTTAATTTTTGTTCTGTATCTTGCTATCTTCACTCTTCTGTACTGATTTTTAAGGTTCAGCTTGTAAAGTGGCATTTGTTTACAATTTCTTTAGAAAGAATGGAAAAACAGCAAGAAGAGAGGAAATAAATTCTTTGGGAAGAAATTCTTAGTATAGATGACCCTGAGTCATATGGATGAGTTGGGGAAGGAATGAAGACTGGCAAGAATTACTAAAAGTAACAAAAACTGTGGCAGATAGTGTGATAGATCTGGAAGGACTGACTGAACAACTTCCCTTGCTAATGAGGAGCAAGCAAAGTTCTGAACTAGTATTGGTCATCCTTCCAATTGGGAACTAATTTGATCTGTTTTTTGTTATTCATCTGATGGTAAATTCCTCAGACTGAGAACTATATTCTGCAGAGTCACTGGCAGTAGCATCTTTCCAAGAGAAGTATATGGGTGGTGAAGGAGAGAGTGAGGAATCTTTCCTTAAGGTTGCAACTTGCTTCCTTTGTTTTGTGTAAAGAGTCCTCAATGCCACTTGAGAAGGTTAACAGCACCTCATAACTTTCCTGATGCCCTTAATTAGTGTCCCAGCATTTAAAATAAACTTCGTTAGTGTGGCATATAAGCAACCAGAAAATGAAGTTATCTGTAATTTTATCCATCTAGAAATGCTCGAAAGCAAGAAATCATAAAAGCTTACAGAAAGCTGGCATCTCAGTGGCACCCTGATAACTTCCAGAGTGAGGAAGAAAAAAAGAAAGCCGAGAAGAAATTTATCGATATCGCAGCTGCTAAAGAAGTCCTCACTGACCCAGGTAATGATGCAGTGGCTTCTTATTTTAGTTACTTTTTTTACATCAAGGTCAAAACAAACGTGTAAGTCATAACAAGGATTTCAGCTTCCCTTTTTCCCTTTCTGCCCTTACCCATCTTGAGAAAGCAATACACTAATACTTGTATCCGATCTGTTGCATGAAGTCAGATGTAATCTGTACTTATTGTGTTTCAGTGATTTTTGTTAAAAGTCAAATAGAATTTACATTTTGAAGGTCTCTTCTAGGGATAACATCTTATAGAGATTTTCTAGGATTGACCAACTCTGGGTGTACTTATGTCCAGGATATGTGTGTTTCCTTCTGCTTCAAGTGCTATTGCAAAGTGCATTTAGATTATAACAGCAACTGAAGTACTTTGGGGAAGCCCTGTTATCACTGTGCCATCATTCCACCTTGGTTTTGTTTCCTCCAGAAATGAGGCGGAAGTTTGATGCGGGAGAGGACCCATTGGATGCAGAGAGTCAGCAGGGCGGCAGCAACCCTTTCCACAGGAGCTGGAACACGTGGCAAGGATTCAACCCCTTTGGTTCTGGAGGAGGACCATTTACATTCAAATTTCACTTCAGTTAGAGCCAAGACTGTTTCTGGGTGGCTGCTGCTGTTTTTTACTTAATTCATTGAAAAATAAAAAGTCTCTCAGTTCAAGACCCAAAATCTTAATTTCTATAATGTTGTCCTTAACCCAGAGTCTTACTGCACTAGAAGAAAGCTCCTTTTTTCTTTCGTTGGGTTTGGTTTGTGATGAGCTTGACAAGCTCACGCTGATGGGGGTTGTACTGCTGTGGATATGCAGGACACGTTTATTCCTATGGATGGAAAAAACAGTAAGATGCTACTTAGGACAACACTTTAAATTTAGAATTCAAGTATATGCTTAAAAATAAAAATGCATGTAAATATTTTTGTGGATTGGGGCCTAATAAACATGGCAAGGATAGTTACAGTAGTCTCTACGTTAACAAACTGTTGGTTGTGCTCAGCAGAATGATCCATCTCCCAGTATTTTTCAGAGGAAACGCAAGTGGCCACCTGCTGGATTGGTGATGGCAGTGCCAGAGGTGGGGAAGAGGCTGTGCACTGAACTGGTCCCAACAATCACTCTGGACAAAGAGTGCTTGGGAGTACCTGTATCTGAAATACCTGCTCACTTTGTTGTTCACTAACCTGAAATTAATTGGGGTGATTTCCTTGGTGGAATTGTCAGCAGTGAGGTGGGGTTGGGGGGAAAGACTTGTTTTTGAGAACACTTCTTTTCTGAATGTGATTTTTTGGTGTTTGTTTAGGTATGATTTTTGAGTAGTTTGCACTTCAACAAAATATCTGCTTCAGACTTGAGCAGAAGATTTGATGTGACATTTCCCTGACTCTGCAGCAATTTTTTGGTTCTGTACATAAAGTCAGAACTGAAACAGGTTGTGATGTGAGTGTACTGCAGGAATGTGATGTTAACTCCAGCCTTACCATGCAATACAACTTCAATTCTGCTGGATGACGCAACAGGGAGTTAGTACTACATGAAATTGTAGTAATTTTGTGTTTCATGTAACAACATTGGTACTGCAGAGACAGCTGCGTGCAAAAAGAGGGACTCGCTTCCCACTAGCCAGAAGTCTGTTTCTAATTTTTTTTCTATATGCACATACTTAAAATGGGTTTGGTGTAGTTGGTGGAGTCGTGTGAACGCGCTGTGTGGTGTTACCGGGGCTGCAGCTGGTAGGGAGTGAGGAGTCTTCTCGTTCTGTAACTGCATCTGTCATAATTACTGACATAATTACTGAGTTTCATCAGCAGCCATTTTCTTGGAATGCAAGAATTACAGTTCATCAATGTTCTCTTGATTGGATTTTAACTGGAAAACAATAATCACTTGATAGGAGTCTTCTCTTGCTTCAACTCCTGGCACTTGAAAACCTAAGCAGCCTCAGTAAAACAAATGAAATTAGCAAATAAGGCCTTCAGTCTGAAAGGGAGGGGTTTCTTACTGTAGATGAAGTTGCTGTTGAAGCAGAACCTTTGGCTCCTGCCTCAAGTACTTCACCAACATAATTGCGAGGCCATGTGGCTTTGTGAAATGTTTTTCAACAGCAATTTAAAGGTCAGTGTTCACAAATTTATCTTCAAACTAAGGAGGTTGTGTGGTGATTTCTAATGGTTTATGATACAAAACCACCACAGCAGCCTCTTAAACTCAAGTGTTGGATGTTCGCTAAATTGAATGACTTTCTACAAGTTCAACTTGTGCTTGTGACCTGTCGGAAATGTTTTTGCTCAAAGTGTTGGAGATGCTCAGGGCTGTTGAGAGGGCTCAAGGCTGGCAGGGCTCTCAGGCTGGGGCTCAGACATAGGAACTGGCTGCACAGTGAGGAGTCTGCTGCCCTGTGGGCTTGGTCTCTGTGCACCTGCTGCTTGCTGGCAGTACCTAAAGTTGGGCAAGTAGCTGTGGGGGGCAGCTGTCTGTGTCCTCCTGTGGCTCTTGTCAGCCCTGTGCCCTGAGGGGTGAGCTCCACCCAGCTGTGCTAGCCCTGGGTTGTGTGTGAGCCATTGGAACACTTTTGTTTTGCCTTGTTCACTACAGCAGGGGCTGCTTTTAAATGAGTATTGAATGAGCACCGTGAGCAGTGTGCCCGATTGCGTACATGCAGGAGTGGCTGGGCTGTGGGAAGTCACAGTAAAGACTACAGACAGCTGTGCTTGTGTGCCAGGGGACTGCTGGAAATACGTTCTCTTTCAAAGGACTGCCCTTGTGCAGCTTTAAAAGCTTGAGCTGAGAGAATTGTTTCCTGAGGTTTAATTTTTTTTGTCTAGAGAAGGAATAAGATGTTCCCTCATAAGTAAATTCTTCATACAAGGCACTGATGTTGGAGCAGTATGGGTTTGTTTCTCAGAGGCAGCAGGACAGAGACGAACAAAAAAAGACTGTGTGCATTTTGAAAATGAATGAATGGGAACAGGAAAATTACATTTTAAGAACAAAAAAGCTTGAATGTAGTCAGTAGAAGAAGGAAGATGATTGACGCATGATTGCTGTTCATAGATTCCTTTTGTTGGAAGACAGGTTCTTGGAAACAATAGCAAAATGCGACAGCGGAGAACAAGGCTTTCTAGTATTGAGCAGCTGCTGTGCACAAGAAGTGTTGCCACCCCGGTGCTGTTTTGAAGGGCATTGAGGTATTCTGGGAAGCCAAAGTTGTGTTTAAAAGAAACCATTTATGTTGCAAGGCTCTCCAGCTCCGGCGCTGCATTTCCTGATGTGACTCTGGCAAATGAAGTGCTGGTCCCATGCTGAGTGTTAATGGTGCAGGCGACACGCAAGGAAGCTGAACTCGTCTTTTATTTATTCGTGGGTGTCTGTAGTGCAATAATGTTCAGTAACTGAACATTGAAGTAAACGTCTCTGTAGTTTGTCAACCCTGAGATGTGCATGAAGCATTGTTCCCATCATTGGCCTGTATGTAGATGCAAACTTTCTCTGTGGAGTTATTTCAGTTTCAATAAACTTGTTTCCAACTTGTTTTAAAATGAAGGTGAGGGGAGCATATCTTACTTGGTAAAATACTGATATAATAATTGATCAGTATTATAAAAGATTCAAAGTGAATTACAAACTGAAGAGCTCAAACTTGTGACATATGCAGAAAATGTGTTAGTTTAAACTTAAAAAAAAAAACCAAACCCAACAAAGCTTAATGCTTGTTATCATTTCAGTTTTCAGACCAGTGTTTGGAACAAGAATTACTCTTCTGCTAGGGCTGTGATTTATAGGAGCTTTGCTGGAAAACTAGCCAGGACAGCATAGCAGGTTAGTTGTATTTAAAAGTGCCTTATTGAAGGTATTGTTTGCTCTGTAATACACACTTTTATCCATAAAGCCGTAACAACATTAATGGGAGATTTTTTTTTTTTTTGCCCTCAGCAAATTACTAAGTAGCAGTTTCATGTTTTAAGAAGGGTAAGTAAAGTTAGTCAGATTTATCAAATGTTTCAAATTATAAAATGTCTTTATATGGAATCATAAATCTACAAAACAAGAACTGTTTTTTCTAGAACTGTGGGAATTATTTTACGGTATTTTTCACAATAAAGATATTTATGATGACAAGAAAGCACTGCTGTGTATTTGTCTTCCCTTCTTTCCTCATGCTGCTCTTCAGGTTTGAAGCTGGAGCTGTGCAGGAATGGACAGGGCACTTCTGCAGGCAGGGGACAAGAGGAAGCAGCCACATTCTGTGTGCAAGAGAACCTTGTACAGAAGTTAACTACAGCAACGGTAGAAGCCCTGTTGAGTGCTGATTTCACAGTGAGAACATCCAGCCCTTGGAATATCCCTGGGAAATGCTGGATTCCCCAGCATTTTGCTGGACAACAAGATTTGCCTGATTGGGTGCTGAGTCATCTTGCCTGGACCAAAGGTGCTTTTGCCAAAGAAGGCTAGACCAGGTGATCCTTGAGGTCTTTTCTAAGCTGGTATCCTGTGATTCCATAAAGTCTCAGACTGAAGGCAAGTACTTGATTCAGGGAATGGGTTAAAAAGGACCTTACTGAGAAATATTTTTAATACTAAAGCTCTGGCTCCTCAACAATACTGCACTAATGCCTGGTTTGTTAATTTTCTGTTAAACTTACCAGCTGATCTCAAGATCAAGACATAGAAAAGACGCTGTCATAGGAATATAAATTGTAAAACCCCTTACTTGAATAGTTCAAATATTCTTGTGCTTATTTACTGAGTTGCACCATGCTTTGGCAACGCTCTAAAGCAGCATGTGTTTTCATCCCTTTCACAGAGACCAGAGACCAGAAAGAAAAAACAATCTCTATCTGCACCTCTACATCTCACAGCAGATGCCTTGATTTGAACATTGCTTTTGCTTCCCTGCAAAAACACTTTCTATAGAGAAAAGGCAGTTGAGGACTTGCTGCCATTTTTTTTCTTTGACTCTATTAGCCAAGTAAGGAATGGTAATTGTGTAATACAAAAAGGGAGAGCAGAAAATAATCCATCTTTGTTTCTCCAGTGGTATCTTTTAATATTCTGTACAACATACACTACATGGATTTAGTATTAAAATATAATGGCATGCTAATGACTCAAAGCACTGCCTTAAAGAGATCTTTAAAAAGTAGTGAATATGTTTGTGGGACCTTTCTTATTTTATAAACCATTGTATATCTCAAAAAAAGCTTTCTTTGAAAGTAGTATTATGCAGGGAAAAAAACCGACTAGAACATTTTGTACAAATACAGAATACACTAGAAGATTGCATTAAACCTTTTACATCTTCAGAATTATCTCCCACAAATTACATTTATAAAATTACATTCTAATCATTTAAGCAATCTCAAGGAAATAGTATTTAAAGAAGTATTTCTTTTTTTAAAGCCAGTAGAGGTAATCCAATTTTAAAAAGAACAGGATGCAACAGAGAAAATGAACATGAAATCAGTGGATGAATTATCCACATTTTATACTGCAGAACATGCTCACACAGATAATCATAATTAAAGAGAACTAAGGTTTCTTAAAAAACCTTTAACTTCTTTCCTAAAGCAAGTTTTCCAATATATGCTTCAGGCTTGGAATATTAAGGCAGATCCACATGAAATGCAGCTGCAGAGGCAGGCAGCAGAATGGAAGTATAAATCTGAAAATATTTTGTAAATAAAATAAAATCATTCAGCAAACAGTTGAATAATGGTTTGGGGGGGTTTTGTCCTCTGCTATGGCAAATCAGTTACTTCCTTGTTATGCACGGAATTTTTAGTAATGTTGCACAGGCATCTGCTAAGTCAATTACAAGTCTATCTCTGTGGTACAAAAATACCAACTTAAAGTTGATGTTCAAATATGTGTGACTTGCTGAATGATATCCTGAAATAATTAAGAGAACAAGCATAACAAAACAGCTCCTGCACTGAAATGGGTCAGACATAAAGGGAACTGACATTACTGACTTTTGCTATTGGGTTACACAGGAAATACTCTATACTCATACAAAGGAAATACCTCAATTGGCATTTAAAAACCTGTATGTGACATGTTGTTCAAAATACATAAAGGTAAAACCACAGAAAATACAAAGAGCTGTAAAAAAATCTGCATGTCTCCCATGCCTTAGTAATATGGCTTGAAAAATATCAGCAACATGTGATTTTAAATACTTGCTCTTACAGTGAGAAATTGTAAATAACCAACAGCTGAAGACAATGACTGGATATAAAATCTGCTTCATTTCTCTATTTATTCAGTTATTTGCTGCTATGGAAATAAAGTGCAATCCTTGCTGATTCACCCACTTAGTGCTAATTACATGGTCTTGTGTAATTTCAAGCATTTAAACTGGAAGACTTCTTATAAGAAAGTGTGGTCTCATCCAATCCCATTTTGAAACCAGCACAGCCTGAACAACAGGGTGTGTATTTATGGCACTAGATTTCACTTTGAGACACAAATTCCCTATTTTCAAATATGTGTATTGCAAGAACTTTTCCCTGCAATTTTTGTGGGATCAAAATGTCAGTATCACATTAAAGCAACAGTTTTGTGAGTACAGGGTTAGAAAATTACAGAAGACACCACTGATAGTCAAAAAATACTCATGTATTTTATTATTGTCCTTTCAGTTACAAACAGGAGGATGATAATCAAAAGTGAGTAGAGACAGCTTTCAGGTACTGACCTTCTGATGCAATGTATGCTAGCTGGAAAATCACCTCAACCAAAACCATAATGGAATTTTATCACACACTGTTTAAGTGGCCAAAAGGAGCCTAAGAATCAAAAATTAGTTTTCAAAATTTCTAAGAGTGCAGCAATCCTGCATAATAAATGAAGAGTGTCATTCCTTGCTTTAGCTTCCACGTGGACTTATCTTTGTGTGGTCTAAATTAGACATGTTTTATGAAATTGTTTATTGTGATCACAGCATTTCTTGAGGGACAAAACTATGGGCATATAACCAAAATTTTGGTATTTAAATTCAGTAGCCTAATGCATGGAATATGCACAAAACAGTTTTCAAGTATCTATTTAATGTGTGTGTCCTCCCCTGGACTGACAATGCTGAACACATCTTCCTTCATCTTCCAAAGTCCTCTGGGCAAAATGTACTTCAGAGAAGGAAAAGAAAAGCAAAGCCACTGGGAAAGCTGCTCCATACCACTTAAAAAAACCCAAACCCCCAAGTGCCTGTGGATTTCTCATTTTTGTATTGCATTTAAAATGTTTTAAATAATACTTTAAGTTATAAAATATTTGACTTCACATTAAAGAATGCTGCAAATAGTGTCAATATAACAGCTGTAAATTCTGTTCAGTTCTTCCCAGAAGACTCTGGAGCTGTCACCATTGCTGGTCATGGGCTGTGCTAAAGTTCATCATGTTTGAGCCCTGGAGCCAAAGGGGAAAAATACACAGAAGAGTTACATAGAGACAGTGCCTGGGTTTGTAAGATGTGGAGAAAGCCTTTTACTTTCCATTTCCTGCTAATCACTTAGTTCAGGAACATGAACTTAATTTTTGGAGCCTTGCTACAAGCTGACCAAAAGCTTTCACAAAGAATAAAACTCACTAAGAATTCTTTAAAAGGAAAAGTGAAATTGTTCCTCCACTCAAGACTTATAAATATTTATATCTGCTCATTTTTTCTTTAACCTTGAGAGCTCAGATCATCTTTTCATTTTGTTTTACATTAGTCCAAGAAGTCAAGTCTTACTGGGAGTCCTGTATATGTATTTGTGGTTTTTTCTTTTGCTTTTGGGTTTTGTTTGTCTGGGGCTTTCATGTTTTTTAATTAATTCAGGTTAAAACAATTTTAGTAAAAAAAAAAAAAGCCAAACAAAACAACAACAACCCCCCCCCCAAACAAACAAAAAAACAAACCTCACCCCCAAACTAACTAAAATAGAATTTAGTCTAGTGCAAAAAAGGCTTGGATAGATAAGCATAGAGAGAGAGAGATGCAGAGGCAAATAAATACTCAGTCCCCAACTGCTTAACAGACATGAGCTTTAGATTATCCAAGTGAAATCTAAGCTAATGTGCTTTTCCTTATATCTGTGTCTAATGTAATGTGACTGTTGGTTGTGTCTGAGGTGCAGGAACAGGACCACTGAGCTTTCTCTTAGATTGTGGCATGAAACAAGGGGGTTTGTCCTGTCAGTGTAACTCCTGTGGAAAGATCCATCACACAACTAACACCACAACATTCTCTAACAACAGGGGAAATTACACAAATAGAAGATTTGTACCTATTGACCCCAACCTTAATTTTAACTAGACTGATACTTAATTTTTAAAAGCTAACAGCTGAATATGGATGTAAATTACCTTTTTGAAATAATGATGTTAGATTTTTCTTCTCTCTTTCAATCTGCTGTATTAAGTTTCGGATCTCAGAGTCATAATCAACCCATTCAGGAACTATCCGGGCAGCAGCCTTTAGTTTTGGTTCTTTGGTTTGGGGGTTGTTGCACTGAAAGTTTAAAACATATTAGGTGTAAACAAAGCAAATGTGAAAATAACACCTTTTCAGAGAATTTAGCTCAAATGAATTGTAAATACTTTTCTTTTTGCTGACTGTCAATATAGCACAGACATGGCTGGCACAAGACTACTAAAATTTAGACAAAGTTGCCTAGGGAGATGCAAGATTGACATTGGCACATTGAAACTGAACCTGATGTGGGTTTTGAACAGAAAGCACCTGTCTTTAGAGCACAAACAAACTCATTCTAACAGTAAAGACATGAAGAAAACAAAAACTATTTGCATACTGAAAAATCCCACCAAGTTCCAACTGTCTGTTTTCCTTTCAAATTATGTCTAAAGCATCACAAATAGTGTATGTGTGTTGTCAAAAAACCTAAATGGGGGAAAAATTGGATGGGGATAATATGACAGGAAAAATATTTGTGTCTATTTCTATTCCCAAAGAAAGAAACTTTCTTCTTCCTAAACATGGATCATGTCCTGAGCATTATGCTTTCAAGACTTTGCTTTATCTCCTGTTTATAGCAATGAAATAGACCAAGAAAACCATGACAATGTTAACGTTCTGTAGGACCCTTCTATGTGGGGAGAACAAGAGCAGCCCATAGTGCCCAGACAGGTAACAGCACTTTGTCACAGTTCCAGTAACTTGGCTGACTATGGAAAAATTATAAGGAAAATTAACGTATGGGCATGAAAAGCTTCAATCCCATCTGGTTAAGAGACTACAATACTTAATTTTCTGGCAAAGTTTTCAGCTTTAATGTAAGCAGATTTGGTAGAGAGCCAAGTGGGAGAGGTCTCAGAGGAGAAAATGTTTCAGGGAAAGGGATGGAATGTTGCAGTGCCTTCCAGCAAGGCTGCCTTCATGACATGACACTTAACCTGAAATGCCCCAGAAATCACAGCAAAATTTTTCATCTGTATAGCTCATTTAAGTCAGGATCAACTCACCAGGTCTATTGTTTTAGCCTTTTTCTTGGATTTATCATCACACCATGTTTCACACCAAAGCCACTCCTGAGGGAGAGACTTAATGGCTACTTGATGAATCATATTATTGGGAAGATCCTGTACACCAACTGCTTAATAGACATGAGCTTTAGATTATCCAAGTGAAATCTAAGCTAATGTGCTTTTCCTTATATCTGTGTCTAATGTAATGTGACTGTTGGTTGTGTCTGAGGTGCAGGAACAGGACCACTGAGCTTTCTCTTAGATTGTGGCATGAAACAAGGGGGTTTGTCCTGTCAGTGTAACTCCTGTGGAAAGATCCATCACACAACTAACACCACAACATTCTCTAACAACAGGGAAATTACACAAATAGAAGATTTGTACCCTATTGACCCCAACCTTAATTTTAACTAGACTGATACTTAATTTTTAAAAGCTAACAGCTGAATATGGATGTAAATTACCTTTTTGAAATAATGATGTTAGATTTTTCTTCTCTCTTTCAATCTGCTGTATTAAGTTTCGGATCTCAGAGTCATAATCAACCCATTCAGGAACTATCCGGGCAGCAGCCTTTAGTTTTGGTTCTTTGGTTTGGGGTTGTTGCACTGAAAGTTTAAAACATATTAGGTGTAAACAAAGCAAATGTGAAAATAACACCTTTTCAGAGAATTTAGCTCAAATGAATTGTAAATACTTTTCTTTTTGCTGACTGTCAATATAGCACAGACATGGCTGGCACAAGACTACTAAAATTTAGACAAAGTTGCCTAGGGAGATGCAAGATTGACATTGGCACATTGAAACTGAACCTGATGTGGGTTTTGAACAGAAAGCACCTGTCTTTAGAGCACAAACAAACTCATTCTAACAGTAAAGACATGAAGAAAACAAAAACTATTTGCATACTGAAAAATCCCACCAAGTTCCAACTGTCTGTTTTCCTTTCAAATTATGTCTAAAGCATCACAAATAGTGTATGTGTGTTGTCAAAAAACCTAAATGGGGGAAAAATTGGATGGGGATTATATGACAGGAAAAATATTTGTGTCTATTTCTATTCCCAAAGAAAGAAACTTTCTTCTTCCTAAACATGGATCATGTCCTGAGCATTATGCTTTCAAGACTTTGCTTTATCTCCTGTTTATAGCAATGAAATAGACCAAGAAAACCATGACAATGTTAACGTTCTGTAGGACCCTTCTATGTGGGGAGAACAAGAGCAGCCCATAGTGCCCAGACAGGTAACAGCACTTTGTCACAGTTCCAGTAACTTGGCTGACTATGGAAAAATTATAAGGAAAATTAATGTATGGGCATGAAAAGCTTCAATCCCATCTGGTTAAGAGACTACAATACTTAATTTTCTGGCAAAGTTTAAAGCTTTAATGTAAGCAGATTTGGTAGAGAGCCAAATGGGAGAGGTCTCAGAGGAGAAAATGTTTCAGGGAAAGGGATGGAATGTTGCAGTGCCTTCCAGCAAGGCTGCCTTCATGACATGACACTTAACCTGAAATGCCCCAGAAATCACAGCAAAATTTTTCATCTGTATAGCTCATTTAAGTCAGGATCAACTCACCAGGTCTATTGTTTTAGCCTTTTTCTTGGATTTATCATCACACCAGGTTTCACACCAAAGCCACTCCTGAGGGAGAGACTTAATGGCTACTTGATGAATCATATTATTGGGAAGATCCTGTACAAATTTTGTAAAATCATAAATTAGCATTGAATAGAAACCAGTTTTCCATTCCTTGAAAAAAAAAAAGACAACCCTGACTCAAAAAACATATAATACAGGATTATGCCACTACTCTGAATTGAGATGACTTCTAGGAAAACAGATTCCAGAAACGAGCTTGAGAAGGAAAAGCTTTAAACTGCTATTCTGGCTAAGTTCCTTACTTTACTTCTAGGTTTTTTTGACCTTTATTACATAGTCAGGAAATCTTGTCATGAAATCTCTGGGCCAAGATCTGGCTGAATGCAGGGAACAGCATTTATAAATGAGAAACTCCTCAGGCAGGATCCAGGCTGGCTGCACCTGCTCTGGCCAGAGCTGCAAAGAGCAAGGGCAGTAACTGGCACATCCATTGGTAAGCACCCTCACATGTGCAACCATTACATTGTATTTCAGTATAAATGTCAGCACTCTAGTGTTAGTCACATCTTATTTTGCCAATTCACACTGCTAAATGTGACAGAATAAAATAGCACATATTGCTGCATTATGAAAGATGTATAATTTAACTGAAATACAGACATTGGTACCAAAGAATTACATCAAATTATATGGAGAGCCAAGACATTCAGCATTAATTGAATATTTTTTTTTAACTTATAATTTTTGGAATGTAGTTGATCACCATTTGGAAGAGTTTATCACCATTTCAATTCCAAAAGAAGAGAGACTGGTTTTCTGTTGTGCCTCTCTGACTTTCTAAATGAAATCAAAATTCCTGAATTACTGCAGTACTTTTAGAAGCTGTCAATTTAAAAATTGTTACATGCAGTAAAATGTAGAAAGTCAGCTGTTAGTTTCAGGATTTAAAGTAAATGAAAAAAAAAAAAAGAATACAAAAACTGCGCTGAACAAAATTACTGTACTGGAAGTCTAGTTTTTATGATGTGTCATTTTTTTCTCCCTAGGAGTTCTATACCTATTCTCCTTTGCATTTAAAATCATCATTTCCCCTTCTATCTACTTCTGTGGATTAAGAACCTTAACTGCCACCCATGAAGATGGCACTGCTGGGAGATTAAGAGAGACCTGAGATTGCTGCTTCTTTGAGAAGGGCAGTGAGCACTCCAGACAGGTATTTAAAACAAAAATAGTAATAACAGAGTTATAATGCATCCTTATCAGTAGATGAAAGCTCTCCAGGTCTCAGATACATTGCACTGTGGTTTGTATTTCTAAGAGGACTATTGCTGTATTTGTGTAAGAAGCAATGAAGACAGCAAGTAGCTCCTATCAATACAGTTAAACCAGATTATTATGAAAATACTACTTTGAAATATTCACTTTCCAAAGTAATTCCAATTCTGTTCTGCCAAGACTTAGCTACCTTAACATCTGGCCCTTAAGTGGCTTTTGATTTGATCCAACAGGCTAATAGGAGATATATGCTATCATTAAAGCTTGTAATTGGAAATATAAGAATCTTAAAATGAGAAGTTTTAATTTTTTGAGAACATTAGAGAAAACCAATTTTCTGAAAACCAGCAATAGGGTGAAAACTCTGTAACCTCTGAATCTTAAAAGGCCTTTCTGAAAGACACCTTGTGCATGTGGGTAAGACTGTGTTTGGAGAACACACAGCTCTATCACATCAGGACTCTGCATGGGTGATCAGGGCCAGGAATTCATTCTGTTTTCCAGAAAAATGTGAACGCTGACTGTTGCTGTTATTTCAGCCTTTTGCTCTTAACATACAGCTAAAGGCTGCTCCAGCTCCAGGTGTACAGTCTAGTCTGAGTTTTTACTGCGGCTGTATTCCACTTTTCTTTGTCCAATATCATAAGAACTCCTAATTTCAGTTTTTACTTCTATTTCTGGAGAAAAAAAATGCAAGTGGCAATAATGTCTTTATGTAAGAGAGAAACCTGCTGGCAGAGCAGGGGTGTGGAAAAGCACTGAGCAATGTGGGCTTTGCTACTATGGGATCGTGTTGCTGCTAGAGACAGGTAAAAATCTTCTGTGCTTAAATAATTCCACAAGGAAAACAACAAAAGCAGACACAATCTCACTTATGAATCCTTCTGAGGTTCACCCAAAGTGAGACAAACTCCAGCTACTCCAAGGTAACCATGTACAGCAACCACCAGAGTGCATTTGCAGTTAACTTATAGAAGAAAATTGAATTTACGTTAATGGAAAAAAAGAAGAAAAAGGAACAAGCTCTTGGTAAACATGAATATAATTACCATTATTAGAAAGTAGGGTTATCATCAGAAAAAAATAAACGCACACAGAACAACTACAAATAAAGGTGAAAGTGGGGTTATTCCTCATTTTTTAAAAAAAAAAATCAGCAGTTTTCTGAGCTGTGCTCATATGCACTCCTGAAAATAGGCTTAAAGAGCAGTAAATGACAAACAGTTTTGGAATTATGTAACATTTATGTTGAAATACAAGATATTCCATACATATTGAGAAAGATAAAGAAAAACCCTAAAATGCTCAAAGCCATAAATACCTGATCCAGATTTGACAGACTGTTTGGATCCTGACTAAGAGCCTGGTACTGGCCCCGAAGCCTGTCTCCAGCTGCAATCTTCCTGAACTTCTTCAGGTCCACAACATACAAGGCACTAAAAGGAATAAAAAACCCCAAAGAAGTAAGATTTCTGGGGGTTCACCCTCTTTTTGACAATAGTAATAAAATTAACGAGAAAGCAAAACATGTTCCCATCCTGAAGGGATATTTTTCTTTATTAAGAGGATGAAACTACCATAAAACAATATGTCATCAGAATTCCTGCCTTCATCTCTTACTGAGGATGGCTCTTGAATGGCTCAGTGATCAACACCAACACCCAGATTCCAATCCAGTTCCCCAAGTGCACAAGCAGTGTGTGTAAGGGCTTGTCCCACCTGATGTGGTATTTCCTCTTGCCCAGGTGTGAAGCCCAGTATCCTGATTTCCAGAAGCGGTACCCGTCCATCTCCCTGCGGCTGTCACAGAAAGGAGTGTAGCCATAGGGGGCTCCATTCAGGTCGAGGTCTCTGAGCTCTTTCAGGTCACTCCTCACAATCTAAACAAGAACAGAATTTACTACTGTTTCTATGAGGGTAGGGATTGCAGCAAGCTTCACAATGTTTAATTTTAATTTAAAAAAGCTACAGACACTACATCAGTGGGGTACAGATAAACTATTCCACTGGGAGACACCTACCAAATTATTGTTCCAAAATTATTTATTATTTTTTATTACATTATTAACAGTGGCCCTCTGTGTTACACATTTATTGAGTACATTATATAAAACTGGCAATATTTTTTTAATTCAAGACCAGTGTTTCTGGTTGCCCAATATAAAATGCCTTAATTAAGAAACATAAATTTTCAAATCTACCAATTTTGTCTCTTCTAAAGAATCCTCCTCATCTGTTACCCACCTTGGGTACTCCAAAACTATTGCATCATTTGAAAAATCCTTGTATCCAATGGTACAGTACTTTCAAAAAAAGGTTTTAATGACATTTTACAAATGCTCTTTTTTTGCTAATCAATCCTTCTTCTGTCAAACCCCACTTACCTAATTTATCAGCAGTAAAAAAAAAATTATAGCAATTTGGGAGCACGGAGAAGCCCTCACAGTAGTTAGGACAGACAACCAGTGCTCCCACATAGTGTATCCAGATGAAATTGCAGAAAGTTCCAGTTTCCATTGCTACACCTAAATTTAATTTATTCTTGAGCTTTGGAAAAGGACCAAAATACATCAGAATTTGTCTCAAGGTTTTTAATAACCTTGTGATAAACTCATCTGAAGCAGCACTTTGTATTTCAGTACATTATACAATGCTCATTCCTGAATGAAGGACTGCATGCAAATTCAAAACAGAGATAGGATTAATCTTGAAGAACTTCAGCCATCTAGAAGTCGTTCAAATGGTCCAAATCACCTCAGACACTGGCCATAGTGGAGAACTCCTCTCACAATCAGCCCAGAGATGGAATCACTACAATATGCTTTCAGTGAAACACACCTTTAAGATCACGCACATCTCTCCATGTGCCTGTCTCTCCACACAGACAATTTAGGACAACTCTTAATGCCCACATGACTGAAGACAAGTGAAATTCTCTACAATAATCTACATTCTGCAACACCACTGGTTCTGTTTGTACAACTGCAACAGTCTTTCTTTGCAACAGAGACCAACATCTGAATAAAATGGCTACAGAAAATGAAATGGGATGAATTTAAGCCCAAATTAATTCCTCATACAGTAATATGCAATTATTTTTTCTTACCTGATCAGCATCAACAAATATTATTTTATCCACAGCTAAAGGGAAAAGAACATCCAAGAAAAGAATTTTGTAGCCCCAGATAATTCTTTGTTTTTCTGTCTGTTGATAAAGCCAGCGGGGCCACTTATACTGGACCAGCTCATACTTGAACCCATACTTTTTAGCCATGTGAGGAATTACATCCTGGAAGAACAAAAAGAAGAACAAAAAACCATCAGCTGCACATATATGCGACACACAAGGGCTCAAAAGGAAAGGAAGTGAATGCTCCAAGACAGCTGCAGCTGTGTTGGCCTTACTGACTACACAATTTATTATTTAAAATGTTCCCTTAGTTTTAGCAGTATCCTCAGCTACACCAATAGAAATAGCATTTCATGCAAGCTCTTGAAGACTATCAAAAGAGAATAAATTATTATAATTTATCACTGAGCTTCATGTCCCAGAAAAGAAGAACCTTTTACCTAGCCCTGGTATTTAACAGATTTAGGGATTATTTTCCACTGTGAAAATTTAATTTGAATTATGTAATTAGTAAACTGAAATTTAAAAAAATACTTAAAATTGTAAAGAAAAAAAAAGAGGAAGACTTCTCCTACCTTAAATGTTGGGGAGAGATAGTTTTTCAGAAACCAAAATTTAACTGGTGTTTTTGTATGACGCAGGACAGAAAGCATCATAATTCTGTGGAAATATAAGTCTACAATAAACAAACAAATACACATGGGTCATTAAATTTCAACTGCACTTAGAAAGTACTAAAACTCTAAGTATAATTTCTTTAACCCAATTTAAGTAGAAATTTTTATCTACTTCTAATTAAAAGCTTTAAACAGCATATGTTCAAGGGCACTTTGAGATGGCCTTATTTGATCCAGATTGGCTAAGCAGTAGTGGAAGAAACTATTTCAAAAGTGGATCTATTAACATGTTTTATTCTAGGAGAGGTGCCTGACTAAATCAGAGTAATGGTTAGTACCTTAAATATTAACTTGGATACTTGTCTAACTTATTTTAGAATCTACTGGTTGAGTTTAATAGGTTGCTGAAAAGAAAAAAAGCAAAGTTCAAGTCAGACCCTCTTCTGAAAACCCTTAATAACTGTAAGAATCACCATTTTGGGTTCAATTACTTTTCACTATCATGGCCTTTGTTTGGTGTAAGCAGTGACTTACAGCCTTACAAGAAGTCAAGTCTGCCTTAAAATCAAGACATAATGAACTCAAAAATAAGACAAAGCAGCAAGTAGGATGTTTAAGATTAATTTTTCTGCTTTAAAGTAAATGTGTCTTTCCCTTTGTGAAGGTGGTTGCAGGTTGAAGGAAAGAAACATAGTGCTCAAACTTCAGATGACTCAGCCATCAAATCACCAGTGCTCAAATCAGAAAAGTAACACAGATGGTTGTGAAGAGATCAGGCAACACTGTAAGAATTCCTTAAAAGCAGTCACTGCTCATTGAAAGGACCCTGGGATAAGTAAGGCCATATGTGCATGTGGTAAATCCACTTTGTATGAAACTCAAATAGACACAAGTCTAATGAAGTCACTTCTGTTGTGTCTGTATACAGAGAGGCTGAACTTCATCTTTTATGTTTGTACTTCACACATGAAAGACATTTTCTGTCTTCAAAGAATAATGGTAATTTTAAACATCTATATGTTGCATCACTTCATTCTTAAAGATTAATTTAGTTCTCACTGTATACAATTTTTCTTGGTTTCAAAAATTTATTATTTAGATGTTGTTTAAAAAGTCAATTTCTTTAGGTTGCTTAGTTTTATTAAGAAAATGTAGAGTATTGCTATGAAATTCTTGCTTCCCCTTTTACCTTTCCTTACCTTAAAAAACGTTCATATAAATGGCCTGAAGCAACAGAAAAAATGTTAAGAATATCACTTTTCTTTTCCTTCTCATCAGTTGGAATTTCTTCTGAAAATCTAAGAATTATTGTAAATAATTATATAAAGTTAAAATTCTGCAGAAAAAAAATCCTACTAAATTATCATTAAGCTCAGAGAGAATAAAAAAAAAAAATACACAAAAGAAATACACATCCTGCAGTAAACAAATACACTTAGATTCTATTTCCACTGTACATGCCTAGGCTTAGGAGTTATAACCTTCCTCAGAATACTCATAAATTTCAGAGGTCTGTGGTGAGGATTTCCCAGTGTTTTTTGTAACACTTGTTGAATTCTTCTGCAGATTACTCTGATTCCTCTCCCTAGGAGCTAATGTATGTACTTGAGGGATGTTGGACAGAGGTTTCTGTTTCTGCTGCACAGCATTCTTTGCTTGTTTTGAATCCCAAAGTCTGCCAGGGCTGGTTTTTAATCAGGTGCCTTCCAGCACAGAGGCAGGGAATGGTGGCTGCAGTCTCCCTAAGGCACTGCTTCACAGATCTCAGAACTGCAGAGCCAGATTGGTTATAGTATCAAATGGTTATCAAGCCATTTGATACTGTTGGAAATTTACCTCAATAGTCTTTTTAGTGAGATGAGTCATTCCTCACACACTTAGATTGCATGAGTCACCCTATTACTTTTTCTTCTGGTTATATCCCTTTTAAAAGTATCCTTTAGAAAGTGTAAAAATAGGTATACTCATAATCTTTAAAAGCAAATAAGACAAGTCTCAGATCTCCAATGTATTCAAAAGAATTCAGATCACTCCACTGATACAAAGCTGAAAGCTCAGAAATAGCTGAGAGGCTGCCATGTGTTTAAGTGGTGTGAATAATCTTTTGAGAAACCCACGTTCTATTCACTCAGGCATGGTGAAAGAGAGACATCAGTGGAGTGGCATTGTCTGCTTGGTGTGGCATCCTCAAAAAAGACAGACAACCTCTCAAGCAGCACTGAACCCTCACAGGCTAAACAGACTGCAGTTCACAGGTCCAAGCAGTCTACCTCCTTCCTGACTTTTTGTCCCATGTCTTATATTTAGTGATAGCAGGATTGAAAGAGTGTCAAGCTCTTCATAAAGCAGCCATCACATGTGAAAAGAGAAAATCGGGGTTTGATGCAAGGATCTTGAAAATACTGATTTTGCAAAGCTTTAGAGAAAGCAGAAATTTCCCAAAGCTGCTGGGCTGACCTTTAAGGTCACATGGGAAAAGCAGTCAGTTGGAGAAGGGCAGCTCAGGTATGAAAGGGATTGGGCAAAGTGGTGTGGACATCTCCCATGTTAGAGCACATGGGGGTTCCTGTAGTGAACTGTGTGCTGGTGCATATTCATTTCATTCTGGGATAACAAAAAGGAAGGGTATTTGACAGGATCCTAGATGGCAGAAGGCTGACAGCCTTAAATCATCCCCTTGAGCCACAACCTTGAATCATTGGGAAGAGCAAATCAGCTTCACTGTGTGAGGGGCTTTCTTGGCCCAGCCAAGCTCAGAGCATGATGAATGCCATTGTGATAAAAGGCAAGACCCAGAAGGTTGAGAGATCTCTGGCCTTGTAACCTTCTTAGAGAGTCGAGATTTTGATCTCTGCACATATATCCTTTGACACAGCCAATCAGAAGTGGGAAGGTTTGAAGTCAATGAACAATTCCTTCAACTAACATCATTCTTCAAAGGAGGCACCTTTGTGCCGTAATGTGGGTCCAGGGTGGAAGAAATTTTTGAAAGTTGTAGCATAGTGGTCTGGGAGGGTCTCTGAATCTAGTCAATATGGGTACAAATTGCAAAAGAGGAAATTTAGGTTAGACAGTAGGAAGGAATTCTTTAGTGTGAGGGTGGTTAGACACTGGAACAGGCTGCCCTGGGAGGCTGTGGCTGCCCCATCCCTGGCAGTGTCCAAGGCCAAGCTGGATGGTGCTCTGAACAAGCTGGTCTAGTGGGAGGCGTTCCTACCCATGGCAGGGGGTTTGAGACTGGATGATCTTCAAGGGTGCTCCTAACCCTTAACACTCTGTGATTCTATTACACTGTAACAGTAAAATCATCTCTGGATAAATGGTGATCAACATAAAACCAGCAACAGACACTCAATATAATCTTAGGTCTGAAGGTACTTGTGGCACAAGAGGCCTCATCATGAGACATTTTAAAGCTGGAACAGAAGCCAGTCCTGGATCTACCAAGAGAGGTGTGTGCACAGGACTGACTGGAGCCAAATGATTAGTAGATGAAGTAGAACTGCTATGCTTTCTCTTTATTTTCTTTAGCAGTCTGTGACTGACAACGATTGACTAAGCTACCAAAAACTGAAGCAAATCTTTTTTGAGTCTTGTTTAAAACAACAAATTAGAAATACTACAAAGTTATTAGCCCCAAATGTAATACTTGAGATGCTTATTACAATTACTTAAAGAACTCAAACTTCAAAGTAAAAGGTAAAACACTTAAGATTTCATAAATTAGGTCCAGGAGCAGACAAGCAGCATTGGTTTGCTTTTTGATGTTCAGTTTGACATATCCGAGTACCACATAACCAGCTGAGATTTTCACATTGAGACTGATTCCCTGCCACAGCAAAATGAAAAAAACAGCCAAAGGAGAAAATGAAGAGAAACTGGAAATACAAAGGAGGGATTAAGGAGGGAATAAAAAAGGAGATTTACATGACATTATAGCTTGTCTTTCCCCCTTTTTATTTACATTATAAATCCCTTGGAGAGAATTTTTACACATTTGTATCAGTATCAAGTAAGAAAATTTACTTGCTATGAGTAATAATTAACATGTCCTGGAACAGCTGAATTAGAATCAAGTTATGCATTACCTTGCAACTGATTCCACCTTTCCTTTTTTTCCTGTTGTTCCATCTGTAAGAAGCTCTTCATTCACTTTATCAGGCTTTTTCTGTACCTAGTCAGTAAAATAAAGGTCTTTGTGAAACTTGGGAAGGTAGTCAATAGTAATTACTACTTGTATTGTGATATCTCACTATGGTGTACTAACTGGCGAGAGCCACTAAGTATGGTGATTAATAAATCAGCCAGCATGTTTGAAGCCCTCTGTGCATCTTTATCAAACAACAACTGCAAGTGTGGTGAATTCTATCTCATTTTCCTCCCTCACAAGTTTATGATCCAGCCATTACCTGGCAGAAGCGTAGCACCGCATAATGGAACTTACCTGAGAGGAAATTGTCACTTTCATAAGCCCTTCACAAGGAGAAAGTGACAAATTTGTCACTGAAACATAAGCTCTTGCATCCAACTTAAGCAATTTTTGCTGTCTTATCCAGATGCTTGTAATGGCTCAAGATTAATTTCATTTACCACCTCAATTTCCTTGATTAAAAGAAATCTAATTGTTTTTGAAAACCAAATAGCTTCTTACACCCTGAATGTGTGACTCTAATCCTATTAATTTCATGTTTATATTGTCAAGCTAACACAGATTTCTGTTGACAGTATCCTGAAGCCACATCCTACAGATCAGTGAAGTGATTCTAAAGTTCAACTGAATGGCAGAGCTTACATATTCTAGTTATAACCTTAATACACATACCACCTCTCACATAAAATAATATTCCTATTTTGGCTCTAAATAGGAAAATGAGGCACCCTTTTACCCCTTCTCTGTTGTTTAAAGACAGGCTCATCATGCTCCAGAGTCTTACACAGTTTCCCTGGCTTCTGGAAACTTTCGGAACTGGGGAAGAGAGTAGTGTCTGGTGTTTTAAAATATTTATAAATATTTAAAAAATATTTTAAAAATATTTAAAATATATAGTGGAGAATATAGTGTATTATGAGGATCTTCTCAGTAAGTGGTGCTTCATTAGCTGTTTTTGATACATCTAATGAAAGTAATGTAATTTTCTTGACACAAATTTGGTTGCCTAGGGTAAAATTCAACCCAACTGATTTTGACTTCCACTCTGGAATCTGGACTTTGTGTAAAATCTCTCCTGACTCATTGGAGATAAATGGATGTCTCAATAAATGACAAATGGATTCTCTTGGTTTAAATCCATGTATGAGCAGGGATGAGCAGTCCTTTGGACTCTCTCCTGCTAAGCACAAAGGGATTTGAGTCACAAGACTACACACTTGGGCACCTCGAGCTAGATGAGATAAATGTTATCTATGTTTAACAGCTATTTAACAAATCTCCCACACAATTAGTAGAACATGATTGGATCAAATTAACTACATTAATCTGCACATCCTTCTCTTTAATTATACAAAATCTAAATTACATATTTCAGTATACATATTTCAATTAAATATAGCCTGAAACACATAAGCATAAGTCATATTTCATACCAGGAAACACTGCATACATACTTGAACTTTGATAATTTTGCTTCTGAAGTTGTTTAATACCACAATAACGTCTGCCAGGTCAGCTACAGAATCTGTTCCTTCATGGCTGTGAGGAGAAAAAAAGCCCAGGTAAATGTACTGTCTCATTAAAATATGCATTGTTACTTGGGTTTAATCAGAGAATAAGGTTTAGAATTGCTGATGTTTACAGAAAAAATTACTTCACTTGCATCTAATTATATTTCAACTTCAAAAACTTTGAGTTTTATTCATCACTGGACATTGTCCCCAGATGTCACATTAATTTTTTAATTTGAATTTTCACAGGAAATTTATTAATGAAAAACTGCAGTAAGCTAGAGCTAAACACATTGTTATGTATTTTTATATATTTTATATTTTTTAAAATATAACAACAATTTATTTTTCAAATATGGAAAACAGCTTAGAAATTGTGTGACAGCCTTAAATGTACTTTTGAAATAGATCTGCTTTTAAAAGTATAGGGAAGGCTTCATCACAGAGCTGAGATAGTGACTATTGGCTTTCAACTGGCTGGCTTTGGAAAATGTACCCCTCAGGACACAGCTGTGCAAGCACCACAGGAACCTCTGCCCTACTGAACATCAGTTTAAAGCCATTCAGGTGTCTCCAAACTACTGCAAGTCCACAGAATAGCTAATATGAAAAATGTTACTGTGATAGAGTGTAATAACAACGTAATTTTCAAATTTTCTTGTTTTACACCTCAACAGCCCCTCAATATATTTCCCCTTCAATGTCTTCTATCTTTTATCAGCATTATGTGGGCTCCTCTTGCTAAAGCTACCCACACAAGAAATGGGTTTAAGAAAGTAATCTGCTACCCCTTAGGCTTCATATTTTTTCCCCTAGAAAACAGAAATATTTAAATCTTGTTTCAATGTGCATCATACCACTTACCTGAACACTGCAGGATTTTACACACTCATCTGAATTTTCTGTTTAATACAAATTTTTTGTAAAATATGCCTGTAATCACTAAGTCTCACAGAGATGACCTATTCTTGCATAAAACAATGTTCAGAATTATCTGAACTTTTCTACTCTCTATTGTAGTTTTATTTTCACACTTAAAATATACATATCCACACCCAGCCAATAATGGTCTTTGCATCACAGGGATGTATAGTACTCAGATATTAATTCCATTTTAAATCAAGTGTGTCACTAAAAAGTTTTAAAATAGTAAAATTTGATCCAAACACAAACTGCTGATAGCAGCAGCCAGCCCAATATTCCATTTTTGCCCCCAGTGTTCATACAACCAAGATTTTCTCTGTTATTCACTCTGTTACCTCAAAATCCCTATGCTATCAATTTCGTAGGGAGATACAGAGGATTCTGCTGATAAAGTGGATTTTCCAAAGTCTCTGCAATATTCTCAGAGTGTTTGGTTTGGATGTAAATTCAACAACATTGCTTTGTCTCCCTAAATCTCTTTCATGGATGCCTCCCTGTGGGCTCCATCTTTACAGAGTGCCAACTGTTTTACTCTGCACAGAACTCTGTTTGATGAATTTCTGTCCTACTATGAATAAACTTTTTAAATCCAAGCAAAATATCTTGCATACTGACAGCACTATGACATATGTAATAACAGCTATCTTAATATTATGTAATTGTGAAAAGCAAAACATGTCTAGCAGACTACTTACATCACAACTTTAACTTCAAAACACTTAGATGCTTTTAATACAAATACAAGTATGTACCAATATAATACAAATTATAATTTTCACTATGGGGGACAAAAGAATTTGGGTTCAAGAAATGGAGATCCTTTAAAAGCTCAAGCCCAAGAAACAAGCATACAACTCCTTTCCTAAATTATAAAAGATATACCTTTCATGACATCAAAATATAATATAATATGATATCTTACATATGTCTATCTGCCTTTTAAAAAAATAAAATATCAGGATTTTATAGGTATCTTTAGCTATAAATAATTTTCTGCAATCTTATCTAGCAATACCTACTTGTTTTCCTACCAACATCAAAGTCCCAATAATAAAAAGTGCTCAGATTATTGCTGAGTATAACAATTTTTACTTTCCTAATATTCACAGTAATTTATTAATAACAAATTGATTTACAAGTGTGATTGCATCAATATAATTACCCTTGTTAGAAGCAGTCTTTAGGAAGAAAGAGGCAGCTTATTTTAAATGTTAAGTACTTATATATAGTAAAAATAAATTACTTCCAACTATGAGAGAAGCAAGTAAGATAAATACTGAGATGTAGAACATTCTAAAACTCCCTTTATAATGTACAGGCCTGTGCCTCAAAGAAACCAGGTTCATCTCACAGTTCAACAGGAGGGTGTGTGACTAATACATATGGATGGAAAATATACTGCAACAGCTCTTGGCAAAATTCCATCCTATCAAACAGTTGCCTGAGCTCTGATAGCAACTTCGTATTATTAATATGTAAAAGAAATATCAAAGATCCTGGTGCAGCCCTGCAAACATACTTTTCCTGTTGTACTTTAAGTCTACAGTTGGAAGAACAAGATGAAATAAATTGCATTGTTTAGATTCCTCATGAGGTATTAGTTTTTAATAACTTAGCTGAGTTCAATTAAGCCCATTTGTGTTACAGAGGGAAAATGAGCAAAACCCCAGTGGATAATTTAAATTTCCTTTGATCCAGGCTAGAATGTAGAGTGGTTTTGTTTCATTTTGTTTCATTATTTAACCCAACTGCACCTCATTACATTATTTTTTTAAACCATGCTATCTTATATAAATCACTTTATATTTCTTAATAATTAAATGCTAAATTAGATAAATGGTACAGATGCAGTTGGTGGAGATTAGGTGAACCTCAAAGGGTAAGGATTCTGTTTTTCTGCTTTTTCAACACATTGTAAGTGATTTCTGAAAAAAAAAAAAGAAAATTGCAAACAAACAGAATGAATCTAACATCCCATTAATATTTCTCCCTGTAACACTGATATTAACTAAATATTCAAAACCACCAAGAGGTTCAGCAAGTTTTTTATTTTTTAATAGTAGCTATAATTAAAAAGATATGGAACTATGTCTTCCTGAGCTTCAAGTAATAATAAATATTTTATAAGAAAGAGACCTATTTCAAACCCCACAATTACTTTAAGAGGGAAAAGAGCTAACAGGAAAAAGGAAAAAACAAAGAAAAACTAAAGCTGAAATTAAATAAACAATACTTCTCCTCTAGAAATGATTAGATCTAAAGCTTAAAGAGAAAGCTCTCATAGGCTACAGGTCTGTGCTTTTACATAAAACATGGAGAAAAGGTGATTCTTCTAAGGAATAGCTGGAATGATGGTGAGCACATATATTCCTTTCCATGAAAATCAACCATGGAAATTACAGACCTAGAAGCCATAGAGATGTCACAAATGCCAGTTACAGGAATTCAACTTTCTTTCTATGGACAGAGGTTTCTCCCAAGAGAGGGAGATGTGGTGCAGTCAACATGCAGCCAGGGTCTCAAAAGGAAGGGTGCTGTGACATCTTAAGGTGGAGGTGTAACCACAGTGATCCTTAGATGACTTAGACAACCAGAGAAACACTCGGAATTAATTGAAGAAAGAAGTCCAGAACTGAAATTACAATGTTCCTGGTAAAAAAAGATGCTGCTTTTAAATATACTGCATTCAGAGGGCTGAAAAAATTGTGAGAGGGAAATTCGTGGTACTTCCTCCAGTTAGTTCTGGAGATAATCTGTGAGAGCAATGCTCCATTGGACATACTCTTGAAATTACATGTTAAGTATGTTGGGAATGCCAAAATACTACAAACAAAACCACTCATGAGTGACATTTCTACAGAATTTGATGCAGCCATAGTGTGATAATGCTAACCATGCATGGAACTGACAGGGAAAGTGTCTGGTAGCTGTGCAACTGTGTAGCAAGAGACACTGCTAGCATGTAGTCTAGCTGAGCAGCTTCGCTTTATGGTACCTTCAATGCCTTCAAAAACACATGTAGCCATCAAAAACCAACAATACAAGGAAATAAGGCATTCCTTACAAACTTTAAATCATCATTGGCATCTTATACTTTTTAATTCTATCTTTGCTCACTTTCCTTCAGAGTCGTCAGATCTTTTCAAAATATGTTGTAGTTTCAGATTAATTTGTTTCCAAATGATGGATTCATACTTACGAAAACACCTGATAAATCTCCTCAGATCTTCCTTTCCGCAATCGCAGTGTCCAAGCACCTGGATTTGCTTTCAGCTGAAAATACCCCTAAGGAAAAACCACAGGCACTTGTTCTGGTTGCATTTCAGACTCAACCATCTTCATATACAAAAATAAACTACTCAGCATTTGTACTAGCCCTGAAAGAAGTGTGTCAGGGATGCAACGACTATCACCTTTCCTGCATGTCTGTTTTAATGTCTTTCTGTGCTCTATTTGTTTCTAGCTGAATTTGAGTTGCATACAAAAACTCCACCAAGGACAGCAAGTAAAATAGCAGCAAAAAAAATTATTGAACAGACCCTAAATTGAAAAGCTTCTTTGAAACTCAAAATTTTTGTCTGGAACAACTCTCCAAGTCAACACAATTCCTTGCCATTTTAGTAACACTGCAAACAGTTATTGCTATGTTAAAGTCACAGAGAGCAAGCTTTGAAATGTGAAGAATTGTTAGAAGTTTCATCATTGTGGTGAGACACAGTAAGGTTTCGGAAGATCGCCAAGAGAGCCAAACATCATCTACTGTTGAATACATAAGATCACCCAAGAATGTAGCTTAGTTCCAGCAAAGAAAATCAAAGTTTTCACAATTTTGACCATAGATGGTATTTCATTCTTTTAGCACTGATGACCTATATAATTTCTGAAAAGAAATAAACTTTAGAGAGCCCAGACCCTGGAATGCTGCTCTTCTGAAAAAGGTCTTACAATTCATCAAATCATCTCCTGTTCCTGCAAAATCAAAGATTCACAATTTTTTAAGTATTTAATTCTTTATGATACAGTATTTACAAAGACTAGAGAGCAGCAGATAGGTAAAAGGTCTTATTCATCAAAATCCTTCCTATCAAATTCCCTCAGCCATCAGAAAATAAAACTTTCACTTCAGAAGTCACATGGCCTTCTGCTCTACAGATTGCCAACATGAAAAATAATTACTTTGCATGATGAGAGAAATTTTCAGGTGTGGGTATGTCTCACCAAGGCTCTAAGCACTCACCTGAAGCATCCAAAATGGGAGTCTTCTTCTGCCTGGATCATTGTGTAACAAAAAAGGTTATTTTATTCAGAATGTGAATCATACCTTACATTTGTCAGGGAATCTCAGCCTGAATACAACTGCCTCCTACCACCTACTAGAGGCAATTAAGCTGCCAGTTTAGGCACTTCAGGCAAGAGTATAAAATTAGGCTGTATTCAAACCTATAGTGCATAACAGGAGAGGAGCAGGGGGAAAGCTCAACAAATTGGAGATGAGCTCAGCTCCAGGACGTGCCTGTTACTTTTAGCATTACTAAGCTTGCAACACAGAGAAATGGATGTAAAGAACAAGATGCTCATGAAGAATTCTCACAAGAAATGTGCAATTGTTATGACTATTCCTGTACTAAGTACTTACAAGGTTGGCCATCACAATAGTATCAACCATGACAGGATTCTTCTTTGTGCCCAGAGTGAACTGTAACCCTCGAGGAGGTTGTCCAGTTGTCACATCAAAGCAATGTCCTTCAAGCAATATATATTCCAGCTCATATTCTGCTATAACTGCCCCTTTTATCTATGGAAGGAATGCTCCATCAATAAATTATGTCACTTAACCATGTGGGAAAAGCAAAATATTACAGTCACAAACATGTTGTGTGGGATTTACCACAAGGTAACTCCCACAGTCAAAAAAAACCTGAAGAAAAGTCCATCAACAGGAACTTAATTATAAAACAGGTATCCAAGACAAAGAGGAAGGATCACACTCTGGAAGGACCTTCTCTCCACTGACTGTTGAAGCTGAGGCACCTCTGCCTTGCTAAGGAAAATCTCAGCTTTATTTTCACAACACACAGCTTTGGTCAACCAAACACCCTCAATATTTTGCATAAGCTTATTGACTCAAACAAATCTAATGATTTTGAAGATGGGGGATTAAAACAGAATTAAGTAATAATTGAAAGAATTGTGAAGTAAAAGAGGGTGAAATATATTTTGAACTACATTAATAAACAGTCATATGTTCCAGTTTATATGAAGATTTACCTAGGTTACAAGAACTAGGAAACACAAAGAATCCTTTAATTGTTTTACTTTTATCTTAAATGCAGTATTTCTCTAAACACAAAGCTCAACATAGCAGGTAAATTGCTTTAACTTGTACTTTGCATTCTGATTTTTTTCTATTCCATTGCTTTCCTTTAAGATTTGTCTTTTTTATTTTTTTTAAGAAAGAAAAGGACGAAAAGATGATGACAATAGAAATGGTAAAATACTGCCTAAATAATCAATTACTAAAGAAAATATTTCAGGAGAACTGACACAAGACAAATCTTGCAACATTTCCACTTCCCTCTTGAAGTAGAATGGCCAACACAGGTTTTACAGTGTTTGCAAGCTATTACTTACTTCCTGCAAATGAATGTTATCAAGGTCACAGGAACTGTTTACTGCTTCAACCAGCCAGCTTTCAGGCGTGATCATGTTTAGGGTCAAAAGAGGTGATTCTGGCAATTCTAGGAATTTTGCTACAGGTTCAGAAGGAAGGTGCTTATTGATTCCGTAAGTTAATTCTGGTTCCAGAACAAAACGATAGAAGCTGTTGAAAAAGAAGTGTGACAAAACCCAATTTTTAGTGAAATACAAAGTTCAAACATGAAGCTCTTCTAAAATATTTTTAAATACAGTGAGTATTTACCAAGTATGATGAAATTTGGAGGCAAAGTAGCTCCTTATTCTTTTGGAATATCATCAGACAATACCTACAGCATCTCAAATGGGCTGGTAGATGAACAGAGACCTATTCATTTTTGGTAATTTTTCTGTGGTTGTGCCAATTTCCAAGGCACTTTAACACTCTAAAGGCTATGAAAGTGAATACCCAAGAGGTGCCTCTAGATAGCCTGACTGTTAGCAGTGATACAGATTCTCAGAATCTGTATCACTGAACTATGCAGAAGGACTGATCTCTATTGGAAGAAAAATCTTTGAGAATGGCTACTGTCACTAGCAGCAGCAAGGACAGAGCAGAGGAAGGGTAGGGTTTCCCTGTTCCTCTTCAGCTCTTACCCCAATTATTCCATACATAAAAGTTCTCCCAAGCACAAGGAAAAAGAACCAGGCACCAAGACTTGCAAAGGGCCCAGCTTCAAAAGCCATCATAATGATGTTCACCAAAGAAGACACTCAGAAGACTGAGTGTCTTCTGATAATTAACATCCTCTCATGAAATAATTGCATAAAATGCATAAAAACTAAGGACTTCTGTTTTGTGGGCAAGAGATTAATTCTGCAACCCTCTAGCTAAAGGACAGGCACTAGCAGCCTCTCTCACAGGTAATTGATAATATAGGTGTTAGGATTATAGGTAAAAATACCTGCTAAGGAGATGGCTGTACTTAAACATTTCTCTTAGAGAAAAAGAAATTATCTTGGAGGGAATTAATTTCAGTGTAGATGTCTATCACTGAATTAGTGAACCCTGATTTTTACACACAGATAAAAGAAACTTCAATTTATAGTAGATACATTCAGGCTATCATATTATCAATGAAATATAACAAGCATCTCAATATAACAAATGGAGACTATATATTTATTCAGATAGATTTAATTTATAGGAGTACTGAATCTGTACAATCCACTAAACAGTGGGCTGTAAAGAAGGGAACAACTTAGACAGATAATCCCCCTCTGCAAGTTTTCACAGGTATAAAAGACTATTAATTTATTTAAGGCCTGTTAATGAGAGGTGCATTTGAGGGACTTCCCTGTGATACCATGCTCGACACATTAGAATAAGAACTTTTCTCTAAACAAGTGCCAACTGCTTAGGTAACATTCAGTGAAAAATGAGTCAACAAAAAGAATTCAGAAACACAAAGCAATGTTTACTTTTTAAGAAAAATACACCATTAAGACTGTTTTTCCAAAATGAGCATGACAAGCTATGAACTACTAACCTTTTCAGTGGCACTTCAGACAGCTTAGATCTGCAGTTCAAAAATAACCTGAGTTTCATATTGATAATGTCCTTGAGTACCTACAAAAAAAAAAATCTCTGTAAAAAATGGTTCTTGGTAATCACCAAACTTTGAAAATAAGTCAAAGTTACCCTTGTGACATCCTGCCATTTCTCAAGTTTCAGCAGGAATCTAAAACTTTTTAAAGATGTATATATCTGTATATTAAAGGTTATTGTCAGATATTATAAATAAATATACAACCTTTCCTAAAACTGCATGATTTAGCACATGATATTCTTGATAATCAAAATATTAATGTCTTCTCCTACTCATGCAGTTTTTTCAAGAGCAGCTCCCTCAATTTTCCAATGCTTGAGTAAATGATATTATCACCCTTGTTACATTGTGATTTTAAAACACTTGAAGGTCTCTAAGTACAACACATGCCTTTAATTCAACAACCAGTCTTAAAACCATTGCTTTCATTCTTATTAAAATAGCTGTATATAGAAAATTGTAAAATATAGTGAAGTTCAGAGAACTATTTTAATACTCAATTAGTCAATAACATTGAATGTCAACAATAGACTAATGATGTATTAAACCATTCAATTAACTTCAAAACATTTTGGTACCTTAACACATTTCTATTTTTTTCCTCTCAGTTTCTTCATCTGTTAATTTCTAAAATAGTAATGTTCTGGATGCTGTTATATAGGAACCATAATATTAGGACAGTATTTTTTTCTTATTTTTGTGAGCAATCTGTTTTGTTTTGCTTAAAGCTAACAAAGTTATTAATTTCTTTAAAGCACTCATAAAAACCTTTATCAAATTACCTTCAGTTCTGTGGTTTCTGACATAAAGTGCTTACCTGAAAGCATAAAGCAGCTGTGCCTACATTTATGGATATTAGAAAGGCCAGTAAGACATAAAAGCTAAGTTACAACACCAATACTAGTAAGGCTAATATCTAAAATTACTACAATAGCAAATAAATTGGGAACAAAGCAAGACAATATTCATCATTAAATCTCTTTTTTATTATAACTATAATTTTTCTTTGCTCAGTTCAGCCCATGGCTTGCACATATTCTTTACTACAATGCTGTAACTTTACTTAGCCCTAGGGACCTGTTCTATTCCTAGTTTCTTATTCTTATCTTTTGTGTCACCTGAATACCATCACTGAAAAACTACTCAATAAAAAACAAGGAGTAGGGAACAGCATATTGGTGTGAACAAATGAAGAAGCAGGAAATGAGAGCCCCAAGAGCACTGGAGGCATAAGAAGGGAAAGCATGACATGACGTAAGTTTAAGACCACCAAAATCAAAACAGAGGTCAAAGTGACTCAAATATCTATCTACCATTCAGAATAAAAAGAATGATAAAAGCCTGTATGGACTTTTCCTTCAACCAAAACAAAACCCTCACCCCAACAGCAAGAATGATTCTTCAGCACTCTGCATTGATAGGCTTTTGTGTATAGAAAGAAATTATCCTGCAGAAGGCTGATGCATCATCCCAATTCATCAGCTGACCAAGAAATTTAGTACAGTAGCCAAAAAAAAAACCCCAAAACTAAAAGCCTTTCTTAATTAACATTTCAAAGGACTTTAAATAGGAAATGACAAATAAGACAATAATTCATTATCTCTGTGTTTTTCAACAATACAACTTCTGAAATACTGAACTTGGTTCTATTATTTAGGGCTTCTGAGGACACCAGAAACCAGGCCATTTAAGTTAACACATGAAAATGGTGACAAAATTAACAAGACTCTTTTATAGGATACTTGAAGAGTTCAGTCTGTTTATTTTAAATAAGAAAATTCAAAGAGTATGGAAATTTAGTTCGGGGAGCACTGTAAAACATGGTTTGAAATATTTCAGGAGGCCTGAAAATTATTCAAGAGCTAGTTTTATTGTGCATGTGTAGAATAAAAAGTCATTTGCAAGACACTTACTTGAGTTACCACAACTCATCTGAAGAACATTAACTCAGTAAACCATGATTATCTAACCAGTCTCTTGGAATTGTTTGTGAACTTCAGGATAATACGAAGTATTTGTACTGAAAACAAACTTATAATAGAATCTTCAACAGAACTGGCAAAATGATAAGAACATCAATGCTTACAGCATGGATCTAAACAAAAACCTGTAATTCCAAGTATGAGTTTAACAGTAAGGTTAATTAGCCACTGGAAAATCTCAGTAGGAGCCCTAATCTGTACTCAACTGCTTGGTAATATTTAAATTAGGAATTGATTAAAAATTACTTCTACTTCAAATAATAATTGTGAAAAAGGAGTCCTGTGACATGCATTATATAGGCAATCAGACTAGATCACCAAAAGGGGCTCCTTCAGGAAATTTTACTTTAGGGATGGAATAATAAGTCCTCACCGAAGACAGAATGAACAAAGGAAAAAAGGCAAACAAGAAAAAAATAAAAGGTTTGATCGTTTCCTCCAGATTTTTGAATTGCTGGATACTTACTGGAACAAGAAAAAAAAAGGTGGATAATCCTAAGAGTATACAGAATAATCTTTCCTCCTGTTTTTGGTGAACCATGAGGAAAAAAAAATCCACAACTCTTTAATTTTGTCCTCCATTTTAGCAGAAGGAATTTCTTATTTTTTCACATCACCTTAGAGATCACCTTCATAACTCTGGGACTAGTTAGCTCTTCCATATAATTCTGCTGAGAACTTATGCGGCTTAACCATGGTAAAGTTATGGCTGGCATTTAAATATTTACAGCAGACAGTGACTCTGCCTTGTCTGGGAAATACTTGATGCTGAAGTCTGTAACAAAATTTTTTGAAAAAAGGAAAACATAGACTATATGGAAGGTGCTACCTGCCTCAGTCTGGAAAGGATTAGAGCAGTTCTTATGATACAATCCAGTACATATTTTAAAAACAGACAGCAGCTTTGACTGAGCTCTCATTTGTGCTCTGATTCATACCTTCCTCCATCCTTACACTGCCAGTCTCTCAGACTAAGCTTATAGTTTAGATTACAGCCCACCTCTAGCTATTTACACCTCTCTCAATTTCAATCCCACTTAATATGAGTAACATTTTGTTCGTGTTTTTAATAAAAAATACCAAAAGATTTATTTGAAGTAGCTATTAAGTGACAGAAAGTAATACAATAGTTTCACCATGTGAAAAAACCCAATCATTACATGGACATATTCAATGCAGAATGGGGCAAGAATCACATGTTTTGCCATAGTAGTTACTCAACAAATTTTGCACCATGAATAGTTACCAATCCAATATACTCAGCTCTAATCCAATCATGTAAATGAAAAAAAAGAGCCTTTAAATATAAATATATTCCAGTGACAAAAGTTTATAGTATTTACATCACCTACCTACAGTAAGCTAATCAGAAAGGTATTCATTTAAGAACTTTGAATTTGGGCCTTGCTGTATTTGCATGTCTGTTTTGTTTCTACAGCAGGAGATGGTGGCTTTCCAGGTAATAATAATAATAATAATAATAATAATAATAATAATAATAATAATAATAATAATAATAATAATAATAATAATAATAATAACAACAACAATAGATAGATAGATAGATAGACAGATAGATAGATAGATCTATACATCTACAGATCTATAGATATATAAAATTTCCAGGCTATTTTTTATTTTTTAAAAGATATATTTTAATGCAGATTAAGCTTTTCAATACTTTCTGGTTTGTTTACTTTCAACAGCATTTCATTACTGTCTCCTAAGGACTGGCTTCTTGAATAAAACTAGAGCTCCTATGACTCAAGCAGGACCTGCCACAGCTGAACAGCTGGGGACACCATGGGAGTCATTTGCCTGGGCATGCATGAGAGAGCCTGTTGAGCTCAGAGGAATGGAGGCTTCTGCTTGGAGCTGCAAGATCCTTGATGTGATTTATACTCATAATATGAACTTCTGGCTAAATGGAGAGTTTCCAGCCCATTTCAACTTGAAAATATTTTCATTTGGTAATATCAAGCTTTCATTTTCACTGAGAAGGATGAAATGAGAGATCTAGTTCTAGAGGTAAGGCAGTATTCTAGAATCTTGAAATGGCAAAATTTTTCATGAATTTTAAAAATGCTTTACTTCACTCCACTATATGAAGAATGAGTGGATGCTTCAACATTTTATATAAAAGGGTATGAAAATGGGAGGGGGAAAAGCACTTTAAGAATTTATGAAACTTGCATAATTACTGCAAGGAAAAAAAAAAGATAAAATAGGATGCAGCAAAAACTCAAGTTGGAGGTTTCAGAATTATAACAGGCTATAAAGTGAAGACAAAATTTACATTTTTATGGGAAACTATAAAGGAACCTGAGACACAGTGATATTCTGCAGTAGGTGAAAGGAGAAAATAATCTTAGCAGCTGTGTTTTTAAGACAGTTTCTCTTTAGAAGATCAATAGCTACACACAATGGAAGCCTATCTAGATATACTTGGTAGCATTAATCAACTGAGAAATATCCCTCCAAGAGCTGAAAGTTTTATAGTCCAATCTTCTTATGATGATATTACAAGTCAGATTTAGACCACCTCATTTAGGTGTCTTGGAAACTGAGGTGATCTGGTTTAATGGAAAGAAGCACATACCTCCTGAGATTTTGAGATGCAAAAAATTATGTACACAACCTCCTCCTTTCTTTCTATTGACTGTAGAGAGCACTTACAGGCTCACTAAGAGGACTGGGCCATGGGGCATCTGAATTTTACTTTCAAATGAGATATTCATAATGATGAACTAGATCATCCTCAACTTCTTCTATGAATTAAAATAACTAAACACATATTTTTAAGGAAAAGAAAAAATAACCAAATTTTGTTTACTCTTCACTATACTGTTTGTGGAAATTAGAACTTTAGTAACAACTGAAGTACAAATAAGCAAATTATAAGAAATGACCACCATCTTACAATCAATAAATGGGTCATCTTCTGTGCTTCTCTTGTCAATGGATCCACAATAGCAACAACGTCATAGAATGGGTCATTCTCTTGGGGTTCGACTTTTATTACACTGTTAAAAAAGTATTCAAAACAAGTGACATGAAAACTCAAAACTGAATTTGTTGAAAGGACAAACATTTTTAGAGACAGATTTGTAATATCAGAAGTGTTTAAGATTTTACTGCTCAAGAAAATATCTCCCTCATTTCAAGCAATAATCATGATTGCTCCCTGTGATACAATTAGAAAAGCTAAATGTGAACAGGAGTAAAAAATATAGCATTAATCTACATACTTCTGTACTGGTTAGTGATTAGAGACATTCTCTAAAACAAAATCAATAAAATAAAACACAATAAGACTTTAAAAAGGGCCTTTTTGTCATTTGTTTACAGTTCCCTTCATGGAGATCTGGAATCATTGGATCAGACAAGTAGTGGTGGTGACATAATTTAAAAAGAAAAAAAGAGAGGGAAAAATGGCATTTGAGAAGTGTGAAACTTGATAGGCTGGAATAGCTTTATGCATTCCAGAACATAATTCAGTTTGACAGACTTGATTAGGCTAAGTCAAGTAGTTAAGAGTACTAGTTAAAGTACTCTGTATTTACAAGAAGGAAATGTCAGTAAACTTCATTTTAAAAAATGAAAAAAAAGTCATATGCTGTAAATACAGAAAAGGGACAATTGGAATTTGTTTTCCACAAAACATATGGTAGCAGCACAGTACTGACTGCTACTAATGTAACTTTGACAAAGGTGCCAGCCTCTTAGAAAAGGCTACCATTGATTTCAGTCCTGCCTTCACCAACAGGGACAGCCCTGGAGCATCTTCACCAACAAAAACAAGTAGAGATTCGGAAACAGCAAAAATTTTTTTAAAAATTTGTAATTTGATCACAGTTTTTGTATTATCATATGTCCTTTTAAAACATGTACCCCTCTATTCTCTTCTCAGCAAATGGGTAAGGTTGGGAAATCATCAGGCATTACTAATGAATTTATTAGGAAAAAGGTAAAGATGCATTATGCTATGGTAGATGAGCAGGCTGCTCATAGAACAGTTTCAAAATCAGAATGCTTACTCAACTTTCCAAAGACTATGTAACCATCAGTACATTCAAATGTTAAAAAATCACTCTTAAGTGCATTATCACGACAAAACTGACCTGTGCTGTTCTTTGAGTAATTCAACATCTTGTCTCATCTCTGTTTTAGGCAAAGATGACAGCAGGGCATCTATTTTCATAATCAAGTCACTGCCACTGTATTAAATAAGGCACATATAGTTTGGTTGTCATTAGAAAAGGAGCAAAATATTAACATTTAAATGCCAGTCTCTTTGCATAAAGCATATTTAGGAAGCCCACATCCCAGACCTGGACTCTAAGGTGATTAACACCTCAGGACTTGTAGCTTGGAGTTAAACCTTCAGCATGACAATGCCCAAAAACCACTACAGCCTTAGAAAAGCCTTGTGAGATGGACACTTCTCAATTTTAAGAGATGCAGAATTCAGTGTTATCATTCAGCCTCACAGCAATGATTTTTTTCTCAATTTTTGTGTCTTCCAATCTGTGTAATTTGATGAAAATGTGAGGCTTCGAAGAAAATGGGGGCTTGGTCCACCAGACAAATTAAACCTGAATTAATGACAAGTTTTTATTAGTCACACATTTGCCAAGGAGATCTGATTCAGAATCAAGAGAAGTGAGTATATGATGTTAAGATCTGCTGACATTTCTGGCTCATCTATGTTCTTTCCCGTTTATGTCAACATTAAGAAAGAGACATAAATCACCTGGTTTCAAGTCTGGCCACATATTTAATTTTTTTCTATTGGAATTTCCAACTGAAGGTTCCTTAGAAATCATAGTTCCATTTCAATGTTGTTAAGTCAGAATATTTGTCTGAATATGTTTTGCCTCTCACTACTTATCTCCTTGAGTTCTGGCTCTTGTTGATTTTTTCTGGTAATGATTCTTTCAGTTGTGCCAGTCCTTCTAGATAACAGAAATGATACTCAGAGTTGAGAGATACTGTAAGAAGAATACTATTTTGCTTTCTTCTTTCTACACAAGCTGTATCCTTAGACTAGAAGATGGCCTGAACTCATCTCATCTTTACACATCTTCAGTGAACAGATGTGTGAATTTTGTCTACTACGGTGTCAGGGCACAACATCAGCCTATGCCTCTAGAGTCTCCATTACTGACCACTTCCAAAGACAATGACTCCAAATATTAATACTCAGATTTGGCCTAAGATGCAGTGTATTTTATCAAGCTTATAACTATTCTTTACAATTCCTCTTACTGAAATTGTAGGAATCCTTTACTGTCAGCCGTACTCTTGGTAGTAAGGACAGTGAAAGCAGGGAAAGTATTTGGAGTAATTCAGCAGAGCTCCACACATGTTATGAGGCAAGAGAATTTTACCTTTTACTACTGTTTCCCATCTCCTTGACAATAGCTTTAATCTTCTCTGCTGAGGTACTGTATGTTATCTTTTCCAACAAATTAAAGTCTTCTGCATAGAATTCATTTTCATCTAAAGGACCCAGTACCTTAGATAGAGGAAAAAAACCCCAAAACATTAAGTGTAGAATGTCCCAATAATGCTCTGTTTGTAAGCAAAAATAAACTAATATTTTAAATGAATGCACAAGATTGAATATGAAACCCCAATCTCTATATACATCAATACTATTGATTATAAACTAATTAAATTTTATAGTAACTATGCAATATTAGGCTTTTAGAGTTATATGGTGACAGTTAATTATCAATCACAAAGAACAACTGCAGTGGAAATATCCATGCTATTTTTCATTATACTTCCATCTGTTAAGGAATACACTATTTAGAAATAACTCTAAGAAAAAGCTCTCTTATGTAAAATATTTTAAACTCAAATTACTATTTGTCTACCACACTCTTGAGTTTTTTAATTCTATGAACACAATCTCCTTCTACCACTTGTCAAATGAAGCAGAACAGGAGCAGGATAGAAAGAATGGGAAAGGATACAAAATGCCTAATACGAGAGGATACAGGACCACTACATTTTTTGCTGTCTGAAAGAAAGGTAAGTGCCTTCGAGTCCCAGAAAATAGCTTTGAGGATGTTGTTTGGATTTCCTACTTAGTCTATCAGGCCAAATTGAGCCAAGGCAACTTCAAAAGCCTACAGGGCTGCCAGGATGTACTCATTATATAAGTTGGGTGCTGAATGCCTCTTCCTCAAAATTCAACTGTTTCCTATAAATGAGAGGTTATATAACAAATTCCACTTTTGATTTTTTTTATTAATGATGCATGAGATAGATGAAACCACAGTGTAATTACGAAATACTATGGTAATTTGGGGAAGCCAAGTAGAAAAAAAATTAATTTGTTCATAAAAGCAAAACGTCTGTGATGAAATAGCAAGGACAGAAATGAAGGATATCCCACGTCTTTTCAAAAGTGATAGTTTAGAGTGAAAACACAGATATGAATATACATTATTAAATTTATCCAAATATTTCAATGAAACTTATTTCCCCAAAACAAAAAATATGACATTATTTTAGCTTTTTTAGACATGGAGAACAGCAATAATAATCTATAAAATGAATTCACTAATTTAGCCACAAAAAACCCAACAATTCTTTAAGGCTTCCTCAACACAAATGCTTTCTGTGTGTTTCTTAGCTGTATTTCAGCTGCATCTCAGAAGCACTTAGGATGCGTAAGAGTAACTAAATTCACTGAATTTAAAGAGCTTCTGGTTATGAGATGCCAACATATAATTTTCTTTCTATTTCTTTCAAATGGTGGAGTAAATCAAAAACAGAAGAATTAAAACGTAGTTTGTAAATTGTATTTGCAATGTAAGGCATTGACTGTCATTTAACAAGCACTCAATATTGAATGCAGCATTATATTTTTTGATCACAGATCATCTATTGACAAAATGCAATTAAGGCTATTGATTGCAGCATATACATCCAAGAAACTGAAACAACAAAATTACTATGCTTTTATCTGTATATTAAGAATTAAACTATAAAACAACTAAATATTTATTAGAATGTGGTGCTTTAGAGCTTGAAATACTAACCTACTCAATGTAATTTATATATATTTATCTACATAGTAAAATAAAAGTAACTTCATGATCAAAACTTATCCTCAAACATCACAAATGATAAATCAGATACTAACCTATTTTGAGAATTTTGTCAGATTAACTCTAAAATAGCTGTGGGAATGGCATACACACATAGTAGCTCCAATGGAATGGAGCTAATGAACAGATTAGGAGTAAAACAAAATAAAAAAGCAAGGCAAACATTCATACCATTCTCTAACAACTGTCTGAATAAATGGGAAATCAATAAATGGGAAATCATTTTCTTTAGTTTGAAACTGAAGTTCCAGAAGCAAAAAAAGTCCTAAGAAAGATTGAGAGACTTAATTTCCTTCTTACCCTGCCATTGCTAATAACAGCCGTTTGCCCAGGAAGCAGCTTCAGAACCTCCTGGCAGAACATCTGTTGAGTTTTAATTAAATCCAGTCCTAAAGTGTTGTACTTCTTCTCAAAAGTATCACCATCCATTCCCTAAAGCAAATGTAAAGCATGAGATGCTGGAATGATTCAGCAGAAATAAATTTTGTATCATGTGAGGAAATCAAACATTTTCTTCAAGTTATGTAGTAACCAGAAATCGAAGTGACACAGCCACCTCAGCTTCAGTGTAAGCACACAACTGCTGGTGGGGAGCCCAAGAGTGCAGTCTGTACCCTGGGGCAACTGTGAATAACCATGAGAGCAAAGCTGAGCCTGAGGTTAAGCAATTTTTCCATGATCCAGCACAAGAGCTGCATGAAAAGTAACACTGTTAACAACTCAACTGTATTCCCACTTTCAGAAAAAAAAAAAAAAAATTGTAATACTCTAAAAACCTAACAGTCATCCTAATATGGCCATTGGATATAATTTGAACATATTTTGGGGAAGCCAAAATCATCCAGAAAAACACACAAATTCATTTTCAAAGAGGGCAAAAACATACCAAAACTTACAATGGAATTGTGTCTCACCTATCAAAATTATTCTGATATGTATCTCTTCATTGGTAATAAACAGACCAAGCAAGCAGATTAATGCAGATACAATTAATAAAATGACATTAATTAGTAACATACTTAGTATACACAGCTTCATTGGACACCTTTATGTCTTTCAAAATTTATTAAACAATGAAACAGGAAATATGACTCAAAAATATTCATTTTCTAATATGGTCCAGAGAGTTTTCTTAGTCTTCCAACACTTCCTACTTTAAAAGACTAAAATTTACAACTCCTTCTGAGACAGAAAACAGTACTTAGCAGCTGTCATTTCATAACTCAACTCCACTCATTTAGTCTTAACTTTTTCTGAAGTCTAAATTCCTGAAAAACATTAATACTGCAATTTTAACTAAATGAAAGAGCTATTAAAACCCCCAAAGTTTAAAAATTAAAAATTGAATTATTTTGGTCTAAATTTTATTTGGTACCTGTATTCTGAATTTTTCAGTACTGTCATATTTTCTCCCTTTAAAGAAATTCTCTATTCTTCAATCACATGAAAGCTATCAAAAATCCAAATCTGCTTGAGAAGAAACTGTATACGCGTTATAAATTCCATGGCATTCAGCCAAACACTTATTCTCACCACCTCTTCCAATAAGATATATGTAAAATAAAAAAGGAAGTAATCTAATTTAGCTTGTACTCACTGGGATGAGGAATTCAACAATTTTAGTTCCAGCAGCAAGGGATTTTGCTGTCTCTTCCTTACTGAGTTTACTTAGGAAACTTTTTAAGTTGCTGTTGTTTTGAGTTAAAAAAGCAGCCAAAATTCCTCTTGCAATGGCCGTGTTATCATCTTTTATTTTTGATGAAGGATTGTTCAAAATCCCAACTCGTGCATGACTGCTTGTTTTCTGCGAAGAAAAACACAGAACAATAAGTAATTTTGCAGTTCCATCTGCTGTTACCTAATGTATTCATATCATTTATAACTATGTGAAATGCCCTTAAGTATTTAATTTTTTGCAGCTATTTGTCTTTAGAAAAGATACATCAATGACTAATTCAGAACTCCAACTGTGAGTAAAAATGTGATTAGTAAGGAATTATCTATTCTGTGATAAATATTTTAAATAGAAGTGTTAAGTTTCTTTAATAGAATAATTGCCTTTGAGCATTTTGCAAAAGCATGTTTTTAACAAAGGCCATAAACAAGTGCTCATTCACAGACTTCAGAACTAGTTTTATAGATGTCTATTTTTCTAAAATTATCGAACTAAGCATAAAATAAATGCAAGAGAATTTATCCACTTAGCACTTTTAAAGCTCAGCAGGAGCAAAATCCTTCACTTGCTAAAATCAGTGGTGCCACTCAAATTTTACCAGAGAGTGTGGTGGTCCTAAGGTAGGATCAAATAACACCACTAACTGAAGAAAAGATAAATGGACTCCAATGCAGGAAGGAACAAAAAAAATAAGGAATGCAATCACTGGTATTCAGTGCTGGAGAGGCTTCCACTAATGGACAGAAAACTGATGGTCAGAAAACTATGAGGAAGCACTGAGGAATCTGAGCTTGCTCCACCTGGCAAAGAGGAGACTACAGAGAACTTGAATAGCAACCAAAAGTTACTGAAGGGGAAATGAAAAACATGTCTGGGCTAAACCCTTCCTGGTACCAGCAGAGAGTAATAAGGGGTAATGCTCACAAAGCAGAAAAGAATGCCTGGCAGAAAAGAACTACAATAGGAAGGCAGTGCAACACCAGAGTAATTTGAAAAGGGAAGGGACAGAATCATCTCCTTGGAGATTTTCAGAAATCCTTCAAACACACCTACAGCTGACCTGATGTAATGAAGGCAGTAATTCCACTTTGAGTGGGAGGCTGAACTGGATGACCTCGAGAGGTCTCTTCCAGCTAAGACAGCTCAAGGTTTTTATAAAGGAAGTAAAAATATCAGAGTTTTCAAAATAGCATGTATTAGCTGGAATAGCTAGAAGTGAATTTCCTTCAGCCGTTTTCATCACTGGATTTTTGCATGCTTTACTTCAAATGCTGATGGCAAGTCACGAGCAAGTGGTGACTGTGCCAATTCTGCTACTATCAGGAATTATACTAGACCCTGACTTGAGAGATAAAAGGCACTAGAAAGGAGTAAATAACCCAATTAAAAATCAATGGACTTAAAAAAAAAGCCAAAACAGTCTTTGGTTTTATTTCTCATGAAATTTGAAAATTACTAGAGCAAGCGACACATGAAATTCATCTAATGTTTTGGGGTTTTTTCCTAGATTCTTCTCATCAACACAAGGGGACTTGCCCAGGTGGTTCTCACCTCTTAGATGGGAGCTGTGGCACATTTCCCCTCCTGAAGAGGGTTAAAAAATGAAGCTACAGAGGGAGTACATCTGTCAAGCCTGAGACATAAATCAAGCAGTTCAAGAAATTAAATGCTTTTCTGTAACAAGGACTTGTACTGAATATTCTTTATCTTTTTTAAAGCCTCTTTCTAAGATGTAGTTGTTATCACATTCTCTTGGCAACATCCCAATTTTCTAGTTCCCTTAGGGTGGTTCCTAGTTTATTCCTGATTAGAAAGTCCAGATGCCTTCCTGATTTAAGTTTAAAGTACTCTTTTAACCTGCCCCAAACATAGGGTCTTTCTATCAATTATATTCACTTGACATTTATACTTTCCAAAGCATATTTATATTTCAGACATTCCTACCTTAAATCCTGTTATTAAAACAGAAGAACTTAAAAATAAGCAAACTCATAAATGTGGATGATCCTCCTAGCATATTAAAACACAGGAAAATTGATCTTAGAATCACACAAACAGTACAGGGGAAAATGGTTGCTTCATGGCCACAGCTGTGCCCCATAATAGAGGAGAACACTGCTTAATGGTTCACATCAACAGGCACTATCCCAAAGTCCTTCCAGGTAACATTCTCAGCTACCTGATGGGAGCAAGTCTAACTGGGAAGAAATTCACCCTTTTAATACATAGTGTCACAGTTTGTCTCCTGCCTCACAAGTCCATGAACAAAATTTTCATTTCCCTTCAGGAATAGAATAAAACAAAAGCACAATCTCTGAAGTCTGCACCTGACCAACAACAAGGTTGCTACACTTTTATTTAGGAGTATGATTTTTGAATGTGCAGAGAGAGTTGTTAAGAACATATTCATAACAACTGTTTAAATAAAACCTGCTAGAAACTCACCAAGCTTTTCAAGGCATCAGAAAGCAGTCGTCTACCAGCTGGCTTATCAAAATCAGCAACAATCCAGACAGTAACAGCATACAATGCATCTTCATCTGAAAATTAAAGATAATCCTGTTTTACGTTCCGGAGAATCTTCTTATGATTAACGAAAACCAAATTAATTCTGTTTGTCATTTCTAAATTCATGTGAATGTTTGACTGCTGACTTCAATTGTAAGAATAATCTTTGCCACATCAGAATCTTTTGCCCTCTGAATTGAAGTAAGATTCCTAGAAGACAATTTATCATGTTAATAGGAGAGAGAGACTAAAAGAGCTGATCCATTTTACAGCATTGAAACAAGAGGGCCCTAAATAATTAGTTTTAATTAATAAAACCTGCTTTACCAGAGGTTACTTGTGAACATTTGATAAAGGCTGATCATATAACCAGGAATGAAAAGAATTAAGTAGTCATATGACCACATAAACTAGGCCAGTCACTTTCCCTGGCAGCAAAGGGAAAGTCCTTCAACTAAAGGCAGGAACAAACTTATAATTTCAGGACACAAATGGGAGTATACTAAATATGTGTACACACAGATAATTTCTGTTTTTCTTGCTCTATGGTTTCCTGTTCGCTACTTGGCATAGAAGAGCAATGGTAGGTGAAAAATTCTGCAAAATTATCTGTAGAAGAATATGAAGAATATCAATCTACTCAGGTCTACCATACATCCCCTAAAACATAATGCACAGGGACAGAAATTTTCCAGGGTTCTGTTGAGATCCTAGGAAAAGGTTATTATTAACTGTTGCTGTGGTCTAGAGAAAAATATTGGGGAGAGACATTTGAAATGTAGATTCCAGCTTAAAGGTTATAGGTTTTACACAAGAGATCTCAATCTTAGAAATAAGCCCACAGATTGAAAGCCATTGATTTGACAGCTCACTGGGATGTTCCTGTGGTTGTAGACACAGAACCAAATAAGAGTCAGATAAATTTATTTTAAAGGAATTTAGGTGTTTGGCATTTTTTTCTGATAATGAATTAAGTAAAATTCTGTAAATACCACATAAAAAGCACTGAAAGAACGCACATTATTAACAGGGTTTTTGTGTCCTTTGAAGGACTGATGTAAATGAGCAGCTGTTTCATAAGGCACAGACTATTGTAAAATTCCATGCAGAATTATGACGCCATTGTTGTAATATCTTCTCACTCAAGGAAAACTACTTGCATATGCAATGAAAATATTTTATATAAAAAAGCATTTGAAATGTACAAAAACATTTGAGTTTTAACAAAGACAAAATGTATAAATGAGTTATAATTCATCAGAATATAAACTCTTTTTCTATAGAAAGACAAAGGCTCACTCAGCAAAATTAAACCATCTAACTAGAGGAAAAATAAGGAAATACTTAATAAATTAGAAACATAATAAATTATTCCTTAAATTTAGAAATACCTAATTTTGATATAAACATACAAACTCTACACATTCTGCCCCTGACAATGCTTCAAGTAAGGGTCACTTGAAAACCAAACAGACTTCAATATCCTTAAGTAAAACCATATGTATGGAAGTTGAGTCTATCTTCAAAGTTGCAAAAGTCTCATAAAGGTTTTTAACTTGATATTTGTAAAACAAAAACAACTAGCCACAACATCCATCCCATTTCAAAGCCACAAAAACTAACTATCCTGTTAATTATAATTTAGGTTTATAATATTCAGATATGCTCTGCTTCCTGAAAGAAGATACTGGGATATGGAGAAATATTTAATTTACATGGAATCCTTGGAATATTGACTTATTTGGGATATTTTAATAGTAAATTTCAACGATTCATAATAGTCATAAACCAACAGATAGATAACCTATACAGAAAATTATTTACCTTTTTTCGTTAAATACTTCATATTATCTGAAATTACAGCACTTTTATCTTGTGAGTCCAAAAACGAGAAAGTAGAGAAGTCTTCCACATGAAATGGAACTGCATAATGTAAAACACAAAATATTAGACTTTAAAATATGAAAACAAAACCAAAAAACAACCCACAAATCATAACAATATCCAAGAAAATGAGTTACCAGGAGTGGATCTGAAATGTATGTATCTTCTTTCTGCTCCAAGAATATTGGGGTTCATTCGGGAAACTACATTGTTCTGATCCATAAGAAAATCCACTGCATTTACATGATCATCTAACAAGCCCTGGAGTAAAAGAAAAATGTAAAATACTATTAGGACAGATTTTCAAGACAAACAAAGACCAAGTATTCGTATAATCTTTCAGGTGAGCTTAAAGTTTCTATATACACCAAGTTATGGACAATGTCAGGTCTAAACCATATAAATGTCACACAAATAGTATTTCAAAATATTAGATATACATTTTTCAATGAACAACTGCAGTACATTCTCAGTTTCTGGTGGAAAAATTCCATATAATGACTACATGCTTCGCTGATCCTTCAGCCTTGAATAATTTCAATATATTCTTTCAAAACCATGACCACAAATGATGGTAACAATGTAATTGCATGTGTGATATTACTAATTTCAAGCAATCTCATGATAAAAAACCATAATATATAAACATGACTGAAACAATTCACTGTCAAATGCTTCACCCTGCACTCGTTCAGAAATGTTAAGCATACCATGAACACTGCCCGCTGGAAGAAGCCAGTGGCATCAAAAATCCTCTGAAGAATGAGTGTCTCCAGCTCTGCCGCATCCATCTCCTCTCTGGGAAAGGGCACGCCATTAAACAGTGCCTGAGGCAGCGGGCCCAGGCCACTCTTCTTATAAAAGGTTGCTCCTGCCTGATCAAATCAGAAATATCACAGGATTAAACAGACTGTGGCTGACTGTAGTAAAAAAATGAAACTAGTATCAAGAGAGGATGAGCTCTAATCTCCAAGCACGCTTCACTGTCACACCTTGTCATCAGTGGCAGGGACAAAACAAAGTGTTTGGAACCTGACGGGACAGATGGGACTGATCTGTCAAACAGAATGACAAAGGAAATGATAGATCCATACACTTTGTTGTGAACTTTTGCTTTAACATCTTGCTGAGAAATTGTCTTTTATTTGCTTAACACTCTAGATTATTCTTTTATTTTAAATAAAAACAAAAATGAAGCAAATAACATCAGAGAAGAATTCTGAGACAGTGAAAGCTGCTTTTACCAAAGAAAGAACACTAAAAAAACATCAAAAGGTTTTTACGTTTGTAAGTCAAGCTTTACTTGATCAGAAAGCAGAATTCAAGAGAGACCCCTTGACACACCTACTACAAAAATAGTTGTGAAAGGCTCCTGAAAGCAGCAGGCAAGAGTAAATTTTCATAGTGAGAGTAGTAATGCAGTAACCTTTACAACATTTCCATTAATGACTGAATGGTGGCTGAAGAAAAATCTTACTCAAAGGTGCTGTATTTACTTGCTTTAATATTTAGCACTCCTTCAACTTAGTAAATGCATTGAGTTGTATACACTGCAGTATTTCTTACTCAGCACAGCTCTAGACGTACCTTCCTCCCTTCATCGTATTCAGAACGAACGCCCAGGATACTTTGAACATCAGCATGGGGGTACTCACTCCTAAGAACGTGTTTCACATCATCCACTGTCAGAATATTTCCATCTTTCACTTCATGGTACATCTGGAAGAATTATAACCCAAAGAAATTAAAAAATGTAGTAAGTTGTCAAACAACTTGATAAAATTAATAGAAGTAAATAAACAATAAATATAATGTTTTTATAGTGTGCTAGCAAATTTTATACTGGTATAATAATTTCATATTGCATTTATTGCTGTACTGCAGTTTTTACACTGCTTTAGTAATTATCACCATTTCACATATGCACAATTTTTATTAGAGCATGATTCTGATCGATCTATTATTACACCTTTAGTCTAAATCTGAAGTGGCCAAAGAAATACACCTATGTGAGCTTGGTTATTTCTCTCTACTAATTGGAGAGGTAATCTAAAGTCTCTCTATAAACTAACTAACATGGGTAGTTATCTGAATCCATATTAATCCGAGCCTAAACTCGTCAGTGATACTTTTTTCTAAAGTGATAATTTTTCCTTACCAATGTTATTCAATTTCATAGAATAATATTTTATTACTTTCATTATACATAGAATAAAAATTTGAAGTGAAAATTATTCATTTGTCTTCAAATAAGGAACAATATTTTCCTCTATAGTTCTGAATAGCTCAAACTTTATATTATTGTTTCTATTTTTGTTAACTTTCAATTATATTTATCATCCCCCCTTTTTATATTATGAAGCAAAATAAAGAGAGGAACACAACATTTTAAAAAGCACACTCTAAATTATATTTTTTATCTAGTCCTGGATAATTGTTACACATGCATGTCAGCTCCCTAACATTTGTGGATTTCTCTTCTAATGTATTCCTAGTTACTTCAAATACTTTAATGTTAAGCTCTCTAAGATTGTCCATGACACCATGACATTTTCCAGGCACTAAACATAAAACCAGAAAACAAATGGAAGAAAAATTGTTATGTATAAATACCGTATTCCCTTTTATCCACAGAGCCGTTATATAGATGGCTGACATTATTTCTCCTCCATTCATCTCTAATCTCTGAAATTCCTTTCTTATGACAACCTGCATTCTCTCACAAAGTTAACTTGCCTCATTAAGGTGCAAGCTTGGAATACTTCTATGCTTTCTGCACCCATGGACAGCTCAAGCATGAGCAAAGAATAGAAATTATCTTATTGTTTCACTTCCTACACTGGACAATAAGAAAGGGTTTTTCAAATCTTACAGGACTGCCAAAATGACAATAAAATCCCTGTTCTCCAGAAGACACAGAACACAAAGACAGGCCCATTACATTAACATTAATACAAAATATTTTTTCATAATAATAAAAGCTGAAAGGCATGCACCTACATTTTTTATTATTGAAGAAAACCCGTTGATAGGCAAAATTACAAGAGCAAATTGGTTGATGCAATAGGAAAGTATTTCTGCAAATAATTCTATAGACTGCTAATGCTATACATGCTTTTAATACTTCATTTCTACATAAAGTAAATGCATAAAGTAAGTAACATCTCATGTTATCACAAGATAGCAAGATCCTAACTATTAATAAATTACAAACCAGAAGAAAATAGATGATTTCTTATGAAAGAACTAACATTAATTATCGACATAAAGGCCTGAGAAGTGTCAGATTCCTCTGCAATGTAATTAAAAGTTCTCCAAATAGCTACTCCAGCATCTTCATTTCCATCAATTTCTTCTTTTGTACTTAAAATAAAAACTATTCCAATTCTATAAAAAAAATAAAGAGATCATACATTTTAACACAATATCTGCTTCACACAAATTCTAACACAAACACAGAAGAACAAAATGTTTGCATTCAAGTTATCTGCCCAGCACATAGAGATAAAAACCCTGTACCTGGGTGGTGTTCCCATGACTGTGTGATGACACAGGATACCAGCTGTGCATCCTTCATCAGCTCTACAGTATGCTTAGGTTACCAGCTATGTACTGACTTTACATATACCTTTTAAAGCTGACAATAATTAAGATTTCTGTGAGTCAATAGGGTTTAACCACAGTATTTCCTCTCCTTACCTGTACAAAGATTTTGATTTTTTACATTCCTGCCATCATCTCTTAATGGCTCGAGTCTTTGTTTTAGTCTGGGCATTCTCTGTCTTTTAATTTTCTTGACAGGGATATCTTGAGTAGATGCATGAAGAAGTGCTGGGGTACTGATGTCCCATCATTAGTGTGTGCCACTTCTACCAGCCCTTCTCTCACCTTTTTAACCCTCTGGGCTTTCCACCACCCTGACACTGCCATTCATTTTCCACTCACATCGGTTTTAAACACACCTACTACTAACCCCTACATTTCCATTAAATTAAAGGAAACCCAAAGGAATGAGAGGCTTGGGAGGGAAAAAGGCCTATTGGAGGTGGTGCATTGATACTGTTTTCATGTAAAAAGCCTAGACTGAGACTAGGCCATACTATGGTCCTTTTCAACCCAAACCTTATACTATACTTATGGTCCCTTCCAAACCAAACCCTTCTGTGAAGTCACACAGAACACTGCAATCTGTCTTTCATTATGCTTTTGTAATTGAATGGTAAAAAATTAAGAAAAACAACTACAAAAAAAGATCAGAACTAGTAAAATTTTAAAGTAAAATGAAACACCTGTAATTTATTGAGGACACAAAAAGCCATTTCACAGGAGGATTTTGAATATTTAACACGCAATTAATCTTGCTGAACTTTGGATATCCTTCTTTTATAGGCTGTGGAAATAAACAGCCATTTCTGAGACCAATTAACTTTTTTTTACAACTAGGTATCTCAGATCAACCAGACTCTTCCTCAGAAGTGTCTCTCTCTCAAATGATATTCACTTTCAGAAATTCAAAACTCGATGAGGATAATCTCACTTTGGTCTTTAAGAGTGTATATTGAAACAACATTAGATAAAGCAACCACAATTGAAAGAACTGAATTTTAAAAATTCCCTGAAAGCATGTTTTATATAACAACTATTTTTATTAGTGGGACTATTTGACACGATCAATTTTTATCAGACTTTTGCAGTTCATTTTACACACACTCAGGTATGTTTTACCTTGCAATCTGTTCGCTTAAGAATACTTAATACCTGGGTAAGCTTGACACAAATGGGTAACCAGTGTGCCTTATTGGAGTGTTGTTGCATTGGATTTACCTCAAATTCATCTCATCTAGCAAAATAGAAAATGAAGAAGAAAAAAGGGAAGAATCCTGATTTAAAGATTTTTCCTCAAAACTTTCAGTTTTCCTTACCTAAGTGGGACATCATGATGATAAAATAATTCTGCCAGCTTCATATAATCACCAGTATCTTCTTGGACAGGATCAACAAAAAGTACCTAAGAAGAGAAAACATATCAAGCATCCAATATTTACTCTTGATGTCTGGTTTTATTTTTTCTTTAGTCATAAAATCTAAGACAAGAACATTAATTCCCAAAGGAGCTGTACGCCCCAGCTGTTTTCAATTTTTTTAGAGCATTCATTTTAAGAAAACATTAAGACTATAAATGAAAATAATATCAGAATTAAGGAATTTGGACCAAACAGTGAAAATAGGATTTAACCATTCACTGAACTTCAAACCAAGTAATCCAACTTTTCTCCTTTGAAAGACTCTGCAATTACTTTGCATTTATTAATAAACTCCATATTTATTTTAGAAAGATATAATGCTGATTGTTCTGTTACATCTTTTAACAAACTCTCTTCTGTTGTGAAAACCAAACAAAAAAGAAATCAACATCATTTTGGCTGAAAACTTCAAGCAAAAAATCGAGCTTTTTGGAAGGTTTCTTCCTTCCTGTCTCACCTATCTTTGTGTTCACTCTTTCACTTAGTGTAGTTTGGAGTATAAACTCAGATCTTTCAGGCATGCACAGAATTTAAAACTGGGATGTGTCTGCATAGGCAAATTATCCTTATGTGGATTTAATTGGACATCTGTACCTCATTTATTCAACTTTGCACTGCAAACTCCCCTTACAATTCATCAAATTTGCTAGAGTAGCTGAAGTGAAGCAGAGTAACTAGAAAATTTTGAACACCCCCCTTCAGATTATAGTGAAATGGTGTGTTATAGATATCTACAATACAGTTCTTATATTTAACCCTGAATATGTAATGTGATCCACTTCATATCCCTGCATCCAAAGCAGCAGGGCCAGGGAGGGGATTCTGTCCCTGTGCCAGGGCGAGACCCCACCTGGAGTGCTGCATCCAGCTCTGGGGTTCCCAGCACAAGAAAGACATGGACCTCAGGTGGATCCAAAGAAGGGCCACAAAAACAGTCAGAAGCTGGAGCACCTCTCCTATGAGTACAGGGAGACTTACAAGAAGGAGAGGGCTCTTTTTACCAGTAGTAGAGACACTGTAGTTATACAACAAGAGGCAGCAGTTTTAAAACTAGAAGAGGGCATTTCATTTTGACTGAATATGAAGAAATGAGGATGGTGAGACACCAAACTCACTGGCTTGAACTGGTTGCTCTGAGAAGCTGTGGATGGACCACCATTAAAATTGTTAAAGAACAGGCTGGATGAAGTTTTGGTCCCTGGTCATTGCAGGAGAGCTGGACTAGTTAACTTTTAATGGTCCATTACAACCCAAACCATTTTATGATTCTATGGTTTGTAAGATTACCTTTTGTAATTTTCATTTAAATCAGCAACAGCTGCTTCCCTAGCTTACTAAATGATACAGAATCCTATTTACAGAGGAAAAATTAAGCTGCAAGACAATAATTAGTATGCCTTATAACTTTAATGTCTTTGTACCTCAGTTTACCATCTCTAAAGCATGGACAGCTATCATTACCTTCCTTCATGCTTTGATAGTAGTGAATTTTCTAAGCGTAGCATGAAAAGGAACATAAAAACTATTACAAAACTGTGCCCAAATTCATCTGCAAATCAAACTAACAACCACATATGACTCACTAGATAAAGCAGTATTCACTACTCTTAGCAGATCCACATAGAAAACTTAACAATAAATCTAACGTGTAATTTTTAATAAACTGTCTGCTCACATAGTAACATATACAGTATGCAAAAACCCAAAGTTCTCCAAACTTACCAAATTATATAAATTTCGTCTAATCTCATGTAAAAATCCAGGAAATGAGGGTTTTAGCAGTTCTTGATAGCTTTCAGGCCACGTGCTATAGCCGTCATCTTGTTCTATATTATTAATCCACTAAAACAAAAAAAGCTGCCATTTAGAAAACATGCATCAAACACTAAGAGAAATATATGGGCATAATAATATCATAAAATGTCTCCCTTTCTTTTGTTAAATAATAACAGGAAATAGATTCTAAATTTTATCTTCATTTTTCCTTTTTAATCAAACTGTTTTTATCTGCACTACACAACAAAACTAATACTGGATGGAAAAGGAGAAAGGACCATTAGTACTGTGTACAAGGATGTGAATAAAACCAATATTTTTCCAAAGGTGAAATTACTTTCACAATGCAAACATCATAACAATGTATCACACAGATGTGTGTAACACAGCACAACCATCTTGTAATCCATGTACAGTATTTATCTTCAGACTGCAGCAACAGAACTTTAGATAGGTCAAAATAGCAAATTAACACGTGGCTGATTTGTTCTTCTAGTCCTTTCTATGCAAGCTGGGGCAAACAGAAGAGTGAAATGTGGCTCTTTCAGGTACAAGAAAATAATATTTTAGTGCTGTAGTTGTTTTTGTTTGTGCCTTTTCCCCTGCTGTATAATCTCTGCAATGAAACCTGTGTAAATTTTGAAGAAGGGTAAAAATCACAGTCATTGGACAGATAGAAATAATATATTTAAGTGGCCCAAAATTCACTTATCATACTTGTAAAGTACACTTAGAAGTTGTGCATAATATATTATGTAGTATTATGTAGCTACATTAATTGATATAAAAGACAAATTGTATAGTTTGGAGTGGGCAACTACTCTAAATATACTTTTCTTTTCCTTTAAACAACCTATATCTAAATATTTCAATAAGGTAAAAACTAGAGAAAATTACTCCTAAGAATATTGAAGGGATATTACCCTTGAAAACATCTTAAACTGCTAATTGATATATGGCTTTAGAAGAGTATTTCAACTGCATAAAAAAAACTGTTTCATACACAGAATTATCAAAGTTGTAATCTCTAAAAAAATAATTTTAGTTACTTACTATTATTGAAGAGTGACGAATATCTAGTGCATAATTATTATCTGTAGGATGTACATGCAACCTCATAAATTTACTCAGGGTCTCCCCTTTGATTCCAAGTTCATGAAGGCCATGCATCACTTTTCCTTCCAGTTTAAGAGTCTCTAAAATGCTTTTTCAGGAAGATAAAGTACATAATGTCTACAAAGATCTCTTGTCATGGCATAAAGATTATTTTTAAAAGTAAAAACAATCTTCATGTTAATAGTCTTAGGAATGGTTTCTCTTTATATTCTCCCACAGCCTAATGTTTAAAACAACATCAGTTAACAACACTATGACTCTAACTTATTTCAAATCATAATTACAACAGATTATACAATTCTTTTATTCATTTAGATCTATTTTATACAAAGCAATTTTATCCATCTGTTGTAAGAAGTGGCAGGACAGCAGAGTGCAAGCTTTCTTGCTGCACTGTCCTGCCTGAGGCAGAAATCCATCCAAGCTGGGGTACCCTAAGAAGCAGCTTTGCAAGTGAGTAGAGAAGCAAGCAACAAGTGATGGAGACACAGATGAACTCTAAGCCTGTATCATGGCAGAACTCAGATCAAACACACAGCCACACCCTAAAACCTCCCAGAAGACCCAATGGGACTCTGGAACATCTGCTGCAACCTGAAAGTTCAAATTTGAAAATAAAAAAAACCCTGAAGTACTCCACACCAGAACACAGCTGGCAAGACTTTATGACTTCCTCCATGTCTGTATTTTCCTGATTGTTAAGTAACAGGGATATGAAAGCATTACTTACTTTCTTATAAAGTGCTTTCCACAAGCACATGTTAGATTCCTTCAATTTTCAAACTAATTTGACATGGTGAGTTGTAAAATTATAAGCAAATAAGAAAACATATTCCAAGAGAAAAGGCTATTCTCAACTATTTATACAATGTCCATATTCAAAGCAAAACCACTGTAAATCAGTATTCCTCCTACTGGAACATTTCCTTGCCCCAAAAATGCAACAGGTGAGATTAGGACCATGAACACAACTCCCGAGTACTATCAGTAAGTCTGTGACCTTCAAACAAAATGTACATCTTACCTAAAGGGATCTTGAAAATCCAGGTCAATATTAAGGCCATTTAGAAATAAACGTGCTTCTCCAGGTTGAATTCCAAGTGTTTCATGGAAATGCTAAAAAGTAAAAAGTACTGCTTACTTATTTAGGTATATGTCTACACTAACATATATAATCAGACTTAAGCAATTCTGTGAAACAGACACATCAAATCTCTTCCACACAGTTTCTTTTTTTATCTGAGTGTTGGAAAAAATATTGACCACATATTTTATGAGTGCTATTGAATACACCTCTGATGTACAGATACAAATGAAAACAACCTACCTTTACAAGGCAGAGAAAAGGACATTCTCAGTGTTTGCCAACAGAAAGTGAAAATACACACATACAGAAATACAGCTTGTAAGTTTTTAAATTATTTCTACATATCCATTCAGCAAAGGGAAACCTTACATGTGTCCCTCCACTTGAAACCAGCTTTCTCAATTACTTAATATCTCTCAGTTCTGAAAAACCTGTAGTTGAATTGTTTCAGGGAATTAGGAAAAACAGACTAGAAACTTAAAATCTCATCTAACAAAGGGACTATGGAAAGAACACATGAGAAAGGGCTAGAACCTTTGCTTGGCAAAGAAGAAAAGACCCACAGCAAACAAATACAAGAGGAAGGTGGTATTTGGGGAGTAAATTATCATTTTGCTACAGAGAGCTCTGAGGCACAACACCATTCAGTCTGTAGCAAGATAAGTGACAGGTGCAACAGCAGTAGTGTATTCCAACTCATGACAGAAGGAACAGTCAGATTTCCAGATCTGCCTTAATTCTCAACAGAGAAATAGAAAACACAAAAAATAGACATAAGAAAGATGCAATTTTTTCCCAATTTAGCTCTCACTTGCTAAGCAAAGTAAGTGTGAACAAAACCTGTACTTTTAAGAAAATCATGCCTAGAGCAAGCAACTCAGGCTCAGTATATCATTCTTGATATAAACCTGTAGGTTTGGACAAATGAGAGCAAAAATAAGAGAACATTGAAAATGGTATCATTTCTGTAAATCAGTGTGGTTACTTTCACACAGTTAAATGTAAGTAGGAAATGCAAATAGGAAATTCTGAGCTGAATTGCAGAATGGTTAAGGTTGGAAGGGATCACAGTGTGTCATCTGGTCCCATCTCCCCCTCAAAACAATGTCATCCTAAAGCACATTGCACAGGATAGTGTCCAGATATGCATTCTTGAATATTTCCAATGAGGGATACTACACAACCTCTCTGGGCAGTCTGTTCCAGTGCTGAGTCATTCACAAAGTAAAGAACTTCTGCCTCATATTCAGGGGGAACTTTCCCACTCATCAGTTTTTGCCCATTGCCTCTTGTCCTATTGCTCAGCACCATGGAGCAGAGCCTGGCTCCATCTCCTTGACATCCTCCCTTCAGATACTTATGGATATCCATAAATCAGAGGTAAGATTCTTAATACAATTTTGATGCTAGATATTTGATTGTCTAGAAGCGCATTGACTTTATCATAAAAATGTTGATGGAAGGAGTATTCAGGCATCCAACACTAGAATTTAAGGCTGATAATATTCATGTAATATTTTCTTGCTAAACTTCACCAAATTATTGCATTGCAAGTTGTGAGTTCAGTTTAATGAGATTTTATTTTTTTCTTTTATCTATAGTAGTTCTTTGTCTATTTCTTGCTTAGGTATCAACTCATTACACCTAAATCATCACATGTCTTTCACTTTTAATAACTTTATTTCCTCCCATTGCATTTCCTATTCAACTTTCATTATCTTGAGAGGGAATCATCCAGTTACACACAGCATGGGATCATATCTCTCCCGCTGCTAGATGGATGTACTGCAGTTCAAGAATGCACATGACAATTTATTGTGCTCAAGCAGCAGTGTTCAGGAAGTTTCTTTACTTTAATTTAACAAATTTTAGCTTTTAGCTGTCTAAAGGCTACAGGAAGGACGCGACCTCACATGAAATTAAAACTTAGTGTGATAGATGCATAAAATCCTCTTAATGTAGTTAATACATCTATGGAATCATAGGAGTGATTCAGCTGACCAACCACACATATGCATTGTAATTTGTTTCAGATCCAAATTTTAAGTTACTTCTCCCAATCATTTCATTTGACCAGTCATTGATGTCATTTCACATGACCAGTTCCATAAGAAGGGTGCCTAACATTTAACTGCAACCCTCAACTTGAAAGAAAAAAATCCAGACTGAACAGAGACAGACATAACAAATTCAACAAATATTAAGTGGCGTCTCAGAATAAATCTCAGATCAGTCAAAATCACAGGAACAGGGACTCCTCACATGGTACAAGGCACAAAAAGATGCAGTGAATCAAGGATGAAAACAAAACCACCATCTGCCAGAGATGATGTTCAAAACACTTCGCAGAATAGCTGCATGTGTGATTCTGAGAGTGTGGAAAGCTCAAAGTTCACATTTGCTGACCACAATATAAGCAGCAGGCTTAGATTCAACACCAAAGCCATAGAAAAAGTAACTGATACCTATTTTGCTTTCCCAGCACACAATCTGTGACTCAACTCAACACTCCATGAAAATTGTTTGGCCTTGCCTAATTCTGTAAAACCAAAAGAGAGAATGAAGAAAGTTTGACAAATAGCAGAAAGTGAAATACTTGAATTACATATTTAAATGTTACCTGTCTCACAACAGATTTTTAGAACAACTAGCTCTTTTTTCTTTAACAAAAACCGTGAAAGTTGCTACAGTAAAAAAAAATCTCCAAAAGCAGCAATACAATAGTAGTTCAAATGTCCATCTGAAGAAAAAAAAACAAACCTTCTGATTTTCTTCTATTTCATTTTGCATTTTCTTGTCTACAGGTACTCTTGTAAGTGATCTGTTAAAATAAAATATTTGTATCACTCAACCACCATGTATTTTGAAAAAGGCATTATTTTATATAAAATTGGTATTTTAATTAAACATCCAATGCACTGTAATTGAAGAATCCTGTAATTAAGTCTTAAAAAGAAAAGTAATGCAGTATCATAAATACTGAATTTTTAAGACAAATATAGTTCTGTTTTACTCTAGTAAATCCACATTTCAGATTCAGGCTAGGTTTTTTGTTGTTGGTGGTGGTGGTTTTTTTTGTTTTGTTTGTTTTAATTTTTGTTTTGTTTTGTTTGGTTTGGGTTTTTGTTTGTTTGCTTGTTTTGTTTTGTTTGTTTGTTTTAGTAATATCAGCAATGTATTTTTCACCATTCTCAATCTTTGCTCATGGCTTGTTTTTCTGGATGTATATTATAAAAAACTAAGTTGTTTGGTCATCTAAATTATTACCTGAATACATACCATATTTGCATATTTTAAGTTAATATTACTGTCTCCATGGTTCTCAACTTCACACCATGGAGAGCCATGGATCTGTCTGGACAAAGGCAAGGAAAACATGCAAACAATGACCACTTTAAAATTAGCTGAGACTTAGAAAAAAGAGATTTGCAGATGGAGACCCTTAAAAATGTTAACCATTCACAGACAGAAAAAGTTTTAGTTTCTTCGGTCATTCCATCTTTTGAAGGCCACACATTGATTTGTCTTTTTTACTTCTGATGAATGTTCTAGAAGATGGTTTTATCTTCCCCTGCCAGTGTATTGTTTGTGAAGTTTATAATTATCAGGCTTATCATAAAACACTTTCAAAGGCAAATTTATCTCTCCATGTTTTAAAAAAACCTCAATTATATTAACCTAAATCTGACTGTCCTGAAAAATGCCAAAAGAAATGTTCTAGTTGCCTATATGAACTTTTTTTTTCAAAACAGGACTGCACATGTTTTAGCAAATTTGTACAGGGCTTCAAGAAAAACTGGAGTCATCTAAAACCTGAAAGTTAACTAATCAAACTGAGGATGACCCTGCTAAGCTAAGTTTTAAACTTGTGAAAAATAAAGCATTTAATTATATAAATTCTCATCTCCCCCCTAAAGAAACTGATTTAGAATAGATCTTGCTAGTATACTCCACATTTCTCACAATATGTCAGAAATAAGACACAAAATCAGTTTACTCTAAATAACTATTCAAGCTTTCCAGACCACCAAAGAGAACTGTAGGAGCAAACAGTATTATTTCCAAGCTTGGTATTAGAGAGTTCTGAAGTAAAAAAATTCAAAAAATACTTTAAAAACCTGAATTTTATCATGCTGAACTCAACAAAAATAGTAGGGCCTGTAACTCTCAGAAGCACACTCAGTTGATAGAAAATGCACACATGTAAAAAGGACAACCTATATATATCCAAATGGCTCCTACTGTGAGTAGTTAGGCAGAAAAATAAAACAAAAAAGTGAAAATAATAAAAGGATGGAAAGGAAAATACAAAGGTGGTCCAACATTAGCAAGGAAGTAAAACACCCACCAGCAAAAGGTAAGTTTTGAGATAGTTGTTCTAGTAATAAGAAAGCAATCCAAGGAATCATTGAACAGTTCCTTGTTCATCCATGGCAACTGACATTGCAGGATTCTTGCATAATTTTAGGGAGAAAGTGTGATGGTTGATCCTTGGAAAGGACACCCTACCAACCTGAGGTAACAAGCATACCTGTGAAAAGACATCTGTTCATTTTGAGCTCCCTCTTTTGTTCCATTTGTTCAGAGTTGCACAAAATTTTTACTTGTGTTTTTGTAATCATCAAGTGAAAGACTCTAACTAAAGAGAAACACTCCAGTGGCTGAAAATAAATGGACACTATTTATCTTTCTACATGATGAAGAATGATCTTGAATCACCTTAAGGTTGAAATATTCTCTATAATTTTATGCATCTTTATTCTTACCTGGAAGAACATGTAGCCATGTAGTACCGAAGGTTGAGGGGGAAAAAAAGGAAACCTTTCACAGGGTCATATGTTAACATTTGTGAATGATTAATAAATAGCAAGCAACAGAGCATGGTAATATCTAATTATCTGCTCTTTAAGAATGCAATAATATGACAAGCATATAACAAATCAAAAATGAAAAAACCTTATAAAATGAATTATCAAAATGTTGCCATGACATATATCAGCTGGTACACTGTCCACATCTGATGACATTTCATAAAATCTACCTCAGACTGACCTTTTCAACTGGAAATACTGAGACACAAAAATACAGGTGGTAAATTAGAAAATGAAAGAAAATTTCAGAGGAATGGTATATTAATTTTTTAAGGTCTAAGGAACCCTGTTTTTAAGAAACATGCAGTATTTTATTTTCATAACTACAGTTCTAAAATTTGCATACAGCCTTCTTCAACCAAATTTTGTGTAAAAAAATGGTTGTTTTCATATAAAAACTGTCTGAAACTTAGACAGTTAAAAATACTATTATTATAATGATTGGCTATTTATCTAAAGTGACTAAGCAATATATCTTCATTTCCTGTTTATTCTAGTTTTGGTTTTTTCCAAACTAGTATTTTGATTCATCAGGTTAAGCATGATTAGACTATTAATAAAATTTAGTCTGTGCACTATTTTTACACAATGCCCCTTTAAGTTGTCAATGTAGACCTACTAAATTTAAATTATTTAAATATTTGTAATCTCTCATGTTAAAATAACAGGCTAGATTAGCATGTTAGAATGAGTCATGCAGGACAGAAACAGTGATTCCCCTTTTAATAATTTTAAAGCCTTCTTATACTTTTACCCAGAAAATACTTGAAGGGTAGGTAAATTGAGCTCTCTAATGCCACAAATACACAACGGGAGTTGGAGTGGAATGTAACGATTTAATGACTTGTAAAATCCATGATTTAAATGTCACCTGGCACACTTCAAAATGACTTTTTTCCTGTCCTTTAAAGAACAGAACTGGACTTGAAGTTTGACATTAAGTATGCTTCCACTATCTCCTAATGGAAAGCTGAATTTTCTGATTGCTAATCTAAGTGCAAACTTATACCATACTATTTCATAGTAATTATGGTTCAGGCATTTTAAAAGGCATTTTGCTTCCTTGACACAAGATGTTACAATGGTAGTTTTTCCATTATGGTGTAGACTTTCTTAACAGACAATCAGGGGTGACAATGAAATACTGTGATAATTAAACAAGAGTGGCAAAATGTGAAAGCACGCTGCGTTAAGAACCCTATTTAGCATCACATTTAATTCAGTAATTCAAGCAAATATTGCTGATAGGATTACATGAAGAACTTAATAAGTATGAAGAAAAGCATTTCTCAATTACAGTACAACTGATTTACAAGAAGAACAATTTTTCATATTCAGATAGCTAAAATCAGGACATGTCCATTTATTTAATATTTCTTTTGAACTTTTATTTAGTAATCTGTTATGGAAGACAGATCTTCCCCAGTAAGAACACTACCATACAAGAGTCAGGGCCCAATCTCAACAGCAACATTGTGCTTAGAACTAATGTGTGTGGATCCCCATGAAATTTATTAATGGTATTTTGCCTCTTCCCACTGTGACTAGTTCTGCTACTAATTCAACAGAAGTCTACACCTGGGAAAATATCAGTCCAGTGAAATCCATGAGAACTAGGTAATGATTAGCATGCCCTAAAGTAATAGTAATTAGCATAGCCTCAAGTAATGATTGGCATGTCCTCATGGCATCTCCTGCATCAGACAGGAAACATTTAAGAGACTGATCATGAGCTTTCCCTGGAGTTATCCTCTAGTCAATGAAATTGTCAAACATGAATATGTGATTGCTGGATTTGGATATAAATCAGTATTACTGTCATTACAGTCAAATACAAACATAAAAACAGCATTTGGGAAAAAAAAAAAGCTTAAATACCATACCTGGCTCTTATTGGGAAGTTCTGAGCTATGTCTTTCATTACCTTTAAGGCATCATAAACAGGGGTAGACATAATTCGAGTAGCTGCTTGAAAACTAAGATCTATGATGGGGGAAGAAAAATAAGATTAAAAAAAAGGAAGGCTGAATCAAAGTGAATAAGACATTTCTAGTTTAGCCTGATAAGAAACTTCTTGGATGAAAAAAATAGGTGAACGAGAGGTAGAATGTTAACTTCTACTTCTTAATAATTTTAACAAGAAAAGAAATCAAAAGTAGGTTTCAGGACCCTAACAACAGGCAAATAAGTTGTGATCTGTTGAAACAACAACACCCAGTTGCTGCTGTTACTGCAGATAATGAGGAAGCTGTAAATTGGGTCATACACTTAAAACCCTCCATAAACTGTTAATAATTTCCATTTTATGCTGAATTTAAGCTAGGATCCAAATATTAAAATACCACTGAGGCCAACTGACATCTTTTTACCTCCCTGATCATCTCTGGTCAGTGCTGTCACTTACAGACCTCCCTTTGCAGCACCCTAACACAGCTAAAAGTGCTGTGTAAGGCACCTTGAGCAAAAAGTACTTACTAATTACTTACCTAAAATATAAAAGCTCTTGAAAGACAGCTCTTGAATGGTGTTTAGGTTCATTTATAAATAGAAGTATGCCCTATAGCTGAAGTAGTTTTGCTTAAATTTAGCTAGATTTTTACTTTGAAGCTAATTAAAGGAAATCAGAGAGAAGCTGAGCCATTAATTCAGCCACTATAATTAGTCATTAAGAATGATCTAGAGAAAGCACCCTGTCATGTCAGCAGTAAGGGTATCAAAACAACTGCACCAAAAATGTGGAGGCTGAAGACTGAAGATCCTGCACCATAAGCCACTATGAGCCTTCCTGACATAAATTAACAGCATCCCAACACTTAACTACTTTCAACACTAAGAACTGGTTCTTTGGGGAGCAGCACCAGTTTCCTTTTTTATATACGTAGCCATAACACCACAGAAAAGACCACCACTAAAGAGAGACCTTGTACTGTCTTTTGAAAGTAGACAAAGGGACCAAAGTTTCATGGCTGCTTCAGCTTTAATATCAGCCAAGTGGGATTCAATCACACACAAGAAGAAAAATAGTCCAACCCATTATTTTCTTTTCCTATTTTTTTTCCAAAGTAGATTTCTCAAGAGAACTTTAAAGCAATATTTTTCAATAGTTTTTAATTTTGGACAAAGATAAATCCTGCAGTTGAACTTCACTGATAAAAGACTGCACGTGAACTACAATTATCTCACACAGCTAATATCAGACTGGACATTGCTAGCAAGCTCTGTAACATCAGGGTCCCGAAAGAAACTGAAGCTCAGATAATTGCTCAGTCTCCTTCACTGCACTAGTATATAGGCAAACTAATTTTGATCAGGTTGTCCTCTAAAGCTGAAGACCATAAGGGGGAAAATTTACTTGCATAAACTTGAATGTTGTTACATGTTATGAGAGATTTATATTTAATTCAAGCTACAGAGTGTCCTGCAAGTCACCAGCACATAAGCTTCAGCAATCAATGTATTTGTTTTCCTTTTCTACAGGAAAGCTTTCAAAAGCATGTTCTTCCACTTGATATTATAGTAAAAAAATGCATCAATGTGAACTCCAGTACATTGATAAAATGTATAAATTAAAGGAAACAAGCTGTCCTAACATGTATTTCATCCCAACCTAGCAGTCATGTCAAAATTATATCTTTTGCCTGACCTCTAAAAAAAGTATCTAAAACAAGTTTTAATACCTGAGATGATACATCAGGCAGAAAAACAGGCAATATATCTCTCCATCATATAAAATTACTTCAATGTTCCTTTAATTTCTAGTGTACAATACAAGGTATCAGCACACGCCTTTTAAATACTTGAGGTATTAAGGGCTTTTTACGAAATCATGCTTCTTCTTTTAAAAGAAGCTTTTATCATAACGTCAATACATTAAAATAACAAAAGAAATATTAAATAGAGTATTGTGTCAATTAAAAATAAAATACAATACATACCCTGCATCTCCCAAACCTTCAGTGGTTCCATATTGTTAGTAGTTTCAATTAGATGTTTTTTAAACTCCATCAGATTGTTTTTCAGGTCAGGATGCATCCGTCTACAATAAAACATTTTATTACAAAAAAGAATCAATTACATCCATCAGTGTCTGCTTTTATCCACAGTACTGCTTACAGATAATGTTGTATTCTTAGGATAACAAACAAGAATGAACGTTAATTCATTATTGAAACAAAAATACAGATTTTGAGTGAGAAAAGGTTTCTCCAGGCTAAACCCCAGTTAAAGCGAATCATAGAATCATTTAAGTCAGAAAGGAACTCTAAGGTCCTTTAAGTCCAACCATTAGGGCAGCACTGTCAAGTCCACCACAAGTGCCACATCTACCCAGGCATGGCAACTCAACCACTTTCCTGGCCAGCCTGTCCCAATGCTTGACAACTCTCTTTGTAAGGAAATACTTATTGAATTCCAGGACTTCACTTTATTTTGTAGTGATGTGTCTCAAAACCTGCCACATAAATTTAGATGGAAAAAATGAAGTCAAAGATGGGACAGTATTAACATGCCATACAGGCAACTGTTTATTTAGCTTACTATAGGATGATGAGTAACTAACTGTACCTCAACTATACTATATATTGACTGTAACTGAATGCACTCTTTGTGGCATTAACTACAAGAGGTATAGGCAATACAATGTTGAGAACATGTTTTTTAAACTGACAGCACTGACAAAATCAATATACTGAGCACACAAATCATCTGTCAGAGCTAAAGAACATGGTACACAAAAGCTTAGCTATTTGTTTTGAGAACATAATAGGTAGGTAAAGAAGTTTTGAGGACAAATATTTCAGAGCCTGCTGTAAGATATGCTTGAAAAAATTCTCCATTAAATTTCTAAACATTTTACGTCTTCTGCTTACATTCATAACTATTTCAAAGCTGAGAAAATAAAAACTTTTGACATGGCTGTAACAGAGGGACAATTTACAGACTACTGAATCATCTATTTCACCTCCTGTATGAAAAAGGAGGAGAGGAAAAAAACCCCAATGAATCTAGAAACAATGTCAAAAAGACAGAATTATCTAACAGCTTCACAAATCAGTCACAGTGGAGAATCAAGAGACTAAGTATAGCTAAACCTAGCAAAACACAAGAAGAAAAAAAGCTCAGATAAAGATATGGCATAAGCATTTGATATTAACTGCTGCGCAGAATCTCAAACACATAGGTGAAACAACAGGGGAGCCTCAAGATCTGAGTGCACTTCTACCTCAACATGTCTGAGAACAAAAAGGCAGGAAGGGAGGGGATGGGCTGTCAAGAATTTAGACAGAATTAGCAGCTCTGAACTCTGACATTTACAGTTTAGTGACAATATTTACAAACAAGTTTACTTTTTGTTTTAAATAATGAGAGAATGACATCTAGAGAAGATCCACGTCCTCGAGGTATTTTGCTGAAGAAAAAAATTTATGATCCACAACATGGATCTGTTACAGGAAAAGGGAACCACTATGGATGACTGATACCACAGAAAGAATCCAGCTGAGGATTGGAAAGAGTGCTCAGTAGGGTAACATTCAATTTCATTTAACAGACTGCAGCTAGGAGATAAGACTTCCTGATGGAAGAGAATACAAACTCACAAACTCCAGATTGAGATGGCATCTATAATAAGCCCATCTTCCTAGAAATATCACTCCTTAACTCTATGAAATCTATTATTATCCTTCTTAAAAACACCTTATGGAAATACAGCACATGTGTTTGGATTTCTTGTACTACTCTTGCATTTTGAAAACCAACATTTTGATTCTAATTATCTAACAAATGTGAAATCACAATGTTCTAAGTTTTTGTTAGTGCTAGCCAGGCAGATATTTTTAATTTTAAAAGTTTACTGTATACATGCTAAGATAATTAGAAAACTAAAAGCAATACATTGAAATTAACAGAATAAATAATTGTTGCATCTTTATGTTCATAAGACATAAAAAATAAAAAAATCATAATTTCTACCAAATAAAGTACTTTTCAACATAAATATCAATTATCCTATTAAAAAAACCCAACTGGTTGAGGTTCCAGAAGCAAATGTAGAAGTTATAATTATAACTTCTATCAACTCACTTTAATTTGCCAAAGAGAAATCCTTGGACATCACTTTCCTCCTCCTCTTCCTCATCTTCCTCTTCTTTTGTCTCATTTGCTCCTGAATACGTAACACATGTAGCCAATAAAAGCCAAGAAAGTTATTGTAGTATTATGTTTTTATGAATTATAAAACAGTTAATAGAAACATACAATCACAAAGTTGTCATTCCCAGATGTAGTTTTAATTAAATTTATACTTACATATTTTGGCATCCAAATTAATTACTCTAGAGAACTTTGCAACATTAAAATTAATTTTTAATATAATTAATTCAGTGGTAACAATTTTTATATAAAATTAAATAAGTGTGGTTTAACAATTCACAAATCAGCCATTTCTCAGTTTGATTAAATCAAGGTATAACTCTCATCAGTCAACTACTACCAAACTTACACTTGCAAAGTCTGATGACCTTAAAGCACTTAAATCTCCAGCTGGCATTTGATGTAAATTGTAGATCAGCTTCTTTCCCTTTAAAAAAGCTAAACTATTTTTTGACATGACTCAAAGGTCGTTAAACCCTAGTCTTATGAAAGAGAGTTAACTTTCCTTTTATCTTATGAATGTCCCTGCAAAGTAATTTCTCTGAGTCCCCATGCTGTAGTCAGCACTTTCTATAGTAAATGTCTTATTCCAATACATTGTAATACGTACTAGTCCAAATTCTGTATTCTAGTCTACATCTTTTCTACAGAAGACTGTGAAAGTATTTCCACAGAAATTCAGAAAAAAACCCTCAGCCCTGAAACACTAATGTGTAGATACTGTAGCTATTAGAATACCAGGGTTGCCAACAATCATGAAGTAACTGAAGTACAAAGGTAAACAATCTCAAAATTACTGAGGAAGAAGACCAGATTGTGTTTTGAAGAGCCACAGAAAACAGCAATTAGAGGTTAGAAAACTGACTGTGTCCTAAGCACAGATCTTTACAAATGTTCTCATGTATTTTGACTTAGTTCCTAATACCTAAGATTTCCTTCAGTAGACAGAAATTAAGTATAACCTTCAAAATACTAACAACTGAATATTTTACAAACTGAAGATTTTAATGCATTTCAATAGTATCTCCAGCAAGATATCAAATAATTTAAAAACCCACATACCTTTAACCTGTGTGTCATCTACTGCTTTATATTCTGTACTCTTTATTGCAAGTTCCACACCATATCCAGATAAATACATTTTCCTGGAATTTGGTTTCTGCTTGACAATATTATTTTAACAGAAGAAAAAAAAAAACAAGATAAATTTAAAGGAGATTAACAATATCTAATATTGTAACTTGGAAATGCTATGACATTTAAGTCATTACTTAAATTCATCTTTCAACCCAAAGTGCAAGGCATATTAACAGTCCACTGAGAAGGCATGTAAAAGGTGACAATGTCCTTTATCTCCCGCAAATCACAGAAAGGCTGGTCAAAAATGTAATCTTCAGACAATACTAGAAGAGGGACTAGAACAGGCACAGCTCATAGCACCCTACACAATTATTGATGCCTCACAATTCACATTTTCAACTGATACTCGCTTCTTTGTAATGTTGCGAGACTTCCGGGATGTTAAGAGGAAACACTATTTTTGCATCAGACTTACTCTTTTAAAAAGTTTGATAAAACAATAATCACTTTCTGCGAGGAGTATTAATAAAATGTAATTAAAGTATCACTGTGAAAAACAGGTAGCCACTTACTAAAAACAGCTACTTCTAACTTTGGAGTGGAAGTTTGACATTCAATAGTGTAATTTACAAAAAAACATATTTCAGAATACATGTCCTAATTTGACCCAAATGTATGCAAATCCACTTTCCAAAATGCAATTTACACATGCACAGCAGCAATTTCAAGAAAGTCTTTTGAGCTTTATCTTGCAATTTCTGAGAACCTTTCTGTACTGAGAATCCTCCAGACTACAAGTGAAAACCCAGCAGGGCTGGGAGGCTTCTCTGTCCATCCTCCAAGCAAAACTCAAGGCAGAGGGAGCAGAGAGCACTCCATAAGTAGTTTCAGGGATACTGGTTAAAAAAAGAAAGAGACAGCAGAAAGACTGTACCTCTTCTGTTCTCAATGTTCCCTCTTCTGGTATTTAATATAAAAAAGGAGGGAAAATCCATCCCAGTATGTACCAAAGAACAAAAATGGAGGTTGTGAGGAAGGAAGAAAAGGGAAGAGACGTCTGAAGAGAGAAAAGGTGCAGGCAAGAAGACAACATGTATTTGGGGAGACCATGATGCATAAGCCAGGTAGAGCAATGAGACATTTAATATTCAAGTAGGCATTTCATTGAAATAGTAGCATAAAAGAACAAAGTTCATTAAAAACTAAACTTCATACAACTTTGAATTCAAGACAGGCTTCCTCAAATTCTCTATTTCATTACTGTGAGCAAACAACTCAAAGTCGTCTGCAAACTATGTATCTCATCTCCCTGAAATGCCTGGCCTACAAAAATCACAGCAACCTCTCACTCCATCAGATTATTCTCAGATTAGTCACACTATTTAAGAGCTGTACTTTGAATATAAATCACAAAAGCCTTCCAATAATCAAAACTGGGGACAATACAGTTCCATGTACTGGTATTTTTCTTGTTTTGTGTCGGTAAGAAGAGTAAGTTAAGAATTCAGAAACAATGTTTCAAATAGTGACACTATGGAACATAAACATTTTTAAACTTGTCAATGATGTTGGCATGATAATCCATGCCACTGTATCTCAATAAACATGAGATTACATAGAGAATATGTAAAAAATATAACTTGTAATTTCTCAGTTTGATTCTCTATTCTACTTTCCATTTTTCTAATTCTAGTTACTAATATGTTCAGTCTGCCGCACCAAGATTCACCTGAGATCTTACACTGCACAAAACCAAAAAAGAGGTATTTCAAGATCAGTAATGCAATCAGTGCTTGCATGCAGGATTGGGAACATTACCACGCTTTCCTGGCTTCATAGTTTATATCGGGTGAATTACTTACCTAGAGAGTTTCAATATTAGAAAATTTTTTAATATTAGAAAATTATGTGCATTACACATAATTTAGATAAATGCAAAAATAAATGTAGATAAAGTGTTTTGTCAAAAAGCAAGCAAAGACAGAATGCTAACAGTTTACTGAAACAATATTGATTTGAATTGCATACCTGAACATAATGCCGGAGAACGTAAACAATTTCCTCCTTTTGTGCCTTCTCAGATAAAATCTTGTGGAATTTGACAAAGTCTCTTGTGCCCATTTCTGCGTACAGAATAACCACTGGGCCATCCTCTTTGAGTGTTGGGAATTTATGGTCTACCTTAAAAAGATATGGCCTGGGTCTGGTTTTAAAACAAATAATGGTGATATTATGAAGTCAGAAAATTAATTAAAACAGTGGCAGTTTTTCTACTTCATAATTAAAAAAACTAGTAAGTTTATATGCTAAAATTATAAAAGCTATGTTAAAATCATGACAAAATAATCATGATTGCTCTCAAACAAACCCAGAACAACAAAATCATAAATTTAAGTATAAGAAACTGAAAAATCAGCACCAGCTATAAATAACTGAAATATATTTTATCAAATCACAGCACAAAGCATAGCACTTGGAGATTTTGTGCATCAGTAACAGCTTGAAACTCTTAATTTGAATGATACATTACATCTATCAGAGATGCAAAGAGCAATCACTGAGTAACAGAGTAGCAGAAGGAGATTCTGTGAAGTTTGAGAAAGCTGTCAACACACCTGGAAACTAACTGGGGTTATACCACTTTGAAACCATCAGGCTCTGTTAATTTAGCTAACTTTGCAAATTTTGACTGCCTACCTACACTCCTAATGGAAAACCAGGACTAGAAAAGTTACACTGCAATGATTTCTTAGATGAATAAAGACATGTTTTGAATAAAACCTGGGAAAGATGGAGAACAGAGGATACAATTGAGTAATACACTCAAGGCACTAATTATTGATGAGCACACTTTTTCAAAGCTGCCTTTGCACTGACAATCAAAAGACCAGTAAACTGTCTCTAAGCATGCCCAAGACAAGCTAGAAAAACTAATTCAACACACAATACAGAACTGTGTGTTGTAGACAATCACTGAAGAGCCATACTCAAAAGGTGTGAGCAGAACACCACAGTTTCCTTGATGCAGATCTTTGGAACATATTCAATGTAAAAAACCATGGAATCATTTACACTGCAAAGGTAGCCTTTGGAGGCAATGCGCTGCAAACCCTCACTTCAAGCAGGAGTAATCTGTTTGAGGTTACTCAGGGTTATAACGCCAATGTCCTATATAAGTTTGGTAGGTATGCAATTGAGGATCTGATCTGTAAGGCAGAAATAAAAGGAGGGGCCCATTTTAAGAATTAACTTGGGTGCAGGTAGTCGGGTGTCGCAGAAATGTTAGGCAAGCTGCCTCACTGCTATCACAGGACAAGGCAGAGCAAATAGGTGAGATGCAGGAGTCTGAAATGGCTCTTGAATGAGTAACCTCTGTGGAAGAACTGATTCAGATTTGCCCCAATAAAAGCATATGTGTGGGATGTGACTTGTGCAACTTCCTTCTCATAACCACAGAGACAAGAGCTGCCACTTTCAGGGAGAGAGTGGAAAACCTGAACCAAGTGAGCTTCTCTTTTTCTAACTTTATCCACTCTTCTCAACCAACCAACTAAGGTTACCATGCTGCCGTGACAGTCTCATATCACAATGAACATGCTCCATTTTCATTAAGTGCTGTAATGGAATAACACTGCACAGAGCTCCTCTAATGACCCTGGGTTGAGAAGTAAAGTGTTCAGCCCTTGTAAATCCAAGATAAGCCTCTGTTCTTTGTTTCTCTTCAACACTGAATAGTAGTGACAAGTAATTGATTCTTCTGCTCCTAGAACTGAAAGGTAATTAATTTCCTGCCATAAAGAGATGCTCATAAGAAGGCTGCCTGAAAGACAAGGAAGAACAGCTGGGCAGACGAAAAGAAAATGATAAAAAAATTAAACAGATGTGGAGTTCAGCACTTGCTAATCACTTACTAGGGTAGTATAGGCAACTATATGCTTGTCTAGATAGTATCCAGGGTAAGACACAGAAGCAATGGGAGAGAAGACAGCAAACATGTATTGACAAATGTAAGGCACGTATTGTTTTGAGCAAAATGTGACTTCTATTAATGGTTCTGCTCTTCACAGTGACAGACCCAGAAACCTTAGTGTTGTGTTTTGGACAGTTAGCAAGATAAGCAATCCCAAGCATTTAACCATGTGTTGTTTGACATGCCCAGAGCCCTTGAGCCATGGAGCCACTGCACCTCCACACAAAGTATTTCCAATTATATCCACACAGTCCATTGCAACATGGCTGAAAATGCAAAAGACATAATCACAGCTGCTGTTACATAAAGGACTGAATGAACCAAAACCTCAACCCTGACATGCAGAATATTTGGGGTCTCCTTAGTCCAAACAGCCTGAGACTTCCTGAAGGTTGGTTTGAGATGATGAATCCACACAAAAAAAATGCTGCAGCCTTTTCTTTCTTCTTCAGTGAGATTTGAAATTATCAGTCCCTAAAGTCAGGACACTTCTAGCATCCTCATCCAAATATGGTGAACAACTAAAAGCATAGCTTAAATAGGCCTGGCTGAACTGGAAGAGTCACAACAGACAGAAGACATAGAAAGGAACACAAAGGAAAATACTTGGAAATAAAAAAAATAATCAATAAATCAAAAAGATCTCTTCTAAGAAAAGACAGAAAAAGAATGACTGGTTTAGAGCAACCAGCACACTGTCCCTTATATCATTTGTTCACCTGGTAGAAAACAAAGAAGAGAAGCACAGCCCTACCATTATCACCTAGACTAAATATCATCAGCACAGGCGAACCATCTGCTACCCAGAGTACAAAGGGAACTAACAGTGGAAACAATTACCTGAACATGTGAATGTGAACATGTTTTTCTCAGAGTCTAGTTCCAGGTACTCTAAATATTTGAGTGACACAACTACTTTTGGAATGGGGATAAGGAGGGAAAACTTATCAAGATTTTGTTCCTCCAACTCTGAATGGTGTGATGAGACTGACTGCAAAGTTATTGAAAATAGAAGACCAATCAAATAAACAAACTTCAGTTTTGTTGCAAGTTCTTAAGATTTCTACAAATCTACCTCTCTCAATTCTAAATAATTCAGGATTCTATTGTTTATTATTGTGATTTTCCAGAACTTTGTAGATCTGGAAATAATATCTCCAGAGAGGAGAATGTGCTGAATCCAGTTAATTGCTTTAAAAGTTTACTATATTCAGACATTGCAATAAAATATTATGGTCTCATGACATTAATATATGGCCACAAGAATTCAACAACATATAAAAATATCTGTAGTATATTTTGGCTTATATCTAGGAAAAAGGGACAATTTTAGACATTCTTCTTTTTTAGAAGAATATAATTGGCAAAAATGGGACACTGTAAACTAGACAGTGAGTTGTTTTCACAGAAACCTTGGTTATTGAATAAAGAAAAGGCAATGATTTAGTAGGTTGTAATTGAATCAATGGACTTAGAATACACCACAAATCACACCTGTAGAATACAAAATTATTTTCAGAATCAACCAACCTCTAAAGAGACAAATTTACAGGTTTTCAGGGTTCCCTCCCCAATTTATATTTGGCAGAAAACAAAATCCAAGAAATATACCCTACTAAATATTCTTTCAGCTCTGCATATCTCCATGAAGTGGTCGAGGGTATGAACACTAATGTATACCATGGTGCCCATTGCAGGGAGGGAAAAAGGAAAAAAAAAAATACACAGAGGTCTTAAAAAAACCACAAAATAATATCTTTTTAAAAAATTGAGATTGAACATTACACTTTCATTATTCTGTTACTGGTATTTTGATAGGTTCTACACATTTTATTTCACATTTTATTTGTCAAACTAATTCTGGACTGATGTTAGTTACCACAGGACAAAACCTGCAGAAAGGCTTGATAGGTGGAAAATCCAGGAACAGGTGAGGAAAGGTTGTGCCTTTCTATGCCCTGTCTATGAGGTAGACTCCTCTTCTACTCCTGTGCCAAGCCCTTGCATCCCAGACAACATCAACTGCAGTGACACTGACTATAAAGTACCCTGCTGACAGACCTGTGTCAGACATGGGAAACTCTTAGTTTCTATAGAAAAGCACACTGTAACTTAAACCTGGCTATCCCCATGTTAAAAAAAAAAAGGAAAAAAACCAAAATTGTCCATATGATTAGAGGATCAAAGGTCCATGATTTTATTTTAAAACCTACTCTACTTTGATTCATAACTGATGAACTCTACTACTATTAAGCACCTTAGTAATCTATTTTTCCTCTTAAACCAGATCATTATATTTACCTCTTAGTAGCCTTCTTCAACAGCTTTTTTATTTCATTAGTCTTACAGGTGTGCTTCTCATGGATAACCACAAATGCACGGCAGCCTTCTGGTGGAGGTTCATCAGCTGCAATCTAATATTTCAACAATTATACTCAACCAGAATGCTCTGATTGCACTTAAACTCACATCCCTTTGATTAAAATAACTCAACAGCTGCCATTAAGCCGTGTTTCTAATTAAGCCCATTCAAAAGTGGGTACATGTGGGGGGAAAAAAAAAAAAAAAAGAAAAATATTAAAAGATTAAGACCCTATAACCTTTGTGAAGTGTAGTCTATTAAATGCAGTCATACTCCAGAAAATGAAAAGTACATTTATGTTCTGTAAAGCCAGGAATGAGAAATCATCTCCACAAGCTAAAATCACAGCCTGTGATTCTCACTCTGAGATATTTTTAACTTGCTATCAGCAATCATGTTAATATCTGAAGATTAGACTTCTAAACCAATAAATCCCAAACAAATAATGTCAATTTTTGATTTTCTTTCTTTTCCATCCCCTGCCTTTTTTTTTAAACTCTACTCAGCTATTCCAATATGAAGTGGGAATCATGTGCATGTCAGTGAGTCTGGATTCACCAGCTGAAAGGTTAAAAACAAAAAGACATGAGTCTGAGATTATGATATTCCTCCAGAGAACACCTGCAAAACTCCCTAACTTTATTACAGCTTATTACCATTCAGAAAAATGGACTTCCCACTTTATCCTAAAGGTGGCATTGCCAAAAGAGGAGTATTTTAGGATTAGAGGCACAGTGAATTTATGTCCTCTAGCTTTTTCATTAAAAAAGCTGATTTTTCTTATTTTTCAACTTCTTAAATACTAAAACAATGAGAAAGATGAGAAATCCAGTAAATTACAAATATAAATTACTTGAAGCTACAGGAAAGGTCCTACTATGGAAATGTCTGAATTCCCACAGCATTATTTGAAGCAATGCAAAAAATTCCCATGACCTGAGTTTTCAAAAATGAACAATTGCAAAAAAAATCTACCCTGAAGGGAATGGCATCCATACAACTGAACATGAATATTTATTCCTTTCAATATAACCAGCTTATAAAGCATCACCTCTATCACATTTGATTCCAAATAATACTAGCATATATTTTACTGAACTGTAAGCAATGAACATTGTTTAGCCAAAATACCTCATTCAATCATGTACCAAATATATCAGGCAATACTGTCACCTGCTGAAACATCTGAACAGTTGGAGAGTAAGCCCGTATGGAAAGTGCAAACTTCAACAGATTGATTTGCAAATTGGATAAAAATTGTCCTGCTTTCTTCAAGATTAAATTGTAATAGGCGTACTCTGAATCTGTCAAAGAGAGAAAAAAAAAGACAAGACAAACTTTTAGTATTTAGTGCTAAATGATGTGGAATATCTACCTACACAATAAGCAAGCATTAATGCCAGTGCTGCTTGGCATTCAAAAGTCTTCAGTGTTGTCCACTAATAACTGTTTCCTTCCCTATGAATCCAGAGAATGTTTCCTTTCCTACAAATCCTAGTAACATCAAAAAAAATCAACAAAAGAGAGCTCAATAGCACGAGTGTATATTGAAATTATTTTCAGCAATATAAAAACCCACTCAAAACCTATATGGAGAGGCCTGAATAGAGCATAAATTTACAAATAATTTCCTAACATTTAGTTTTGAAACACTCCAACCACGCAAGTTACATAAATAAAAATCCTCTAAAGATGTCATTCTTTGGGCTACTCTAACATATTCTATTTCTTCCTTAAAAATATATTATAAACCAGAGTATGAGAATGGATACAACATGTGAAGTAGCTTCCTCGCTCCCTGCATATCTTGTATTTTCAAAGTCAAAATTAGGACTCTGAGTAAGAAGGTAGGTGGATGGTGTCTGGGAATGACAAAAGTGGTAATACAGAACATTGATTGGAAATAATTAACCTTCAATTCTCATTCTACAGGCATACTCAATTTTCATAACTAAGCAGCTTCTATCCTCTCATTTTCTTCTTTACAACCCTGTTGTGGTTGGGAAAAAAAATCTTCTTTTGCTTTTAAAGCCTCTAGTATCTTCTTTGCCTTCTCTTCCTTAAAAAACTCATTATTTAGAAATGCTGAGTTTGCTGTAATTCCCTAGAAAAAACCACTAACATTAGAAAAGTACATAATCTGCATTTCAAGAAAGCTCCTTCCACTGAATTCTATGTGATGTCCTGGTTTCAGCAGGGGTAGAGATAATTTTCTTCCTACTAGCTGGTACAGTGCTGTGCTTTGGATTCAATATGAGAATAATGTGATAACACATTTAAGTTTTACTTGTAGCTAGGTAGTGCTTACCCTGAGTCAAGGACTTCCCAGTTTCCCATGCCCTCCCAGCACAGAGGTGCACAAGAAGCTGGGAGGGAACACAGCCAGGAGAAGCTGACCTGAACTGGCCAAGGAGCCGCTCCATACCATGGAATGCCACACTCAGTGTATAAACTGGGAGAGTTGGCTGGGAGTTGTCAATCTCTGCTTGGGGACAGGCTGGCCACCAGTCAGTGAGTGATGAGCAATTGTATTGTGGATCACTTGAGAGAAGTTTTATTCCTCTCTTTTTCCTGTTGTTATAATTATCAGATTTCAATTTATTTCAATGACTAAATGGTTTTTACCTCAACCCACAGGCTTTACCTTTTCCTAATGCTCTTCCTCGTCCTACAGGTGAGGACAGTGGACATGTGCTACTTAGCTGCTGGCTGGGGTTAATCAGTGACATATAATTGTTACTGTCTTACATGAAATTCAATGGATGAGAAACCTACCTCTGTTCTCTACACCTACACATAGCCTAGCAGAACCCAAATGGCAACAAAGCTGGTGAAGCCTCTGGGGATGATTAGCCTGGAGGAGGCTCAAAGGAGACCTTCCCACTCTCTGCAACCACCTGAAAGGAGGCTGTAGCCAGGCTGGGGTCAGCCTCTTCTCCCTGCCAACTACTGACAAGACAAGGGGAAAATGGCCTCAAGCTGTGGCAGGGGAGGATCAGGTAGGACATCAGGAAGAATTTTTTCACTGAAAGCGTGGTTGAGCATTAGAATGGGCTGCCCAGGGAGGTGGTGCAGTCACCATCCCCAGAGGTGTTCAAGAAGTGACTGGACGTGGCACTTGGTGCTGTGGTTTAACCGAGAGTGGCGATCAGTCAAAGGCTGGACTCAGCCTTAGAGATCTTCTGCAACCTTAATCATTCTGTGATTCTAAATGAGATAAATTTGGCTTCACACATTCAAAACACTGAATATAAAAATTTGGAAGCAACAAATCCTTCCAGATTGAAATTTTTTTTTTCAATAACTGTATTTTCACATTTTCTTCAAATTATCTCCACAAAAACAAAATTAAACCTGAAATTCCTGCCTTTTCACTTGGCCTAAATAACATCCTATTAAAGACACTGAAGAGCCATTAAATATGTAATTCTAAAGATACTACCTCAAAATATTTTTACCACAAGTCTTAAATTCTTTTGTTTACAAATTTCATCTGTGCTTTCACTGGTGTATTTAAAACAGCTGACTTTTTTTTTCCAGGAAGACGATTATGACTACTATGATTTCAATAAGAAAAAAAAAAAGGATGTTTTTTTATCTGCCTTCAAAAATGACTGTACAACATTGACAAGGATCTATCAAATCATCCACTCCTACTACTTCAACTTCTATTAACACTGTTGGCTTCACTTAAAATACAACTGTACTTTGAACTTCACCAAGACACATGAATTCATGCCAAATTCTATGAGCTACCCAATGCAAACCAAATTTTAAGAGTTTATTACATACACAGAATCACACAGAATATTCTGAGATGGAAGGAACCCACAAGGATCCTCAAGTTCAACACTACAGTGAACTTAAAAGGACTCTTAAAGCTTGTACATGAATTAAACCTGTGACCTTGGTGTTACTAGCATCATGCTCTAACCAACTGAGCTAATTTCAGTTAATCAGAACTATGGTTTGAGCATTGCAAATTATTTTCGCGCATAGTACCAAATCCTTTCAATTTGGCGCTACCTGCCCTCCAAGCTCATTTTAACATTGCCAAAAGGGTACAATTCATAGTAAGTTTCTTAGGATGTTACAGGGAATCACAAAGAACCAGATTCTTCTGGTTATAAAATCCTGCATGACAGCATATTACTACTAAATCATTAACAAAGTCAATTTAAAAGTAAATAAGAGACCACATTAACAGGATACAGCTCCACACTGCAGACATCTGAAGGCACACGTACGCACTTCACATCTGCAAACTTCTGTCCTGGCCATGTGAAATATAGCCTAGTGGCCAACAAGACCTGAAAAGCTCACTCTGAAGATGCCTTAACTTGTCTGCTGAAAAACTCTCTCAACTACTCCTGTAGCCAAATTGATTAGATTGACTACAGCAAGAACTGAACAGCCAGCAAAGCAAACTCACATTTAAATGCTGACATTTTCTATCCACAATTTACAGCAGTATCTTTTATCACAGGCAAGTTAAACATAATTAAAAGAGGCAACCAGGGCAGTCACAAAAGATAAGAAAGTATTATAGCACAGGTCCTCAGGCCTCCTGCACACACAGCACAAAATTAACCTGAATATACGTTGGTAACCCACAAGAGAATTCGAAGTACTGAGGCACAGGAGGTAAGGAGAGTAAATGTAAGGGACATAATTAATCAGAAGAACACAGTGTGCTGGAATAATTACTTGGTGGGATGGATGGATGGACGAGGATTGTTCCAAGTGCATAGATGTGAATATCTGGATTCACAGATCAGCTAGGGAATTAGAAGTCTCAGGTAACAGCAGTTCAGGCAATCACTGGCCAGTCAAACCTCTGTGCCATCCAAGCAAGATGCCAGTAAAGAGAGAATACTTTATTTTACTGCATTATTAGTATGGAAATCAATTTGTGAAACTGATTCCTCTGGAATCTTTAAGGTTTATATACACATAAAAATATTTCTTTAATTTAGTTGTGAATAATGTGTAGTCTTCTAAATTGCAAAAAATAATTTACATGATGGTTGTTTATATGGAATATACAGTTACATTTTTTTCAGAGAAAATTGCTTCCATAGAGAAAATATGTTTGCATGTTGGTTTTGTTTTAGTTTTTAATATATATTTATGAGGCTGCTGAAAATTCAATATATAAACTGAAGCACTTGGGAAGACAGTAAACACCCAAGTGATAATTAGTCAGAAGGCAACTGGCTACTTACTTTCCCTCAGTGATCACAAATTAACCTTTAGGGATAAAAAAGCAGCAGCAAGTTAAAAATGCCATCTTCAGTGTTTTTAAGCGCTGATTTTAGTATGAAATTTCTGCAGCTTTCATTTCCCTGTAATATACCTGCAGCCCAAAATATGATCATCTGCCTTTCCTAGTATTTCACAAGCCTGGCAGAAAATATGTTGCACAATAAGTAGATATAAACAGTGATGTCCAGGTTCCCTGAAGACATTAATTCAATACAGTGTATCCCACCGCTAACCTTTTCATGTTGTCCATACGGTATAATCAAGATACTGTCCAAGTTGATTTGAGCTCATATTAAAAAGGAAAAAAGTTAAAACCACCAAATATATCACCCGACTAAATGTTTCACCAAATTACATGTAGATAATTCCTACCAAATCCATTAAACTGCTACAAATATCACAGCTAAACAGACCATTAATAAAGCTAATTCAGTAATGCTAAATATTTTAAATTAGCAAATTAACAAGAGATGTTGATTATTCTAAATTTAAAACAACAAGTAATGAGAACTTATTTAAAAAAAAAACAGATTGAAAATAATCCAAGGGAGGATTTAAAAGAAAAAAAGCAAGAACTTGATTTTTTAAGTTGCCTTCTAGCTTTAACACTTTACAACCCTTCTGAAACATTAAACTGTATGTTGGGATACAAGTCTATCACTGAATTCCTTTATAAATCCAGATTTTCAGCTTCAAATCTGAATTCTTTAGCCTTTATGAAAATGTTTCTATTTAGAAAAATAAACAAACAATGCTTTCATTTCCTGTTTATTCATCCTGTCTACTCTTGGCATCACTTAGAAAATAACTGAAAAGTCAATTGCCTCAACCAATCCTTTTCCAGCCAGATCCTTTAATTTACTGAAGTAGTTGTTGCTACATCAGTTTTAACACATCACGACCATCCCTCTACATCAATCTGTCTTCACATGCAGCAGTTAGGACAGAACTCACATTCCATACCAAACAGAGTACCAACTTCTCCTCAGACATGAAGTATTACACACCTCACTAAACTGTGCCACTGCAGTCTTGCAGTAACAGACTCTTCACTCAAGCCAAGCAGTTTCTTGTAAACATCTAATGCAGACTTCATGCTCATGAAGAGCATCCACTTAGTTGGATTAAGACTACCCCAACTATGACTCAACTTTCATGAAAACCTCTTAGTGCCAGAACTTCAAAATTTCCTGTGTTACTGTCATAGGTGTGTGTTGGTCATACAGATAAATATACACATCAACTATTCTATTTGCTGAATAAAAGCAGTATTTTAGTACAGTCTCAAGGTTGCCAACTGCCAGCATCTAACAGTTCCTTGGCATGATAGGTCATGGAGATCATCCTACTGTACCTTATTTATTCTCAATCACAAAATTTATCCAGGGGATGTAGGTATTTAACTAACAGTTAATTTCAACAGACATCTGTGTCACTAATAATAAATGTCATTAAAGCTTCAAACCCCTTTGGAAAGTATGTCTAAGCAAGTAAAAAAAGAGATGGCTGATAAAAAAAACCCTGACACATCACCTAATACAGCAGTCTTATCTCAAAGCAATACCAACTGCATCTAAACCACTCATAGAAAAAAAAGAGTAAGTTAAAAATGACTTCTGGAGGTCACCTTATCCAAACTGCTACTTAGAGATATAATTTCAAGGCTTGCCTAGGTTGCTCAAGGTCTCATGCAGCAGAATTTTGCATTATCTGAATTAATAGATTCCAGAGCCTCCTGGAGCAGTGTTTCAGTGTTTACCCAATCCCACAGCAGAAACATTTTCTCTAATATCTAACCACAACTTCCATAATTCAACTTCTGCCCTCTGCTTTTTTTCATACTGCTGGTTACCTTCAGGAAGGGCCTGGTTCTACTTCCTTTGCACATTTCCCTATTAGGAAACTGAAGATAAAAGGTCTCTCCTTACTCCTTCCTTCCTCAGGTTCATTCAAAGCTCTTTCAGCCTTTCCTCAGAAATCTGCTCCACCTCCCTAAGCATTGCAGAGATCCTCTCCTAGATTTGCTCCAATGATGGACTAACATCTTTCTTTTCACAGGGAGCCCCAACATGGCCCCAGCAGTCCATATTCAGTCTTACAAGTGCCTAATACAGTGGAACAAACACTTTCTTTCACCTGTTGTCTACTCTCTTGCGCAGGGAGTCTGTAAAGTGCCCTTGCTGAACTTCCCAGCATTTCTGTTGTCCTGTCTCTCCAGCCTGCCAAGGTCCTTCTAATTACAGTCCTACCTTCCACATTCTCCTCCCAGTTTTGAGTCATTCCCAACATTGTGCAGAGTGTTAACACATGCCACTGTCCTGTGGGCTGAAAAAGACCTTAAATGGCATTAGTCAACAGCACTTGCCTCAGCAAATGCTACAAGCAGCTGACCACTGGTCAAATTCTGGACATACTTCTATTTTACATATCTCCAATGCCTTACACAGGATGGCTTTTACCAGCATTCACCACCTGGGCATCTTCTTCTCAGTGACTCTCTGGTTTTGCATATACTTCTGACCTTAGGATATTAATCTCACAGTAATTTTGGGGGGCTTTTTTTCATTTTCGGAGTTGATACTCTATAATTAAAATCACAGTTCTTTGTAAAATTCCTGCATGAACTTTTTCCATTCTAAAAAAACAATGAGGAAAACATTGGGAGACAGTCAAGTCAAACATCACATTTTACTCAATATAAAAGCACATCATGGAATCAAGAGCAGCAAAATTATGTTTACCATGCATGTTCCTGTTCCCTTCCTACTAATCTTTTAAGTCTCCTGGCTGCTTGGGGCACTGCTGAGCATTCAAATAATGTTACCAGATGCACATTTTTAAGCTGTATTCAGTCAGTCACAATTGCTGAAACATGTTGTTTCTCAAGTTCTCTCTCCCATATACAGCATTTTTCATGTACCTGCACTTCTCACTGTCATTTTCTGCATGATCTTTCTACAGTTTGTTAGTTTATGGCTATTAATTTAACATTCAATTCCCCTCAAGTCTCTTCCAGTGGTAGTGTTAGGTGCTTGCACTCATGCCTAAAGAGTTGTACTGTCCTGTAAATAAAGAGCAGAATGAAGCAGCCTTACCTTGTTTTGAAGTCTTTTTCACCTTGTTCATCTGCTGACCTACAAAGCAGGTCTAATACTGCCCAACCAGGTGTAAAGCCCTATCAGTCTCCCAATTTTTCACTACCATGGACATTTCTAATAAACTTCTCTACAAAGTTTCTTCTGGGGTGTTTTTTTATGTTTCTTCTGCTGGATTTTATGCTTTGGTCTTCTCCCCAAATTTCTAAAAACTTAATATTCTTCTGTCCAATCATGCAAGGCTTTTTTAGTCCTATTTTGTCAGTGATAAACCTTTATTCTAAAACACGAGTATTGATGCCAGAAAATAGCCTCCATGCTATGTAAAAGTATTAGACCTTTTCTTTAAGGTAATTATTTAAATTTTTCCTTTAGCATTACCTAGCATTCTCATTTTAGTTATTTATGTGATTTCATGCCCTGCAAGCACCCTTCTTAGAGAAAACATGGAGTCTCAATATCTTATAAGCTCTTGGCAAGTCATGTAAGCAGGTAGGTATCTTTAATCTTTACATTTCTGTTCCATGTTGCAGGAGCAGTTCAGTCCATCTTGTCTTCCTTTTTTTTGTAAACTCCTCTGCAAGTATTGATCTTAGGGGAAAATATGCTACAGCTTTCTGAAAGAAACCTACCCAGTAAGCAATAATGGAAGAGTCAGGCTTGATCTGCCTAGAACTAATTAATGTGTTGTGTCTCAAAGTTAAATACAGCACAAGATAACATATTAAAAACCAGCATGCTGTTTAACTTACCTCCTTGCTTATAAACTGTCAATTCCCGCACAGTTTCCAAGAACTGCCAAAACTTCTCATTACCATCTTCTGCAATAAATTCACTGTTTAAAAATAAAAATTAATTGTCCATAGGTTGATTTTGTCCAAAGATGTACCACAGCAAAAACCTTGAGTTCTTCAAAATAATAAATACCCATCAACAACTGAATATTAGATATCCAATGACTAACAACCATCTCCAGAGCATAAACACTGAATTGAGCTGTATTTTGGTCAAAAGATATTTTGAACAAAGCACTATCATCCAAACTCAACAATCAGAGCTGTAAAGCATGCAGACTATTCTCTTGTTACAGAAAACCCCCAAAATGTTCACTTTATTTTCCCACAGATATTCCAATACACACTTATAAATGAAATCAATTCAGTACACAGATTTTTTAAAATAGTAGCTAACTATACAAATAAGAACACACTCTCTATCAGGTTATAGTTTTCTATTAAATTACAGGCTTTCATCAACAACATCTCCTTTGCAAGGAGGGAGACTGTCAATCCTTGAAACACTTTCAAACATGGGTTAATCCTTACAAACCATAAAAGGTTTACTTTATACAAATACCACTCTTCCATATTTTTTTTCAAAATGGAAGAGGCAAAATTTAGGTTAGACATACATAAGAAATTCTTTACTGTAAGGGTGGTGAGGCACTAGATCAGGTTTCCCAGAGATGCTGAGGATGACACATCCCTGGCAGTGCTCAAGGCCAGGCTGAATGGGGCTCTGAGCAACCTGGTCTAGCGGAAAATGTCCCTGCCCATGGCAGGGGGGTTGAAACTAGATGGTATTTAAGGTCCCTTCCAACCCAAGCCATTCTGTCATTCTGTGATTTGCAGGTAACATTTCTAAGGTTTGTGGTTTTTCTTACAGGAACATCAGCTGCTTTCACTCCCCCTGCTTATGTCTACCAAAAAGTTCCATTTGCTAGCATGACTATATTGTTTTCTAATCTTTACTTTGGAAGTTTGCCTCTCCTTTGATTACAGCAGCTTGCTGTTCTACCCTTCATGGGTGTTCTCCAAACAGCAGCGAGTAAGTTCAAAAACAAAGCAAATTTAAGCCAAATGGGCAGGGGAGCCACAAACATCTAAAACTGGAAAACATTTTCCCTTTCTATTGTGAATCACAGAGTGGTTTGGTTTGGAAAAGACCTTAATGTCATCTGGTTCCAATCCCCTGCTATGGGCAGGGACACCTCCCACTAGAGCAGTTTGCTCCAAGCCCCATCCAGCCTGGCCTTGAACACTGCCAGGGATGGAGCACCCACAACTTCTCTGAGCAACCTGTTCCAGTGGCTCACCACTGTCACAGTAAAGAATTTCTCCTGTACATCTACTCTAAACCTGCTCTCAGTTTGGAGCCATTCCTCCTTGTCCTCTCACTGCATGCCTCCTAAGAAAGGCTCCTTCCCCATCTTTCTTGTAGGCTCCCCTCAGGAAGCTGAAATTAGGTCACCCCAAAGCCTTCTCTTCTCCAGTTAACAAAACCTTTCTAAAGTATTTCACCGTGTTTCACTCTCACAGGTTCACATCTACACCAGTACCTTTATAATCACTTAATTAACGTGCAAACTACTTGGGGGCAGACGAAGATGTCACCCGGCGGAAGGCAGGGATGGTGTAATTGGCCAATTACATATCCTCGATCTAGTGACCTGCAAAACGCCTCAGCAGGGTAAATACGAATTTACGCTTGTACTGCTCCCTAACAGCGTGGGAGAGCCTTGCCAGCACGGTCAACAGCACTTTCCGAGGGGAGAACGCAGTTCAGCCTCACATCCAAAAAGTACTTTAACACACCGTCTGACAGAAAGAAACGCTGCCAGCCCTCCTACCCGCTCAGCGCAGGGAAAAGGGGGTCCCTAAGCCCTCCTGCTCCCCAGGAGACAGCCGGGACAGGGCGGTGCTGGCAGGAGGAGCAGAAGGAGAAAGAAGAGGAGGAGGCTGCACGCACCTCGCCTCCAGCAGCAGCGGGGTCGCCGGCCACTTGGCCGCCAGGCGAGCGGTGACGGGCTGTGAGGAGGAGGCCGGAGCGGTGCCGCCGGGGCACGGCCGGGCGCCCAGCAGGGCGAGCAGCAGCGCGGGCGGCAGCAGCGCCGCCCAGCCCGCCATGAGGAGCAGCGGCGCTTGGGGACGCCCAGCCCCGCACGGGCCCGGCGCGCGCCCCGCCCGCAGAGTCACGCCGCTCTCCTATTGGCAGCGCTGCGCCCTCGGCGTTGCGCTATTGGTCAGTGCGGAGGCCAATCAGCGGCTGACGGAAAAAAATAGGGGAGGTGGCCGGCGCCGTGACACGCGGCGCCAGGAGTGCGCAAGCGCAGGAGCGAGCGGCGCTGCCGCCCCTCTCCGCCCTGAGGCGTCTATGGCCCCGCCCCATCTGCCGGCGTCGGGGCAATCCCGTTATTTTTAATTTTTTTTTTTTTTTTTTTTACGTTTCGGGTTGTTTAGTGCAAGTGTGCGATTCACGTAGGGTGCCCTAGGCTTGGGTGGCGGTGGCTGCAGGAAGGCAGGAAGGACATGGCTGTGTCCACGGACAGCAGCCCCCGCGCTGGCGCTCCCCCAACCCCCGCTGACCGTGTCCTGGCGGGCTGCGCTCCCTCGGCCTTTACTAGCAACAGTAGTAAAAGTCTTGCTCTGGGTGCGCAGCTTCAAACCTAATATACACGTGCAGTTGTTCCTCTGAGAGGAAGGCATTTAATTTCCCATTTCCCCAAGTTTTCCAAACCCACTTCTATTTTGAGATGTGTTTTGTTGCCTATCTGCATTTTTTTTTTCCCCTCAAGAAGCATGAGCTTCATAGGAACTCTGCCTCTACCAAATGCTTAGCTTACCTTGGAATTTCCCGATTCGTGTTCTCTAATTTCTATCTTTTTTTCTGTGTTCAAAATCTCCATTTCCCCAACAAAGCTGCTACGTTCCCTCAGGTTTTCAGACCTAAGAGAGGGCTGGCGCTGCTGGAGCTGTGTTGTGGGATACTAATAGAGAGCAGCTCTGCGCAGTCGTTCATTGGAGGACGAATCCCCCCAGCTGTATTAAAAATAGAGGGTATTGCCTTTTCCAAAATGTGACTCATGGAACTCGAAGCTGAAACCTGGAATGACTCATGAAACTCGAAACTGAAACCTGGAATGTGTCACTGCTGCATACTCTTTAATTTCTTTCGCACAGTTATCTCCTAACTGCTCAAAGTTGCTTTGTGGGTGCTGGGAGCCAGTAAGGGCATAACTCTAGGGAGAAGGCTATATATATAGCTTTGTGTATACATATATATATATATGTTCTTTCTATGTATATACATGTATATATACATATATATACGCACACATGCGCATATATATACATACATATGTATACTTTGGATGGCTAGCGCTCATCTCAAGCTATGGTACAGAAACTTGCCTTCACAGAGTGCTTATACTTAACATGTTTCTGGGTCTTTATAATGTCAAAGTATGAAAAATACCTCCTGAGGGTCATTCATATGTAAACTCAGCCTAGGGCCTTTGTGGTTGATCTTCTTTGGACTTATTAACACAAATTTGTGCTGTTATAAGACCTCAGATAATTTCCAGGTACCACTGTGTCACATCAGTGATGCCAACTTTAATGTTATGATGTTAAGTAAACCTTACCTAAAACTGGTAGTGCAGCCTTAATACACCTCTGCAGAAATAATGAAAACCACAGGAGTATTTCTCTTGGTTTATGTGTAAGGCCATTAGAAATAACAAAATTCAGCATCTTTTCTATGGAGAAGGGCTGTGATGCACTAAGCAACTTGATTCTTTCATACTGACAGTTCAGGAGTTGCTGCTGCTGCTAACAGGGATGGCATGGCCAGAGTACTGTATGGATAAGTAACTTTGGTCCCCTTGTCTTTCTATGCTAATAACCCAGGTATGGGGCCAAACTCTTCCATTCATAGAAAGTAAGTGCACACGTGATAAACTGATAAAATACACTTCCACCACTCCCTAAAAAAAATTCACAGCCAGTGTGAATTTACAAAGTTCAAAATGCTTTTGATAAACTTAGAAGAGTTCATGCTACACTTCTTCTGCACAGAATAGGCCATAGCTGGTTTATATTGACCATCTACCAAAAAACATGACAGCCCAAGTAATCCTATGGTTAAAGGAGTTGCTTTTTTGATGTCTCATCAAACAATACTGAGATGTACAGAGCAGAGCACTTTACCCATCTATATACATTTATCATGCATTTTTCATATCTCCATGTGATTCAATGTGATGATGGATGCACCCACCTTACCCTAATCTATCAATTGCTTTTCTATATAAAGTTGCTCTGTTATATTTTGTTTTGTATTGATATTGAAGAGTCTGCTATTGTAGCTTAAATGTGAACACCTAAGCTTGTAATTTTTTCATCCTGAGCTGTAACAATTTATGATTTGCCATACAAGAAGGTAAATAAAATCTTTTGGCACTGGCAATGGAAATATAACTAGCTTTGAATTCAGTGGCAAGATAAAAGAGTAGCTCTGAATCAAAGGTCTGATCATTAGTTTGTGGTGATCTACAGAAAAGAGCTAGCCCAGTAGTTTTCTTGAGAAAGATCCTTTCTGCTTAAATACAGAAATCTCTGTTTGACAGAAAAATTTTCTCTACCGAAATATCTCTATCTCACATTCAGGGTTATTGTTTTATTAGGGGCCTTGACTTCATAATCATAGATAGGCAAAATGAAGTTGGAAGGGACCTCAGGAGGTCTCTAGTCCAGCCTCCAGCTCAGAACAAGGTTAGGCCTGAGGTCCAGTCAAATGTTGAAAAAAAAAATTCAAGGCAGGCACCTGTACCACCTTTCTAGGCAACCTAATCCATTGCTTAAGATGCAGTTTGGATTGCTCCTTGGAAAGAAATACCATGTTGTAAGAGAACATTGCATTCCTTATAAAAGCTTCTGCATATTTATGAGTTTTTCCTTTGCCTTGGTACCTTAACTACATTCTAGCCACGAAGAGCCAGTACATACTTTAAAAAAAACTGTTTCTGTATATTTGAGAAAGGCAGATTTTAATCTGTTATGCAAAATCTAGAAGATGGAGAGCAGACCTAATCTTCATTTCTACAGCAGAATTTTATTTAATTATTTCAAATAACACTTGGTCATTCTTGTACATACATTCCATATATATATGTGTGTGTGAAAAAAAAAACTTAGTTCTCTGAAACCATTTTTCAGCAGAACAGAAAAACAATTAGACCCAAAATTTAAAATTATTCATATCGCAGCTGTGCAAATAGGAATTGATTATCATAGCAGTTTCAGTGTGAACAGAGGGAGTGATTAATGAATGCTTCTCAGTAAGATGCAAATGTTTTGTAAGTCACAGTAAGCTATATCTATTTTATAGAAACAGTAGCAATAAGTAAAAATAAGTTGAGCTTCATCAGCATATTCAGTTATCCGAAAATAAAACTTTATTTTCCTTACAGATTGAAAACAATTTTCATGGTGAAACGCTCCCTTTCTCTGGTTAATAACTGGTAGCCTCCTGAGCAGTAGCTCCTGGCATCCTTTTATCTTGTGTGAGATTGGAGGCCAATCTCTTCAGAACCTGTCAAAGTCACCACTCTGACAGGCATTTGAGGTGTTTCCCTGAAAAGACTAAGGATGCTGTACTGCATGGATTTTTGCCCATTCCATTTTAGACCAGCCATGGTTATTTGATTAGCATATCTCAATACAGTGTTATTCTGGAGCAGACCATGCAAAATATATTTCATAGTCTGTTAACTACTCATTTTGATTTACAGGGATGGGCCAGTGAAAGAAGAATTGAGGCAGAAGTAACATAAGCCTGGTTTTAACAGCTCACAGAATCTGTTCAGTGGCATCTTTCTAGCAATGAGAATTTATGCTCCTTTGCCATGCCCATGCATACAGCTGCAGTGATAGTAAATGGCTTGCTGCCAGCATGCTTCTCTTTCCAACTTTTACTGAAAAAAAAAAAAAAAAAGAAAAAAAAAGTAACTGAAGCAACATTTTACTCTGTGAAATAAACATAGGAGTTACAGCATCTTATTTAAAATTATCCACCTCAGAGATCTGTAGAATATACTTCCAGGTCAACAAACTTCCTACAAAACTCTAGGCATGTCTGTACTGTGTAGTGGAGAACAATTGAATGCTTGTAATGGGGAATGCAGCTCCATTTGCATACACCACTCAAGTTCATAACCACTGCCACTGCTCTGCTGTGCCAACAAACATGCTTGTATTGATTTTTGTATCGCCCTGGCTCCTACCATGCCAAATCTGAGCAACTAACTGCACGAATGAATAAAAGCAGGGCTTATCTACAATGTTGCAGGTTTTTCTGAGTTTGTCTATGCTAAATCTAAGCTTATTATTCCTGGGTCAAGCTCATCATGTAGCATGAGCTGGCACTTCTGATGTCAACTAACAATCTTGGTTGTTAACTGACATGTGCTCATAATTAATCTCTTATTTACAACAGGCTGTGAGGTTCTTGGGTGTTGAAAAAACGTACATTTTTCCTTCTTTCTCTACTTATAAGTTGTGAATCTATGCACTCAGTGAAAGGAGCACAGACAATATGCTGATGATATATAATTTAGCCTGAAATGTACAATAAGGTTATTAAATCACCATTGTCGATAATTCAAATAATAGCCACATACTTGTATTTTAGACCTGATTTGTCACATGCAACTTTTTGGGAAATTATAACTTCAGAAGATAAAATATTTATAAATAAAATGCACGAAGTCGTGTATCTTTATATTAATTGAGAAATTGGTATGTGCAATGAAATGCCTCAGGACAATTCTGGCCACATAGTGCCACACTAGCACCAAAAGAGACTTTAGTGGGAAGGTATAGGTGTATTCACTGAGAAAATACACTATTTCCCAAATAGGGTAGTAGGATTTGAACTGTATGCCTATCATGTAGGGATCAAAAGGTGCTATACAGGGTGGAAAATATAAAGATAAAATGTACCTGTAAAACAAAGTATATCAGTGATTTTTCCTTTTTAGTCAGATCAGTGAGCAGAGTTCTGAATCCTTTCCAGTATGCCTAAAAAAATTTAAATTGGGAAATTAGCCAGTGAGTCCTGAATGTGCACTCAACCAAGTCACCTTTGACAGAAGCAAGGACTGCAGAACCATGACGTACTGTCTACTTAAAGCCAAGTGCAGTTCTTCTTTGAACAAACTCTTCTACCCTTTTTAAACTGGGTCAGAATTGCAATTGTATTTCCACCCGCTCAGGGTGCATTCTGCACCATCCAGAGTGCTCCAGTGATGGCATAGGCGGGAGGCAGGGCTCTTTGACAGCAGCTCCTGGCTCACGCTGAAGTACACACTCGGCAGAAACCATTGCCTTGCAAGGTGGCATGGGCTCTTGAAGAGGCAACTTGTGCAGAACTCCCTGTTCCTAGCTCTGCATGGAGCAGCATTCGGGCCACGGCAGAGCTGGGTGCCAGGAACAGCTGGTTTGCAGGCTTTGTGTGGCTGAGCACCTGGCGGGACAAATCTCGTGTTTATTCCTCACTTCCCATTGAGTGACTCGTTAGTGCACCTCTAATGCAGGAACAAAGACTATAATGCACTTTTTGAGAGAATCACAGATACATAAAATAGTTTGGTTGGAAGAGACCACTCAAGATCATCTAGTCCAATCCCCCTGGCATGGGCAGGACCACCTTCCACTGGATCAGGTTATTCAGTTCCCCAATCCCCACAGACCTTAGATATTTCCAGGGATGGAGCAACTACCACCTATTGTCCAACCTGTTCCAATATTTCACCAAACAAAAATGACTTTCCAAATCCCTGTGCATTGTGTTTTACTTTCAGAGTGGTGACATAGAATTACACCTTTTATGGTGCTGTGACTCTTGACTGGACAAGGTTCTGAGCAAGCTGAGGTGACTTTGAAGCTGGTCCTGCTTTATGCACGAGTAGAACAAGCTGGTTTTCAGTACCCTCATCCAGCCTAAACTGTGTGGTGTGATTTGGTGTGCTACTTATACAGAACTTGCTTAGCTTTAGTAGCTAAAGTTGCTGAAGTTGTCGGTTGCAAGCTGTGAAATTTCACCTAGATATTTTGAACACATGTTATGGTCAAGTAAAAGAAGGCCCCAGAGCCAGTTCAAGCCAGAAGATACGGAAACTGCAATCATCAGCAGAAGCTGCAACCTTAGATAGAAGAAGAGAAATGGCCCATGTGGAGACCCAAGGAAGGATGGGAAGACTCCAGTCAGAATCACAGAATCATGGAATGATTGAATTTGGAAGAGACCTCTGGAGATGATGTAGTCTCAACCCCTGTTAAAGCAGGTTCACCTAGAGCAGATGCACAGGATCATGTCCAGGCAGATTTTGAATATCTCCACAACCTCTCTGGGCAGCCAGTGTCAATGCTCTGTCTCTTCCACAGTAAAGAAGCTTTTCCTCATGTTGGGATGGATCTCCCTGTGCTTCATGTTGAGCCCCATGCTTCATCATGAGCTTAGTATTACTACTGGTCCAATCAGTTGCATGAGGGGTGGGAAACTTGTAAGGGTATAATTGCCCAGCGATTTCTTTGTTCGAGGTCCATTTTGGGGGGCACCCAGCTTAAGCTGTAGCACTATTTCTAAAAAGGACTTCATAGAAGAGTCTCTTGTTGGCTTATTGATCTAGTGAAAGCCTTGTCAAACACTGTTGCTGTGGCTAGCATGCATAATACTTCTAACAACTGTTCAGTGACTCTTAAGTGTAGTTTACTTTAATTAAAAATTTGTGTAGCTAAAGCAAAACAGAACAAGCTGGCTGCTTTATTGTGTGAAATATGACGGATTTGTTTCCCGTGGAAGGAATTTCAATACTGCTTTTCTGGTTTTGCTGTGTCCCTTCTATTGATCTGTCCTTTTGTTAATGTTGGAGCCAGACCAGTAGATGAGTTTCTTGTCTCTTAGGGGTCATTTCAGCTCACTTCCCAAAGTGAAAAAGAATACTTACGGACAAGTAATCTAAAGCTATTTTTCCCAGTAATTTATGCTAAATACCTTTAGAGGGAAGATAGAAATATTACTTTTGAATTATGCAAATTAATATTTTATGTCCTTTTCAGTTAGTCTGAGTATATAAAATTTTCAGGTTTTATGATTTACACACAAAGATAATTGCAATCAATTTTGTGAAGGCAGCTTTAAAAATCAATGTAAAAAATAACAGTTACATGTAAATGAAAGGGAAGCAAAAAGTGCAGCCACAAGCTGTTAGAAATATAATGAAAGTGAATTTATTGCTCAAGATTTTTATGACCTTCTGTTTTTAAACCATTAAGAAGGTCCTTCAAGTTTAATCCAAACTGGAGAAGACACATTCCCATGTACATATACATGATTTTCCAGGCAAATTTATACTAACGGAACACTGTGAGAATTAAGGCTCCCAGAAGGAAAATAAAAATTATGATTCCCATATCTCTGAAGTCAGCATGCTGTGTCCATCAATAAATTATAAAATGTGTGCTTTAAAATGTTCATAAGCCATGGAAAAGTAAGGAATTACAGGTTTTTTAGCACTGGAATGTACACATATAAATTGAATCCCAGATTTGTAGTAGCTTAATATATCTCTTTTTCTGGCCCTAGCCAGTCAAAAATCCAAGGAAGTGTAGTCCCACAAAACAAAAAAAAAAGGAGTCACTGAACACTTAAATGAAAAGTTGTCGTTTATATCTATATACAAGGTGATTAAAATATGCATATTTCTGGAGCTTTGCACCTGTGTATTGAAGTGATTGCACATAATTAGCAATGTGATTATCGAATATGTTTTCACATGCCGCATATAATTAGACTTACAGAAACACACTACATTTAGAATATTTTAATGTAGATAAACTTTGAGGGCAAAAATGAAGTGTTGTTGAAGAAAAGTAAATTGTTTAACCTCTGATGTGCCAGCTGCTGCTACCTCTATCTCCTGTGTCTTTCTGCTGGGAAGAGCAGTGGGATGAGCTTTTCCCCTCTCTCTAGCACTGCTGAGGGAGCAATATGCAGCTCCAAATTATGGGACACTGATGACACAGAAAGGAAGAAAAAAAGAAGGCAACAGGATTAGTACTGGATGAATGCTATCTTGATGCATCCTCTTTTGAATAACTTTGTCTCTGAAATAAAATTATCATTATAAATTAAATAAAATGGTCACAATTCTCTGTGATTACCATATGGCAATCACACAGAATTAACACCTCAAACTAAGGGAAAGTTATGTTTGTCTATTAAATTGTAATAGAAATAGGTTTCTGTCTGGAAAATGTGGCTTTATTTTTGTTTCCTGTTATTCTTTTATCATGATTTCCTACATTAAATGAAGTTAAATCAGAAGTACACTGCTTGTAGTGGTTATTCACATTTGATACACTGCTGTTCATACTATAATTTTGATAACTGGCAGTTGTCAACAAGAATTTACTATAGTGTATTAGGCTGATAAACTTGGACCTTCTGAAAGGATTAAGGTGAAAAGATAGGTCTACTCTGTGATACTAAAGAATGAAAAGTGAGATCCTGCCTGCTGGAGGCCCCAGCAAATTTTTTCAAAAGAATCTTTTGAAGAGTCTTTCTTTCAAAAGAAAGTGCAAGCTTCTATTTTCCCCACAGTTTTGCTACAAATTTGGGATTCCCAACCACTTTATTAAAGGAATACGATTATAACGTCTGGACAACTTGCATCCTACTATTTCTTAGCAGTTGCGAGAAATTACGATAATTGTGCAATAAACATCTGTATTTAGATAAAATACATTTATAGCATGTGATTTTTTATGTTATAAGCATCAATTAAAATATTTTAATGCTTGTCAACTCTCAGTTATGCTTGCACAAAGCCATGGAACAGGGTACAAGTTTGCTAATTATTTTACAAATCAGATTCTGGTATTTCACTCACCATCAATGGTCTGCAAGCCACAGTGTGACTACACTGCTGTGGACAATCTCTGTCTTCTCTTAGCATTGCAATTCTTATTCTATCACAGTTTTTCTTTTGCTACAAAATGACATGCAGCGTTGATAGTTTGTAGGTACATGCTTCTCACTGAACCTCTTCAGTGTGAGGTGCCCTTAGACCCTTTGGTCAAACAAGCTGCTTTGACCAATCTGTATTTTGATTGCTTTTATCTGACAGCCAAAGAATTATTCCCTTATTTTTTGCCAATTCTTAATCTGAACACTTCAGCAATCTTCACCTCAACTCTCCCTCTGAGTTTACAGTTTATTAATCTGAAACCTGTCACAGTGTTGAACAATTTTTCTTCCCTCTCATATTTCTTACGTAGTCACTGGTCTGTTGCAAATGGACTGCAAGGCCAACAACAGATAGTTCTGCTGAGGCTTAGGAGAGCTATTTTAGTCTTGACATTTGCTACCACAGATTGCCATTATAGGTAAAAATTCCTGATTCTCATGTAATTACAGTTCCCAACATACTTTAATCCAAGATCATAAGATAAATTAGTGCCAGAGACAGATGTCTCAAACCGAGACTTCAAACTGAGTATGAATTTCTAACCTCTCACCTACAGTGCTAGTGACTTTTCTGTGCTGTGACTGTTGTAGGTTGGCCAGATTTGAGGTAATAGGAGTAATTCTGCTGCAGCCTCAGCTGTGAAATAACTTAGATTCCTTCAGCATTAAACCTGAATTCTTCTCACCCTTTTCCAGAAGTCCAACTGAACTTTTTACTGATGATGGGACCAGTATTTCACTGATCTTGGGAGGATAAATTAAAGCATAAATATTACCATTCCTATATATTATGAATACATGAAAAGAAAATATTAAATCTTTGTATGGCCATAAGTTAGGGAAGAACCACTGATTACATGCCTTTAGGTGCTTATAGAATGATAGTTAAATAAGAAAGAGCTGAGAAAAATCCCCAAACAGGAGGACTGAATTGTTCTAAAAATTCTCATGGCAGCACATTAAAAAGTGCAGTTCTTGAATTTAAACTTCAAAGGGTTCAGGTTGGGTTTCTGAAAAGAATCCAAGAAAGGTCTTGTATGAAATAGCAGCAACCCAGAAAGTGATAGCAGTTCTCAGCTTGCTGTTTTTCACTAAGGAGTTGGAGGTCAGTTATAAAAGAAAGGTTCAGACTTGCAGACAGCTGTGAAAGCCAGATAGGGGTGCCAGAAGTTGAACCTGATCTACCATTTGACATGTTTTTTCTTCAGTTTTCACCTGTATCCCACAGAGATCAGATGAAGGACTCAGAGATCATGTACTACAGAAATCTTTTTTTTCCATTTTGGAGAGGGAAAGGTCTTGGAAGAATTTTTTGTTGTTTCTGTAGGGGCTTTTTGGTTGGCTTTTGTTTTGTTTGTTTGTTTTTGTTTGGCATTTATTTTTAATTTTTACATTACATCCCAAAGACTGAAAAGATTAAAAAAATAAAAAAGGAGATAGGGAAGATCTAGTGGATTATTTCTAATATTATTTCAGATTTTCTTCTCTGAAGACATGAAAGTTTCTAGACTACATATGGAGTTGTGATGGAGATTTGGATCAAGATAGGCTGTCTGTCCATAGCATATCTGGAAGTCTGTTTTGAAGGAAATGACAAGATATGGTTTCATAACTTTGAAAACCTCAGTAACTTCACTTCTAAGCACAAGCAGAGGTGCTCAAGATAAACTGATAGTTGGAGAAGTGACGTTTGATGGGCCCTTGCAGATTAAGAGCACCTGAAAGGAAGCAAAAGGCTTTTTTGTGTGATGGTAGGAGTAAGAGAATGCTTCTGTGACGTGTATCACCAGGTGGCAGTATTACACAGTCTTGCAATTCCTATACAGCGCGGTATGAGCCGTTTTGGGGTCCTGGTGGGAATGTTGGTGGGGATATTTGTTAGTTTTTGTAAGGCAGGAGGAAGCATGCACCAATTTCAGAGGAACTATATCTCTCTGTGTATTGACCTTCCTGATCACAGAGGAAGCTGCAATACAACAACTTGGTTGTTGACTGCTTAGACACTGATCTTTAAACACAGAAGTTTATCACGTGCTGCTAGACTGTTCTTTAGTAGGAAAACCAAAACACCATATGAAAATGCAGTAGTGATATCTTTTACATGGCTATCAGAGTGACTGAAGCATCTCCATTTGGACCCAAATATGGAAAAATAAGTGTGGATGTGGTGCAAGTGACATGCATTTTATCTGTAGTAAGTACCCAAAAGGTTCTCTGCACTCTAGAGATTGCATCATAAACATTGCAGGATTCAGAAGGCTGAGGGCTGGAAGGAATCTAGGTGAGTACACTTAAGTTTCTCTATGCACAGGGCAGAAACAAGACAACAATTTCCTGTGCCCTGTGAAATGCTTTCCTCATGCTGTCTCCATGTTGCAGATAGCATACAATGACAAGCACCCCATGTTTAGGATTTAGGATTACAAAAAAACCCCCTGCATTTCATACTCCTTGCTTTCTCCCTTTTGCTGCTTGTCATTTGATATTGCATCTTTCAATAATTGAAATATTTCTCACTTCATGTTATGATTATATTGCAAAAGTTCCATGTTGTTTTTTCCTTATTGCAAAAGCTTCATACCTCCTTGATATTTCTCATAAGCCTCTCCTCTAAACACTAACTCTTCCTTCTTCTCACAGCAGCCAACTAACTCCAGCTCCTCATTTAATCAGCCTCCCCACAATTTTATAGCGCTCTTCTTCTTATTGGCTACAGCTGTGGCCTGTTAAAGTCAGGCCTGCTCCTAATCTTTAATAATTGGCTCAGCTGCAACTCTTTAGGAGTAAGATTACTTTCTATACTACCTTTATTTTCTTCTATTCTATCCCCCTACAACTTCACTCAAAGTATCTTCCCACTCACTGACTCTATCTATGGCCACACACCTTTTGAATGGCCACAGCAGCCAGAGGCCCTTTAGCTAATTTGCTTAGCATCATCCTTGTGTCAGCTGGGATTATAGCTGCATACCAGCAGGGCTCCCTGAGTGCCTCCTCAATGTCTGGGCAGTGGACTCTAGTAAGCCCATATGCAGCCTTACATGCCAGAGATTTTCTTTGCTAGTTAACGCACTGTAACTTCAAGCTGAGTTTTGTACGTGTAACTCGGCTACACCACAATACAAAATCCAAGAGAGTGAGCACAAATTTTTCTGGCTTAAATTGAAACCTACAAATGCTCAACAGTGTTGTCTCCATTAGTAAATTAAACATGTTCAGAAACTGTCTCGGGTACTGACACCAAATAGCATGACATGATCTGACCTATACTGAAGATATAATCTTGGTCACTGAGTGCTGGTTGGAAATGCTTTCTGGAATGGTTGACTTCCAAATTCTGTCCAGGAGTCGTTTGAGAGAGTGCTGTTTGACACATACCCAAACATGGTTAAAACATTTGGTCATTCTTTATTCTGCTAGATGCCCTCGTTGCAAAGCCCAGGAGTGAAAGAACACAATATGACCAAGTTTACCTGGTAGAAAGGGAATCTGCCTTTAAATATCTTGTTTTGGCATTATCTAAAAAATGTAGCTCAAAGTTTTCAGATATGTTCCGTTATTGGGAGACTACCTTCACAACCATTGTAACCTAAATAAAGGTATTGAAAGGTATTGTATTAGTTCTATGAGGAGTTATGTGGTTGTAAATAAAGAAATAAAGAAAAACACTAGAATGTTGGAAGCAATTTATGATGTTCTAGTTGTCCAAGGTCAGCATTTTATAGAAGTGAGATTATGACTACTAATAATATAAGGATAATAGCTGCAATACAGCAATATAGGATAATAAAGCATAATATCTGATCCTTTCTCTCATAAGGAAAACATGCAGCAATTTGTTGTAAGGAATGACTTGCAGAAATTCCTGCATGTGGACTGGCATATATGAGACGTTGGCTGAAAACACTCTTTCTGGAGTGGTTGCATTCTGAGTAAAGGAAATTAAAGGTGGTCATAGCTAGAACAAAATTATTACATCCAGAAAAAGAATGGCAAGCAGGAGAAGTGTAAAGTAACAAGCCTTATACTGAATTACAACTTTATAAGAAGAAGGACTGCTGGCAGTATGATGCATAAATTTTTTTACAAGGAAGAACAAGGCACGCAGTGTGCCATTGAAATGAAGGTTTGATAAGTGCACATATTAGAATTTAATCTAATCCCTTTAATAAGGGAGGTTTACACTTTAAACATTGAAACAAATTAATCCCAGACAAATTACTGAAGTGAGTGTTCATTTATTAATTTAACAATTTCTATCCTCATGACAAGGGAAACACCTGGGACTTGCTGCATGATGAAAAATTGGTTTATTGGAAGTCTCAACTGGCTACAAGTATTGAAACAGCTCAGGTCAAGCAGTGATAAATAATTTAAAGAAACCAGTATGAGGTAGGTGTCACTTTAATTTTATATTAACAGATCTATTAGATGTTAACCTTGTCAGACGTGTAATTGCTAAATGAAATCATGTTTTTGTACCTTTGCTTCATAAAATATCACTTGCTTACTCATGTATTTTGTACAAACCTTGATGTTGGCACTGACACAGTTTCACATGCCCATTGCTTCAGACTAGCAAGTACTGTATTATCCTTTAAAATATATTGTAAGGATGCCAATTTTTATTTTTAGCAACTTGGAAAATGTGTTGAGCGTTACCTGGGAATTGGCAAGGACAAGGGACATACTGTGTTGGATTTCTGAAATATTTTTCTGTGCAACACTTTTACATATTAGCCTGTTTCTGGTAGAAATGAGTGTAGATTTGGTGTGTAAACTTTAGCAGGTAAAGGTATTCTGCCTAAAATTGTCACAAGGAACAGGTCATTCTAGTATTATTTTATTTGAATGCTTGGTAGGTGAACTCTGAGATACCTGCTGTCAGCATAGGATCTTAGAAAATTATGAAAAAAAAAAGAAAAGAGAATCCTAAGTCTTACAAGTAAGGGTGAAATCCACAAAAACTACATTGATTTTTGTAAGATTATCTCAAAATTAACTTTTAACTGACTTTGGATTTTCCTTGTACTTAAAGTCTCATGGGAGATTTATGGATGAGTTATGTTTGAAAGGGAAAGTGTTGTGATTGAGCAGTGTTTGCAACTTTTAGGGCTTCATTTTGAACCCAGTCATGAGCCCATTAAATCAATGGGAACACTACTGTTTTCAAAATGACCCCTTTCCTTGCTTCATTGATGCTAAGGAGTGACAGCCACGGACTTGCAAAGAAGCTAAATGATTTTATTAGAACTTAATCCCACAGGGACTTGCACAGAAACGCGGGCCTCTATAAAGAGAACATAAAATACTACCAAATGAAAGCTCTGTGTTGTTGGTTGTGCCATGGTTTGTGACTTTACATAAAGTGTGGTCCACGGACCATCATTAAGAGCATTCAAATTCATAAGTAAAAGCCTGCCTTTGAAAGCTGCATAAATACATTAATACATTAATTCATTTACTGCAAGTAACTTCTTCTAGTTTCAGAAAAAGAAGAATCTTTTAAAAGGCACGTTTTCTCAGATAGACATCATTATAAATATTTTTACTTCTCTTGTACATCTACTCCAATAAATTTTTTACCAGTCTTCATGAATCAGTAACTGTCTCGAGTAAGTTTAAATAAATAAGAATTTAAAATTCTAGTGAAATTGAGGGTTTCTCTGTTTAGCAGCTTTAGTTTTGAGCTCCTTTTCATGGAGATGAAGGTACAGTGTTAACAATCTGATATTTAGCATCAGAAGAGATACTTGAGTCTAAATCCCTCAGCATTGCTTCTATTTCAAATTAATTTAGCCATAATTCTTGTTAAGTAGTGAATAGGCTGAGATGATAACAAAATGCTTCTGTATCTTACTCATATAAATATTTAAATTTCTCTAGGACAGGCTTTGTGTCACCTAGTAAAAGAAAGAGGTTAAAAGATGAACTCACTAAGTCCACACTTTGGAGGCAGAGGGAGTCTGGTGGCAGGTGAGCACAGTGGTGGCCAAAGCAGAGGAGAGAGTCTGGTCTCCCTAGAGAGAAGGTGGGTGCTCTGCTGCTCATGCTGGTAAAGAACAAGGTGATTTTTCAAGGTGAAAATGCTGTTTTCTACTTCAATAAGAGTCAGTGATTGCACATCTCTTGTCATTAGAGGCAGAAGACTAAATAGGTTTATTTGACCAGACTCTGAATTCTTCTTCCCAGGGATGAAAGGACTTCCAGTACTATGGTGCATGGCTGTACAAGGGTGAATTTCACCAAGTAACCCATGATGTTTTCCTTAAAAAATGTCACTGAAGGTAGAAGTGCATCGTCTCTTCTCATGTTTTGGTGAGACCCAAAAATTTGCAACTGTCAGACTTTTAGTGGTGTATTACCACTACTATGGGATGCTGTGAGTGTGCATGCATGTGTGGTAGATGTTTGGAGGTGGGTGGTGTAGGCTTTGTTCCTGTGGACACCTCTCAACATTTACAGTTTGAGCTCCCTCTGTTCAGACCATTTTCTGTTAATTTTTATAGTATCTGGCAAGCTCTAATGGGAGCAGATACTCTACCCCCAAAATCCAAGTACTCTTGGTTTCTATAAAAAAATCTTCAGTTTAAAATACATTTGTCTATTTTTATAAGTTCTAAGGTTAAGTGGTCCCATGGGAAGGCACTGCTTTTCCGTTATCAGCCTTGCAGAGGTGAAGCTGCCTTCAGAGTTGAGCAAAAAAGTTGCTTTAGCACTGTCAGATATGTAATTAATCCCTCAGTAAATAAAGGCATTCTGTAATTAAATAAGCAAGATATGCAATCAGTTCTAAGACAAAATGCTTTGCATATTAATATATTGTAATCCAAGAGCCATATGAGGCTTGGTTTTGGAAATGAAGTGTTTGTAACAGACTTCTAACATTATGGGGAGCACACTTCAGGCAAAACAGTGGGGTTTATTTTTTTGGCAAAATTCTGCTGATTGTAATCTGCGGGCTAAAGATTTGAATGTCTATTTAAAAAACCCGATAATTTTCAGTAGGGAAAACAACACAGTTTCAGGATGTGGATTGTTGTAAAGAGGGATTGAAAAGTAACCTTTTGACATTTTAATGGAGCAGCTGCGCTACTGGGGAACCGATGTTATTGCCTCGGGGAGGTGAAATTGTTCTTCGAAGGGGGTTCATGGTTTGGGACGGTTTAGAAGGACCGCAAGAACGAGCCGCGCCGCGTACCAGCTACCCTACAATTAGTCAGTTAATCTGTGAGGGGGTCGGCGCTGTCCGCCTCCGTGTACGAAGCACTCGGGGTTGTAATGACGGCCGTGAGATCGCGAACGATTCCAGACCCACCCCGTTCCCTATGGAAAATTGATGGGAAATGAGGAATATAGCGGAGCCTCGCTCACCTGGCTGCTCCCCAGCCCCTCCCATTGGCTGTCAGACGCCCCGCCCCCGCCCTCTGATTGGCTGCTTCCGCCTCCCGCCCCCGCTCCGCGCGCAGCATGTCCCGGTCCGATACCTGGAGGGGAGCGCGGGGCGACTCCCCCCGCCCCCGCCGGGCCGCCGCGCGCTCCCATTGGCGGCAGGGCCGGCGTGCTGGGCCCGCCCATTGGCTGGCTGTGCGGCCGGTTCGGCCGCGATTGGCCGGCGGGCGGGGGCGGGGCGCGCCCCGCCGGGAGCCGGGCGCTGTGTTTGGGCTGGAGTTGCGGCGGAGCGGGATCGGGAGCGGAGCTGTGCGGCCGCTGCCGGGCAGCGCGGTCCGGGCACGGCGCTCGGAACAGCCGCGGGCAGCGGGCGCGGGATGGCCGCCTCGGGCGGGGTGCGGCGCGGCGCGCTGGGCTGAGCGGAGCGAGCCGCGGTCGCCCGCCTGCCAGGACCATGCCGTCGGGGAGGGAGCCGTGCGCCCCTCGGCTGCGGGATCCGAGCGGGGCGGCCGCCCCGGCAGCGGCCGGCAGCGCCTGATCCCGCGCCGCGCTGCCCCCGCGCACCGCCATGGACGAGCGCTTCAACAGGTGGCTGCTGCCGCCGCTGCTGGCGCTGCTCTTCCTGCTCATCGTCTACCAGTACGTGTCGCCCGCCTGCCCCGGCGCCGCCTGCCCCCGCCGCCCGCCGGCCTCCGCCGCCCGCCGCGGGGGGGGCCCGGAGGAGCGGGAGGAGGAGGAGGAGGCGGCGGCGATGCCGCGGCTGGCGGCCAAGTTCCCGTTCGCCCGGGGGGAGCTGTGCCGGCGGGTGCGGTTCGACATGCGGGGCCGCGACGTGATCGTCTTCCTCCACATCCAGAAGACGGGCGGCACCACCTTCGGGCGGCACCTGGTGCGCAACATCCACCTGGAGCAACCCTGCTACTGCCGGGCCGGGCAGAAGAAGTGCGCCTGCCACCGCCCGGGCGGCGACAAGGACACCTGGCTCTTCTCCCGCTTCTCCACCGGCTGGAGCTGCGGGCTGCACGCCGACTGGACCGAGCTCACCAGCTGCGTGCCCGCCGCCATGGAGCGCCGCGGCTGCGCCGGCAACCGCACCCTCAGGTCAGTCAGTGCCTGCTTTCCAGATGCTCCGAATGAGATCCCGCCTTTCCCAGCGCCCTGGGAAGGTGCCCTGGCAGCAGGGCGAGAACTGTCCGCTGCCGTCCTCAATAGGAAGCAAACTGCGGGGTGTTCCGGGGGAGGGTGTGCTGTGGGCTCTTGCCTTCCCGGTGTGTTACCTGCGGTGCTCTCCCTTTGCCTCTGATTCGCGCTGATTCCGCGCGGCGCGCCCGCAGCTGCCTCTGGTGCGGGTCAGCGGAGAGAAACTCCGCTCCTGCTCCCGCAAGTTTCTCCTGTCTATCCGTCCTCTCGAAACTTGCCTTTAACAAATCACTACGCTCTTCTGCAGCAAGCAGAGTGCCTCTGCAGAATCTGATGGATCGCTGCAGCTGCTGAATGTTGTAACTAGCGGAGTTGGAAGTATCCAGAAGCCTTAAACTCTCTCCCACCCGTGTTTCGCGTTGGTACATAGGCAGGGTCTGCGCTTCCCGTGCCGTCCTGGCCGCTCGCTCTCCCTGCAAGCTCAAAGTCGGGAGAACGTGTGTGGTCTCTGTACTGGCAAAAATCGCGCTATGAATGTCCCTTTGGTGGCCTGATAACAGTGGAAAAGGGAATTCTGTGTGCATGCTGCCTCTCTGCAAGTTATAGTGTGGTTTTGTTGGGTCTTGCAAAAGATCTTGCCTTTTCTAAAGATGGAATAATTGTCAGATGAGTGATCTCTCTTGATAAGAGATATCTCTGGGTGATTCAGTAAGTTTTGGTCTTTGTTCTGATTTATTCTCCGTTCAGTCAGATTATTCAGGCTAGCATTAGAACCTGTGTCTATTTGATTGATTTTGGGCGTGTGTATTAAGGAGTTGTGAGCTGAATCCACGCTTCAACCTCTGCACTTTAATAATTTTAACTTCAACTCTGTAAAATATTAAGGAAAATACAGGAAGAATGCCTTTTTAAAAAGTTACTTAGTTTGGCAGCTATCTTACATTCTTTCATTTTAGTATCCATCTTGAGTTTATGAGTCCACAAACTTTAAATTTTCAGTAGAAAATCATTTCCACGTTGTGGTTTGTATCTTGTCTCTTAACATGTATAGTCCGTGACATTCATGAGCACATTTTCACAGGGTTTATTCATCAGGACAATAGAGTTGATTATTGTTGTTGTTGAACAATTTGAAGGTTATTTGATGTGAACATCAAAGGCCCTCCTATATGGCAAAGCTAGTTGCATTTGGAAAGACTCTAGTCAGGATAATTTAAATTTATTGTGGATGGTTATGGACTTTAGCTATAGTTGCAGAATACTGTTAAGGTAATTAGTACAATTTTATGAAAAAATTTAGCTGAATATGAAGTGTATGTATTTGCTGATGGAAGAGAAATGCTGTGAATGTCTTCAAGGACAAAATAACTTGGTGGTAGCTGTAGAGCTTTAAGGAATATTCAAGAAACTTGTAAAAGGGAGAGGAGGAAGAAGAGTAATACTTGTAAAAATGTCTGAAAATACATAATCTTCCAGTGAAATCCACTTTTTCTGTCATGAAGAATGCTAGCAGGTAAACGACTGAGTGCTAAATTCAGTTGCAAAGATTACAAACGAGCAATAAAATTGGAGTAGTGGCTTCAGTACTGTTACAGAAAACCATTCTTGTATTAGGTAAATTTAAAACTTCAAGTTGAACTACACAGCCAGTCATAGTGGTTATTGCATGCAATAGTAATTAGTTAGTAATTACTTTGAAAAAAGACGTGTAGTGATACTTTGCTATTATAGGTGAACAGTGTTTTCTGATTTTTTTTTTGGTTACTGATTTTTTTAAAATTAGTGGATTGATTATTTGGCTAGTGCAAGATTGCACTTCTTGATTTGTCTTTACATAAATGAGGAAAGCACTGTGAAAAATTTATTGCATCATTTTAATACTTGTTTATTCTTGTGTTATAACCTGTGCTGGGAGACACCTTTACATTTTCCCCTTTGTTTTGTCATTAGACTTCTGCTTCTCAAGGAATGCTAAAAGGAATCAAATAACCCTGAAGTATGGATTATCTTTGCTGTGAATATCTTTGTTCCTGCTGAAATTGGAATCAAGCCTAAACTACTTTGCTGTACTATTAGAGGCATTAGAGGTTTTAAGTATTTTTTTAATGTCTGAATGGAGAATTGAGGAGACTGAATACCTAAAATAGGCAAGAAACTAGCATACGAGTCTAACGTGAAGTGTACTGAATATTTTTAAGTCTTCCTTTAAAGCTCCTGAATGTATTTGAAGCACTAGACTTCCTCGACTAGCTCAACTTTTCTCTTCTGCCTTCCAGCTATGGTGTCAGAAAATTAGGCTAAATTGGTTAAATATTTGACAATGGATTTTCTTTGTGGCTGGCAGGACAAGCTTTTACGGATTTGCTACCAAGGTGTTTCATCTCCTGTGCCATATATTTGATGCAGTGAAGATGTTTTGTGTATTTCAGATTATTTGTTTGTTTGTTTCTCCACTAGCAGGTGTTAATATAATCTATTCTTTCAGATCCTGGTATATGTAGTCTGTCTTCTACTACAGCAGAGGGAATAAAGGATTTTTAGTGTATGGTAGTTAAAATTTGTTTCTTAGAGGGCTAAAAATAGTGCGAGTTAGATTAAGTCCTACCTTTAAACACAGAAGATTTCATGAAGAAACTATGATTAGAATTCATGGGGAAAGGGGCTAGCTGTTAAGGAGTGGATGGTCATGGTAAAGGTCCTGGAAGACCTGTGAAGCACAACCTCTCCTCAGGTTTTTTCTTTCATGGACAGTGAGTTTAAATCACATTAGGGTTTTGAAGAGAATTTGTCTTAGTGTTTCCTCTTCGTAATGTTGGAGTTTTGAAGTCTCAGGACCCAAGACAGAACATGGGGCAGAAACTGATGCTGTGCTTCAGATATATGAACTTCTTTATGCCCCAGTGCCAGCGTGGACTTTTACCTCTGTGGGACTTAATAATATGGTGTGCCTTGTCCCAGCTTCAATGTAAAAAGTTGTTTTTATTAGTGTACTGGGTGCTACCATGAAGTTGTAGAACTACCTCTTTTGTTAGAAAACAAAGTAATTCTTTTGAATGACACTATTTTAAAAAACAACCAAACAAAGACAAAAACAGTAGCGTTTATTCCTTCAAATGTTTGCATATGTTTTCATTTTCAGGATGTGAGATTTTCTGCTAAGATACCTGTTTAAGTGTCTACAGAGCCAGGCTATTAGTTTTTCATACTGATATGTAGCTTTCACCCTTACAAAAGCTGCTATCTGGATAGTGCCTTTAATTTTTTTTTAAATTTAATAATTTCTTTTTAAAGAAACAGTCTTTTATGTGTTTGCATTGCACTCTGAGGAAGCCATTGAAGTTGGTGATGCTTGTGTTCAGCTCCACTCCCAGAACTTGGCTTTCCTTCAGAGGTGCCAAGAAGCTGAGACTGTGGAATCTTAGCCAGTGCTGCCTGAGGAAAGAATGGGAAGAGAAATGGTGTGAGATGTCTAACCTGGTATGCCAGGGAAGAGTTGGTGTCAAGTCTGAGTGACATTAGCCTGACTCTGCAGACAGAATAACACAGGCTGCTCTTTTTATGGTCCCAGACATGCTGAATTATCTTCTGGAGGGCCAGTTCTTCCACTCACTGGTACCTAGGGAAAGACTAGAATTGTGAATTGGGACTTTGTGTCTGAAATTAGAAAAGGAGAGTTCCACATCCAGTATTGCAGAGACATTGTCCAAACTGATTGTCTGCCTCTGTTACGTTGCCAGGTTATCTTTGGGGTTTGAGGTGGGGCTTGCTTTGCCTCTCTGCTCTATGGAGGAGGGTTTGAGAGAACCTGACAAGTCCTGATCAAGGCACTTTTTATCCCTTTCTGATGATGCCTGCAGTATCATGAATAATTATTCATTATTGTTTATTTGAAGTTTGATTAAACTAGGAAGGCAATCTTTTAAACTATACACTCGAAAGAACACTTTATTCAAAGTTTTGTCTAATTTTCTTATATGAAACCGTGAAATCACTCAAGTTGTATAAACCCCATAAGCTTTATTGTTAATGCAGTTTAGTCTTCAAAACTGTTGATTTTCATTAATTCACTTCCTTTATACTTTCTATTTCCTTGTCCTTTTTAACTTGCCATATGCTACATTTTTCTATGGAAGTGTAAATCAGCAGTAAACCCATGAGTCCTGAAATGGAGAAAGTTGAATAGAAAATATTAGTAGAATTCCTTTTCATTCTTTTGCATTCCTTTATTTGATTATTGTGTGTTTTTTAAGCTCTAGCTATAATAGAACATAAGACAGACTCTGGTCTTTGCAGCTGTGGTAACTGATCATCCCAAAAATGTAAGAATGTTAATTGAAAAATAGGACTATGCTGAAGATAGTGGAGAGAAGAGAATAAAAAGTCACAAATATTTAAACTGAAAAAAAAAGCACAAATTCTCTAAGATACTAAAATACCTTAGTATCTTCTACTGAAATGAGCCAGTAAATTCTATATAGTTTTTTAAATAAATGTAAGGAACAACAAAGACTAAACAATTTCCTGTGGTCCTGCTACTGACTGTGGGTTTTTTACTTCCTTACCTGTCTCCAGTGTAATCTGCTCGAGGATTTCATTGTCCTTAAAATTGAAAAGTGGTGTTGTCTTCCCCAAGTGCCTAGTGTGAATCTTGTTAACTTCAATTTTAAGCCCATTGCATCTCCTGTCTTTTGGGAACCTGAGAACAAATCGATCTCGTTTTCTCTGCAGTAGCCTTCTGGCTACTTGGGTTCTTAGGAAGCTCTTTCGAGCTTCCCTGCTTAAATAGTAACCAAATCCAATTCACTCTGTATTGGAGGAACACAAATAATGGCCTACTCTTTGGGTTTGTGTCAGTTGTTTTCTTGAAAAGTGGTGTTTCAGTGGGAATACAGTGTTTCCTCTCTTATGTGTAGTACAAAATGGACCAAAAAAGATTACCTGGCTTATTCTCAAACTTGTGCTTGTGGTCATACGCTTCACTGATGGTTTACCATTTTGCAGTTGCCTGACATTGACTGTCAGCTTGGGATTTAGACATTATTCATTTTATTATAGACTATTACTTATATTTTCCATTGTCTTTTTGTAGGAGCTTTGTGCTCATCCCCTGTGGATTTAATTCCCCTTCTGTCAATTTCTTTCATTTGCAAAATTGATTTAAGTTTTTTGTTCTTCATAGCTTTTCATCATTGGCACATTTAGTAAAAATGATTTTATTTTCAGCATCCATGTTGTTGATGCAGACATAGAATAGAATGAAATCCCTTTGTAATAAATCTTTTGTTTGATAACTCTCAGAATTGCTTTCCAGGGGGTTCTGCCCTTGCCACATTGTATTTTTTTTCTAGACTCTGGGGTTTTTTGGCTTATGGGAGTAGGGAATAATTGGAGATGTTGTTTAAAGTTGTAAAGTTGTCCTTTTTTTTGGAAAAGCGTTTCCTTTCTAATGTTCCTATTTTAAGTCAATTGCTGTATTTTAGAGGGAAATTAGGCTGTTTTGATCCAAATTGATTGAGATGGTAATTTTTCTTGCTGTATTTTTCTTCTATTTGTTTACAGACAACTTGTCTAGAACTTGGGGCAACAGCTAGCAACTATCTGTTGGGAGAGTAGCTAAGAATTGGAAAAGTACAAGGCTGTAGTTAATTCTAAGTCTTGCACTTGCAAGATAGCGTGTCCTTGGGCCTAGCTGTAGTATGATAACAAATAGTGAAAGAGACATGGGAAAAGAGAAATGTAACCCCTAAAGAATGGGAAAGAGCTGATGTTGTAGTGTAGCCAATAGACAGTGTAAATTACAGAATATTCATGAGCTTATTACTTACTGTTTAAGTGTCTAGTGCTCTATCAATAAAAAAAGCTTGCTAATCTCATATTAAGTGTCTCGAGTCTTCCCGCACCCGACAAACTTTCCTTAACTACTTTTGCACTGTATGTGTCACCTGTGAGTTTTCTCCTGTCAGAATAGCAGACAAATGATTGATGTACCAGAACTTTTCTGCATCAAGGTTGTCACAACCCTGAAAAATCTTTCACCCAAGTCTTGTCTTCAGACTTTTGAAGATACTGCTATAAATCTCAGCAGGTTGCCTACGAAAAATGACTAGAACTCATGTTTACTGTTAATTGCCAGGAATGATAAAAGAGTGGTCAGCACTATTTCAAATTGGAACAGATAGTTCTTATTCATCCGTCATTGTAATTTATGGGTAACTGGAACAGAGTAAGTTTTGAGCCAGGAAGGTGCATGCTATGAAAATGCTCAGCTGTACTGCAGTTCTTGTTGTCTGGAAGAGAATTTAGTGATTTATCCAAACAAATTTGCCTTTTTCTGGTGTTTCTTTGTGGAAAATAGGCTGTCTAATAAGGTTTTCTTTACAATGCAGGAGCTGTTCTCTTTTTTGTGCAGGAGCCAGGCAGAGAAGTCCTGTGGGAGAAGAAAAGAGTGGCAGTGTCAGGATCATTCCCTAGGGCTGTACAGTGTTATAAGACAGCTTCTGTTTTGACTTTCTCATGTTATGATGCTTTTTAAATTTCTGTTAACCAGCTGCCTCATTTAGAGACCTCTTGAGCAGGGTATTGCTTAAATTCTTACAGAGCATTGGGGTATGTATTGGTTTGAGGCAGAATGGGAAGGGTTATTTTGTGAATGGGAAAAGTTGCTGTGTAATGCCATTACACGGATAGAGCTCAGATCTGTAGACCCAGCCAGTGGCAAAAATAGGAATAAAATTGTAAGCTTGCTTGTGGAGTTTTTTTTGAGAACTCCTTGTGGAGAAGAAAAAAGTCTCTGCCAGCTCAGCTCTTGTGATCACAGAGAAGCTGAATGGCAAGTGCAAAGATCTGGTTGAACTGAATGATTTCTCCCTTCAGGTGTGTTGACAGTTTTCAATGTCCTAACTGCTAAGTAAGCAAGAGTAAAGCATCTCCTCCCAGGGTTTGGTGAACTCATGGCAGTGAATTGAGCTTATATATAGTGTAAAGCCTCTGCTGCTGTTTGTGCAGAATGAGATCCAATGAGAGCAAGGGCAAGCCTGTATTCTTTAATATTTTTAGTATTGCATTCAACTTCCTGCCTGTTCTCTGAAAGTATTTATAGCCCAAATTTCTATGATGTTGCAATGTTCCCAGTTGCTTCAGAAGGTAACTTTAAGTCCCTTAAAAGCTCTATTATTGCTGAGCAAGGTTTTAAACGCTGTGTAGGAGGCTAATTGCATGAATTAAGAGTCTCATTTGGACAGCCTCTAGATTACAGTTATTCAGCCCTGAAACAGCTACTCTTTTCAGGGGAAAAACTTAACAGAAGCATTTTGGGATTTTGTTTGAGATGGCATGAATCTTCTTTCAGAGAAATAGCTAGAGTAGCAAAATCAATAACTCTTGAAGTACTTATGGTCTGTTACCGATCTTATGATCAGTGCTTGAGATCTCAATATGTATTGATTGAAAAGGTATAAAATGGGTTCTTGTAATGATAGGACCTATTAGGATTTTGATTCTGCTGTGAAGCTCACACTTAGGTGGTCTTATGTGTACTTCTAAAAAGATTTGGTGTGTGGCCCACAGCTTAAAGTCATTTAGGAAAAACAGTGTTTAAACTTAGTGTTTTAAACCCCATTTTTTTTCTTTATTAATTGGTAATCTGTTAGAAAATGCTTGATGTAAATGTGGTACAGTTATATGTACTAATACACTTAAATGTCAGTTGTGAAAGTGACAGGGTCATGCAGGGTGGACTCTGAGTGTTTAAAAACTCCATGGAAATGACAAACATACTGGCGTAGTACCGAATGAACTTTGAATGCCATATGAAGAATAATGTTGGGATAGGGAAAGCAATGAGCAGATGCAACTTCAGTTTCCAAAGGATGGAACAAACCATGATACTCACAATTGACTCGAGAGTATATTTCCCATTCTGTGAAGTAACTTGGTGTTGATGAGAAGTCTTGCCACATGGTGCTCTTTGATACTGGAAGGAAATGGTCTCTTCAGGGGTGTGTGGAGGGGTGTGTGTGGAGGAGCTGACATCTCTTAGACCAGTTACTTTCAGCAAATAAATTAAATTGAAAATGAGGTTAGTGAAATAAAGCGCTTCAAAAGGCACTAATAAAAAATACAAAATTTTCTTATCTCTCATCTAAATTCTAATGATCTCAATGTAAAGAACTTGCTGACTTGCAGATTTCCATTTGATTTGTAAGCTGGCTTTTGTTTAAATAGCAAATACATTTGTTTCTCAGTGTTTGTGTATTTGCATACTTGAAAGTGTCTACTTCCAATTTTTTACTTTAATTCCATGTATCTTTGCACACAGGCTCTGTCTGAGAATGTGGGGAGAGGAGGAATAGCAGCTGATGGTGTTTGCTTGAGGAGCTCATCCAAGGAAGAGAAGAAAGAGGAAAAGCAGTGTAGGTATAAGTTGTGAGCCTCAAGTGAGAGTGAAGTCTGGAGAGAGCAGGGAGCAGAAATAACTCTGCAGTCTGGCAAGGTCAAGGAAGGATCAAAATTATGCAATTTGAAAGTTATTTTTTTTCAATACAAATGGTTTAGGGTTTAAAGCTCTCCATATGTTCCTTTTATACTTGCTGGAAGAGAAAGATACAGAGGTAATGAAAAACTTCAAGTACTAGGTAGTTTGAGCTCCTGTTTTACATAGGTATTTTATTTTTAGATAAGTGTTGTAATAAAAGAGCCCAAATAGTAAATTAAGGATCTTAGCTCCAGCAGTGTAAATCCCTAACAGCAGAGTTGTCAGGTGGTGTTTTCATCCTTTAACTAGACTTTAATTTTTAGTGATAGGAGTAGGACCATTATTTTCCAAGAAGTTCCCAATGTAAGTGATGAATAACTTCTGTAACTGCAAAACCTTTGTTTTCATGCCAGAAACGCCTCTGTCATGCTAAAGCTGGGTCATTTCTCGTTGCTGACTTAACAAGGTTCAGATGAGAAGAGTAACCCAATGAAATATTTTATGTTGTTTTCTAGTACAAGTGATTTGGATTTATTATAGAATTACGTAGGAAGGGACCTCTGGCAGTCATGTAGCTCAAACCCCTGCTTAAAATCAGTCTAACTAGAGCAGGTTGTTCTAGGATATGCCTGGAAATTGAGTAACTCCAGGGATGGTGGTGCCACAGGGGTCTCTGAGCAGCTTCTTGCAGTGCTTGGCCGCCCTCATGGGCAAAAGAACTTTTCTCTTCAGCTAGGAGAAATGTTCAATTTTCCAAATTGTGTTGGTTTCTTCCTGTCTTACTGCTGTGTGCATCCAAAAAGAGTCAGGTGATGACATTTCTATTTACTCCCACATGAAAATTGAATAGAATAATGAGACCTGTCTGGTTTGCTGCCTTGTCCCCTGACAGAACAAGCCTCACCTGGTGACTCTTCATGTGCCATGTGTCCCAGCCCCTTCATCACCTATAGTTCCCATTGTACCAAGCTCTGCCTTTTATTGGTGAGCTCAAAATCAGATACATCAATCCAGGTGCTGGAAGGTGGAGTGAGGGGAAGTGACTTACCCCAGCCTGCTTAGTTGCCAGCAGAGCTCAATCCTTAGTTAGCCTGCTTCACTTCCCGAGGGTGCATTTTGGTGGCTGTTACTCCCGTCCACCAGGAGGCCCAGATCTGTTTCTGCAGAGCAGATCTGTTTCTGCATGCCCAGCCTGTCTTGTGTGTTACTTTACCACAGGAGTGAGTTTTTGCTTTTACTTAGAATCATGGAACCATAAAATGGTTTGGGTTGGAAGGGATATCAAAGATCATCTGGCTGCAATCCACCTGTCACAGTCAGGGACACCTTCCACTAGAGCAGGTTGTTCAAAGCCCTCTTCAACCTGCCCTTGAAGATGTTCAGAGATAGTCCACAGCTTCTCAGTCCTACCACCCTTACAGAAAATTGCTTACCATGGTTGCTCTTCATGAGTTTCCCATCAACACAGTTCTCCAGTGTGGGGTTACCCCTGAACCTGCTGACTGGTAGACTCTGACCTGGTAGAGTCTGTCCTACCATCCAGGTCATTAATAGAGAGTTTTAAACACCATTGGCATCACTGCCAGTTCTTGGGTGACACCACAAGTTACCAGCCACCAGCTGGATTTTGTGTAGTAGCCCTGTCTCCCCAGCATGCCTCAAATAACACAGGAGGAGACCATGGCAAAATCCTTGCTGATGTCAATGCAAACAACATCCCCTGCTCCAGGCAAGTTTGCTCAATCACCTTTCCAGGGGTGGAGATGAGACTCACCAGCCTGTATTTCCTTGAATCCTTCTTGAAGCTAAGTGTACAGTTTGGTTTTTATTTTTGGAAATTGGGAAGAAAGATTACAATGGAGAAGATGCTGCAACATGAGAAGGTGTTGAAGTAAGAATTTCAACTGTTCCTTGTTCCTCAATTTGAGAAGTCCTGGAAGAGGCTCAGAAGCTATATTTATTAAATAAATGAAGGATATATGCAATGATTTTTTTTCACAGTGGACATTACATTAGTTTGTTGGAAGAAACAACTTACTACAGCAATAAATTTTTACATGGGCTGTGATGCATCCATGACATCCAGTGTAAGGCTGGCATTAAGCATGTGTTACAAAAAATATGTTCCTTTGTACATTTCTTATAAAAATGGGATGATATGTTTCTCTGGTGACTAGGAGGGTACATTTTTCTCATTAAATTGATTTTAGAAGGATAATTAGAACCTGAGTAGCAGTTCAGTAAATAAGAAGCAGTCACATATTTGTCTTCTTAATTTTTTTTTTATTTCAGGGTATGTTGCATCAACCATTTCTATTTGAATTATTTTTATCCATAAAGCTAACTTTTTTGTAGTTTCCATATTCATATTGAAGATGGTGTTCTTCAGAGCTCTAACTTCCATCTACAGTGCTAATGTTATTAAGCTGATTTCAGTTAAGTGATAGTGTAAAACTTCCTCATGTATTAACAGAACTTCTTAGAGTTTGTAATGAAAGAACATAACTGTTTTGCCTTTTTCCCCTGAATTATTGGATTTAATTCTCAATATATGTCAGATTTTATTGTGCCAGTTTCAAAGCTTCTGTAGGCAAATACAGAATCCAGGAAAAAAAAAAAAGAAAATATATAGGCAAAGAACTTTTGCATTTATTTAAAGTGGATTATAAAGGCTTTACAGTGCCAAGCAGAAAAGATTCAGAAGATGTGAATAATTCGTTTGTATGTGCATCTTTATTTTTTACTGCTTAACACTTTATTGCATGAAGTAAAGGTTTGAAGTCCCTGTTTTCAAGACAGACTTGTCTCAAGCTTCAGCTCAATTGTGTGAAAGTGGTCACGCCTTTTTGTCATGCTTTTAAAGCCTGAAAACATACATTGAAATTATTTCCTTCAAACTGAGAATTTAGTTGCCTGAATGAAAGGAGTAACTGAAATTTCTTTTCCTAAACAGCTTAGGTCCTCTCTAAAATGTTTCCTTCTTCAGCAAAGTCTTTGTTTTGCTCTCCAGAACCATGTAAATGTATTTTGAGTTTTGCAGCACTGCCTCTGACTTGTGCAGATTACTTTTTATCAGGCTATACCTCTTTTCATTTTGATTAAATTGCCAGATACCTGACAATGGGATAAAGAATCCCACTGTGATATGGGTCAGTACCAGCCATCTAAATGGCTGCTGGGCCTTGCAGTAGAGTAATAGAAAAACTGATGGACTGCATCTGACTTACAGGTTGACTGGGAAGCTTAAGTGCTGCCACACAGAACTCTGGCTTTGATTAGGAGAGCAGTAGGGATGCCAGAAGTTTATCATTCTTCTTTCGTGCTCTGCTACTTGTATTCCAGAACATTTTCAGGTAGTTTCAATGAAAATATTAAGCATAAACCCAAACAAAATACAAAAACAGGTGAATTGGGAAGTCTTCATTCTTCATTAGCAAGAGGGTCATTGGAGTTGCATTGATATTTTAAGCCAAATTGCAAGTTGTGTATCCTTTCAGGAGGTGGATTTATGCTATATGCCTAAAGGATTTTCCCTTTGTACTGTATATATTGTATATATGGTTAGCAGAAGAGCTTAGAAGGACATGGAGAATATGCAGATTTCTTTTTTACAATCACTTATTCATTTATTTTTTATTTTTTCCTGTAAAGATATGTACTATTTGTATTATTCAGGTCATGTTCTACACTTCTGATTTACCTTCTTGGCAGCCTGGTGTTGCCCACTCTCCCACATTGCTGTCCTTTCTATCTTGCCAACTCTTTTGCCTTTGTTTTATATGTTTTTCTTGTGTGACTCACATCCCCTTTGCATTGTACCTGCTTGCTGTGCATACAGAATGAGCTGGTTGGAGTTGTGCTCCTCTCTGCTCAGTGTGTCCAGCAAGCTGCAGGCTTGAATCAGCTCTTAAGCTTGTCTGCCCTGTCAAAGTTCAAAGGGGCTTTTAACTGTTTGGCTTTGCAAGAGTTACCAGAACTGACCAGTTTAATCTATCCTAAATTCTTTCTTTTATTGTTCTCTGTTTTCCTAGCAGTACACAGAAACAGATAAGAAAAAATAAATGTCTTTTCTTCCTACCTGAAAAGCCAAGGGTTTGAAAATATGCATTTTTGTGTGACTCTGTGTTTCTGTCTTTTCCTTTAAGCTGCTGCTCAGAGGGCTTTTATAATTGCTTCCTTTTGATTTGGGTTCCTAGTTTGTCCTGGGATAAAGCATTAAACAATTGCAAGTTGTCTCGGTAGCACATGGCTCAGTCTTTTACTTTTACAATGACTTGGAGAAGAAGGTATTTAGGCTTAGTGTTGGCAGAAAAATACTGTGTTTTACCATTGACTGTCTGATGGCAGTACTGGACCCAGCCCTGCAGTGTGTGACACCAGTTCCATCCTGAGGCAGGAGCAGGGTGATGCCTCAGGTTTTAGCTTTTATATTTTTCAGATTCTGTACTGCTTTAGTGTGTGCAGTTCTGAGCTTCATTTTAGGGGATAGTAAGCTCTCTTACTCAAGGAGTGAAGGCTGACCTGGAACAGAGACTACACAGAGCTGAAGAATAAAGTAGGGAATTTATTAGGAGGCTTCAATGGACACACCTTGGGCAGCACAAGAGCCCAGCCAGGGCTACAGCCCAGGTGAACCCAAAATGGTCACCAAATGGATGACCAGTCATGGGGTCTCACACTTCTTTCTATAAGTTCTGGTCCATGAGCATATTGGAGTTATTGTCCATTTACAGCTTTAGCCTATGAATTCCCATCCTTCTTGTTTTCCTCTTTTCATTCTGCCATTGTTTATGCTCTCAGGCCTAGATCTGGATCAGCTGTCCTTGGTCCCCAGTGAGAGAAGGAATTGTTTTGTCTACCTGCTCCATGAAGAGAGCTTACTATCCCCTTGTATGAAGCTCAGAATTACACACTAAAGCAGTACAGAATGTGAAAAACATAAAAGATAAAACCTGAGGCATCAAGGGGAGCCTTTCCCTGCAGGTAAAGGAAGGCAGATAGGCCCTGGCCTTGTCCCCCTGCCACAAGGACAAAGGAGGGAGGTGGTAAAGCTCCTGTAACCTGGGGAGAAAAGGTGATGGTCTGATGGGACAGGAAATGTATGAAGTAAAGAGGAGAACTTAGGTACAAGTAGAGGGGGAGATAGCCCTGGGTTAAATAGAGGAAAATGGGATTTCATGAGAGAAGCAATTTGCAAGGAAATCCAAATAGAGCATCTGTTTGTAACAAGACACAGGAAAGCATGCTGCTCTAGCAAGCTAATTTTCAGCAGGTGTATTTGCTCTGCAGTGACTTGTTCAATCTCAGTAGTGAAATTTTAGCTGGAATTTCTGACAGCTAATTTTAAGCAGTTAGCACATGCTTTCTCATTATCTTCTAATACAGATTTGTTTGCTTCCTACTTCTTGAATTCACATCTAGTATCTGAATTCTTCATTCTTTTCTCTATAATCACAGGTTTGAAATTAAGAGAAACAGCAGCTCATGAAAAATCATGTATGTTACTCCAGGTCCTGGAGCCCCATGAGCAATGTGGTGTGTAAATGCACACAAGCTGACTTTATTGTGTGGTTGTTCTCTTCCCCTTCTTTCTCTTTGGAACCCTTTCATTCTGTTCTGACCTCCTGGTTGTATTGCTCCCTGGTCAGCCTGGTGCCTGCATGGCAGCAGCAGTGGCTGAGGCAGTGATTGATATGGGGACTAAATTGCTGGACACAGTTAGTGAGTGTTTCATGGAGCAGTTAGTCTGCAAACCAGAAGAGGGAGAAGCAGTTTTGTGTGTGCTTCTGACCATTGTGTGCAGGATCTGGTTCAAAGTGTTACTGTCATTCTGTGAAATGTGTTTGCATTTCTTGCAGGATCATCTACCTCCATCTCTGAAAATCCCCTGCTTTGTGGGTTTTGTTTTTCTAAAGAAAATGACTTAAAAACCATATTAAAGACAATTTATAAAAGTAAAATGCTTGTAAGTGGCATGGAAACTACTTGAAGATGCCATGTGGGAGTGTTGGAGGAAATGCATGCACCTATCAAAGATAGTAAGTCCAAAAATAAACTGGCATAGCATAGTTAAACAGCAGGGTAAAAGGTGGTTACACAAAGCAGTTTTCACCATTTTTTAAAAGTTCAGTTTTGTCTGCAAGAGCAAAATGCAAAGCTTCATAAATTTCTGGCAGTGTAAGGTAAGGATGCATACATTCAGCTAAGAAAGGTGTTTGAGGAACAATTTGCAGGAGGTATAAAATTATTCTTTTTGAAACACACTGTGAGCAGGAAGCCCACTGGAGAATGCATAGGGTTAATAGATGATCTCTCCTTCTATCCTCTAGAAATAAAGCTCTTATCAAAAAAGAAGCTGTTGTCTTACCTCTTGTATCCAAGTTCATTTTTGAGCTTGAAGAAGTTCTGAACTGGAACCTTTCATTATGGAGGATGTATCAAAGGATCTCTCTTCAAACTGAGGTGTTGGTAGAAGCAATTATGGAACAAGCTTAAAAAGAAAAAGGAGGGATGAAAAAAAAGAGACTTAAAGCAGATGGTATTTAAAAGTGCCAGTTTCCAGAACTAGATGGTATTGAAAAGAGCCCAGGAATTAAGCAACCAAACTAGTAAATATAGATGTGTCCCTTTGCTTAAAACTGGGCATTTGAACAATTTGAAAGTAATTTTTAAAGACTCCTACTACTTAACAATAAGCTTAGCATCTGCAATGGGAAAGCTAGGAGAAATTATTACAGGATGTAGAATTAGCAGATAGTTGCCTAGAATTGCACAGTGGGAAGCCCATGTGGCTTTTGTAATAGAAAATCATGCCTGAATAATGTTGTAGGATGTACAAAGGGGTTAAAAACGTCTACACGGGAAGTTGAGTGGTTGTAGTATGCTTCAGACAAAAATGGTAACCATATTTATCTTTGTGTAGTTTTTTTCTGCTCTCAAACCTTTTTCTGGTCACAGTTTTAAGAAAAGATTCCAAATGAAGAACTAAAAATTTATTCTTAGATCTTAAAATAGGCTTTTTTTGCAACACTTAAGATTAGTCTTCTAGATCTGGAATGCCATTGTGAGAAGAAGAATCTCTTAAATGAGAAGTTCAGCAACAGTGTCTTATTACTGAAAAGCTCTTAGAGCAGGCTCAGGCTTTTTAAAATTTATTTTATTCAGAACTAATTAATGGCCTACTCACTTCTCCAACAATAAAATGCTTTCAGTCACTCTTCATGCTTTAAGACAGTGTTGCAAAGATAACTGAAAGTTGTGCAGAAATTCATCCTGTAAACTAACTAGTTTTGTCTGTGTGCAGCAATGGTAGTAAGCCAAGTGTCTCATTTGGGGCTTTTCAGTGTGGAACTTAGGCTGGTTTAAAAAAAAAAAGTCTCATATCTGAGCTGAGTGTTGTTTGTCCTGCTGCTCTCACTCTTTATCTCTTTATTTCTTTGGTTTGTTTTTTTTTGGTTGGTTGATTGGTTTTTTGTTTGTTTGGTTGGTTTTTTTTTGCTATTGCTGGCAATGAGGTTTTAAGTGTTTGTGTTGTACACTGAAACCAGGATGTTAGACTTGATAGTCCAAAATCTAAGTGAAATTCAGTCTTCGAAAATGGAACCCTGTGTGACAAATGATTGATTTGTTTATTGGCTTATTTGTTTATTGTGACTTAAAAGATAGAGAAAAACTTGACAAATTCAGTTGAAGAAGTTGATCATCAGACACACCTGCATTAGGAAAAGTTGGGAGAGAAGGTTAAGGATCATGGCATGGTTAGAAATACAGGAAACCTCAAGACAGGAATTCTGAATTTGACGTGGGAATGAAAAGATTTGGATGGCTTGGAGGAGGCATCCTTTTTTTTTAGGCTTGTGTGAGGGAGGACTGGCAGGGGGAAAAAAAAGGACATGGGATGGGCTGTGTTGTAACCTTAGGTGGACTGCAGTGGTGGATTCAGAGCAAATGTCAATTAGGTTGTGGGTAGAACAGAGCCTTTCAGAGCTGCGTGTGAGTGGAGAAGAGCAACTCAAGGACGTCTGTAGTTTGGCAGTGAAGTGTAATGGAGAGTGTTGGAACTGTTCTTCCCAGCTTTTAAAACTCACAATAGGTGAGCCTGGTACATTTTTCCTGGTTTTGGAAATAAGTCAAATCCCTGAACTCTTAGCAGTTTCCTGTTTGAAACTTGTACATTAAGGGACTCCTTGTAGTGGAGTGATCATTTTGAGAATCACTGATAGAGAAACAGTTTATAAATAATAGAAGTGAAATCCTTGTAACTTGCCTGAATAAAGCACAAACTCTTGAGGTAAGGAGACAAGAAGTTTCTGCATGCCCCAATTTTCTCATGCCTTTACAGGTACTTGGTTTATCATATCATCTTCAAGTTTCTTGGTCTTAATTGCCTATATAGCACTCAGACTCAGACTCATGCAGACATTTGCACTGCAATAGATGGATTATAAATCCATTGAATCAAAGTAATCATCACGGAGTACAGTAAACTTTGTGTGAAGTTTCTGTGAGCTGCATGTATATGCACCTTTTAATCCTTTCCATAATGAAAAGGCATTTTTGGCTTGATGAGATGTCGAAATGAAAAGTACTTGTGCATAAAGAGATGTGCTTAGATACATCTGCTATGGTAAATCCCTTTCAGCCGAAGTTCTGAATCTGCAAATTCTGACAGCTTTTTATTTAGTGGTACGGTTGTTAGTACAGGTACATATGGTAGCAATGCTTAGAAATACTACCTGTGAGTTCTTAAATATGTATAAAGCAAAGAAATCCTTTCCCTTCATTTGGCATTTTTAAGATAAACCACAGTGGCTCTTCAAAATGTAATTTTAAATCTTCAACTACAAGCCTTTTTAAAAAATGATGGATTTTTTTTTTCCTTCAGAAATACAACTTAGGACTCTGAATCAGACAGTGCCTTTAGTTGGAATTACTTTCTATATGCATCCATATTTCCCTTTTTATATTTAGCATAAATATATATATATGCTAAATATATTTAGCACAAATATTAAGGGACTGAACTTTTCAATCCCTAAATCTAAAGACTTGGTTAAAACAAATACAGCAAACCTGACCAGATAAACCCAGGAAAACCTCAGGCTGAAGGAGAGTTAGTTACAAGGCTGGAAAACAAATTACTGCTTGCTTCACGTCATTCAAGTGTGCTGGCTTTTCCTTAGTCCTTCTTTCAAACCCTGTTAATTCTTCCCTCACAGTGATTCCCCAGCTTGAGACAATGTGCATTTTCCATATTGGGATTTTTCCTCAGAGTCCCTGAGAAAATATCTTTACTCAGTCACCTTTTGATGCTTGACTGTGGTTCTGCTTTCTGAAGCTGTCAAGAACACTGTCAGTCTTAGCTGCCCTGTAGCTTCCCTACTTGCCATCTGTCCCTATCTGTCACATGTGTGCTTCTTTACTATATTTTTAATGGCTGAGTGCTCAGTGTTTAGGGAAGACATCTTCTTTCTTTACCATCTCATTCCTGCAAACTGCTGGTTTAGTCTTTGCCACGTGGCATTTTATGAATTGCAGGGAGTTTTAGGGTGTACTGTAAACTGTAACCTAATGAAATAGTGGAAACATCAAATTCTGTAAAGGATGAACATGAATTTGTATTGTTTAAACATAATATTAAGTGTGAGTTTGCCATGCTTCTATTTTCCTGTGTGCTTGCCACAGAGGCTTGTAACTCGACCATTTATGTCAGTTACAGGCAGGAAAAAAGTGTTTGTTTATTCTCAGTATTCCCCCAATGACAGTGACTTCACATTCTTTACAGCTATTAAGTTACCTTTTTTTTTCCTTTGTAACTTTGATCAGAGCAATCAAGGAGGTGTTTTATTCCAATTATGGCAGCTCATATTCCTTTGCACCCCTTATTTCATTCCTGTATATGTATGTTGATATGTTTTAGAAAGAAGAGGTAAAAAGTGTATTGTGGAGAAGAACTTGTTACAAAAAATGTCCTTAATATTTTGGAAGTGCATAGGAAGAAATTTTCAGCTAATGACACCTCATTCCGTTTTTTTCTGTTGAAAGTAGGTCAAGACTGATTTTGGCCCTGTTAAAATCAGAGTAGATTATTATTTTCTTATTTAACAGTGAGTGGCTCCTAAGTGTAGAGAAAGGAGTGGGGAGAAAGAACCCAGGTACTTCTCTGGTCCCCTCTCTAGACACAGGATTTAATAGTATTGTTCAAATAGTGTTTGGTACTGTGTGTGTGCCTCTTGGGCTGAAGTGTCTGTAGGGAGAGCAGCAAAGGAGGGGCAGATGGAAAAGCAGCTCCAGAGCTGCATTGCTAGTACAGGGCTTCCTTGTGCTTCCTAGGAACTCAGGTGAGGAATCCTTTGTTTTATTTCCTTTTCTTCACTGCAGTATATACCATCATTAATGACTGCTTTGGATGTAAATAATAATGGCATAATGACACTATAAAACTTTTTTATTTGACATTAATAGAAGCAAATTCTGTACCTGCAGCTGATGGTATGAAAGTCTAATGCTTCTTGAACAACTGCTTTTCTGTTAAATTTCTTGAGGAATTGATAAAATGTGCAATTAACTGATAAGCTTAGTGGGTGTAAACTTAATTACATCATACCCTACTTATGCAGAACCTACATGCAGGTTTACATCCCACTTTATTGTGGGACTTGAGACTTCATTTGTTTAAGCTTGAGAATGATTCTCTTCTTGCAGATTAGCCTTACTATAGGTTATTTGTTCATTTTTGAAGACACACCTAGGCATATCTTGGAAAGAGGACTGCAATTACCTATGTATTTGAGAATAAGTATCTTAACACATGTGCTTGCTGTTCAGAGACTAGTTTTTCAGTGCTGACGAGTTGAGAAAAACAAAAATTCTGATTTATATGGATTTAAGAGCCTTTTATGTTTATAGACATGGTTAAATGAAACTCAGAAGTTCATCTGTTCTAATTTAGGAAATGCTAAATGTGTCTTTTTGTTATTGCCTAGCCTGTAGGCAAACTGTTCCCCCAGCGCACACAGAGTTTTATTTACAATTGCATAAGTGTCCCTGATGCATGCTTTGGCAATTCAGTCACATATGTTGGGCAGTCCTATCAAATAATATATCCTGCATTTGCATCTTCTGGCTCTTGGATGGAAGGGGAAAAATGTTTTCCTTAAAAGAGAGTGGTTTACTGGTTTGTTTGGTTTTATTTTAGATATTTCTTACAGTAGCAGAGAATGCTGATGTCCATAGTTGCATAAGATTTAAAGTCTTGATGTCAGCAGCATCCTTGTCTCAGAAGATGGAGTGAATGCTTATCTATAGCTTCCCATATTCCTGTGCTGCCATTGAGAAATAGCAATAAATAGGGAGGTCAGCTCACTGAGCAATCTTAAATAGGTTATTGCTTGTTTCCACTGATCTCAGTATTTCAGACTGCTTGACTTAAATGCTTCATCTAGAACCAGTCCCACTAACTAAATTTACAGTTTGTGCTATGAAGATTCAGAGGCCACCCTGAGATCTCCACAAGCAATACCAATGAAAGAAAACTTTTTTCAAATAAAGAAATGTGGAGGTTTCCTTAATACAATATGAGGTATACTCACTTTCTGGTAGAAATCTTTGAGTGATCCAGAAATAATTTTCCAGTTAATCAAAATTACTTGCTTACTTTTAAGAAAAGATCTGTTTATCCTTCCTTCTTAAAAACTCAGCTAACTAGTTCAGAGCTATCACAGAACCACAGACTTCAGATTATTTGATAACTCTTTCAGAAGTTTATCCTTTCAAGCAGGATCTGAAATTATCAGCTGTTTTGATATTTACAGTTTTGAGGCAGTGTTATCTGTTGTTTAAGATGTTTTGTTGAGTTGCTAAGTGGCAACTGGCAGTGTTAGACTGCTTTCAGCATTTCACTAAAATAGGTAGTGGCTCAGATTTCTCTGACTTTCAGGTGATATTAACAGCAAGATAATCTTTAACAAATAAGAGTGTGGCATACGCGGGACTTTTGGCCTCAGTGCCACTGTTTGAAATCTGTTAAAATTCTTCCTCATCTGAAATTGTGAGTCCTTCAATCTACCCAGGATTACTTTTTTTAATATTGGCAGCAAAATCTTCTGCCCTCCCCAACACAGTAATTTCCATAAGTGACAAACATGGTGAACAGGAAGGGAACTTAGTCCATCTTTTACTTGCATTGGAAAGCAAAGATAATGATATTTTGTTTGACTGCTAGAGATTTCAGATAGTTTTTTTTAATATTTACTATAATACTCCAGGTTAATTTTTTTTTTTTCAATCTAATAATTGTAAAACATGGAACAGCATTCTGCTAGAATGGCATAGCTGGAAGTCCACATGAAGTGTTGTGTCCTGCAATTTTTTTTATTTGAATCAGTAATTTTTCAGAGGAAGGTTTGCATCTATTATTCAAAGGTCTAGTTGATTTATAATAACAGTCATTATTTTCTTCTTGTAGATAATTGTATAAAATGTGTTTGATCTATTTTTTAAACTAACTCTCAGATCACTTTCTTCTGTTCTCTATGGCTGGACATTATTTATGGAATACAGCAGGAGCTAAATCACTGTTGAGGTACTAGCTAATGAGATAGCTTTTCTGAAATTTTAAGGATTATAAAAAGCAAAATATTGAACAGTAGTTTGTTGTTTTTTTTTTTTTTTAATGGATGAACTAATGTTCATGGTAATGTACTCTTTTGACCACGAAGAATGGCATTATGATTTCAAGAGCTAACAATTTTCAGTACCAGTGTTTATGGAAATGAATAAACATCTTCAGATTTGCATTAAAGGTCAGGAAGATTATTTTGTTGAAGCTAAGAAGTGAGAGTGAATAGTTATTGCCCTTAAAATCAGTCCTGATTTACACAGTTGTTGTAATGTTTAGCCTTTAAAAAAATGACTTATTTGTCATTGTTTTGCATTACTAAGGCAGCCAGCTTTACAATATACGTGTGCCTCAACGACTGTGAGCGGAAATGATGCTTTGAATGCGTAGGTTTTAAAAAGTGTTATTTATTTTGTATGTGGAATGAGTCAGGTGTACTTGCTCACTGATAATGGCCTGTTACATGTAACTTTTTGTAAGTATAAAGGCAGCTAAGGGATTGCGGGGGGACAGCCGAATGTGCTTCAGGGGAAAACAGAGTCAATCACTTAAGGGAAAAGAATAAACTAAATAATGGAAGCACCAAGCAAGGAGGAAAACCAAATGTATGAGATTGAAACCAAGTAGCTTGAAGAATAAGTGAGGGTAATGCTGGAATTGCTAACTTTTTCAAACTAACATTGTTTCAAAGTGACTAGAAGTTGTGGGTGCCGGACTTCAAGGAGGGACTCCATTTTCAGAGCTGAAGGCAGGCATTGGCTGTATAAACATTGTGGAGACGCTTGTTGTTTAAGATATTTCCCTGGTCCACTAGCCCCATTTAGGGTACGGCATGCACTTAGAACTGGCTGGTGGGTGAGGTGAGGATGCAGATTTGTCTAGACCTCCTGTATTTCCAAGAAAAACCTGGAGACTGAGGAATAGGGGATGTTACCTTAGGATGCCTGAAACAGAACTGGTTGCCTGCATTTAAACGACCGTATTTTATTTGGCCTGAATGTCTTCTAAGAACCGCTGTATTGAGTAAAAATGACTTTGCTTGCCCAGTTACACTTTTGGAGTGGCCTTGAATATTAATAGTAGTATATATGTAGGGAGAGAAATTATTGTTCTTCTATTCTATTCTATCCTATCCTCAAAAGTTCAACTTAGTGGATTTTCTAGGACTGTATTAATTTCTGTTTGTACAAGGTGTATATTACTGATGCCTCATGAGTTCAAGGTCGCATCATACATCCAAGATGTGTGATTTAACTACAGACATTGAATTCAGAATTCCATGTCTTTTGTGGCATCTATAGTTAATTTCTTTTTTTTTTTTAATATCTTTGATGTATTTTGGAAAAGTTGAAGTGTGGCCAGAAGGAAAGAAACTGCCTAATACGTAGCATTGTGTGTTTCAACATTTTGAAATCAGTTTCTCTGTTTATACTCTGAGTGCCTTACCAGTGGAGGCTGCATCTGTCTCTGTGGAGAAACACAGACACACTGAGTTTAGTTTTGTACACATCTGTAAGTACATAAATGTTCCTCAGGCAAAGTGCTTGTTTTCCTTTAATGCTGGCTCATTACAGTAGTGTGAATGTTTGCATATGCAAATTAATTGAAGCCTAATGTGTTCAAACAGGAACTCTTAATAAAAACTCTGGTTTTTATAGGTAACATTTGAGGATTTTTTAAATGAAAGAATAAAATGTTGATAAAAGTAAAGTAGAATAATACAATGATCAGTATTTTTATGTCTTCTACCTGCTTGAATAGTGATATAATGAATTATATTAGAAGATACAAGATGGTTCTAAATTAATTGTTAATCTGCTTTGATGATAGAAAGACAGCAGTGCTAATTACAAGCACTTTTGAAATTGCCATCATGCTTAAGAAATACCATAATTGAGGTGGTATGTTTTTAATTTACTCCTTTGTTCCCTTGTGCATGGGCAGTATGATACAATCTCTGGCTGCATAATCACTTGTACATTTCTCTCCACTCCCTCCACATCCCCCCTATCCCCAGTCCTGTCTCATTCAGTGAAGAGGATAGATGATACTCACTTTCTAAGACATTAATCAATATTTTATCTTAGCCTGGTTGTTCATTTTAGTCCCAGGCTCTGTTTAAAGGAGGCTATTAATTTCTGTGTGGATTTTTCTGTGGTTCTCATTGCCACAATATTTGTGTGCCTCACAAAAAACAATTCAACACCCAGTTAAGGTCAAGAGATGATCTGACAAGTGCAAGAATGTGGAATAACAGAACCATGAAATGTTTTGGATTGGAATGGCTTTTGAGAGATCACCACCTGCCATGGACAGGGTCACCTTCTACTAGCTGAGGTTGCTCAAAGCCCCATCCAGCCTGACTGTGAATGTTTGAAGGTTTGGACCTTCCACCTCTCTGGACAGGCTTGTGACACCTGTGATGGCTCACCACCCTCATTACTTAAATTCACTCTCAATCTACCCTCTTTCAGTTGCAACTATTGCCTCTTGTTCTGTTGCTACCAGGTTCTATTACCTCTTGCTTCTGTTGCAATGCTACTGCTGGTAAAAAGGCTCTGTCCACCTTTCTTTTAAGCCCCTGTTAAAGTTTGAAAGCCTGCAATAAGGTTTCCCTGGAGCCTTCTCTTCTCCATGCTGAGCAACCCCAGTTCTCCCAGCCTTTCCTGACAGAAGAGGTGTTCCAGCCCTCTGGTCACTTTGGTGGCCCTCCTCTGGAGTCACTCCACCAGGTCCATGTCCTTCTGTTGAGAGCCCCAAAGCTGGCTGCAGTGCCCAGGTGGGGTCTCACAAGGAGAAGAATCACTTCCCTTGGTTCTTTTTATGCAGGCCGAGAGACAAGTGCCTTTCTGGGCTGCAAGCACACAGTGCTGGCTCTTGTCCAGCTTCTACCAGTATCCCCTAGTCCTTCTCTGCAGGGCTGCTTACAATCCAGTTGGAAGATTAAAAGGAAAAGATCCTGTGTTTTAGTATTTGACCCCTCACTTTGCAGCGCTGGCTGAGGTTGACATAGGAAAGTGTTTTATTAGCCACTTGGAGAGCTGCCAAACAAAAGACTGCAGCATCTGTCTTTTAAAGATACTGTTTCTGATTGCTTCTGTAGTTGCAGATCCGCAGGAGAAGATGTAGTCTTTTACTCCAATTAAATCACAGATTAAAAGAAGAAAAAGGTGGGTAAGGAAAAGAACTTTGGAGCAGGAAGGCAAGAGAAATAAAAAGCACCACATTCCGCTTTGAGGATCTCTGGCCTGGTTCAACTGATTTATCCCTAGGGTGGATCTTTCCTAATCAGTGACTAGGGAAAGGATTCTTTGATAAACTTGGGAGATGTTCCTAAAGTATGGGTGCACTCAGATGTAGGTATATTCTAGAAAACTTATTGGCAGAAATAAAATCTTAAAAATCTTAACAAAGTTTTTCATTAACTTTATATTTAAGCAAACTTGCTTTGTCCAGATTCTGTCCCTAGTCAGAGCACTTCTTCCAGCAGCCAGCTGGTAAAAAGCTGAGAGCGCAATATGTGGATATGCTTTAGCATCTTTAAGTGTGGGGGCTGTAATTGCAATAGAAAAGATGTGAAGAGGAATTCCATGATGGCATTCCCCTCTCCTGCCAGTAGGGTGAGAAACCTTTGACAGGTGAAGTGGACTGTGTGTTTCTCTGTTCCTCTGGTAGTGGGTGATGCTGTAATGACAGCTCTGCAGGGGGAGCTGATGTGACAGCCATCAAAACAAAACAAAACAAACCCCTCTTAAGCCAGTACTCATGGGTACTTTGTTTCAATACATCTTTTCTATAATTGAAAATTAAAGATGCTGCTGAATTCTAGATGCCTTTAAGGGATTGTTCACATCTATCAGCTCTGATTTTTCAAACTTTATCATGTTTGCATGAGTTCTCATAGGCAAATTCCTGACATCCATGTGATCTTCTGTGAAAGGTCCCATTTAATATCTTAAAGATTTCAAGCATTTCAATTACAAGCAGAGTTTTTAAAATTAATCTTTCTCTTGAATTAATATCCAAGTGATTTCAAAGAAATTTTTCCCCTCTTATACATCTATGTCTCATTTTGTTTATCTGCTGTTGTTCTTCAGAATATCTCCTAAGCCTTATAGAGACAGTAAACAAGATAAGTTTTGGCTTTATTGGCAAAAGTTTGACAAAACTTATTAGCAAATGATAATGGAGTATGATAGGAGTCATTTAGCCATACTCTGGAAGTCATTTGTCCTCTCATAATAAAATACTGAAAAAAAAATCAGTGGTTTGAAGAAACTTGGCTTTGAACTCTTTGGGTCCAAATTATTACAGCCTGGAGTTAAAAGCATTGATTCCTATCAGTGCTTCATTTTCAAATCAGAACTGTGAACCTCCTGTTCTAGACTTTACTTATGGTATGCTCCTTGCCAGGTTTTATTGCATATTATTAAAAATACTGCTACTAACCACTTGAAGGAATGAAAGTAATCAATACTGGAATAAATGAGTAACCCTTGCAAATGGATGCTCTAGTAAATACCCAATCTGTATCTTGCAGAGACCTCTCTGTCTGTTAGATTCCTAGTGATGGATTTAAGTCTAGTTGGGATGTTCTTTTCAAGGTAATGTTGGCTCAAATTAGGTTTTCTTCCAAAAATTGTTGCAAGTCCTATGTTTGTGTGCTGTTAGCAGCTGAAGCAAGTTGTATATACAAGTTTAACCAGAATGTCTTTTACCTTGCCTCATGCACAGCTGGAAATATGCAAAAGAGAAGTTGATAGCCTTAAGTGTTTTGAAAAGTAAGAAAAATCTTTCTTAAACATGTGAATCTGTTAAACCTGTTTAACAATTTAGCCAGTTTAGCAGTTGTAAATAAAATTTTGTGGTGGTTCTTTGCTTCCAAATACTACGTTGAACCATTTTCTCTGGGTCAGACAGAGCTGAGTATAATGAGTCTTTGACCTGTTCAAAGGACAATTACTGTTTCAAAATTTTATTTATATTTTCAAAAGTTCTTCTGTTACCTCCCTTTTCTCCATGCTGTGGTACATAGTAGTTAGTTCTCTTGCCACTCTTCATGTTTTAGCCCCTTGCTGCCTGTTGTGCTGCAGAGGTAATGAGAGTATGCTGTTTGAAGGAGTGAAGAAAATTGCAAAAATCAGTATATTCTCCACAGCCTTTCCCAAGCTGATATGGTATGTCTCTTTTGAGGGCTTTGCTGTGCTTGAAAAATAATATATTGTCATATAAAATGAATAGAAAATCTTCAACTCTTGGCTCTTTTGCATTTTAAAGAGTTATGTTGTATTTCTTAGTTTTATACTTCACCAACAAGAGTGTTTTCTTTTTGGCAGTTTTCAAGAGGTTCTTGTCTTTGATTAGAAGTTGTGTGAATAACAGCATACAGTTTATTTCTTGTCTGATGGAAATGTTGTTAGTAATCACGTACAACATTGTTATCTTGTATTTGTAACTTTTTATTATTCCCATGAGACTATTGCAATTATTATGGAAAAGCTTATTCAGAGATAAAAACATTTTCAAATTTGTATTGCAGAAAATACTTTCAGTGTTATCACAACACTTCAAGTTGTGTATATTCCACAAGTACATCTGACAGAGCACTAAGCCTTAGCTTCTTGAAAACAAATTCTCCAGCTGTAAACTTCCCTGGAGTTTGCATGGAGACTTCAGTGTGGCTCACCAAGATGGGAAATGCCTCTTTCAGTCTTCTTAGTATGCTTGCTGTGGCTTAAAAAATTTCATTGGTATCATGAAAAAAAAGAGTAAATTATTTACCTTAGGCATTGCTCCTTTTGAAACCAGCCTCTTGAAACACAGTTAGACAAAGTCACAGAAAGAAAATTCATCCAGAGCCATTCAGAGGTGCCAGAAGTACTTAAGGTACTTGTCTGGCAGAATCATTGAATGCTGAGTTTTCAGGGAAGGTATTTTTATCCACAACCCACATTTGCCTTGTTTTCTACACACCTGTGTAGCCCAAGCTATGTCTCCAATTGTTCAGTCTCCAGTAAGACCACCAATTCTTATATTACCATTATAGTTATTTTTAAAATTTAATTTAAATTAAATTGAATTTAAACACATAAAGCTATTTAAGAGGCACTTTCTTTACATAAAATGCATGGGAAAGCAATTTGACAAAATAATCTTCTGGTATGTCTTTTGCCTTTAGTGCATTTTAGACTGCTTTGTTATAAATTAAAATGAAAATGGGAGATTATTGTATTAGCAGTCAGTTTTGTATCAATATTGAAGTCCATTTCTGGTGGAACTGACATTACCAAACGGAATAGGTCTTTTTTTAAAATAATCTTGGTGAGAAGTGAATTGACTCAGAGGGCAATAAAGTGGGAACAGTTTAATATTTGAAAAGTGCTTTTGGAATTAAAGCTTAGAAGGTATTCCAAATGTTCTGTCTGTTTTATCTGCATTATGTAGCTGTTGTATTTCTGTCACTTAGGTAGCCTACTGAAGGCTGAAACAAAATTGGAGCAAGTGTTTTTTTTTAAATGCTTTTGATTCAGTGTAATATTAATCAAAATGACTTGGCAACTCTTTAGATGTTACCAGTACAAAAAGCAGATTCTGTTTGCCAGTGTTGTGAATGGTTGGTCAGTGCCTTTTCTTACACTTGAAAGCATATAAATCATTGAAATTATTATACAAAATTGGTCCTTCTGTGAATTTATTGTTAAAATGTTAGCCAAACTTTAAAGTTACCTCTGTACATTGTAATAATGGAGAAAGTTGCAAAAGAACCTTTACTTTGATCTATACTCTCTTTTTTCTTTTAAAGTTTTGACTTTTATTTTGGATATATGAATGTTTAACCAAGCATAGGCGTGTGAATGTACTCTGCAATTCTGTCTGCTCTACAGTGTGATTTTCTTACATTTCTTCATTCTGTAGTTTGATTTTTTAAATCTTATCACGTGTGTGTTTCATTGCATCACAAAATGATCTTGGGCTCTGAGCAACCCCATCTAGGGAAAGATATCCCTGTTTGTGGTAGGAAAGGTGGATTAGCTGGTCCTCAAGGATCTCTCCCAACCCAAACCATTCAGTGATTCTGTGGTCTAGGTTGGGAGGCTCATCTTTACATCACCAGTGCAAGAGGTCTCAGCCAGGAATCTTGTTACAAGTTTAGATTTTATTGTATTTCTTTAGAGTAACCTACTCTAAATCCATTCCTTTGTGTTCAGGTCTACCTCTGAACCTTTTTGGTGTGCAGTGAATGATTTTTATAACATTCACTTATGTATAAAGATAAATTCCATGGGGATTTGTCATATCTAGTCATGTGTGATACATGTGCTTATTTACATGTGTGAATGTACAGGCCTGTGTGCTTCTGTGCCCAGTTCAGTATTATATCTTGAAAAATTCTACAAAATGGTAGGAAAGTGGGAAAATTGCCCCTTAAAACATAATAAACAACCCTCCAATTGAACCCAAACTTTCTTTCTACCTTATTGATAAAAAAATCAAAATGTTTAACCCCTAAGACTAATAAAGTATTTTTTGCACGTGAATTACAGCATTGCTTTCTTAAGGCAGAGTAGTAAAAAAAGTACATTTTAGAATATTGAAGATTTGTTTGAATCATATAGTAAGAATTCCTTGTGTATAGCAGAACTGTAAAGCTTTTTCTTTGTGATAAAATGGTTTAATATCTGCTCTGAATCTGCCGTGTGTAGCTTCTGAAAAAAATTATGTGCCATTTAAAAGTTTCTATTTGGAAGATTATTGAAATGTGGCAGGCTTTTATTTGAAGGATATTATAAATTAATGTTATGTATAAGCATATGGAGAGTAAGATTAATCAAAGCTCTTCATGCCCACAGCAATTTATTATAGTAGTCAACGTCTCTCAAACTGTTGTCTAATTAATACTTTAGTTCTACAACGTGTTAATTCAGATCCTTGAAATGTTAAGGATTCTGTTAGAGGAGTCTTTGGGAAGATCTCATTAAGTGGCCTGTTCTTTAATAAAATACCCATCAAAGGAGAGGCTCTTCTGGTTTTACCCTGCAGTGTCTTCATATATTGATTGGTATGCTTGGTCAAATATGACATAGCATAAATTCAAGGCACTGGTAAATGTGGAAAGGAAAAGCTGATGCTTTGCTGCTTTGTCCACACCCCTCAGTCACACAGCCGTGGGGAAACAACCCACTTCATGGCAATAAGGAGAGTTTGATAGTGGCTGGGACCAATACAGCTGTTTCTGGAAACGTGGTTTTGCAAAAGAAAGGTTTTTTTCCTTTGTTTCTAAAATTTCTAAAATGAAGGAAACTGATAAAGGGGTTATTATGGGACTAGGTACGTGGTACGGGATGTCTCCCTATTTTAATCTCTAAGAAGTATATGTGCTGTGGTTAAGCACATTCTGTCTTTACTGTCTTCAAGGAGATCTTGTAGGCATTCACATGGATGGTAGTCCTGTGAGCTGCTTTAAAATGGGTATGAAAGTGCAGCTGAAGACTTCCAGCCAGGATAAACTGGCACTTCCTAAAAATAGTCACTTCTCTCTTGGCTCAGTTACTGTGCTAATGATTATTTCTCTTTGCCCAGCCCTCCTCAACTCCAAAGCTCATGTGGCTGTAAATTGAATTGTTTTGGAAATCTGTCTCAGTTAAAATTAGCTATATTTACGTTTGTGCAGCTGCATGTAAGAGAAGGAAGATAGCTTGAGGATAACAACTGGGGCTAGGAGAGCTGGGACTGTTGATTCTTCTGCCAGCTTGATTAGGGCTGTGGGTTACAATCAATCAGTTGAGCTTAGCAGCTGTAGAAATATCACACACAGTTGCAGCTTTAGATCATGCTCAGATCATATTTGATGTGAAATTCTGCCTCTGTTATGGTTCACCATTTGCCATCATGATCTAACAGGATTCACCAGTTTTCACAGGTGATGTTTTCCAGCAGGGAAGAAGAATGCATGTGGAAACACCAGGCATACAGTCCTAAGGAGTCAAAAAGCATTAAAAATACCACTTATCCTTGAAAATTTTTGGTTAATCTTTTCCTTCACCAGGAGGAAACAGACTCAAAATACCAATAAAAAAAATTAAAAAGAAAAAAGCTTGGATTCTTTTAAACCAGAGAACATAAAGGCTGCATTGGCTTTGGAGCATTAAGTTTAATAGGTGGCAGTATAAATCAACTTTAGAACCGGAAAAACGTCAGATTTACTTAATACCCAAAGAGTTTTTGCTGTTTCTTCTTTGTTCTTTTGTGGGATTTTTTTTCCTACTTTTTTCCCCATCTCCTCTTTTTTCTTCATGGTTGTGATTTGCAGAACATATTCCCTGATTTTCTGGGTCCTGTTGTACTATTCTTACTGGTTTTTTCCTCCTGTTGTTCTGTGTCATGTTCCTACCTCACTCTTGTTTCTTGTTTTAGTTCAGTTACTTCCTTGCTCCTTCTGTTCCCATGTATCTCCCACCCACCCAAGCATCAATCCCACCACCCAGTCACAGGATTTGAAAAGCCTACCAGACTGCAGGCTGGTAGTTGATATTTGAAATAGAAAGCCATGCTGTCTAGAGGCAATGCCTCAGTGAGACACCAAAAAAGAACCCCAGTTTTGTTCTCATAGCCATCAGAAAAGGGAACATCCTGTGGACTTTGGGACTCTCCTGAGTAATAAAATGGTCTGATGAAATAGATGCTTTTAAGTAATACATTTCTTGTAAGCAAGAATTTTTTTTTTGTTGGCTCTCCCTACAATGTTGGAGAACATCTTGTATTCCTGACACGTTCTTCCCCTCTACGTTCCTGCCTGGGCCATTGTTAGTGAATAAATTTTGTCTTCTCCATCAGCTTTTCTGGACAACTGGAGGTTTTCTGTGGGTTTCATTTCTGCCACCCAAGCTCTGAAAATGGCAGATGCTTCTCAGCTGTACAGATGTTATTGCTATTGCTGTGTACATTCTTTATATTTCAAGATTGCTACCTCAGAGAAAAAGCAAATATTCCCAGGATGCATATGAAGCAGCTGGGTGTGCCAGGCATTGCCCTGAGGTGCTGGGTTGCCCTCCTGGGGGGTACAAGTGCCTGAGTGGGGCCAAGTCAAGGAAGTGGCCAATCATTTGGGTGGGGCCATGGGCTGGCAGGAAGGGAAGTGGGCTCAGGTTGACAAGATGGGGGAGCAGAAGTTGAGAGGCCTCTAGGGCAGCTGTGGTTCCAGGATAGCCACAGCCTTGATGCTGCCTGCTGGGGGGTTCACCTTGTCCCCCGCGGTGCTGGGGTGCCTCCCTATGGGCAACTCACATGAGGCCTTGGCAGCCTCTGGAAGAGCGTGGCAGCTGGGGAAGCATATGAAAGGGTGTGTCTGGGGAGTAGGAATCTTAGGGTTTGGGGTTTTTTATCCACATGGATGGTCAGATCGGGCTGGGATGTCTCATCCAGTGTTGGAGTCTTTGTGCTTGGAGATGTTCACGGGTGGACACTGCCTGGTGCCATCTGATCAGACTGGCTTTGGGGGTGTTTGGACACAGGAGACCCCCAGAGTCCTGTGCAACCAAAATTATTTTCTGATTCGGCGATGTGCAAAGCAGACTTGCTGATTAACTTAAAGTTTTAGTAGCCTTTTTTCTAATTTGAAGCTTTCTAGTATTTCATATGCAGCTTGGTTTATTGATGTTTGCCGATTGTCATTGTTGGCTGGATGCACACTAGCATGGAGAAAAGCATACAAAAAAATCAGGTTTGCCATGCTGGGTGAAATTCCCTGGTCTGTCTAGATGTCGTCACTACCAAACCTTTAAAAAAAAGAAAACCCAAACCACCAGGCGGCAAAGACAGGAAAACAAAGCAAAACAAAACAAACCCCAAAGGATTCTGTAGGGTCAGTGTGCAGTAATATTATGCTCTCTCTCTTTTCCTCAACTCTTTTGCCAGAAGCTATTGGGCATCTCTCTTTCATTAATTGTTACAGGTCCATTAATATCAGTCCCTTCTGAGTTTTGGTGTAGACGAACTCTGGCAGTCATTGCTGAAGACTTACACAGAGTGTGGTGTTTTGTACCGATTGTCACTTGTTTTGTTGGCTTTTTATTGGCTTATTTTACTGACAGCCCTCTTCAGCATGGAGGATAGATGAGATGTCCAGAGACATGCCACAGAGACTTGCAATTCTTTAATAACATAAAAGCAAACAACAACAATCTATTATTTATCTTTTATGGAAACCATTCTAATTCTTGTGAGTCTCTCTCTATTAGATCTTCTGTGTGGCATTTAAGTTCACTCTGATGCCAGGATTTTGGAGCTTTGCAGTATGTAGTATTAGAAAGGAGGCCAGACTGATGAATTACATAATGATATATGTACATTTCTCCAGTCCCTTATTTTTGTTTGCCTAGATCAGGTTTTTTTTAAACACCAGTTCCAATTTCAGTTTCATTGAGCCATTCATACAGCAACTGAAGATGCTCTCCTTATTTGATAACTGTGAATTTATAGACTTTAATAGGCTATAAAAAGCTTAAATTTTCACTCCAAGAAGTCTTCAGTACTGTCAGAAATAATTAAGGAAAAGGAATGTCTTGCCCATTTGAATGTCATTTGTCTTGATAGTTGTTTTCAGAAGATACTTAAGATTAATATGAATGCTGATATAGTGTGCATACACTTATATATTCATAATTTATTTCTGGACAGTGATTCTCCTAAATACACTGCTGTGTGTGTTTATTGTTGGCTTTCATTGTATGCCCTGTATATAGCATAAGCAATCAAAATTCAGGAAAGAGGAAGAATGAAGTTCAGAGCAAAAAAGTTACTGGATTCTTTAATAATGTAAGTTTTATATGATAAACCATGACAATTCTGAAGTAGTTTGAGTTTTAATTCGGTGTAGTTACTACTTGGAATCTAGAGTCTCTCCTCTCCCACATGGATACCTCACTGCTTTCCAGATATGCTAATCACTGTAGGGGGTGGTAGGGAGGATGGAAAGTGGCAGGAATGAGTTTTTGCATCTAAATGTGACAATAAGAAAGCACAGACTTCTTTTATCATAGTAACTCTGGACTTCTGTTCAGCAGTCATGAACATTCATTTCTTGAGTTTTGTTTAGGGATTTTGCTTAAGTAGGACTTGGAGTTGAAAAAATAGAATACAGTGTTTGTTTCAAAAAAAGAGGAAAAATAATAAATCCAACCAGATATGTGCCATGATAAGATAATGCTAATGGCTTATTCTAGATGCTGGGTTCCACTTCCTCCCCCCATTACTTCTTCTAGGATTTCTGGAAATGTTCTTCATCCTGATCCAGATCCTGGAAGAGTAAAGGTCAAAGTATTTTTCAAGTATTGTTTAAACTTAATTTGCAACCAGATGACAAAAATGAGCCAGCAAGGGATGTAATATTGCCACTTAGTTGATCAAAAGGCTTTCAACTGATGCAAGTAAAATGACATTTAGATTTTTTAAATGATGTAGGAAAATACCTGCACATGGCTTGATTTTCCTAGAAGGTTGTTTGTATGTTACCTAGCATTTGGAGTTATTCTACTAATCTGAAAGTATAATTTATTTAATTGCATGCCCATCAGATCCTGTATGTGTGCCTGAAAGTGCTTTTCAACAAATTAGGCTCTAATTGTATTTCTCAGATAGCAGTCAAAGTAGCAGATCTTGTCTTAACATCCATATTGGAACCTAATATGAATTTATTAAATTGAGAAGCTTCTGTAAGATTACTTTATCTTATTAATTGTTCTGTGCACTTGGATGTGAAATATATGCAGTGCTCATCAGAAGTAAATGGTGGTGTGAACCTAAATAGAAATATGTTAAGATATAAAACTGTACATATGCTTTTTATTAGTGAATGAAACCAAGCCTTCATTTGTTTACCCTTGTAGAAAAAGATAACAAATGGAGAAGTGCATTTCTATCCATCTTATTAGGGTATGTCATGTATCATTCCTCCCACATAAACCTGTCTTCTCTTTTTATGCCTCATATTAAGCTGCATATATTTTTTAAAAGATAGTTAGACCTCTCTTTTTCTGTATTCATGCTTGGTAAAACTTTTGCTTTTAAAAATCTATTTTCTTGTATGAGGTCTGTAACGCCATCCTTATCTCAACTCATGAACCCTTCTCTGTATTTGTGTTCCCTGTCCAGCTGTGTAGGGGAGTGAGAGAGTGGCTTTGGTGGGTGCCTGGCATCTGGCCAGCATCAAACCACCACAGCCAGTAAATTGCTTTGGTGGCTTTAAGTGTTCTGAATCAGTACACTTAATGTTATTTATACTAATTTACTGTATTAGTAACTTTTCAAAGAACAGCTATGCCATTTAAACCTAACCTATTAAGGGGTCTTCTTTCATACCGTCAGTAGTGAGTGTACTCCCTCCTTTTCCCTTTTGTGATTTTGTAAGTACTTTACTGCATTGATACCAGTATCTACTTCATTTGCCACTGTTGAATAGAAAAACTCTAGTTTTAGTAAAGTGGCCTTTATAACAGCTTGTGCATAAATATTTTGATGGCTAATGGTTTTCAAGGAGATGAGAATGTTTTAAATTCACTGCTAGGAATGAGCTAATAGCTCTCTGCTCTTGGGAAGTTAATACTTTATTGATATTTTGTAAAGTTTCTAAAGGTGGTTTTATTGAACAATACTGAACAATGTAGCTTTTTGTCATTTAGTTGAAAAGCCCTAATGCCTCCCAAATATTAACTGCTTGAATATTCATTAATAGTCATCAAAAGCTAATTTTTGCAAGACTGCATCAACTAATCTAGTGAAGTGTTCACTGGTTTTTGCTCCTTCTCTGCCCTATACAGTAAAACAGCTGTATTCCTTTAACATTCCCTTTAACAGCCCCATGTACTTTACATCCTATTTACTTTCAAGAGCAGCATTAAGACGTTGATAAATGTGGCTGTAAGACTTCTGCTTGTCGTGTTTTTTCAGTTTGGCCTAAGAATACTGGAAAACAATAAAAAATGCTGGGGTGGTTTTGGAAATGTGCTCATGCTCATGTATGTTCATGTTAATGCTCACACACCAGTAGGAAAATTGTCCTTGCCTCCTCTACAAGCACAAGAGGTTCTAGAAGGGGATATAACCACTATAATCATTGCCTGTGGCTGTTTGCAAATGCCTTCTGGTTTTCTCAATGAATATACAAGGAGCTGTTGTGCATTAAGATTTTTCAACTGGCACCTCTGCTTTGCCATCGGAGACTTGACAGGCAAAGGTGTAAGGTGGTACACCACCTTCTGATGCTCCATGCCACATGGTTGTCCTCATGCTTGCCTGAACTTTGTCAGGGTTTTGTTGCATTTGTAATGCACAACTGTCTGTAGGGACCACAGTCAAGGGAAGGGTAAAATCCAGAGTTAAGGAAGTGAGATAGCCAGGCTGTATGATTGTGGATGTTTAAAACTTGGTGCATAGTCAAATAAACACTCAAAACCAAAGACATTTCATAGTTTTATGCCCTCTGTTGTAACCTGGCTGAGGGAATGAGACAGACAGTTTTCCATGGCACACTTTGGAGGAGTCAGTTTAAATCCTAGAAATGTGGGGCAGCACAGAGGTCTTGTCAACACCTGACAATACTGCTGTGGATCATTCTTGTTGAGGCTGCTGCTATTAACCACAAGATGGTGCAGTGAAATGAATTGCAACTTCTGCAAATTCTTGCTTCCAAGTCAGCAGTGCAAGAAGATTTAGCTATCTGTGGTGGGGGAAAAATTCAAAAGAAAGTTTAGTGTAGAGGGAGTAATATACTATTTTAAAATATTTTTCTGAGTGGTGCTTAGTGCACAGATGCTTCTTTCATTGCAAAGCAATTCAACAGAATAGCAAAATTACTAAACTAAATAGTGGATTATTTAAGCATTGGATGTTATTGGTATTGAACTCTGTCCCTTTTATGTGTGCAGTGTGTGTAAAGGAATGTTTGAAATTAAAATTAAACAGATTTAGCCATGATTAAGGTGTGATTTTGATACAGAAAGTTTTGTCTTCTGGATCTTTATGGCCTTGGTAATTTTAACTTTTGTAGTAAAAAAATCCCAGGTATTTACTGCATATTTCCCTTATGAGTTGCACTTTTTTAGAAACTGATATATGCCAGTCTGAAATCAAAACAGCTGATTCTGGGCCCAGCTGAGATTCAGGGGTACCAGCTGAGGACAAAATGCAGTGCATGACCCCAGTGGTGGTCCTCAGTAGTTTTACTACTAGATTAATAGTAGGAAGTATCACTAGGACCTTCCCCCCCCCCCCTTGCACTCCTTGAAAATGTGCTAGCCGGGGTGTGACCAAAGCAAAGTATCAGAGCCCCCAGTGCTATTGATGTTTAAGACGCTGTTTTATCTCCTTTACAGATAGCCACAGAAGGCTGCATGCATTTTCTTTATTGGGCTTTGTGTCTCTTTTGGGCTTTCTCAGTGAAGACAGAGAAGTTCAGAGATAGATATCAGCACCTCTATTTTTGCACAGTTCACAGGAGAGATTCTAACTCTGACTTGGGTGGGTCAGTTTGGGGGAAAATACTCTTCATCTGAAGTTTTAGCCTGCTGGTGTCTGCAAAGCAACTCTGCCAGTGAAATATCCTTGGCACTGAGCAGAGATTAAGCCCTCTTAGTTTCCTCACGCCAGACCACCACTCCAGCACTGCAGACTGGCGCTTCTCTGTATCAGAGCCAGGCAAAGGCGTGTGCCGGGTGACTGTGGAACCTGGTACTGGTGGGGGGAGAAGTGAAGGTGTTCGTCCTGAGAGCAGTTAAAGACATCTCTTCTTGTTATGGTGGTTGGTAGAGTTGGTGCAGTCTCCAGAGCAGCTCCTGCATGACATGCTCCCCTCAAGCTGTGTTTGCTAATAGCTAATAATAATAATAAACACGAGCTAGTTTGCTGGACAGCTGAGTGCTGTGGTTCAGTGATAATCCTTTAATTCTCTGCATCAGAGTGTTTAAGTAAACCACTGGCAGAACCTGGTTCTGCCTTCTTGCAGGAAGCAGCCCTACAACTAGGATCAGTCCCTCTAAGAAAAGCTCCAAGAAATATCTCTGATGCCTAGGAAACCTCAGCTATCTCAAAGTACTTTTTTTTTTCAACAGAGATGTTGACAGGTAGAGTCACCTTTGTAAATGGGACTCTTGACTCTTGGAAGTCTTTTTATCTATGATTATTAAACCAACACTGTAGGTAACTGTATGGGGTACCACCTGCAAAGCTTTGGGGCTGTTAACAAAGCTTCATCTGTTTTTCTTTGTAGTTCCCTATCTCATGGGAAGAGTGAGCATGAACAGATCTGTGAAGAGTGGACATGAGTCTGCAGAGCCCTCTGTCATTTGCTAGGACTGCTTATGTTCTTGTGAGAGTTAACCTCTTTGCCTCTGGTACTACTGCTTCATGATGTTAAGGCATTAAGACTTATTTGCCTGCCTTACATAATCTGTCCACATTGGAACAATTCTTGTGAGAGAAATTATTAACTCCTAGTATTCCTCATCAGTACAGCAAGATCTTATGGTGGTGTTAATACCTTTTTGGCAAAATTTGAAGGATGTTAAAACTTGACTTTTTAAAATAATGCTTAACAGTGATGTTTTCTTGGTACTTTCTTGGTTATTTAGTGGATTTAAATATTTTTTCTTTATTTAAGACTGGTAATGGTACTAATGATATGGTTTTGTCAAGGAAATAGGTGTATAATTTGTCCTATTTTCTACAATGATGCCTAAATATTCTGTTTTGTTGTGACCAGAGAAGAGTATTCTACTGCTATAGCCAACTGTTTATTGAATTTGTTATTTTCTAAATATTTTTTCCCTGTTTTCATTGCTGTATTAGAAGTATGTATTTTTCTATGGTGTGCAGTTTTTTATTATTTTTTGTGTTTGTGTTGAGGTATCTGAGTTTGACAGAGACATGGCTGCCTGAAGTAATTTTCATCTGTTGTTGTGCCCATGGTACATCCATTTTTAGGCTGTCGTAGTGATGTGTCAGCCTGAATGTTACAGCCATGGTGACTGATCCCCTCTGCCTCATGGTCCACAACATGAAAGTAGACTGATCTAATGTCAAGGATATTTCTTTGGGGCTAACACCTGTGAAAACTATCCTGATTTTTGACTGGTAGATTTTAAGAGCAGAATCTTGTTCTCCAGAGGATGCCTTTCTGTGGATATGAAAAAAAATGGAGAAACCACTTCTTTCAGCTGTCTTGCCAGAGGAAACCCCTGAGGAGATGGGTAATTGGATATAAGAAACCTCAGAAGGTATCTTCAGCCTTACATGCATGTTTTTAGCAGGCCAAACTTGATAGAAGAAGGGAAGACAATTTCTGAAGGGTTAGAGGGTTAGAGTAGCTGTGGAGCTGGGGCATGGTTCTTCAAACTCCTTTGAAACCTGCCTCCTGCAGGTAGGAGGCACAGACTTTGTCCTTTTCAGTCTCTGTGCTTCTGGAAGTGTTTCCAAGTGTCCTTCCAAATGTTTGAGAGTGGGAAGGAGCCTTCAAGTACAACCTCTGCTGCACAGCGGGCTGGCAGCTCCCTGCGGATTCCAGAAGGGGATGAGCAGCCCAGTGGTGTCTGAGGAGGAAGCTGGTCTGTCAGAAGTTGGCTCCAACCCCTGCTGGAGTGCACAAACTCACAGTGATGGAGTTGCATCCCACTGCTGCTCGTGCTTGCTTGTCCTGGCCAGGTAACAAAGCTGCTCCCATACTGCAGGAGGGTTGGGTTTCACTAGGAAGTGCAGCTGCAAGTCTGTACAAATTGGGAAGCACAATAAATTGATTTAGAGCTGCAGAGGACTCAGTAGAAAAATGGGGAAAATGTAAGACTGCTTTGACTTCAGAGCAGATGATTAGTGTTTATTTTATCTGTTACAATTGCTAAATGGAAGCTAAACTTGTATTTGCCAACCATGAGGCACAGATCAAAGACTTGCATAGCATAAGAAAGTAATGCATAAACATATGATGTCTTTTAGCTTTAACAAGACGTCTTGTAATTAGATTTATGTAAATGTATGATGTCTTTTAGCCATAACAGGACATTTGGTAATTAGGTTTATGTAAATGTATGATGTCTTTTAGCCTTAACAGGACACTTGGTAATTAGATTTATGTAAAAGAGAAGAAACACAGGTTTTGTCTTTTGGTGTCTGAGCAAGGTTTTCTAAACAACTGTGCTGCTACTGTACTAATTAATCATTTCCATGCTGGAGAGGGATCATCAAGGAATGACCTATAGCTTTGAAACTTCCTGGGACTACTATTTGTGTATGTTGCTGAATAATTAAAACTTAAAATCAGCATTTTCTTTCAATTGCTGAGTTGTGTGGCTCTGATCAAACTTTGTGAATGCAGACTGAGTGACTTGCAAAGTTAATAATGTACTGCTGCTGCTTTATTGCAACATCTGTACTTGTCTGACTATAACTAGAAAGATGCCAACACATTAACTCAATACACTTTCTACCTGAAATATCAACTTAATTAGGATCATTTATCAAAATGACACTTGTTTCATAAGGCCAAATCAAATTGATTACTGTTGTTTCTGCTGCACTTGTGCCAGCGTTAAGAGCAATACTTTCAGAAACAAAGGGGTAAATATATCTTGCATTGCATGAAAGGTACTGCTAGAGGAAGAACATTTTAAGAATATTGAAATCTATAAAAGAAAATACAAAAATCAAGAATCAAGAGACACCAAGGTTTAGATTTGAAAATGTGTTTATATCACCTTAAAGGCCTTTGATGAGACTAGGAGTTAAGTATGTATTTATCTTCCAAGTTTCTGGATAAGTGACCTGAAGATCAACTGAAGTCAAACTAAGTATTTCATGTTTCAGGAAAGTGCTACTCAAAACCCCAAACCATTTAAAATTCAGAGGGCCAAACCACTAGTTTATATTACAACAGGGTACTTTTCTAGTTTTAATGAAGGCTGTACTCAGTAGACATTTTTTTAGATAGAATTCTGTTTGTGTCCACTTCTAGATGTTTTAATGCCATGTGCTTTGTGCTCAAAACCCTATGAACGGTGTCATACCATCTGTGACCTGACACACATATCATTTGGTTTTTATGTTTAAGGTTACGATGTTGGACTGGCCTTACCAGCCCTCCAGTTCCCTTTGTATCTCTGAATTTGAACTTTAAAAGGGGGATAGGATCAGCTGGGGATGGTCTGAGTGTTTAAGTAAATCTAATAAAATTCCAGCTAACAGAGAAAGCAGAGCATTGCCATTCTGAGCAAGGTAATGTTTTCTCTTTAAAAATGAGAAATTCAAAGGTGGGACTGAATCACCTGACTTCTGCATATCAAGTTTTGGTGAAGGTATGGAAAGAAATACTAGGTGCCATCCACATGACCTCTAGTGAGCTCCTAAAATGGGATGATATTCACAAGTTAGGCAGGGGAAGAATGGCTCAGAGAAGAAGAATGCAAGTTGGGTCCAAAATTTGTTTGCAAACTATATGCAGAACACATTTTGATATTCTACTTTTGCAGGGAATTATTTTGTAGTCCTGAGGCTCATCTGTCTGAAGACATTAGTAGTTAGTTTGTTAATTATATGGATGTTTGTGACAGAGGTGAGAGCATCTGCTGGGATATTGAAGGGATGGTTTCAGAATTTCAGCGGAGCTTGGTAGTTTAGAGAAGTGATCCTGTGTGCCCCCAACTTCCTTGTCCACATGGCAGTAGGAGAAGCAGAGAAGGCTTTGGCTCTCTGTAAGCTCAGCTCGTCAATAACAAAAACATCTCTATATTATCAACCCCTGTTCAGCACAAATCCAAAATGGTCCCTTACCAGCCACTGTGAGGAAAATTAACTCTACCCCAGCTGCAACCAACACAAGCTGCAGCTGATCACTATTCCATGATGTCAGGCTCTTTGGATGAAAGTCAAGGTATATTGGTCTACATAAAGAGGATCATCATCTGTGGCCATGTGGCACAAGTAGTTAAGTTTTTGTTCTGTTCAGCCTTGCTAAACCCTCTAAATTATTTTGCCTCATTTTGGGCACTGTAAAAGAGACGAACACAGTAAAGAAACACAATTCAGGTAAATATAGTACAGAAGAAAGAAATAAGAATACTCAGGGTCTGGAGTATGCGCTTTTCAAAGGAGAAATCAACAGACAAGATAATTTATTCTAATCTGTAGTAATTAGTATATTTATATAAATCTTAGTACCTACTTTCATACTCTTTTTTCCCCCTCTAAGCTATTTCTTTAATGTTTAACTGTTGCATATCTAATTTCAAGAGCTTACAGAGCTGTTGTTGATGACATTGGTAAGAAAAAGTTGAGTCTCAAGTCCCACCTCTGAAATGTACTTGTTCATATCACTGAACTCCTTATCTTTAAAGAGGAAACATTATTCAGAAAAATGTGTAAAGTGTGTGATTTCCAGAGGAGAAGTGTAGAGCTAGTTTATTCCAGCCTGCAAAAATAGAACTGAGAACTAATGTGTTAGTATTGCAGGGGAGAGAGGAAAAAACTCCAATTGTCTTTAATAGACCTGGCAAGATGTAAAATCAGGAAATGGCAGTGAAATTATTTTTCTTTTTCTCTTAAGGATTAGTGGACCCATAACAGCAATAGAAGTTAACCCCTATGTAGTTTTTCTCCAAAGGTTTGTTTCTGGTGTATGGGAGCTTCAGGAACAAAATAGAAAATGCATTTATTATGGTCAATAGATCTATTTGTCAGATATTTGAATTTGATTTGACCTTCATGACCTAGGCTGCCACTTTTTGGGGCATATGCACAGTCACTTTGGAACAAGTGCTGAACCATGTGTAAATAAAATCTTACTCACTAAAAGCAAGAGAAGCAAGCACCCTTATTTTTGAGACATCTTTAAGTTTTCAGTTAGTTGTGAAGATTATTTTCTTTTATTTCAGTGGCAACTCAAATAGAGAGACTGAGCATATCAGATGTACATTCTGGTTTTCTACTTTGATGTTACTACCCATAAAGAAAGCTCTCAGTAGAGCAAACAATATTCTCTTGAAATGATGAAAAAAGCAAGCACCAAACACCCTTGTGTTCAGTCTTTGTTTTACGTTGGTGACATTGCAATATGCCATAATTATTTTTCATACTAAAAGAAGAGAAAGTTGTTGCTACATTGGTTTTGCAACTGAAATTGAAAATACGCTTCGTTCTGGCCTATTTATTTTTAATTCTTTCTCTTCAGTTCTTTTTGCCTCTAGCAAAATACCACTTCACTCTAGCAAACTATTAAAAGAAGCAATATCCATGCTGCTTGTTTGGCCCATTCCATCAATGCACGAAACTGCAACAAAACCATCCGAAGAGACTTTTCTATTGCACTCACATCACTCACATTGTTCTGTTGAGAATTTTTCTTCACTGATGTCTTGTTTACCAGCTGGTTTTTTGCCTTGTTATGGAGAAGCTTAGCCCTTTGTTTGTTGTGCTTTTTTCACACTTGGTGGCTGAAGTGTCCCTCGTATCAATTACTCGAGCATATCCAAAGAAGGACAACAAAGCTGGTGAAGGATCTAGAACAGGAGTCCAGTGAGGAACAGCTGAGGGAGCTGCAATTGTTTGGCCTGGAGAAAAGGAGGCTCAGAGGAGACCTTATTTTCTCGGGCTTTGTGTTGCTGAAATGGCTCCCGAGGTATTAAAGAGTCTTTTTTTCCCAGCCCTGCAACCAATGAAGAAGTTGAGATTCTTCAGCTCTGGTTTTCAAGGTTGTTTATTTTCTCTTATCTAATACATTCATTCTCTGACCTGCTGAGGTCTGTCCAGCAGGTTGGGTTGAGTTGCACTGACTGCCCGCAGGGCAGTGTTACCTTTTTATACTAAGAAGTATGTGTACTTTATTTACAATAATTTTCCAGTACCTATCACCTATGTTAGACAGTCTGTCTCTACCCTAAACCAATCCAGAAGAGACACCATCACAGCAGAAGATGGAGGACAAGAAGAAGAAGAAGAAAGACAGGACATGGCCAGATTCCTCCATCTTGCCTCTTGAACCCCCAAAATTCTAAATCCTCTCTAAATCCCCAAAATTCTACATTTTCGCCCTGTGACAAATTAACTCTGATTCTACTCAAACTCTTGTGGCTTGTACATCTTCACACAAAGTTGGTAATTGTGGACTAAAATCGAAGGCACAGGTGTTTTTGACTCCGTGCCAAGGTCTCTGAGCCCCTTGCCAGGGTCTTGAGTCCTCCAGGGCAGTCAGAGCAATGTCCTGGGTCCTGACATTACTGCTCTTGAGAACTACCCAAGTGGAGGTTGTTGCAAGGTGGGGGTTGGTCTCTTCTCCCAGGTAACAACTTAAGGAGTGGGTAGAGGGAAGAGAGACCCTAGCTTCTCAAAATAAGCACTGCCCACAAAAATCTGAGTTAACAAGAATGCTAGCCTGGTACTAGATCTTTATTTTATTACTAAGTCCTGATGTACATCTGTAGTAAGTATTTTACCTTACTTGCAAGCTAGGATTATGGGCCCATCCCTGATGTTGCAAAGGTTGTGGAGAATAGACAGGGTTGTTATGAGTATATATGAGATTAATAAAAGTTCAAATTTGTCTGACAGAGATGCTGCATACAAATATGGGAGGGAGTGAAATGGCAATCACTTCATTTCGATAAAAGATTAAAACAGTTTAATCATATCAGGAACACCCTGAAGCAGAAAATCTAGTGGCATGTGTTTACTGCAATATCCCATGAAAAGAAGTAGTTTTTATCGTAAGTAAAGCCATCATGCCTGAAATTATAGATATTGGGATAATTTGCTTCCTGTTGTGATAAATAGGTATGATTCGTGCTGATAAAATTGAAAAAGTAATTAATATTGGTACCGTAATTAATATTTGGGAATAGGTAAAATGGTTAAAAGTTGTAATGTTAAAAGAAGAGAGGGAGAGGAGGGACTCCACCCCCCCCACTCCAGCAGATGTTCACAAGGACAGGGCCTACCATATAAGAATTACTATTTGGGAATAATAGAAATACTTAAAAGTTGTAATGCCAAAAGAAGAGAGGGAGAGGAGGAGCTCTACCCCCCCCGGCAGATGTTCACAAGGACAGGAGGAAGAAACTAGAGATACAGATGCTAAAAATGAACAAAAACCTAGTTGGGTCCCAGAAAAATGCTAATTATAAAGAATTTATTACTTCGATATGTAGATACAGCGATATGTGTTTTTGGCTTACAATGTATTGGCTTGGTGGGCATGTATAACCTAAAGGTGAATTAAAGGACATCAAGGAAGAGGAGAGGCCTTCATCAGTGACGACCCCCAAAGACTGGTGCGACCACCGAACTGAATGATGGTGCATGCGCAGTAAAGGTGTTCATGAGGGCGGGGATAGATAGATGACGAACTGGAACTGAAGAATATGGTATTAACACATGGCATATAAGGGGAGAATCTTCACTTGGCAAGCTCGTACGGAGGGTGGCACGGGTCCAAAAGCCCTGCACTCCGTACCCCGCGGTTAACCTTTGCTTATGCGCTATTGTTAGAACCAAATTATCCCTTCTTTATATATTTTCTAAATTATTTAATTAAAATTGCTATTATCTCAAATATTGTTTGAGGTGTTTTTATGAGGGGATAATTGGGCAAACATAACACTGTGACTGTAATTGCTGTACTAAAAATTCCAAGTGAAATTCATGCAGTAGAAAAGTGGCTATGATGATATTCATTACTGCTTTGAAAGAAAGCTCATTTGGATTTTATGTAGGTGAAACTTGTCTGATGTTGTTGGAACAGAAAGATAAAAGCTTGGTTTTGAGTGGACTCTAATTTGAAAGGAACCCTGGGCCTGCTCTGTTAGACCTATCTGCAGAATGTGTTTCACAAGAAGAAACTGGATTGAAAGCACAAGGAAATCTTTGCTCTAAACAGGTAAAAATCGAAGAGGTATCACTGTGGTCCCTTCCAGTGTGACCCATCCTGTGATCAAGTCAGCTTAAAGGTGGAAGAACAGCGCATGATCTTTGCTGGTTTGTGCCTGAAGTGTGACAGTCCAGGTCTTTGGTTCTGCTTGCAGATCTGCCTTCTGTAGATCAGTACCTTTTGGTGGGTATGTAGTCAGTGAACTCAAAATCAGGTTTGAAAACAGTGTGGATTTTGGTTTAACAACAACAGGAAAGAAAAAAGGAGGGGGTGGGGTGCAAATCAGCTCAGATGATTTGTTGCTACATGAAAAAGACGTAAAGTTGCAAAGCAAAACTGAGTGGACACAGGTTGTTATGGAAGAGTGAAATTGTCTTGTGTCTCTAAAATTCTCTGGTGACACCAAAAGAAATTTTATTAACTTCGGGAAGAAACTACTGAAGCTTCTTCATCTAATAAGGCAGCCCTACATATAAAATATTTTTTAATAGTTACCAGTATTTTTACTTTGAGTAATTAGTTACATTTGTCCCTTAAATAAATTATTATTTAAGCTGTCTGTCTGGATTATTGTTGCGTGAATAAACTAGCTGATGGAACTTGCGTGACAGTTTATTAACTCTCTTCTGAACTCTTTTGCCCAATACTTGCCCTTCCTTTTATTTTTTATTTTTTTTTAAGACACATTAGGAATGGGTTTTGTAATTGAGAAAAAAAAGTAGGAGATTTTTCAAATAATGTATTTAGTGTTTTTTCAGCTGAACATTTTCGTGTGTCGGCAGGTTTCCCTTGCTCTAACTGTTGCCATGCCATAGCCACCTAAAAGGAGAGAAGGCAACAGGACTCAGTTGCAAGTTACAGTGTTTTGTATAGAAGCTTTTGAAAAGTGCAGTTATTGCCAAGGAAAGATGTTGGTGTTCTACCAAAAGCTGATCCTTTTCAGTGTTTTCTGATGCTTCATTCTTGTCTTCTGCAGGAGATGTCAGTTAATGGCTGAATGTGGGTTTTGAGGGTGTTCCGTACTGCATACAGGACAACATTATTAAACACGTTTTGAGCATTTCTGTTTTAGCCATGTGGTCATGTGTTCCAGCTTGGAATTCATTTGGGGATTTCCCCTGTCTCAACTCAAAATTGTTCAAGATCTTAACTGAATAGGATGGAATGAGTTTCTTTCTTGTTTTTAATACTGTATTTCTATCCCTTAATGATCAACTCAAGGATATTTTGAGTTTTTAAGTGTAGGCAGAAATAGCAAAGCTAAGGTAAAGTTTAATAAAGTTGCCTCTGCCTTTTGTTAACCTTTTAGTTATCTAATTTATGGCTGGATGGTATACTGTCGAGCTGAAATCCTCATAAGGGCAAAGCCATTAGTTTGGTTATTGTTCTGTGTCTTGTTACAGCACAGCAACATTTAGTAACTTGAAAATGATCAGTGTTCAGAACAGCAGCATAATTAACTCCGGTAACCACCAGGAACAGCACCAGAGAACTAGTTGCTATTAAAAGGCTATGTAAAGTTGCTGAACATAAAGCTTGATTAAAACTAAAACATTGTTTGTGGCTGGGACTTAAAAATGAAGGAGTGCAGGTTGAGGCTTTGGAGCCGAGGAGAAAAGTAACTGGAGTGAGGTTAAAAGAGTGAGCAATGTGAAGGAGTGCACAAGTCCACATGCCGGTGTGAGGAGGTCCAGAAGAGGGGGTTTTGTAATTGCTTTGCAACAATACTGGATTTCTGTTGGCTACCAAACTTGTTTCTGAATAGGAGGAATAAAAGTCTGTTTAGGGTTACTTTCAGGTGTTGTACTGTTGAAGTCTTTCGAGAAAAACACTGCAATTTCTGATTACTTTATTATGTCTTTTGCTGAACAGTCAAACCTGGTAAAGTCTGTGAAGAATATCTTCTGTTAACCAGATTAGTTGGAGGTTGAGATTCGTGTTTGTGGTTTACAATGTAGTGACTGCTGGTGTAAGTTCTGCTGACATAAACTTCTCATTTAAAGAAAATACTAATAACTTTGAAGAAAGTTTAAAAAAAGTCTTCTCTGCACCTGAAGTTGTTGATGATTAAGGATTTTGTAATGCTAGCAGTAATTGCTTTGATTAGCTATTAAACAGTTTCAGGGTCAAGGTAAGAACAGGTTTCACTCTTTCATTTGATTTAGTAGGAGCAGGTAACGATTATTTTTTTTTATTATCTTTACTCTCTTCTTTAGAATTATTTACTTAGCACATGGAAGGCAACAGATATTTGCTATTATAAAATCAATTTCATGCCTGACTAAACTATCTCTTCCACCTCTGTCATTACTCTTAGTGCTCAGGGCGTTATCTTAGGTTTATTTGTGTTTATACAACTGGATTGCAGTGGGCCTTTGCAATAATTATTTGGGGATTTTGGACCCGGCAGCAACAAACAAAAAAATGTTCAAAATAACAGATGTGCAAGTATGCTTGCACATGATTGTTGTATTCCTTCCCTATAGAAAAATGACTACTTAATTTTGTTTAGTGTATAAAGCACATAGATGCTGAATAATTTCAGCTTAAGTTTTCCTTCAAATAGAGGAAAAACAGCTCTGAAGAGATAGGAAAAAATATTTTTATAGAAACTTCTATTGAGTCAAGTGAAGCTTGTAAGTAAACATCTGCAAAACAAGATCTGACAACTAAAATGTTGACATTTAGTTGTTACCATGCTCTGTACATCTGTAATCTGTATCTTCTGTGTTCATATTTTTTCATTTTGAGCTGATGAGTCCAGTAATTAAATAGATTACAGAGCAGTTTTTTAGTTCAAAATAACCTCTCAAAGAGTATGTACAAAGTTAGTTGTCAGAATGAAATCATGGTTCCTTATAATTTTTGGGGGGTGTCCAGCATCTGTAAGTCAATTAAAAAACTGTGGTGCATGAAGGAAAAAGAAAATACTGTAGAGGCAAAGAACACATACCAGATTCCCACAAAAACAAGCACTGGGTGTATGTGATTCTGGTTTTGATAAGCTGAATTAGTTTGTTCCAAGTAACTCCAATGACATTCAAGCTTATATCCTGAATGACATGGATTTGAAGAGCTGCACTCTTCAAATGTTAGATCGCCTTGTGTAACATAGTAGAAGACAAGCTTTTTCTTTCCACCAAGGTAATGGTTATGTTTTGGAATCTGGGAGTTGTTTTCTCTGTTTCCTAGATGGTCTGAGAGCATCAGAAATGAACAATTTTGACTTGCCTGTGGGATTTAAATAATTTCTTAAGAGGCAAAGGAAAATATAGCTTGTGTGAGTAGGGTTGCGCTGGACTTGGATTCTAGCTGCCATTAACATATAGGTTGTCTCTGGTGAATAAGAAAGGAGATGCAAGCCGGATAAAGTTATCTTTCATAGCTGTGAAAGAGGAGGTTCTTCTCTGTTGTTTTTGTTCCCAGTTTTAATATATTTGATAATATTTTTCTCCTGTGAAATGCTCAGCATTGTTTTCCTGTTGATTAAAAAAGCACTTGTGCAATCAGAGCACCAATGGGTGCACCTGCAATGCATAGATATGTAAGAGACAAAGTGACCCAGAACATAAATAAATGAAGATCTCTTTCAACTCTCAAATCTCCCACTCACCCTGCCCTCTACAGTGGCAGATGGGCATTGAGCAAAGTGTATCCTGTGGCAGTGTGGACAGTGCCAAGCCCGTATAATGAGATTTCTCATCTGTCCTTGCATTAAGAAAGAGGGAGAAGGGATCAGGGACAAGGTTACAATTGGCATGTATCCCACAGTTGTATTCTTACTCATAGTTATAATCACAAGCCAGCACCTTTTCTCTGAGACCTCTCATTTCTTATGCCTTTCAGCACTTTCACAGGAACCAAGGTGCTGAGTCTATCCAAGTGGCTTGTTTTATCGTTTTTCACGGCTGTGTTTCTCTTGTGTGCTGTGTGCATCAGCAAAGCTGCTAAAATGGAGCTGAGAAAAATGCTGCTTCTTGCAAGCTACTGAAATCAAGTTATAATAAGGAGATGTTAGTTTTGAGCCTTACACTGAGCATTTCAGAACATTAGAAGTGTGAAAAATTGAAAAATGAAGTTTGAATTGCCTCAGTTGAGTTGGTTGTTACAACTGAGAAACCAACAGATCTTTTAAAATACTGTTTCATATCTATTGCTCTGTCTTGATCAAAGTCTTAAAGTAACTCAGCTATAAATAAGTGAGCATAAATTGTGATTTTGAGTCTGCTGTGAAGTTTCTAACTGTTGTTATGTAGAAAGCGTGTCTAAATGACTTACAGATGTTAAAAGTCTTTTTGAGGACTAGTAATTTAAAAAGCACTCTAACTTATATTGTAAAGGAATGAGTCTATAGGAGACTCTTTTCACCATCACATACATGCTTTGAGGCTTGTCAGAGAAGCAAAGTACATTTTCAGAAGATAAATCTGATTATTCCTTTTTGGCATTGGTTTTCATTTGGTTTTCTTACCTGCTTGGGAGAAAAAGTATCCACGATCCAGGTTTTTTTTTTTTTTTTTTCTCTTAAAGGAGTTAGGTGATCTCTCTCCCACATAGTTGATGGATATAGCACTTGCTAGTAAGTTCAGGCCAGCACCTGTGTTTGAGGAGATTTGGGTGGGCTGTGCCAGTGTAGCAGTAAATAGAGGTTGTGTTGTATGACTGTGCTCTTTAGGAAATAGTGGTGGGACACACTTTTCTGGTGCAGCCGGAAGGGATGCTGTTCTAATGCAGTGGATATTTGGGGGTTGCTGTTTCCCTTTGAGTAACTTTATATGTTTATTTATACACACTTAAAATGGGAGGAAGCAGCAGTGGGAATAGATATTATCTGCCTCATTTCCTACTGAATTACTTCACTTTCTGAATTAAGCATTAAATGGAGGAAATCTGAAATTAAGTAGGGTAACTTGGCATTGAGATTAGGGGTGGAAAAAAAAACCTGAAAAAGAAAGAATTTATGAAGTCCAAGTAGATGGCATTTCTAGTGACTGTTACTTGCCTATTTCCCAAATTGAGCCTGCTGCTTTCATCATTGTGGGAAGCCACCAAAGAGAGACAGCCATGTAGAGCTTAGACATAGCAGGAACCAAGTATTAAGAATCACCTTCTATAAACTTTGGAGTTCCTGAATGTGCCTAGAGGCCTCTGGATTTTTTTACTATTTTATTCTTGGGCTTGAGGTGTCATGTTTGCATTTGGTTCTGGAGCTCCATCTTTGTGCAACAGGCTGTACTTGACCAGTCAGTTTAGGTTTCATGGTTGAAAAGACTGAGTGGGGCTATGTAGTCTGTCTGAAGCTTCTGGGGTGGACGCCCAACTGTGAAGAGAAGTTTAATTGGATCACTCCTACCATGGTAACCTTGCAGCATAGTGGTTATTGTGGTGAATGTTTGCCTTGCCTTAGTTTGAGTGCTTAATACAAAATCTGTGTTTGATATCTGGTTTTGGCTTCATGTAACAGATGGTGACTCCTCAGTACTGTTCTATACATTATTTTTGCAGTAAATTGGGTCTAGAGAGTACTTTTTAAATTAAAATTGTGATTGTGAGGACAAATGATACCTCTTGTTCAAGAGCTCTTCTCTAGGAAGTGGTGATGTGTGTTCACTGTGGTTTCTTAGGAGTCCTGCTGTTGAGGGATAGAATATAAGAAAATAAAGATAGTGCAGAAGGCAGTCTCACCCCTAAGGAGTTGCAGCTGTGCTAATCACCAAAGATTTGGAACAGGCCTGCCCTTAACAGGCCACAGCTGTGTCCATAAGATCAGTGCTACAAAAGAGTGGGTTAGCTGGCTGAGGAGAGAGATGGAGTTTGTTGGTTATGCTGTGAGGAGTGTTGGAGTTTGGTGTCTGTACTGAGAAGAAAAAGGAGTGCTGTGAGGAGCTGCCCATGAGAAATCACTGAGAAGATATGGGATTTCTGCAATAAGGTGACAACATCCTGCTGTTTGTATGGCTTCCCCTTTTTGTTGTTGGATTCACTTTTTAAGCAGTGTGCAGCAGAGGAGAAATCCTGCTTTCTACTCTGGTTAAAATTATTTTAATAGGGAGAAGTAATTAAGTTTCTGGGTGTTATTCAGTGATTCGTTAGTTGACAATGAAATAGCCTATTGATTTTTTTTGTTTGTTTGTTTTAAAGACAATGACTTGAATTATAAGATGTAATTTCACCCTATCTGAGTAATAGCATTTGCTGCCTGTATTTCCACACCAGCTGCTCAGGGGTAGGACTGAAATAGCAAGGCAGCTCTACTGTCAGCTCTTCATTATCTGGGGCAAAGTCTGGAACACAACAAAGGAGACTGGAAAAATCCAGACAATTTGCTTATATAAGATGTAATAGAAATGCTGCCAAGAGAGGTGTCTGTTATCAGCTTGTAGTTTTTGAGCTGTGGTTGAGTACCACTCAAGGTTGCCTCTGAAGAACAAGAAAGCTGTCTCCATTGTGCATTTTAATATCCTGGATTGGTAAATATATAGCTCTTTTTTTTGTGCCTCTGCAAGACTAGTACTTAGGTAAGAGATGGCTTTCGAGACCAGTGGTATCCAAAGTGGGATGGGTGCACAATTCATTGGGATGTAGAAAAAAAACCATTTAGATACCACTAGTAAAGGAAAGAAAATAACAGGGATCTCTTGACAAGTTCTTCCTGCATGGACTCCTTCAGTCCTCTTTGGTATTCCACTTCTTGGTGGAATTTGAGGCCTAAATGTGAAGATAAGTTGACTAGAACAATACTAGTTACCTGTTTACTTTGTTTATTGCCACATCAAATTTAACAGAAGTATGGTGTTCCCTTTTTATCATCATTTTCTCAGAGATTCAGTTAGTTCATGTGTTCACTGAAATTTGGAGCCACATGTCTTTTGACCTTGTGTGCCAAAATGGCACTGTCAAAATCCTTATTTAAAGGAATACAATCATTAATACCATTAATAACATATTTTAAAGCGTGTGAGGTTATCCAGGCTGGGGCTTTTACGTGTTTTTTGCTGCAGATCTTTTTATCATGTGTCAATTATTAATGAAGTTTGTTGGTAGTAATTAAATATTACCTGTAGTAGGGAAAAACAAAGCCCAGCCAGAATGTGGAATATAGTTTTAATGCTGGACTTGAACTTTTATCAAGTGTGTCGTGTATCTTTTTTTGTATTTGCTAAGAGCTCTTTGTTTGTGAGCATTCTTTTGTGTTACTCCCTCTTTACTGTGGCTATTTATTCCTGCTTTTTTGTAATCCCCAAAAGTTAAGGCATACATAACTTCTGTCATGCTGATTTTCTTTTGTGTAGTTTCATACTCTGTCTTCAGCAGGATCTAAGTACCTGACAGTGTTTCTGTAAAAGTTTCAAAAGACTGTTGCTTGTGTGTATTATTAGATAAAAGGAGAGAAGAACTGAGCACATGATAAGTTACCTTTTACAACTGTGCATTCCAAAGAGAATCAGGTCACTAAAAACTGATGTCAGGCAAAACTGGGGTTTTTTTGACTTTTTTTTTTTTCCTAAGAAGACTTTTAGCATAGATGTTCTTTGTAAAATGATACCTCTTTTCCTTTCACTCTTCTTTTTTGTTCCTGAGTTCTCACACAATTACTGTGCTGCCTTTTTTATTGTTAGGAGCAGGTGAAAGCTGGTACGTCTATGGATAGAACTAAAATTGATTTTATTTTTAAAGGGGATGGTGATGTAGGCATCAGGTTATCTCCAAGCACAAGTCAGAATTAAGTGGGTTTTCTGACCTCAATAAAATCTTCACATATAAAAACTACTCCAAAATGAATATATTAACTGATGTTGCAAGAGTTCTGGAGGTCTTGAGCATTTATTCAGGTGGGTTAAGTTGATCTGGCTGATGATGGAGATTATATAGTCCAAAAGCTTATTTATTTCTTATCCATGATCCTGGTTTTTAGACCATCTAAGTCAATGCCACATGTAGATCCTTGCAATCTTGTATATTACACACTCTTGTTTAAATCAGGTTATAACCAAATGGTTGCAGAATGCAAACAATGTGTGGGTAGTGTACATGGACCAAAACTTAATAGAGAAATAACTGTGAGAATTTTAGTAAAATTAGCAACTGTTGTTGCTTGTACTGCATGAAGCTCAGTTGTGTATTTTCATTAAGAGCTCCTTATCCTAATAAACAGACCCTCTTTCCCTCAAAGTTGTTTTCCATGGGTTTATTTTTTTGTGGACAACATGATGTGTATGAAAAACAAAGTATCTTTAACACTGAGTATGTTTAACACAGGTAATTTTTAAAGGTGGTCATCTGTGTCAGCACAATTTTACAACAAATTACATTAATTTGTGAAGTTCTTGATGTGAAACTGATGTTGGAAGACATTTTCTAAAGTGTTACCTGAATCACAATAATGGAACACACTCATTACATTGGGCTGTTTTTCAGAGGTCTGCTAAAAATTCCTGTGTTGGCTCTGGGTTGGTGGGCACGGTTGTTCCCAGGAGCTGTCACGTGTCATGATTCTTGCCTGGAAACTGGAAACTAGAGATAGCAGCTATTGCAGATGAAAGGAAAGGAAAGTTTCTTTCCTCTCAAGTCACATCAAAGGGCAAAGGTGATGCTTCTGCTGATGGGGGAATGGTGGATGCAGTAGCATCTCTGTCCAGTGCCTGCTGTGTCACTGGCAGGAGCCAAAAGAATGGGGGTGTGATTTGCCTGGTTCTCCCTTGGGATTTGAGTATTCATTCTTTGAGTTTCTCATTCTTAAGCTTGCCTTCAGAATGTGTGGAGGCTCTTAATGTGTTCAGGCTCTATTGTGACAGAGTTTCCTGGACTGGTTTTTTAAGTGGAAAAAATAAAGTTTCTAGGAGTGGCTCTATGTGCCACCATCTAGGCAGAGGTGATTATGTGCCATCCAAACCCATCCTAAGGTGTTTTGAGGCCTGTCTGATTAGCAGTCCTGAGGGCTAAAAAAAACTGCTAAAGGATCTATCAGCTAAAAATCAAAAGGCTTGCCTAACATGCTGTGTTTGCAAGATAATATGCAAATCAAGGTAAGAGCCTTGACAGTTGTCTTTTGGTTAGATGTGGAGATTTGTATGTCTGTGTGTGTTGTAAGGTGGGTACACAGGGTGCGCCTGCTAATCAAATACTGGAGTGTGCAGAGCCTGGAACAGTGAAATGATGATACAGATATGCTCGTACATGGCACTGACTTGGATATGTTAAGGATGCAAGTAGAAGTCTCTATTGCAAATAGCTTTGAGAAGACCAAATACTGCTTAATGATAAAGTATTTTTGTTTCTCCCAGGAATTTGTTTTCTAAACATGTCAAATGAAATACTGGTTGTTGGCATTGTTGCAATATTAAAGGTAGTTACTTTCTATGTCTTATCTGGGGATTTGTCTCTATTCTTTAAAAGTAATTGGAGTTTCTCAACTATCATTGTGGAACTCAACAGTTAGCCTACAGATCTTGGGATGGTGAACGTATTTTCAATACATGTTTCTTTGTAGCAGTGAGAGCTGTTCAAAGATTTTGTTCTTCTGAGTGCCGTGCAGGGAGTCCCAGATACTTTTCAAATTCTATTTCTCCTGTTGTTTTGTATTGGAGAAAAACTATTAAATTAACCTCTTTAAAGAAATGGAAATAAATGTGAGTCCTGTTACAGATACTGTTCCGCTCTGTAGGCAGATTGTGGTTCATGTTATTGAAAGTATTGTTTTGATTCAGAAGCTGTTCCTGATGAAAAGCTTTTTAAAAATAGCAATATCTGTATCCTCCTAAAAGATAATTCTGAAATCTTTTCAGTGTTTCTCTCATCTTGTAAAACATGTATTATGTTAACTTTTCACAGTTCAAACTTTGGTTAACCTATTACGGCATTTGCAAAGCAACCCCTTTGTCTCTGTTTTAGTAACATTCCCCCTCTGCCCCAAGGGAAACTTCGAATATGCTGTTTCTGTGGAACAAATTCCATTTCTATTTGATGGAAAATAAGGATATTATAAATTACTGTTTTGTTTTAGGCTTTTTTCCCACTTTGAGAAGTCCTAATAAGGGTCATGTTTTTATTGTTCTTGTACAAGAATATATGAAAGTGTTGCCACTGTTGACAGCTTATCAGCATACAGTGATAAATGAAATTCAGAGCTGGGGAAAAAGGCTATATGAAGATTAAATGCAAACAAAAAAATTATTCATGTCATTGGGGATATATAATACTATCATATCTTGCTTCCCTCTGCTACTCTCTTCTTTTTTCCTCTAGCTACCTTTACTATATTGGACTTTCATTTAACTGCCTTACTTTGTTAATATAGAATGTATGAAGATTTTAAAGTATTGCTTCCTGGGATATTATGTCTAGGCTGCATATGTTACAGAAAAAGGTGCAAACTTGGGTTGCTCTACATATATTGCTACTTAGACTCTTTCCTACCTAGCCTAGAAGTTAAGGACAAGGAGATCTAATTGAAGTATTTCTTTGCATGTGAAGAGCTGAGATTAGTTCCTTTGATGCCTTCTGAAGTCGATAACACAGTTTGGTTATGTAACAGAAACTTCTTGTGAAGATTTATTTGTAATTTACAGATTTTCATGAAAATCTGGGATGAAATAAATATTCAGTAGTAGGTCTGTCTTCTGAATTAGTCATATATGAAAGCCAAGTTTCCTTTGTATATTTGCTAGGCAAAACCCTTTTTAAAATCTTATTCTGAATATGATGAATATAGCTTCGATGGTTAGGACAAAGTTAGAGGATCTTGCATTGTCAAAGTGTCTGAAAATGGCCATTACCTCAGTGCTTTTTACTGAAATATGCCAGTAAAATATACAAATGGTTGTAATGACTAAAACTGAAGTCTACTGTTGGCAATAGGATAGTGACTTTCATTGTCACTGGACAAAGACCCCAGAATACTCTTCCTAGCCTATGGTGGGTTTTGATTTTTATTGCTTGAAAAAGTTTTAGTCCAAAAAAATACATCCAGTTGCTTTTTAAACATGAAAATTCTGATGTCTGTTGCAGGTATTTGAGCAAGAATAATTAGTGAGGAAAGCCCTCTGTGAACTTGACACATTAACTTCATTTAATGTTCCTCAGTTATTAAATTGGAAGGTGCACCGAACAGTTGTTCTGTCTCCATTTTCATGTTATTCATTATCTTATAAATTACCATCATATTTCAGTTACCTCATCCTCTGGACTGAAGATCCAGGTGTCTTAATGGTTCCCTAGGTTAGCATATTCCATGTGTTTCAAGGTTCTTGCTGTCCTTCTCAGTAACTTTCCCATTTACATCCTTTTAGTACTAAGAGGAATCAGAAGTGCCCAGCCTATTGCAGATGCAGTTGTTCCAAGAATTTATACCAGGCCATGATGTTCTCTGCTCTATTCCTGCTGCTGAATAATTAGTTTGTCTATAGATAGCAGAGTAGAGTGGATCTGAAGACATTCCCATAAAATACTTTTAGGCAGCGTGTTCCAGGAGGAGTCCTGCCAGTTTATTTTTCTTTGGTTTTCTGGCCTTCATAAAGTTACATATCCAGGCAACAACATGACTCTGACCCTGTGGCTGCTTTATGTCTTCAAGAGCTTTTTGTGAAGGACGCTGAAGGAATGCCATTGGATTTCTAATTTGCTTTTCTTCCATATGGAATCTTCTTTAAAGGTTTGTCTGTCATGATACCGATTTAAAAAGCTTTAAGCCTTTTGCAAGATGTCCTGTTCATCTGTGTAGTCATTAATATGTATTTCAGAGTCGTTCCTCTGGCTTTCTTTGGAATCATTTACCAGGTTACTGCTTTGTGCTTACCCAGGTCTTAGCAAAGGTTGGTGTCCATTAATCATATTAGTCTTCTGGTGTGATGGAACTTACAGCTGAAAAGTGACATTATTAGTTTTTATGTCTTTTCCAGATTCTTCCTGAAGTATTCCTGGGCATGATTTATTTTCTTTAATTTGTTGGCCTGTCAGAATTACAATTTCATAATTTCAATGGGCCTTTATTTTTTCTTCTAACAGCCTGTTGTGATTTTGCTCAGCCATATAATTTTCACTTAGATTTTCTCAAATACTTTGATAGTGTACATCATTGTACCTTTTACTACAGTGCTGTGTCATGGTTTAGCACTGGCACAATGCCAGTGCCCCCATGAAAATACCCTCTCCCTGGTGTCTGCTGTGAGATGTGACCATGAATAAGCAAAGCAGGTTCCTACTTAGTAAGAAAAGAAAATTTATTCACTACACTACATTGGAAAGAAAAGAATAAAAAACACACAAGGAAAATGAAAACTTCACAAATACATCTCCTCCTCCTCCCCACCAAATTCCCAATACAATACATTCCCCCAAATCACCAACTCTGGATCCGGCACCACCCTTTAGAATACTTAATCCTCAGTTCATCAAGAGGAGAAGGAGTCCTCCTTTTGTGCCGTGGGCTTCTTGTCACACGTAGCACTGCCTGGATTTGCCATCGTGACACCTTCCTTCCATGCTCAGTGCTCTCACCACTGCGCATGGACCTGGGCTGCTTCTAGGGTTCCTTTTAAGGATGCCTTGTCCCTTTCCAAAAAGGCATAGTCTCAGCCTTGGGGACACCTGTCCCCCCCATATTTTTTGCACCCCCTAGGGCAGAGGGGTACCCACACTGAACCTTCCTGGTTCCGAGGCACTGCCCCCGAAAGCAGTCTCTGGATCACAAGGAAACAGTCCATGGCTATACAAAAAAAAAAAAAGAGTCCAGCAAAAATGCTGTGATAAATAGGTATGATTCGTGCTGATAAAATTGAAAGAGTAATCAATTTTGGTACCGTAATTAATATTTGGGAATAAATAAAATGGTTAAAAGTTGTAATGCCAAAAGAAGAGAGGGAGAGGAGGGGCTCCACCCCCTCCAGCAGATGTTCTCAAGGACAGAAGGAAAGAAGTTGGAGATATGTTGCTAAAAATGAACAAAAAAGAGGTAGAGCCTGGTTGGGTCCCAGGAAAATGCCAGCTATAAGGGATTTATTGCTTTGATGCTCAGATGTAGTAATATCTTAGTTTTGGCTTACGATGTATTGGCTTGGTGCGCACATGTAACCCAAAGGTGAATTAAAGGACAAAGAGGAAGACTAGTAAATCTTCATCAGATGACCCCCAAAGACTTGTGCGACCACCGAACTGAGTGGTGGTGCATGCACAGTAAAGGTGTTAAGGAGGGCGGAGATAGATAGATGATGAACCGGAACTGGGAGAATATGGTATGAACACATGGTATATAAGGGGAGAATCTTCACTTGGCAAACTCCTATGTGAGGTGGCATGGGTCCAAGAGCCCTGCACTCCATACCCCGGGGTTATTTTTTGCTTATGCGTTATTATTAGAACCAAATTATCCCTTATTTATATATTTTCTAAACTATTCAATTAAAATTGCTACTATCTCAAATATTGTTTAGGTTTTTTTAATGAGGGGATAATTGGGCAAACATAACAATGCCACTCCATCTTCCTATTCTTCCAGCATCTCTCTCTCTGGCCCAGACCTTCATCCTTTGCCCATCTCCTCCTTCATCCTCTACTCTTATCTCTCCTCAAGGAAGGGTTAATGTTCTGTAAAGTTTTCATTGTCCACAAAGGGTTAAAGGCTACCACAAGCGGTTGGACACATCGCTGCCTCCTTCCCCCCTCGCCGCTGCAGGCCAGCTGTGCAGGTAGCACATGATATCAAGTTTCAAGATAACAGTCCCCGCACAGGCGCTCTTTTCTCTCTTTCTCTCTGGCTCCGGAGGTGGGGGGAATTGGCTGCCAGATGCCTCCGGTATTTTTCTTCCACCCTTCCACCCTGGGGGGGCCCAGGCCCAGGCCTACCCCCATCTCTGTCCAGGCCCAGGCCTACCACATGGCTGCCCCTCCCCCGCCCAGCAGCAGCAGCTGGACGGGAGAGATCCGACCTCTTTGTGCTGAAGTCCCAAGAGGGCTTCCCAGGTGGAGGCTCTGCTTTTAACCCCTGTGTGTTCTCAGAGGCGTATCCAAATCTCAGTGGTCAATTCAGGTGTCAATACCAAAACCTGAGCATCCAATTGGGCTGACCACAAAATCCCAGAAATCCATTTCCGGTCAAACCATGACATGCTGTTAGATAGTGTTGAGATTATTCACAAAGCCTTTTCCTTTCTATAATATTTTGCAAAAGTTTTGTAATATTTTCATGCTGCTTTCTTTTTTAAAATTAAGCACAATGCTAGTTAATGCTTCAACTTTTGTTATTCCTGCAGGAGTGCTGAATCTAAATACACTGTGCCAGAGTTGCCCTTCAGCAGTTCTAGGAACTTGGTGTAGTAATCCAAACCATATCAAATTTTCTTTTCCTTACACTCTTTCAAATTTGAACTTGGTCATAATTCAGGGGTTAGTGCTTGGATGGGGCACAGGATCCAAACAGGATCTTGTACCCCATCCAAGCACTCAACTCTGTGAGGTTTCATGTTTTCCATTGTTCTCCATCTTTTCCAACCCTGATGCTGTTTCTCAGCCTTGAAGCTTCTGATTCCTATAAGCCTGTCACTGCCCTTGTCAGCATCTAGCCTGCTCTGTGAGCTTGCCTAGACACAGATTTTAAGCCTTGTGTTTTTAAGCCTAGTGTTTCCTAGGCTTCTGAAGCCCTTTTCTACCCCATTTGTTGGTGTGGTCAAGTTACTTGACTTGACTAGGGTGGGGTTGTTCCAGTCCTCATGAATTAATGGATTTGATGGCTCCCTGTTTCTAAGAGGAGTTTAGATGACAAACTCACTTGCAGATGCCTCCTTTTGAATTCCCACAGTAGGGGCTGATCCTGCTCCTGTGATCTGTCACCTTTCTCCTTACCAGGGTTCCATCCTGAATCTGCTGTTGGCTACACAATGCCTTTGTCTTCTTCTCAGCTTCCTTCACAAAAGAGTGTACACTTCATCCAGGAAATGTGCACATGGTGGGGGCTGCTGATGGGGAGGACCCAGCCATCCATCTCCCAGACCCCACTCTTGCTCGTTTGCTTGTGCAAAAATCTTCTGGAGCATTCAGTTAGGCTGGGAAAGTTTGGTCATCTCTCTAAATTTCCCATTGCTGTAGTTGACTTGTTCTCATTATTTCTCCCTGTTAGTTGTTTCAAAATTTGTTCTCCAGTACTCTCCTTCACCAAAATGACAGGCCTAAGCCTCATCTCTACATTTTTGTATTTATTTCTTTGTTTAATAATGAGTATGTGTTTTCAAACTCCATACAACTCCTATTGTGGGTACATTCACATCAGTGTAAAAGGTTAAGGATCTTTGCTATCAAAACTATGTTTTAACCTACTGTAATGACATGGGTGTGGCTTGTAACCTTAGAGATTATTTCCAAAATGATTCTGCTAATAGAACATGGAGACTAAAGTTACAAATCTTCAGTGAAATTCTGAAGGTCACCAAAGAAAAAAGGACCATTGATAGCATAGTGGCTAATACTCAATTGCCTTTGGATTTACTTCCTTCACCTTTCAATGAGGTCTTCTTCCGCTTTCCCTAGAGTTCCTTCCCTGTTCAGTATCATTTGGTGTGGCTTTTCTAAAACTATACATGTGACACCACCACACCACCCCAAAATTTTGCAGATCAGACAGGAAAGATCATTTAGTCCACTTCCTTTCCTCAAGCAGGGCTGTCTACAATAGGTTGTCCTGTAAGATTTTGAATATATATGGTGAGTATTTACTCAAATATGCATAAACACAATATATATTCAAATATAACGCATACTGAGTGTCTTTATTTCATTAATGAGATGATGGATAGTAGATTGATTAAAAGTTCTTTACTTTCACCTATAAGAATTTTGTAGATGTCTTTTTTGTACTCAGCTTCTAATTTTTGTAGAATTTGCAGGAACTTAATTATTTTTGAGTATCCAAACTCTTTATCAAATTTAGTTGAAATTGGCCAGCAAATTTAAATGTGACAAGTGAACAGATGAGGGACTGCCTAAGCCTCATTTCCCTGGAGACTTAGACAGTCCAAGTTAAAAATGTCTCTATTTTTGGGGTTTTTGCATTACCAAAGTAATGTAGCATGAAGCTGCTCAACTGTGCTGGGGAGTTAAGGGCTGGAATCTGCTGTTCAATGTGCATTGCGAGTGGTGCTGTTCCTTGCCAGTGATGAAAGCAGTGTATGTAAAGTCTGTCCAGAAAATTGTTAAAATACATCTTTATTAAGTGATGATAATAATAATATTAAAAGACAGTATATTTTCTAAATCTCATTGCTGAAGCAGGAATTGTTCTCCACTGTCAAAGAAGTCTTTGTATTTATATGCAATGTGTTGAGTTTCTTTGTCACTTGTGAACCTTATTTTTCTGTTTTAGCCTTGTAAGAGCTCACTGAAGTCAGTGAATGTGTTTCCTATCAGATTCAATTTCCTGAGAGCCCATCTGTTACATCTCAGAGGAGAACAGAAGAGGTAGAAGTAACTTCCTAGCAAGTACATCAACATCAGCTCAATAGAACAGCAACTCCACAAGGGTTTATATAGTAAATTAAGTTGTTAGGTACAGCAAAATGATTAATGCTGAGACTACTAATCATCTTGTTCTTGGCTTCTCTTAACTCTTAATTTAAAAAAGTCACAAGCCTTCCTGTAATTAAGGCAGCTTCAAAGAAAACTTTGTAAACCCAGAGATTTCATGAAGCATCTGAGTATATTTAAGTAAAGAGGGGTACTCTGTAGATATATATATATATATATATTCTGTAGAATATTACAAGTAGCAGTTGTGGTAGGCTGTGTCATGAAAGGAAAGCTTTTCCAGAGGATAAGAAATGTTTTTATATGTACAGCAAATGATAGCATAGTAGGCATGTAAAGAGACATTCTGATGACTGACAGCTTAGAATCTGGTGATTCTTTCTTCATGAATAGTTTGACCTTTGGATCCTGAGCACTGCTTGGGTGCAGAAGGATGTTTCCCTCATCCAAGCAGTACAAGGCAAACTGCAGTTAAAAATTCCTGATGTCAGAAGTAAAAGTGTTTACCATTGGACTTGTAGCCAGCCTGTGAAATGCTGTCTTGACATGTTATGGAGAGGTAAGGGTCTGTTACAGTCCTGCAACTTCAAGTGGGATAAGGTATTAAAGTGGTAATTTGAAATGTATGTAATAAGAGGAATACAGCATGATGCAATAGGTGGTTTGCTTGTTTCTCTGTTTAATATTTTAAACTAGTGGGATCCAATTAGACATGCTATTCAACAATTAATGGAAAAAACAAATAAGAATATGGTAATTGCAGAGTGGTTTAACTGTGTCTTGAATTAAGTTTAAAAATGTGTTTCAGGTACCAGACAGAATGTAGGTATCCCACAGTGGAATAGGCAAGTCTGCATTAAGCTTTCACATCCAGATGTCTCATAGCAGCTAAGGCTTCTTGAAATCCACCTTTAACATCTACTTTATTCTTTATTGTGCAGATGGTTTTGGGTATATATATATAAGAAACACTGCTCTTAGTGAATGAAAAATGAGGATTTAATAGAACAAATTCACACTTGGGTTATGTGAGTTTTACTCACAAGGACATTTCATCCTGGTTTCAAGGCATGGAGACATGGTAGAGGTCAAAGGCTTGCTCTGTGTCTGTCGGCTGACTTGTCAAATGCATCTTCCTTTTCCTAAAATAATTTCTGAAGCTATTGGCTAATTGTCAAATTGTAAAGAAAAGCAAGGTTCCCAAAGGTGCTAGATTCCCTATTCTGTGACTGCTGCATCTAGGAGATTGTGACGGTGGTCACAGGGGTTTGCAGGTGAGGGAAGAGACGAGAATGTTGACTCGATGTTCAGAAGGCTTGATTTATTAATATATATATATTACATTATAACTATACTAAAAAGAATAGAAGGAAAGGTTTCATCTCAGAAGGCTAGCTAAGCTAAGATAGAAAGGAGTGAATAATAAAGGTTTGTGTTTCGGACAGAGTTCAATCTAACTGGGCTGGGATTGGCCATTAATTATAAACATCCAAGATGGGCCAATCACAGATGCACCTGTTGCATTCCACAGCAGCAGATAACCATTGTTTACATTTTGTTCCTGGAGCCTCTCAGCTTCTCAGGAAGAAAAATGCTAAGGAAAGGGTTTTCATAAAAAGATGTCTGTGACAGGAGATGAAACAGTACTTTCTGCCTGTTGGGAGGGGAGGCTCTGCCTGTCCCTAACCTCTCCCCTCCTCTATCTTGTTCCATGTAGTGTCAGCCAGCTGGCTGGTCACCCTCCACCTGCTGGGTCCCGGGTGGGATGTACAGGTGTCAGACTGTACTGCCCAGTGGGACTGGCACAGGCCATGTGACAAGTGTAAGCACATTCTAAGTGCATGGCTTATCATGTGAACTGGTGGAAAACATTGTGGTATCTGATAAAACACACTTCTTCCTGTAATATGCCACAGCGTAGTTATTTCAGGTAAGGTTTCATTTTTATGAGGACTGATTGTGTACTTCAGGCAGAGGATGCTGAATAGATGTCTTCTATCTATCTAATCTATCAAAAATATTGTTTAATTAATAATGCAAATTATATTAACTGTTCTGTGATGTAAATAGTAAAGTCTATTGGGGTGAAGCAAATGCTTTCTGTAGAGAATTATTTCATAGGAAAAAGGTAATTGATTAACTCTTCATAATTGTACATCCTCAGAGATGTTGCATTTTAACTGTTCAGTGCACTGAAGATGGGTTCCATTACTATAACCCCAAATTTCTTTTTTTTCTTTTTAAACTAAAGCAATATTCCCTGTCAGGTTTCTGTAGGTAGCAAACCCTCCAAAAGTTATACTGTGTCATGTTTTGCTTGGGATTTTTTTTCTTGTTAGATTGTGAGGGTTGTTCAGAGGTTCTGCAGCCTGCTTTTTCCTGTTTGCCTTTTTGAGACAATACTGTTCTGTTCTAGATTTTCTCAAGAAAATAGGTTCACAGTTACACATATAGTAGGACAAAGAGGACTATTTAACCACATCAGAAAGCATCAATATGGTTATCAATGCAGAGTTAAGAGGGTAAAGTAAACATCAGGGTATTAAATAAGAGTATCAACTCTTATCCTTTAGATCCCTTACTGGTGTAATTTTCTTGCCCCTGTTTGCTTAGGGGACAGTAATAACAATGGGCTTTTCCAGCAGTTGTCAGCAATTATTAAAATACCAGAAGTCTTATCAGCTTACTCCAGTAGGGAGTTATGCACAGAATTAGTAGTTCTGTTTTATGTAGAGAGAGAGCTACGTGACAAAGGGCACGTAGACATGTTCTGAGTAGCTGACCAAAAATTGGGAAAATACCGGACCCAGCTAATCTGACTCCCTGCACCTGCAAAAACACTGTGGCCTTGAAGCATAGCTGTATCATGATAACAAGATGCTGTAGTTGAGAGAGAGACATGAGAAAGAGAAGATGTAAGTCATAAGGAAGGAGGAAGTAAGAGAAGAGCTGATATCTATAGTATAACCAATAGATTGCTTAGTTTATAGAATATGTATGAGTTTATTACTTGTTGTGCATAAATGTCTGATGCTCTCATCAATAAATGAAGCTTGCTGATCACTCATATTGAGCATCCGAGCTCTCCCTCACCGCGACAGTTTTATCATTGTGAAGGGTTTTTGCACATCATTGCTGAAAAATAATTGTTTAGGATTCTAGAATTATCTGCTATCCCCTTTTGAACTGCATGATAGAACCTGTGAAGATATTCTGTCTATTCTCACAAGCATGTTACTACTGTTACTCTTTGTGGGGTTTTTTGATTAAAGCAGTTGGAATATCTAAGGGACTTGAAGTATTTTTGTAATATTTTGTGATATTTTTTCTTTTCCCATAGGGCATGTATGTAATGTTAAGATATATTCAGTGGATATCTTTAACTCATTTAACAAAGTTTGACTTAAACCTTAATAAAAATTTGTCTTCAGATTAAGTATCATATGTCATATATAATATGCTTTAATTTGCACTTAGCAATTACAGCTCTGGCTGAAAAGGGAAGATTGATTTGATTAATCACACTTAAAGACTGTTACAGTGAATGAAAATGTAAATGGTTAGACTTGATTTCTGTCATAATTGCTTCATTTGGATTGGCAAAACCTTCCACCAGTTGGTGAGAAAAGGGGACTAATTTAATGGTAAAGAATTGTGAAAGTGATTAACCAGTGCTGAAGCTGATAACATTTAAATAGAGCTTTATATGAAGATCAGTGAAAAGAGGAGAAAAAATTCACTTTACATTACCATTATTGTAGTGCATTTTTAAAAATCTTAACTCCTGAACTACTACTGTAATTTCAGTAAGTTTATCACTGTTTTTGTACACTGCGTACATAATAGAAATAAAATAAATTATGCTGGGAAGAAGGGGAAAGGGGAAACTAATTTTTTGAAATCCTGTAGATATTTTAGAATAACTGCTTTTTGTTGGTTTGTAGCAATTCCTTCTTAATAGCTTTTGAATAAAATTAGAGTTACCCAGCAGTGGGATCTGTGGGAAAGAGTTCCAGTCTGAAGTCTCTCTTCCCTTTAGAGTTGTCTTGTCTCCTCAGCTTCTGTCTTCTTTTCTTCCCTTGGTGTTTGAATAAGTTCCTTGATGCTCACGGCTGTATACTTAACCTCTTGCGTGGCAAGTGAGAGTGCCCTGTACTGGTGCTAACCAAGTAATACTTCTAATTGTGTTGAAATACTGTCTTCTAATTTCATTTTGGCTTTAAAAGACAGCAGCTTTGTGTTTTGGAATTAGTGAAATAATTGCAATCCCAATGTCTGTAAGTTTCTTGGAAGTATTAATTTTGGAGGCTTTTCAGTATCCTTGCTTACAAGAAAAAGAAAATATTTCTTATGTTTAGATGTCAGCTCCTTTTGCTGTTTAAATTCTTCCTCATTGCTGCAGGTATTCCCACAACTGAGGAGCACTGGTCTTGCAGGTGTGCACTGCAGGCAGGCAGCTTTGGAATGAACCCTTTGATCATGACCTACCAGTAAAAACCAATTTGGCAGAGTTCTGGCTTCCCAGTCACCCAAATTCCATGCTGCAAGTACTTTGGAGTACTCTGTCTCACTGCTTAGTGCTCTCTTCCTTCTTAGTAATAAAACCCTCAACTACGTTAATTCTGTTCTGATGCATTTCTGGTTGCTTATGCTCTTCTCTGCAACTACCACCTCCACTTTTTAAAGTGAGTGACAGTAACTTTTTAGTTTGAACCTTAATATGAATTTTCTGAACTGCATTGCATTTTTGTAGGTCTCTCTATATTGTGAACAACATCTGTTATCTTTTCTCCCTTTTCCACCTCTTCTTATTTCAACAGTAATTTTCATGTGTAGGCGACATCAGTGCCAGAGTCATTCTCTTGTAATAACTCCTGGAACAGCTGCACAGTCAGCTGGTAGTTTCAGAATGGGATATGAAAACAGCACAGGACCTGCTTTTAAGGCTGATGCCCTGTGGCCTGAGGGTCATCTGAATTTCTGTTGCTTTGTGGGAGAAATTCCTATTGCTGTTCTATTTCTGACTTTGTAGAGAAACAATTGAATCCTGGGTGGAGTTTTTTTATTTCTTCTTTCTCTCAAGACATCCCCTTTTTTTCCCCAAATCTTCAAATTCTTCTGCCCAGCCCAGGAAACTTCACACTTTGTTGCCACTTTTTGACCACCCATGGCCTCTGCCAGGCTATGAGCTGTCACCTTTGGATGACAAATAAAGGATATGAAGCCATTAGGACTGCATTATTTTCACTTGGGCATGGATGTGTTAATATGCTGTGTGCTGGCATTTGTGGCATAATCGTGGCAGGTGTTCACCAACAGCTGCAGTAGATAGATTGATGGTGGTGTCCCTCCTCCATGTGTGCATTCCTAAAGCAGGCATTCTTCTCACCTGTAAGACAAGGCAAGACAGGCTTTGCCATGAGCTTGTAGCTATATGGCACAGTCATATCTTGAATATTTTTGCCCTGCTGCCAAGCATAGGTTGGACAGTAGCTGTAGGGCAGTACATACTGTGAATACAGTAAGCAATTTGTTTCTTTTACTCTATCCTTCAGCATCTTTAAAATGCAGACTAATTAACTACAACATAAGAAACATTTCAGTGTGGCTACCACAAAACCCAAAGCTAGAAATCAAGATGTTGTTTCTAATTTTACGCTTGTGCTCCAGGTTTTATGGCTTTGACAGAGACATAGTGAACTTGGGAGTGGGGACAAGATTAAAAAAGAATCTTTGGCAGTAGAAACTCTTTCTCATGAAGGGAGAAAGAGAAATAAACCACAGGACACTTGTTTCAATTTTACCACTTTGACATCAGTACCTGTGGTCCAGTAGATCTTTCTCAATGTACTTGACCTTGCAGACAAAAGGTGTAATTGCTTCCAAGGAGGAAGTTTTGCCATTCAGTGGATGGACTGTCAATTTCATTTTCAATGAAAAAATTGGTTGATTTATGTCCTGTCTCTGCAAAGGATTTAAATTATTCATTATTGGATAGCTTAGGCATGCTGTATGTCTTCAAGTGTTGTCAACCAGTATTTTTGGCTAAGACTGAAGTGGTGGAATATATGTCAGTTCCTAGTAATAGCTGGGAGTTTTGTAATGCATGATAGCTGTCAGCAAAGACAGTGATATATGGTGTACATTGCTAGTGAATGTGCTTTCTGAATATTTGTAATGGTTTATCTTGCCCTCCCAAAAACTTGTGCATGGGCCTCTTTTAGGATGTTGGGAGGAGTAGTGTCTCCTGAGTGTTGGGAAAAAACCTTAAAGTCCAGTTTGATGAAGTAGTTTGTAAGAATGGCTTGTTTCTTAAAATAGCAACAAACCAAAACACACCCACCCCACAAAAACAGAACTCACCCCACAAAAAAAATCCCAAACCTGACCAACCAAGCAACAAAAAAATGTATGCAGAGTTTACAGCAGAGTAAAGATGTTGATTAGGAGATTCTAATTTGTTCCTGCCAAGTATAGGCATATATGAGCCAGCCAGAATAGGAGTTACACTTTCTTCTGGCATTTCTGTGTCTTTGTAGAAAAATGGCATTATAATGAAGAGCTGTTAATTGTCAATTTGCAACAGCATTTACACAAAAAAGTATTTTATCAAACTATGAAAAATTATAAGTTTTAGGTTCATGCCTGAGGAGTTTGTGGCTCTGGTGGGGCAGTCAAAAGAAAGTGGTACCAGCCCCCCCAGAATCCTCAGGTGTTTTAAAGAAAGTTTTTTGTTTTCTTTGATAACAATTTCCATCTGTTAATTTTCATTATTCTCTCTACTGTAAAGACTGAAGAATTAAGTAGAAATCTCAGAAGTTGCTTGCAATATCCTTTACCCTATTGATATGGTTCCTTTCCAGATACAATCTAACTAAATATACAGTAGAATTATGGCTTAGTCACTGAATTGAAAGCAAGGTGAAGTTTTGATATACTAGTTGAAATTAGTTTTATGTAGCTTTCAGATTTGGTTAGAATGAGTGGGTTGGGTAAGTAGGTTTCTAATAGCATAAATAGAAGTGTAATTGATGTTAAATATGGAGGCTGTGTCAGCTGGTAATGAAATGACATGTCTGAATTCCTTGAAAAGATTATCTTGCACTGCATTTGAAATGTAAACGTTACTTGCAATGCTATGTTGGTCAGTTTGTGCTGGGAGTTTGCATCTTCTGGGGTGGTTATAGTATGCTCGGTTCTTCACATCACACCTGTGAGGGCAAGGCACATCAGAGGCCACTCTTAGGTACCATCAATAGCATAAAGTGCTGCTCAGGCTCAATACTTCTTCAGCCTTTGTATTTTGCCTGGCTTTTTAGTTGCTGTTTAATCGGTTTCCACTGAAATTGCATATGAAAGCAATTTCATACAGATTCTGGGAAGTAGTTATAAGTGGCAGTGTCTATAGTTGGTTGCTGAATAACATAAATAGTAGTTGTAAAGGAAATTGGTCTGTTATTAAGCATTTTTAATTTAAAAGCTTTGCAGCCTTGCTATATTCTTGAATAATCATCTTATGGGAAGCAGGTTTAGGGGGAATTTTGTACAAAGATACTTCAGTTTTATATTTTTGTGAAATGAGGAACAAGCCCACGTGATTTGAAACATTTGGAACGTGGGAAACTGGGATATTTTTTCTTTATTATCTTTTTTATGATTCTGAACTTATCTCTAAAGTATTTAAAGCTAAATGCATAGTCCTTATTTGCACTTACAATTTATAAAAATGTGAGCTATTTAATTCCTACCTCATTGCAAGATGACCATTTGAAAGGATGGCCCTACTTAGCTTGCTCTATGAATTATTGCTTGTATATTAAAAACAAAAGAACTTTCCAGTGTTAGGAGTGGAAAGTGTTAAATCTGTAAATATTCTTGCATACAAACACTACCGTGTGTATCATTGCTGTGGTCACTAATGGGTAACAGATGTAAATTCCCCAAGAAAAGAGTTTCCTCCTTTACAGAATTAAGTTTTTTCACTTATATGTGGGAAAACTTGCATGTGGGTCTGAAAATGTTTGGCTTTGTTTTTTTTCCACTTTAAGGTATTGAAATTTGTATTATTTCTGTGAATAATTCAAGCATCTATATTGAACCTACAGCCTTGTGTAATGGCCCTGTGTTTAGGCATTCCTGGTTTGGGCAATACAGAAAAGGTAACCTACTGTACTGAAGTCTTTCAGCTGCCTAGATCCTGCTGTTTTCATTGACATAAAGGTCAAGGAATGCTAAAAATTTCAACACATGTGAACAAAATAGTTTTCAGTGAAATAGACTTTCTGGATATTTTAAGAATCCTGTGGAAATTTCCTCCTTACTCACTTCTCCCCAGCAGGAATCAGCAAGTAACACACAGGAGCTAATCAAAGGGGGACAGCTTTCTAAATTGGGTATTAGGATATGTTAGAATGTGAGAACTTAATTTTTATCAGCAGAAGCCTTGGAAATGGATTATCAACCACTGTAGAGGAAAAGATAAAGAGCCAGTTCTCCATTATTCTTTGAATATAAGTTACCCAGATATCTCATTTACTTAATTGCATGTATTGTTGGCCTTTCTTTACGGTCAGGTATTTTGAAAAATAGTTTGCACATAGCTTAACAGGGACTATGTGAAGTTATCTGCTTTTGGGTTGAGCAAACTTAATATGTTAATCTTGGCTTAATTTAATTTGTTTTAATGGTAGTGGTGAATTTTTAAATGGTTCATTTGGTGCTTAATTATTGTTAAAAGGATTTAGTGTGCTTTCAGAACACTCATTCTGTTGTCAAGTGCAGAACCTTTTCATCTGGGTACATTTCTTGCCTTTCCACTATGTAGGAGAAACACTAGGAGGTGGAACCTGGTGATTTGATTGCTTAGAGACAGTAAAGAGTTCTTCTAAAAAGGCCTTTAATGTCATGATACATTTTGTTTCCTTTGATGTAGTGTGAGAGGCGTAGTTGCTGTTTGTGAGTGCCTCAAGCTGGTGGTCTTCTGTTGACCTCTTGGGAGGTTGTTGGAGATGCTGAACCAGTGCCAGAGAAGGAGCTCAGAGGAGGTCATCTCTTCGCGTGAAACTCACTGGGATTTTTGATAGTTTGCATTTATCTGTTTAATAACAGGAATATTTGCATTTTTCTTCATGGAAAAGCTTTCCAGCCTAAATGAGTTCAGTGAGTTTTAGGCAGCAGACTTTATGGAATTCTTATTTGTTTATAGAACAAATATTGTGCAGAAGCTGATACACTACCCATATTATGATGTTAAAAGTATATGAAAAGTAACGTGTTAATATGGTAAAGTACTGTGGAGAGTGATACATGTGTAGAATTACACAGTTGATCAGAAATCACATTTGCCACACTTCTTTGAGAGCCTCACATTCAGTGTTCCCATTAATCCATTTTTCCAGGGAATTGTTCTGAACATAGACTGCTTAGGGGGCTCAAACAGTTGTTCTTGGGAGAAGGGGAGTGAATGATTCATCTACAGGAAATGCTTTTTGGTCTATACTTATAAATATTAACCCTTCACAATATGATTTATTTTTTAAACATGTAATATGGAGGAGCCTAGGACACTGTGAGTTGTTAGGAGTTGCACTACGACTTGCAGAGGTGGGGGACATGATTAATTGATTTAAATACTAATTCAACTGCATCTCCTGCAGAAATGATTCTGATAATTCCTGTATCCCATCCTAAGCCAACATGTCTGTTCTCTCTTCCCCTATCTTCTGTCCTTACTCAGGGTCACCTAGTGTATCAGAGTGATGCATGTGGTGCAATTGAAATACCATCTCCACAGTGAACCTCAGAACATTTTATACTTGTTTGTATCTAGGAAAACTCTCAGCTCATTTTGTGGCTCTCAGCTGGAAATGCTGTGCCTCCAGGTGTAAATAGTAAGGTCATGCTGGGGAGTTGCTTCTTGTCGAGTGGAGATGAGATTTGAATGCAGACAGTGGGAGATGGGTTTGTATTTTCTACTGAAATTACCTCCAGGTTACACTGTGACAGGACTACAAACTGGAAAGTGTCAGACCTGTCCAGCCACGCACTCCTGCAGTGTGGAGAGGCACCCCTCATTAGTAAGAATTGTTCCTGAGTTAGGGTGGAGTGAATTCAGCTCTCATTGTCTCTCATTTAAGTTGTATCTCTATTATATGCTTGAGTCTTGTGATCTGAGGGCATTAGCAGTCACAATTATCACACCAGGAACAGCTGTATTACAGTTTGGGGCTCCCAGCTGGAAGTCAGCACTGGAAGTTTTTATCAAAACCTTTATACCTCTCTGGTAAATAAGTCCTCAGGACTGTTTCCAGTGTTGTCGTTCTGTGGGTGCCTCCTTTTTCTTATCTTCTAAAAATATGGTTAAAATCTCTTTTGTTTGGAAAAGAAATAAAAGCAAAACCTGCCTCTAAGATGCCTTTTTTCCACCTTGTATGCTGCCAGTTCCTGTCTATGAGATTAATATATCTGTATTTGTTTTTTTCAAGATAGTCCTTGGAAATGAAGTCATGGATCCTTACAGTTTTCAGTGAGAAATAGTTTTCTTTCCCCAGTTAGATGTAGTAGGACCAATAGGGCTACTTACTGTTCATTTTCCTGAGCATTTGCTGATATAAACAAGAGTCACTGGTGCATCTCTTGTATAATTTTACGTGACCACCATTATAAAAAAATCAATTTGTCCATTTCCCTCCTCCCTCCAATAACTTGCTTTGAGTTTGGGATGAACAATATTTCAAAGTGTATGTAAGTTCCTGGATTTAATTTTTTGTTGATGTTGCTGGGGTAGTCTTCTAAAAATCAGTAGGTAAAATAGTGATCAAAAAAACCCCACCACAATACCTGTGCAAGGGGCATTTCAATTTCTTTATTGTCCACCTGTCCACCTCTGGAGAACCCTTTTGATTCACCACTCAAAGCCACATCAACTGTAATAGTGCTTCTATGTTCAAACTAATATTTTGTCCCCAAAATGCTTCTTCAGCAAGATAATTCAGGTAGAGACATGCCTGGTTGGACAAAATGTTGGCTGTTGTCAGCCTGTGACCCACTTAAGCTTGTACTTGTATGATCACATTTTTCCTGTTTTGTGGAGAGTCATTCCTGTCAGATGTCAGAGGTTGGGGGTTTTTTTTTTTTTTTGTGCTTTCCTAAGTTTTTTTTTGTTTTTTTCCCCCCTGAAAACTTGTCAGGAAAGCTAAGCTGCTGGCTATTGTTTCAGATGACCTTCTTGACATCTCAGAGGACTGTCTTGGAAACACTGGGCTTTGGGAAGCTTTGAGTAAAAGTTGCTGGTCTCCACTCTGCTCCTGAAGTGAGATACAGAAGCATGATATGAAAGCGAAATTCATAGTGTTGTGGGAAGTAAGTGCAACCAGGAACTGGCCTTTTACAGTGATAAAACTCAGAATCACAGACTGGATTCTGAGAAACTGTAGTGCTCAGCCACAGGAGTGTGATCATGCATAAAATTGAAGAACTTTGGAAAGTAGATACACAGTGATACTAGAGAGAAAACCACTGCTTTCACTACTGAAAACAAAATTTCCACACAACCCTCCACTTCCTCGTCCACTTCCAGTCTAGAAGTTGACTTTTAGTTTGTAGTTTCTGTGTCCCATTCAGTTAGATATTGACAGAGCAGTTACTGTAGTCTGTCTGTGGGAATACATGGATCTACAGAATCAGAGATGGTCAAGAAGAGCCTGTAATGGAGCACTCCAGATCTTAATTTCCAAAACAATTTCAAAATTTAAATGCTGCTCATGAAATTTTAATTTCATGCTCTTACATTCTTGGTCTCCATTGTTTCATCTCACACAACTAATGCAACCACAGATCATAGTGTTTCAAAGACAAAATATCCCTTAATTTAGTTTCTTTTGTATTAGGCTAGGAAAGAGCATCGCCTCTAATTTTATCCTGACAAAATGCTGATACTATAGACTCTTACTATTTCAGCTGTGGTAAGTCTCTGCAGCTGAGCAATTTGTAAAAATTAGAATAATTGGTGGATCCAGAAATCAGCAATTTTAGATCTTAAAAATTTGTCACAGTGACTGTTTCTTTGCTTTTCAAATCTGACAACAGTGCAGTATGTAAACATTAAGATTTTTGAACTTTGGGAATGAAACAAGATACAGGTCAATAATTTGTGTGATTTTGCTAGTCCTCTCCATATTTGAGTAGAAAGTATAATTATTAAAATACACAAATTCTTGGAGTGTTGTTAGTAGCTGCCTTATTGCTGCTGAAAGTCATGTTTATCTCTGTTGTAGTGTTGAGGGGCATGGAGTTGATCTCTAGAGCATTTCCTAAGGCCTGAAAATATTCCAGGCTTTAGGGATGAAGATTTTTTGTTGCAATGATGGAAAAAAAAAAAAACCCAAACAAAACCTACTGAGTTTTATTTTCTACTCTGTGCCCATTCTAGTTATTTGTGCCTATTTGTTTGCTCCTTACTGTGGCCTCTGTCCTTCCTGCAACAGCAGTGCAGAAAAAGATTGGAGAATGGAGAGGTTTTGAGCAAAATAGTTTCATGTTGCTTCATTACACTTGAATGAGAATGAAATGAGGGGAGGACAAGAGGGATCACTAAGTTCTTTTTGAAGTGAAAAATATGGTATGGACTTTTCAGAATGTGAAAGCTGTGCTTGGAAACCATTTCCAAGAGTTATCTCAATTTTTTTTACCATTCAGGACTAAAAATTGTACATGTAATCTTACTGTGTGGAGATCCAATATGTCCATAAAAAACAAGTAATCTGAATTTATTTTTAAATTTATAGTAGTATTTACTGTGTACAAAGCAAGTTGAGTTCCTTAATATGCAAAGACCATATAAAGTATGCTGGTATTGCTGTAAATATCTCACAACAGCAGAGTAGTCAGCACGAATAATTTTGATTTTCAAACAGTAACACTGGATTGTGTTTGAGTTCATCAGCTGTTTGGTAACAGCAAAAAGCCCAGCAAGCTGGTTAATTGGTTTCAAATTTACTAAGAACTAATATTCTCCTGTGAAAAAAATTTACTTTAAAAGAGGGAATGCTGTTAAACAAGGTGTCATGACTGAAAAAGGGGAGCAGATTATTGAGAACTGTCCTATCATTATATCTGTCAATATACTGGTATCTAGTGCTGTGTAAAACATAAGATGTCTGTTACAACCCGAAATCTTAGTAACAAGTCTCCCTTTGGATGTGTTCCTCTAAAATAAGAAATCTGCTGCATAAAGTAAGAAATCTGTAGTGTAAAACTGAGACATTCTGCTCCTTGCTTCTTTTTCACCATGCTGCCAATGTTCTGGCAGGGGGAAAAGGGACAAATGGTGTTTGTTTGGAAAAAAAAAACCGGGAGTTGAGAGATGGAAAAGTGGGAAAGCTGGAATGGTTTGTGCTCTTAGGGGTGGGACTGAGGGACTGCCTTCATTCCTGTGAACGTCGTTTTGCTTCTAGTTGGTATTCATGTGTGGGGCAGTCAGAATTGCCTGGCAGCTGCTTTTAGTTTTAAGGTGATGCGTCTAGGTATGCTGGCAATAATGCTGTTCTGCACTCGGCTCATTTGGTTTTATAATAATTGTCTGTTTATGCAAAGCAGGACTTTATTTTAAAGAATAAGAAATAGATGCTCAATGCTTCTAAAAGACTTATTTCATGATACTGTGGAAATTAGAAATCCAAAGACACAGATGTCTCTCTCTGGTCCTGGCTTTTTTTCCCTCACCCCTCTCCTCCCTGTTTCTAAAATGCTTATTGCAAGATAAAATGCTGTAAAATAAAATTATTCAAGCACATATGCATTAATGGCTTATTGCTTTTTAAAATGGTCCTTATGGTCATTATTTCCAAATATTACATGTAGGAGTGCTGATGAACCAAAGTATTACTTCATGCTAACTCTAAATACTGTGACATATCACTAAGCAAGGGAGGGAAGTATAAGAATTCCAATTCACTTTGTACAAGTAATTGTAACATCATCAAGATATGAAGACAGTGTTATTGATTATTTAGTAAAGCAGCTTGTACCACAGCCTTTCACTGCTAACTCATACTTGTTTTATTTTCTTTTTTCTTCTTTTTGGGTGCTGTTTCTGTGTTTCTCTTCCAGTGTGAAAAGAGTATCTATGCAAGCCTCTAGTAATCAAACTGTCTTCAGCCTGGATGAGACTGCATTCCTTGGGAGTAGGTGTGACCACCCTTGTTAGAGCAAATGGAGATCAAGCAACATGGGAAAGATTTCATGTAAAAATTAAAGAAGGATCTAAATAACATTATTTACTTTTACATAGGCTCCGTTAGTGCATCTCAGTTGGTTCATGACAATATGATAATAACTGCATTCATTTAGAACATTTAACTATAAATGTTGGTATACTGTGCTATTAGATTAATCTTTTGCCTTAAATAGCTGTATTTAACAGGAGTATTACTGAGTTATCAGGTGTTTTCAAGGCCCCTATTGAGCGGACCAGAAAGGTGTAACTCTACTGTGCTTGTAGGAGGAAGCAGGAGGAGGTGTTGGCAGAGGATATTCCATGGGAAGAAGTAGGTGCTGGTTAAGGGCCTGTTGCTTTATGTGACTGGTTAAAAGATAAGTACAACAAAGTGTTTTGTTGTTTGTGTCCGTGTCTATTTATGGCATTTTTCATTTATGGGATATTACAGAGGGCTGAGAAAGTTGAAACAGAGGCATTATAGTTTGGACTGCCTTAAAAAACAGAGGAGAAAGAAGCTGAGTCTCGGTTTCTGTGGTTGAGATGACCCCTGAGGTATTAAAGAGTCTTTTTTTCCCAGCCCCACGACCGAAGAAGTGGAGATTTGTCAGTTCTGGTTTTCAAGGCTGTTTATTTTCTCTTATCTATGACATTCTTTCTCTGCAGGTCGGGTTGTGGCACAGCCCCTGCCCTTGGGGTGGTGTTAGCTTTTTATACTATGAACTACGTGTACTTTTTTTGCAATAATTTTCCAATACCTATCACCTATGTTAGACAGTTTTTCTCTACTCTAAACCAATCCAATAGTGTCACCATCACAGCAGAAGATGGAGGACAAGAAGAAGGACTGGACACACCCAGGTTCCTCCATCTTGCCTCTTGAAACCCCATTCTAAAACCCCAACATTCTACTTTTTCACCTTGTGACAAATTAACTCTCATTCTACTCAAACTCTTGTGGCTTGTAAATCCTCACACAAAGTTGGTAATTTTTTCTATGGACTAAAATGGAAGGCACAGGTGTTTTTGACTCTGTGCCAAGGTCTCTGAGCCCCTTGCCAGGGTCTCAAGTCCTCCAGGGCAGCCAGAGGAATGTCCTGGGTCCTGCCAGCTGAGCACTGCCATTACTACAGCCACAAACACTTTAAGCATCAACCATACATAACCCACACGGGCGCTGCTGAAGCTATTAACATTAAACTTTGTCATAAGTATCATCTCCATTTCTTGTGTGCCCCATAAAGTAGTTTACATTGCACTACTTAAGTTAATTAAGTTTCTTTAGTGTATATTTATAACACCTTTGTCAATTAAAAGCTTTCTACCTTAAAAGTTTTGCTCTCAAGCAGGAAGTTCATGTTTTCAGTATAGGGTTTGACTGGCTTTCTGTTCCACAAGTTTTCTCAGGCTACTTGTAGGTTAGCTAGTTCCTTGGTTTAGAGAAAAAAATTGTAATTTCTCTTCTAAGTGTCAGTGAGAAATACCTATATTAATTTACTGTATGAAAATACACTGAAATAGAGGGAATGGCCTTGGCTAAGTTGCTTCATTAGGCCTTAATGTGTTATTAGGCTATTTTCATAACCTAAAAGTGTATTATTCTGTGACATTGATAATCATTAGTTACAGTATTAAAACACGTGCCATTTCCACATTTTGAATGTATTCTAGCAGCAATAAAAGACCTGTCAGACAGTTGGAAGCTGGCCCAATTTCTACAACTACTGTTCTTAAAAGATTGTCTTTCTGGAATAGGTGCTGGAGACTATTAAACATTGCTCATACTTCAACACCAATATGAGGGACAAATACTAAGTTCAAAACTTTGGATTAAAACTTTCAAATAAATCTAATTTTTGTACTGTAGTAAGGCTGAAAACTTGGAGTAACAAGGATGATATTTACATTTTACAGGTTTAATAACGCTGACACCACTTCACACCCACATTTTGTCAGCAAACAATGTGTCTGACTTGGTACATGAGTGAGCAGGAACCAGCAGAGCCTGGTCTGATCTAGAACCTCAGCTGGCATGAACATGTTTGAATGCTTCTGAGGGTGGTGTCTCACCAAAGAATCAGATGCACTGTTTGGTCATTAAAGCCTGACTGTCCATACCGAGTTGAGGGACAGCATGAAAATACCTATAATTTAGTTATTTATCCAGTAATTTAGGTATCTATCCTCAAGCATGCCATTCCTGTCCAAGGAGATCAAATCACTACAGTGACAGAGCTAGAGAGTGAATTAGCTGACCAGTCTTAGGTGTCTGTCATAGGAGAGCCACATTGCTCCTTTAGGGTTCTCTGAATGTGGCAATTAAATCTCTGCTGAGTAGAGGAGCAAGTCAGCAGTGTTTAGGTATCTCTGCCTGGAGTTGAATCATACTTAGTCATGCTCAATGATAGATAAAGGAAGAAAATTTTTGCTCAAAGTTTTAAAGTGTAGATTTTAAATGATATTAGTGTTTGGTCTGTTCATCCATTCTTTCTTTTTAGCTGACTTTTACTGAACAGTCTGAGATAAATGTCATGGTGGGAACAAAAAGGGTTCTGGTAGAACTTTTAAAGAAAACAAGGAACAAAGGAGCAAGCGGAAAAGGAAAAGCAAGAACATTCCAAACAAAACTCAGAATGGCAACACTGGGCCAAGAAGGTCACAGTCACACCCAAGACAAGTTGAAGCATCCAGGTGGCGCTGGCTGCCCATGTTCTTGAAAGTGAAGAGAGAACCAGCCTCAGTGTTGACTATGAAAAAAAAAAAATTATGAAGGTGATGGACTCAACTGATGTATCTGTTCTGAGCACCCTGTTTTATAACACGCTGTCAAGGCATAGAGAAGGAGGGATTTTTCTCCAACACTTGGAATTTGTTTTCATTGATAATTTTGGTGCTTCTGATCCCCTGCTGGCCCTATAAGTGTGTCTCTTGCTTTTTAGGGAACAGCGTCCACAGAGTCCTCCATTTTGATTCTGTGTCCTCCAGTACCCTGTAAAAGTGAGTGGTTGGTAATTCAACCCCATAAATTTATGCCTTCTTTGCTTAAGTACAGATCAGCTTTTGTTTTTCAGTAGGAAGAGTTAAAGTGTTTTTTTTTTTCTTCTACGTTCTGCACACAGTGTAGGCTCTTAGGCTTTAATGTGAAATTAACTCTCAAATTCCTTGCCAGATGCCGTTCTTAATGTTCAAAGAATCTTTGGCCAAGAATCCAAACTGTTCATGCCCATTTCATCCAAATAGAGTTAAAACCTTGAATGTTTTCTTTCATCATCTTACTCTTGATCAGTGACACAAGAAGTTGTGAAAATTTCCAGGTGTTCTGTGCTTAGATTATGAGGCAGCAAGGGATTTTGGCAGGTTTAGTTAAGCATTTAATGCTTGGAGTGAGCATCAAAACCAAATCCTTAAGAGTCCATCTCCCTGCCTAAACATCTGGGATGTGTGATTTCCACTGTCTTTTAGAGTACAGTGAAGAGCAAGGGAAAACAGATATTTAGCATTTTGGCTATGCAGAATAGATTTATTTTATGTGGATTGCAGAGTAAGATTTTAAGAAGGATGGCATGTAGTTTTTGATGCTGCCTTAAATTTTCATAGCTTCATTGATGTTGATGGAAGTGGGGCAACACAGACGTACTGAGAGTTTGCCCGTATTTGGTTTGTAAATTTGCCAGAGCTGTAAAGGAGAGATTGTGCAAAAGACAGTTCTGTTGTATGTGGCCTCTGTGCATTTTTACTGAAGTTTGTACCTGTTGGGATCTAGCTGCCCTGGTGACAGAACTGAACCTTTGTTCAGAGGGTGTCACTGTCCTTATGGAGGTTACGGTTGCTGGTGGGGTAGTAGAAAATATCCCATGGGAGAGACTGCTGTGTGTCCATGTTTGGCCCATTGTGGAGTATGCTTTTTGATCAAATCCTGGATAGAAGTGAAGCCCCTCTTAAGTTGAGCAGTTTGTGTAGGTGGTTTCATGAATGAAAGCATGGGCTGAAGGGGACTCACTAAATTAAGTCATGTTGAATAAAGCAGAAAGATAGATAGATAGACACAGAATACCTATCTCTACCTATCTCTACCCAATCTATCTCAATACTACTGTTTGAAAGGGATAAAGAGGGGGATGAGACCAGACTACATGCGGATTGCACAAGGCACTTGGAGCTTTGAGTTATAAACCCGCCCTGTGCTGGATTACCCTCAGTCTGAGACTCAGCAGGTGGGGGCATTAGTCCTTTTCCTCTGTTTTCGCAAAGGACAGGTTTATCTAAGGTGGTTTCAAATGCCTTCCTGAAAATGTTATAGATACTTCTCCTGTCTTTTGAATAAATGTACAAACTTAGTTACTCTTCTGTAAATTATGAAGTTTGTCATGATAACTGTGGCTTCTGTCACTCCAAAATTTGTGATACACGTTACTTTGCTAGCTGTAAGGGCTCATTTTATGGTTCTTAGGACCTGCCTTCAAGCTCTAGAAGAGAGGCAAACCCACATCTGACACCCAGTTCTAGGCTTCACCTTTAGGTCATGCTATCCCACTTTCAGGAAATAGAGGAAGTGCTTTATTAGTGGACCTTTCCTTTTTCCAAGGTCAACCTGATCTTCCTTGCAGATAGAAGGGTTGTGAAGTGTTTTGAGGGACATGCTGTTCTCACCGGCCTAGACTGAGTGTGACAGCTTTTCTCTTGAGGAACTTATCCTTCAAGAATATTGACTGCATTAAAGCTCAGGGCACTCTGGAGCACATGATTGCAGTTTTCCACAGGTTCAGTTTTACATCAGCTGACAGTGGTGCAAGATCCCTTCTTTTCTCCCAAGGGATTTGACTTCTAGAAGGGCAATAATGCACATCAATATACTTGGATTTTGGTACATCTCATGGGGCTTGCCAAACATTTTGTCAGATTGTCTTGGGAGCTTTTCTCCTGGATCAAAATTAGGAAAGAGGTCTTGCTGTGGTTATCACCTTAGCAAAAAGATTGAGACGTTTCTGTCTCTTGTCCCTTGTCCTCTGCTCCTCTATCACTCTATTCTCTCTGTGTCTCTCGAGTCCCTTCCTGTTACTGTGCAGAACTCCTGGGGTTTTTTGGAGTCACAAAATTCATCTGTCTCTGCTTTTCCCCAAGTTTCCTCCTGTGGAACCAGGGGCTTCACATGCTTGTCACACATGCTGTGTGTGGGAGGCAGTCCTACTTGTCCAGGATCAAGCCTTTCAGGTGGCCTTTCTGTAAATGTGAAATAACTAAAAAGCCAAAAAGTTTAGCAGTGTAATTTCAGCAGTTATTCAGTGAGGTAACAGCTTTGTCCAAGACTGTGCAGAGCCAGCTAACCTGGAATTACCTCTGGGATTATTCTTCACAGGAGGTCAGGGCATATAAATGACTTTATTAAGAAGCCCTTGTCATTTCTGGTAAGTACAAAGCAGTCCTTTCTCATAATCCTAGCCATTTGTAATGGAAACAAGTGCCCTGGAAGTGTTTTAGTGTACTGAGGAGTGTTCCACTTAAATAAATTTTTTTAGTGACTGTTTTGCCAAAAAAATTTGAGATTTATATCCCAGTCTGAGAGTTTGAATGTGTCACACTTGAAGTCATCTGTACCAACAATGTGCACAGAAACAAGAAGGCAAGGGCCAGTAAACAATGGAAATGAGTTTAAGTTGATTGAGTACACATTCAAGGCTTACTGATAGTCCTGATAGCACCCTGCTAAGAGAGGATCAAGGGGAAAAAATAATATTGCTTTTGCTGCATGTGTACAGTAAAAGGAAGAGCCTGATACATACCTTCACATGGTACAGATACTGTAAAGACAAGTTTCCTCCACAAGGATCTGCAGTATCTGGATCTGCTGTATGGCCAGGTACATGGGGAGTGCCTCCTGAGCTGTGTGGTGGGGTGAATGCCTTCCTTTATTATCCCCTGGTTTCACTGGCTGTGTAAGGGCTTATTCAGAACTGAGACAACCTCAGTTCAGTCTGTAGGTCAGACGTGTATTTCACTGAAATGTAGTTATGCTGCATATATATTCTACTTCTACCAAAAATTTAATGCAGGCATGAGTATGGCTTTAGCAAATAGTCTTTGTGAATAAAATGCCTGAAGCGTGATCCTGTTGTGAGGATTTGTGCTTTGTCAGAAGCTGTTGTGGCAGAATATCAAAAAAGAAAAACTCAGAATAAAGAATTCGTTTTTAGGACATAAAGAATTCCATGAAATTGTATTGACTTCATGTGTAGTTTCATTAGAGACATGAAATAGGCACAGTGTTGTTTCTTGGACATTTTAAAAGATGTGTGTTCTTATGCAGATGAACTTTGCAGTGATTCAATGATTCCTCAGGTCTCCTTGATACAGAAATTGCTATAACTGTGTCAGACTCTGTTTTTTAACTTTCCTTTGTTGGAAAATGTTTTGAAGGTGGTATGTTGCTGCGTCTTAGTCCCTTCTCCATACTATTTCAGGAATTCTGCAGGTTATTATGGTCAGAGTGCTTGGCCCTTTGTCTGCCCTTCCTAGTACTCGGTTGCTCTAATAGCTATCTTTCTGTATAGGGGGGAAAAAGATGGAATGCAGATCAGATTTGCTGTATAACCTTTATGTAGAGTGAGCCCTCTGGTTTATGGTAAGCAGTAAGAAGTTGTGCTGAATTTGAGATCCATATTTGCCATTTGAACTTGTGAATGAGAAGTGAAATAACTCAATAGTTATTGTGAATTACATAGAATGCTGCTAATGTAGCTTACGTACCTTATGTAATTGTGCCATGGATTGCCACTTGCAACAAGGCCATTATCATACAGCCACATTTTAAATAGTGTGGCTTAAATAGTCTCTCACTTATTTTATTTAGTCTTGTAAAGAAAAATGAACTACCTTTTCACAATGATGAGTTTGCTAAAAATAAATCCCTGGAGTTGGCTTTCCTCACTGTAGTTACTGTATGTTACAAGGAGAAGTGAATGCTTTCTTTACTGCAAATTTCACAGGTGACAGCTCAGAAATGTTAATACATGCTAAGACTGCATTTATTAATGGAACTAATGCAGGTATAGGCGCAAAGCTGCCTCATATTCTGTGACCATAAGGCATGTTAATCTCTTTAGTTGATGGATTCTTAAATGAACAGATTGGCTGAATAATTGCTCTCTTAATCCTTAGTTTAAAATATGAATGGAAATTCTTTGATGTTTATTTGCATAAAATAGAATGTCTTCTATTTGACTTACTTAACACCTTTGTACAAGAATTATTTAGCATGCCCTGTTCCCTATGCTTTTGAAAAAAATTATAGAGACAGAATCTTACAGTTTTGCTGTTCCTCACACAACTTTCAGCTGCCTGGTAAGAAGCTGGGGAGGCAAACAGTGCTTAGGTGAAATTGCAATATTTCCATTTTTGCTAGCTGTCATGTTTCTTGTGTGAAAGCCTGCAGCTATTGCCTGACATTGTTGCTGGGGAAGAATATGCACAGAGATGTCAAACTTAACTTTCTGATTGCCCTTTTATACTTGTATCCATGCAGTCCTCTTACATTTGTTTGCGATATAAAATTCTTAACATGAGATGTCTGTTGATTTTTGCTATGGTAAGCAGGTACAGAGCAGGGACTGCAGACTGGACAGCGAACTGCAGGTTTCATAGTACCTTCCATGTTTTTCTGTAGTCTGGCTGAAACTATGTATTTTAATGTCAACAATTTCTTTCGCCTTTTAATGTGTTTTGTCTGGGGCATTTCATTTTTTCAGAAGAGTAATTGTCAGGGTCTGATTTTCCATAATATATGAAAGTCATGTAAAATTTATAATGTTAAAATATTTGGTGAACATATGTGTAGGATGAGACTTCTCACTCTATTATCAAAATATAAAGGTTAGTACTCTGCTCACTAGTGGATTGTTGTGAGTTTAATGTTTGCACAAGCAGGGTTTAGCACATGAGAACTTAGTTCTATCCCTTTTTATGCTGGTCTTAAGGCAGCTTAGTATTTAAGTTCATGTAATCAGCCCTTTTGCTGCTCATTTACTGTGTCTGGTAGTTTTACCTTTATTGAGATTTTGTCCATTTTTGCAGCATTTCATTAATTAATTCATACTGTCTTATTCAGCTCCAGTGCTTCTTGGAGTTTATAGTTTTCACAATATAAAAGATTGTGCTCTTGTGTGAGGGTTGGTCTTGTTTTCAGATTTCCAGTTTCTAGTTTCAGTCTCAGAACAGCTCTTAAGTCCTTTGTGTTTGCTGTAAAATGGTAGATTTTGTAGACCTCGAGCTACAGAAGTGGGAAAAAAGATGAAACATGTTATGGGAAAAGGGACTTTGTGCACTTATTACAGTCTCTTCTCCTATTATTGCCTGGATAGACTGATACCATTTGCTGTCAAGTCTTTCCTCTGCGTATTGCACTTTTATTAGATTCTTCCTCAGAATCTGTCCCCCGTCAAAATTATCTACCTCCATTTTTTGGTTTCCTTTAGATGTGGATGAGAATGATCAGTAAAATCCAGTATAATGCTTATTATACTGTTGCACTAAAAAAAAATGATTTTTTAAATAATTCATAAGGGCAGGATATTTTTTGATATTTTTACTACAGTGGATTTATAAGTTCATAATACCATAAGGTATTCCAGTTTGTTCTGTATCCTCCGGGATACTGAATATTGAAGATTTTTTTTTTCCTGGAGCTGCTACCATCCTAGTATTCCTCAGCTTGGTAATGCTTTCCTGGTAATTAGTCACCCATTGCCCTGTGAGAAATCTCGTTTTTCTTCCATGGGGTTGTGGGTGATTTTTATTTTTTTCCCTTCAGTCAGCTAGATAAAAGATGTTTCATTTTTTTTTGGTCTCCTTTTTTATTATTCATGATTTTTGGTGCCTATTAGCACAGTTTCTCTTGGTTATCTGTGTTCTATGAGAAGGAAGCAAGGCATAACATGCTGTATTCCAAGAGTGGCCATGGTCATCTATCTGTACAAGCAGCACATTGTCATTGTAAAATAAATACACAGTTGAGATCATGGTCTTTTGTGCAGTGGGGGGAATTACTGAGAAGCATTTAAGTTGCTTTCTGCTGAGTTAGTAATGCGGGTGTTTATGCACTGCAGGAGCAGCCCCACACTGCCTGTGTGATCTCCCAGTTTGTCAGGAGGTAGCTGGGGCACTGGAGGGAGGACGGGGATTTGTTGGCGATTGTCAGCAATGGAGAGAGACGGGGAGACTGACTCCGTGATCAGAATCCGATTTTATTGTGGCATACAAACACTTGTATACTATTTCAGGGAGACTAGTAATGTGTACTACAATGATTAAGTTAAAATCAAATACACAAACTTATGCATATAACAACATCTCTTGCTTGCAGAGTTTAATGGGGTTTTCTTTTTCCAGTAAACCCATTTGATTTAATCTTCTTACAGTCTTGGTCTATTTTTCAAAGTTTCATTTGCTTTTGCCAAGGCATCCTGTTATCAAATCTCTTATGTTAACCAGGTCCAAAGCCATCATCTGTCTTGTGTCCCCCAACATTCCCACAGGGATTGACCTGCAGCTCTGGATACCTGCAGTACCTCCTGTCCTCACACCTCGTGCCGAGCTTTGTCCCGGCAGAGTGGTGGCAGCCGATCGATGACCATGTGTGTGGCAGTGCCATGCTAAGAGACAAACCCTTGCTTGATTGAAATGCTTATTTCATTAGCTGGTTAAAGTACCTGAGCTCAGCAAAGCACTGAAACTGAAGAAAATGCTACATAAAGCATTAACAGATTATAGCACTACATTGCAGTTGCCTACGCTGCTGCCCACGCTGTGGCTATCCAGAGGAGTCCTGCCCCTGCTCTTCCATCCCTGGCTGATGGAGGCTGTTTGGGCTGGGCTTCAACCACTGAGCAGGATGGAGTTGTTCTGGCCATGGTCCAAGTCAGTGACCAACATGGAGTTTTGTCCCAGCTCCAGTGATGAGGAAGAGGGCTCCAGTGCTTCTGCACAGTTGTCAGTCTTGTTGGCTGATTTTCTTCCGGGTCATGAGAGGATCTTCCCCCTTTCCTCTGACAAAATTCCTCCACCATTCCAGGAGATACCACCAGTCTCTTGGCCTGACCATTACATGAGTCTCTAAATCTTGCATTGCTTTGAATGATTTCTTCTCATGTCCCATTTTTTGTTCTTTTTGGTTATTTCCTCATGCTGCTTTTGGGCATTGGTCTTTAGGGTTATTTCTTCATATTACATTTGGGATGCTGTAATTTCCAGGCAAACTTTTACTCCCCTTCAGTCAGTCATGCACATACTCTATCTTAGTTCCCCCTTCCCACAGCCTAGAGCTATAAAGACTGCTATACATAATTTGTCTGTGACAAGGTCATAGTGCCAAGGAAGGTCTGTGAGATGCATCCACAGTTACTCCAAGTGTATGGGGATTTTTGGGAAGGCTTCCTGGGGTAATGTTAGATGCTACTTTCCAGTAAACCCATTTGATTTAATCTTCTTACAGTCTTGGTCTATTTTTCAAAGTTTCATTTGCTTTTGCCAAGGCATCCTGTTATCAAATCTCTTATGTTAACCAAGTCCAAAGTCCATCATCTGTCTTGTGTCCCCCAACATTCCCACAGGGATTGACCTGCAGCTCTGGATACCTGCAGTACCTCCTGTCCTCACACCTCGTGCCGAGCTTTGTCCCGGCAGAGTGGTGGCAGCCGATCGATGACCGTGTGTGTGGCAGTGCCATGCTAAGAGACAAACCCTTGCTTGATTGAAATGCTTATTTCATTAGCTGGTTAAAGTACCTGAGCTCAGCAAAGCAGTGAAACTGAAGAAAACACTACATAAAGCATTAACAGATTATAGCACTACATTGCAGTTGCCAACGCTGCTGCCCATGCTGTGGCTATCCAGAGGAGTCCTGCCCCTGCTCTTCCATCCCTGGCTGATGGAGGCTGTTTGGGCTGGGCTTCAACCAGGAGCAGGATGGAGTTGTTCTGGCCATGGTCCAAGTCAGTGACCAACATGGAGTTTTGTCCCAGCTCCAGTGATGAGGAAGAGGGCTCCAGTGCTTCTGCACAGTTGTCAGTCTTGTTGGCTGATTTTCTTCCGGGTCATGAGAGGATCTTCCCCCTTTGCTCTGACAAAATTCCTCCACCATTCCAGGAGATACCACCAGTCTCTTGGCCTGACCATTAAATGAGTCTCTAAATCTTGCATTGGTTTGAATGATTTCTTCTCATGTCCCCTTTTTTGTTCTTTTTGGTTATTTCCTCATGCTGCTTTTGGGCATTGGTCTTTAGGGTTATTTCTTCATATTACTTTTGGGATGCTGTAATTTCCAGGCAAACTTTTACTCCCCTTCAGTCAGTCATGCACATACTCTATCTTAGTTCCCCCTTCCCACAGCCTAGAGCTATAAAGACTGCTATACATAATTTGTCTGTGACAAGGTCATAGTGCCAAGGAAGGTCTGTGAGATGCATCCACAGTTACTCAAGTGTATGGGGATTTTTTGGGAAGGCTTCCTGGGGTAATGTTAAATGCTACATTTTCAGCAGTTTGAGTGAAGGAGGAGGAAGGAGCAAGTACCAGAAGTGGTGTTACAAGGTTTTGACGATTTATTGCTGTGTAGCAGTGAAAGCCTTCCAGCTTTTCAGGTTTGTCCAGACAGGACCAGACTATCACAGGTTCCTCTGATTAGATTTAGACTCATTAAGCAGGCTGTGCAGACTCATGTCTGTTATAACCAGTATAATTTAATTTCATTACTAAAGTGGTTATATACTTTTCAATGTCATGGGCAATGGTGTCACAGCATGTTTGCACTATAATAGATATTTTTATTGGTTTATTTTCATTAGTAGTATATTTTCCACTTTTTGCTCTTGAAGAGATTAGCCACTCTGATTTTAGCATTTTCCAGCATGTCTCAGGCTCTCGGCTTAGCCTTTGGGCTTAATTATGAATGCACATCATGTTTGCAATTACATTAAATGTAAGCAACAAAATGTTACATGAGTTAAGATGGACAATAGCCAACTTCATTTCAGGGAACACCAAAGTCAAGGAGAATAAAAGCTGAAAATCAATCTAGGTATTTTCTTATTAAAACTGGGGACAACTGTATTTTGAACTTCTAAAAAATCCATAGCACTAGATTGTAAGAATTAGGATTACAAAACAATTGATATTGAGCAGTATTTAAATGTAATTTTTAAATAAAACCCTGTAACACAGTTTTGTATAGAAGGAAGGATTTATTTGTTTAAATACAGGGGAAGATGAATTTATCTAATTGATCAGAAAAGCCATACCTTTTAATGAACATCTGTATTATGACTTGATTTTGAACTCTTTCTAAATGAGCACAGCCAATTTGATTTAGGAAAAAAGAGTATATCTGATCTTTTGTCACTGATGCTTAATAAAATCAAAGGTATGCACCAAGTGTGTTCTTAATAGTTCCCAAAGGGAACTAGGAAGACAAATGTATGCTTTATATATTTAAAAACTCAAACAAAAAAAATGCAATAAAAAAACCCCATCAAAATCATCCTGTGAGTTTAAGATATTGTTTGGGAGCCTTTATGCATTCCTTCTTTTGTTATTCGAGAAGGTTCTGGAGGTTAAGCAGGAGGTACTCCTGGGGAGGTAAAGCTGGAAGTCCATTTTTGTGGAAATCTATGTTGCATCTGTAGTCAAAAAGCCACAGAAACAAGGTGATCTGCAACTTGCAGGAAGAAGATCAATGACCTTGATTGAAAACTTCATACAAATAGCCAGGAGCATTTTCAGTTACCATTTTTATATGAAGTTGTTAAGGAAGGCAAATACATACCAGACTGCAGCCTCTAAGAAAGTTATAGTGAAGCTCTAGATAATATGGAGAATATAAATTTTGGTTCTTTGTTCTCAATGATCAGCTATCTTAAGAAGCAAAAGGTGTGATGAGAAGTTTTATATAACCGTCAGGATCATTTGAACTGAATTAGAGTCACTGTGTGAAGGATAGAGAGAATAACATGTCAGGTATCAATCTGTTTTTTAAGGACTTCATTACCTTTCTGAGTGTTACTGAAAAAGTAGCTGTGAGGTGTTGAATGTGTGTGGATCGATACGCTGCCAGAGGGATCTGTACCAACCACCAAATGATACTAGAGAGAAGTTGCTTTAAGTACCTCTGTAATTCACAGTTAATAAAATGCTGGTGTTATGGGGGAACTTCAATTTAAGAGACATTTAGTGGAAGATCTGTGCAGTTGGACATAAAACAAGCTATTGTTGGTAGAAAATAGAGGATAATTCGCTAAAGCAAGAAGGTATTGCACTGAATATATGATAAGTCAATTCTGGGTTTCCTTTTGATGGATAAAAATGAAATAACCACTGGATTAGAAGCTGATGGTTGCCTAGGGACCAGTAATTGTGATCTGATTGTATTTAGTGTAGGAAAATAGAGCACAAGTCCAATCACAAGCTTCTATCAAAAGGGCCAGTTTCCCAGAGCTGAGGGAAACTGTATTTAAAATCTTCTGGGAGGAAGTTACAGACAGGAAATTGGGAGTTCCTGTAGAAAGAGTAAGGGAAAGGGCACCAAGGAAAGTATCTATAGCTAGGAAATGGAGGGAAGCAATGAGGTTTTTATTCTAAAAAACATTCAGATCAAGAGAAATTACTGCTGTGTTACAGGCTTATGACTAGAGTGGTAGAAAAACCTAATGTTGATTCGGGGGAAAAAAGGCAAAAATGACAAATAATTTTCTTCCTGCATTCTGAAGTGTGTATCATGGGTTGTACCAATGAGATTGCAGAAGTCCCTCATCTTTTCAGATCTTCTAGGAACAAAAGGACAGCAGTGATAAATGACATAGACTTATGGAATGAGAACTGCTGTTACACCTGCACCACAAGAGACTGAGCAAGCCTACAGAAAGTTGTTGCAGTTGGTTATTGGACTTGTGAAGAGGCATTTAATCACTCAAATATTGCACCTTAGTATCTTACCTGTCTTTACAAACTACACTGTTTTTTGAGGAAAAAATTTGCAAAGGCAAAACACTGTTTGCTGAAGGCTTTTATGGGACTCACACAACCCCCATGTTGAAGGTCTGTAGCCATGCTGTGGATTAAAAAAATGATATTAGCATAAAACAAATCACTGCTAGTGTTTTGCTGGATCAGTATACATCAGCTTGGCCTGCTGTGAACAAATGCAGACTGTTGAGCTTTTACTCCATCAAACCAAATCCTGAAATAACTAAATTCCCCAAGAAAGCAACTCAGAATAACTGCACTGTATCTCTGTAGGTATCTTCCAACATAATAGATAATCATAAATGCTGGAATCTTTTGGTTTTTGTTCAGCTGGTAATGCAGGCCCATCTCTAATATCACAATAGCTGAAGGTGGCGGTCCCTTCAGCAGAAAGAATAAAAAGTGCCAAGAACCTTCTTGTAAGATGTGACAGCTCTAATGGGGGCAATAAGATGCCCAGTCTGGTAGGATGGTTACAAACTGAATTACAATGAGTATTTCTTAGAAAAATAGAGGACAACTTCCCTGCAGTTTTGCAAACAATGTAATCAGCTGTTACAAGGAAGTATTGGGAGGATTACTTACCACTAATCCATCTCAGACCTGCTGTTTGTGCTATTTTGAATAACCTATTTTTTGTTCAAATAAAATTATGTCAGATCTGTTTGCATGTGATTACCAATGCTAATTTTTCTTATCCTTTCCAACCTTCAAAATTAATGCAGGAGAAGAGTACATATATTTTTATGTGAAGTTTTATCCAACGTGTTCAAATTAAAAAAAACCCCAAAACTGCAAGAGATCTGTGTTACTGATCGTTGTTTCCAAGTGATCCTGTAAATGAGTGCTTGATTCACCTCATGCATATTTAAATTTTGCTTGTTGGCAATACTGTCAGTGCATTTGAAGCCCTGTCATGTTTGCACGAGTAGCTGGTTCAGAATATAATGATGCAATGATAGGACAATCACTTCAGTGATATGAGTTTTACCATGCTAAACTTATCAACAAGATAAATCAAGTTTCTCTGGCTCAAGCTGGTAAAAATCTTCCCTTCTCCTTTCCTCCTGCAACAGGGAAGAAAATGTTTCTTTTTCTCTGGGTAGGTTGTCTAAGGATGGAAGCTAATTAGAGTACTTTCGTTTTTGAGGCACAACATTTTCAAAGGTTTTCTGAGAAGTATGATGTGTACACAGTGATCACTAGGTCCTTACACAGTCTGAATGCAGCATGTTTACAAAAGTAGCTATGGTATTTCTAATCAGAAGGTTTCATGCTGCAAGTGGTGGTTCATACTGTCTCCTTAGGTTCTCACAGGAAAAACAATCTCAAGTCATGGTGTTGACAAATTAATACAAAGCCTGGAGGTTAAAAGGTTAGGCTTATCTTATTGCTTTGTGACACACGCACCTTACTCATTCATTAATTTTTCTTTGAAAATAGAATCCAAACTGCAGGCTGGACACTGATTTGTAGGATTCCTAATATCAAAAGCTAACAACTGCTGTTCAATAAATCATTCATTGAACTCTGATGGAAATTCAGATTAAAGCCTTTTTTATTCAATGCTTACAGGCCATATATTTGCCCCTGATGGAAACAAATAATAGTGGCAAAATGTTGAAGGGAGTATCCAAAAGAAATACAGTTTTGGCATGATTGGAAACCTTTCAAGATGATTTTGGACACTTTTAGGTTTTGTGCAGGATCTTTGCAGTTGGATTCAATCTTAAAGGTCTTTCCCAACCCAAATAATATTATGATTCTATTCTAGGTAAAATTTCAGTTTTGATTTCAGATTATTTTTTTCTGTGAGAGGACTAGCGTAAATTTGGCTCAATACTGTTGGTTTATTGACTATAAAGACATGATCTCTGGGCTAAAGGGGAAATGTTCTTCCTACTTCATTGGCCTCACTGTCCTTGCAGGCTTCACCAACTATCTGTCTTGGTTCTGGAAATGCATTTATAGGAGTTGTCCTGTTGGGCAAAGGCAGTTCATAGGTTTCTATGTTCCACTGTAGTTGAGTATGAGAGTAGTACTGAGCACTTATTTGAGCCCCAGGATTTCTTGGTTCATGTGACATCTGTTTGCTGCCATCTCTGCATTACAGTTACACTGCAGAGACACCAGGGAGAAATAGTTAATTACTTACATCAAGTACATTTTACTGGTTTATCAACAAGAGAGATACTTGGAAATGTCTGCCAAGCACACTGTGGAGCTGAGTATTCCTCCCCACAGTCCAGGGTGTCTAATGGTTCTAGGTCACTCTTGAGCCTCAGGCAGGAGCTGGGACAGATGCTGTAGTGCCACTTCAGATGGCAGGCAGCATCTTAATAATTCATGTATATTTAACTACACACCTGTTGTGCATACATCTAAATCTCAATTAGGACTGTGTCAGGCAAAGATGGTCTGATTTTATTCTCTCACTCTTCTTCCAAAGCTCAGGTCCACTAATCCTCCTGATTTTACTTTTTCTTCCTGCAGTCTGCCCTTGGATGGGACCACATACATGTCTGTTGGCCTTCTGCCAAGTTTCATATCCATTGAAACCTTTGGCCATCTACCCTTGCCAGTTGTTACATATGGGTCCTGGAGTTACTGACCGGTTCATTATGAGAGCAGAAAAGCAGTTTCATCTCTTTCAGTCTTCACTATAAGGCAAATTACTTTCTGATCTTGCTAATATGAACAACAGGATGCTGCATTTGTGTGTCAGAGATTGTTGCAACTGGGTAGAGAGCACAGACAGCTGGGTGCAATTCCTGTTCTGATTGAAGTCTGGATGAGATGGGCCTGGTTTGTGTAAGTCCTTTAAAACTGTTCTGCTGTCCATGCCACTCCATCAAATCCCTTCCTGGGATGTGTAGGAGGAGGGAGCAAGGCAGATGAGGCCTATTTCCATTGTTATTGTGGTTGTTTCTGGGGAGGGAGGCCAGTAGGCAGCACCTACACATCTTTGTGCTCCTCTAATCTTCCTTATGTTCCTTGGAATAGCAGCTGTGTAGGTTTCCATTTTGATCTCCTATAAAAATCCAAACTATTTGTATTTTTCTTTACTTTTTCACCCCTAGCTGTTTCTGCTGACAGACTTTAAGATATAAGTATTTGTCCAAAACTGAGCTTGGGTGTGTTACTGTCATCTTCTGGTTGGGTGGTGCACAGTCTGTTCACATGTTATGAGTTATCAGCATCACAGCTCATGATGAGATGTAAAGGAGACTGTTGGGTCTCTCCAGCATCAGTGAAGCTCAGTTGCTGACCATACCTGGCAACAGATGAAGCAGTCATTAGAAAACATCAGGAAAACATTCTCCATGTCCTCCTTCCTCTATGCAAGACAAATGGGGAACAAGTCTGTTTCTAGTAGAGTTCGCTTGGCAGCATCACAGCACTTACTGCTTCAGAGCCCTAAAAGAGACTTCACAACCGGAGTAATGATGGCCTTCCTAAGATGTTGCATAATTCCTTAAATTCCTCTCTTTATTTTAAAGATTCTTATATAACAGTGTTGGCAACACAAAATGAAATCACAAAATGATAGTATAATTCAAGGAGGTAGCTCATAAACCAAGTCTTATATTAATGTGGTTAATAATATTTTGTTATTTTATAAGTGACGCAGGCAATTATTTTCCTTTTATATGGTCCATAATGTCCATTGCAGGGATTCAGGAATTTTTTTACACTATTTCTGCAGAAATTGGGTAGAAATTAGGTAATTGCCAAACTGTGTTTTTCTAACTTTTTTATTTACACAAGTGAACACAATATAGAGAACCAAGTGTTATCTCCACATTAAATGAGTCCTAAAACCCTGATGATCAGAGGCAGTGGTATGCTAAAAGCTACCTACTACAAATTTAAAGGCCATAGGAAAAGAGTAAACAATTCCTGCTTCCAGCAAATCTGCATATGCACCGATGAGAGACAACTTAATGTGCTTCAGCAGTTAAATAATTTTTATTTTGAACACTACTGCTTGTTGTGGACAAAATGGTTGTTGTAGGCATTTGAGGGAAACACAACAACTCCCTGCAAGGTGGATTGAATAACTTGTGCACAAAGTTTTGTAACATTAGGGAAGGTAAGTTCCATGTAGCTGAGAGCATGAAAAGCTGAATTAGATGCCATTTTATCCCATATGGAATAGTTCAGGAAGTGTGTAATTTGGAAATGTCAACTACTAAGTAACAGTCTCAGATACCTTAGAAAATACTTATAAATGGCTTACAGGCATTATACTTTAAGATGAAATTACTACTGTGCACCTAAATGAGATGCTTATTTCAGTCCCTGAGCAGCTTAATTTCAAGACAGCAAAGGTCAGGGAGGCTCTACTAATAATCTAATAACAATTGACTGCACGTTTCTGGGAGATTTAGCTGCAGCAGAGCCTGGTTGCTGAGAGCAGGATGAATTAGTGCTTACTTACCTTGTGCACCTTGGAGCAGCATCAGCTGCTGAATGTGACTAACACAATGTCATGGAGTACCAGAAGGCACTAATGCTTGCACAGCTGCACTAGAAAGTTGGAGCACAGTCTGGTTTTGAGCAGATTTGCCTGTGTCCCACCTGATAAGGAAGTGCTTAAGTTGGGATTGGGGATCTGATATCATGGTTTTAGCTGATAACCATCAGGTGATGGTTCTGGAGAGGAATTAGATGTTGAATGCATTCAGTCAAGTGAAAAAAATTACCTCTTCTAGCAGCCTTAATCACTCAAAACTTTGCCTCCATCCAGCTCTTATTATGATCAGATTGTATGATGAGTATAAATTCACTTTGAAATGCCCAGATCTTAGGCACTAAGTAATGGCCAAAAATTGTTATAACGTGATAGAAAAATAATATTCTGATCACAATACCTTGTAAGAGTTTCCCTGGAATACTGAGTGGACATTTCAGTCTCAAGACCAGAGGCTTGTTTACAGATTAATTAAAGTAAATGCACATTAGCAGTGATATTATTAGTATTCTGTGTCTTTGGGAATTTACAGGCAATTAATTAATATTTCCTAGAGGAATAAATGATAATTTTTTGATGACTAATTTGATGTAGTAATTCTAGATATGATCTTGACATTTATTAATACAATTTAAAAAAACATTTATTTTCTGGTAATCCAGTGAAATTTAAAAAGGAAACTTTTTGTTTTGAGTGAGTATATTTGTTTCTTGAGTTGGAGATAAAATCTAGTATGTCTGGGATGGGGGGGAGAGAGAGTTGCTGTTACAACGTGCTCCTTGCCCTGCCCTGCTGGTGTGGGGCTGTGTGGGATGGGAAGAATTGGTATCAAAGGAAGTGGGGGCTGTGCTCTCACTCAGTGTCTGTGGTGTTCCCCACACTGCTTTTCCTAAGAGTTAATAAACTCAGTAGCTTGGAGAGAAACATTGTGAGTGAAATAAGTAAAACCTCTTTCTGGCTAGCGAGTTGCATCAGTGTAAGAAAAGACATGCTGGCTGATGCCAGAGCATTGTGTGAGTCGGGGTAGAGGAAAATGACTGCTCTTGCTGCTGGGTTAGATGCTAGTCATTGCACTCCAGTTTAACCCAAGTATTTCAGCATGAAGACTGAAACTTTCTCAAAGCAATACCCAGTTGTTCACATAGGTGCTGTCTGGAGTATTAACTCTGGTTTCAGAGAGCACTTGGAGAAAGGAGGAGAATCAACTGAAGAGGTCTGAGGAGTCATGGCAATCCCTGGAATACAGTCATCCCTTGTCTTCCCTCATCTTCTAGAAATTCTGATTTCCCTTTTCACGGTTATTAATTTCTTTGAGGCTTTAGGATGTTGGAGATAGCATCTTTTTATTTCATTGAGTAGGAGTATGTAGAGCTAAGCTTTGTTAGTAAACTCAGTTTGGCAGTGAGACAGTGGATGGAGTTAACATGATATTTCTTTGTTTGGGGGAGGTTGCCACAAATCTGGCAGGAGATTATGATTGGGCTCTAACTGGAATCACATTGAATATATACTATTCAACATATTTCTGAATCTGGAAAAATGACAAATAGTCAAAAAAGACATAATTCTGTAGCATCGAATAATTAAAGCTTTAAATTAAAACTAAAGAATTACTGGAGAATCTCATGATACTCAGTGACTGCGCAATAATGCAAGAATTAAAATTGTAGCAATAAATTCAAAGTAGCGTAAAGGGGATAAAAACGTTGCTGCTAACACAGTGATGGGCTGTAAATTATCCATTAGCACTCAGAAAAGAGATCTGGAAATCATTGTGATAGAAGCCTGAAAATGCTGGTGCTGTGCTTAGTACCAGAAAGAGCAATGTTAAAAATGGTTAGGAGAGGAGGTGAGTTTATTCTCCAGCCTCTCTACCCAAATACATTGTAAAAGAAAGTTTGTGGAAAATAAAGCTTCAAAAATGGCATAGAGGAAACGTAGGAGTAGAAAACTTATGGAAAAAACACGTGGAAAGGAACATAGTGGTTGTTATTTGATAGAAATGTTAAACCAGGAGGTAGAGTACTTTGGACTTTCATTATACTGAATTCATATTTTTCAACTCTTCTTGAAAGGATAAAATTGGAAGGCCAGCTGTGGAGTACTGTAGCTGAGTGGAAAATTGTGTGTATGACATGTTATGTGGAAGGTTATGGGTCCCTGTGGTTCCTTATGGATCTTAAATGGAGATTCACTCTGTGCCCAGAAGCCTGAGGAATTGATATCCTCAGTACCTTTCATGTAACAGCACAGTAAATTCCGGTGCCACTGTTCCACTGGCTGGTTGCTGTATTTCTTACTATCCAAAAGTATGTAATTTATATGAAGAAACTTACAAGAGTATCTAAATTAATTCAGAAATGGAAGGCACTTTTAACAGTAATTTGGTGTTCTGACTCCATAACCTAATGTCATCCATCAAAGCCTTGAAAAAAGGTTTTCTTCTCATCTCACTTGTTCATACAATTCTGCAGGCACAGAAGCTGAACATCCTCCAAGGTGCAGATGAACACACTAAAGGAGAGCCTTTGCCTCCTCATCATGAGCAAAACCAGTCATGACCTGGGAAATTATTGCTGATTTATATTAACTTGTAATTTCTGATTCCAGGATCAAGAAATAAGATTAATAATAATAAGATTAATAGTTATGGGAGGTGAGGGGTCTGTTTTCTCAGCTGCTGATGTGGCTGTGACCAGCACAGGGCAGTCCATGACCTTCTCTTTCACAGGTCACTCTTGCAGGACCTATCCTGCCCCAGCCTTTTGTTATTCCCAAAACATCCCCTTCTCCCCTAGTTCCTGGCTTTGTTAGCCAAGTTTCAAGAGTACTGGGAAGACTTGGCCTTTTCAGTCTAACCTGGCATTGTGCAGAGCTTTCAGAGCAGTAAGATGCATGAGTTTAGATTCTGCAGCCTGTGGGTAGAGGTGAGCATGGGAGGCTTATAAGTGAGGAAATTTTTCTTCCAGCAGCTCAATTTTAAAAAGGAAATTATTAGTTCTTGTTTGGGGGGTGGTCATGTGAATTTGATACTTAGTAGGATGTTGTGACTGGCTTCTCAGGGAGCTATTGCATTGCTTTCTGTAGTTTCCTGGCTTCAAATCTGGTGTAATCAGATGGGTAGCCAGTTGCTCAGTTCTGGAAACAACCAAACCCATGCACAATATTCCCTAAAGATACTTAGGAAACTGGTATGATGAAAAACCATAGGACGAGTGAATTTAGGAACTGTGTTACAGGGAGAGCATGAAGAATGGAGGTGGCATCACACTCTTCATTTGTGCATCAAAGTCCACTAAATGCTTCTTTGGATCTACCTGCTATAGAATTTCTGATTATTTTCCTAATCTGTGTATGTTGCATTTAGAATGTTCATAGAATCAAAGAATATGCGGAGTTAGAAGGGACCCATCAGGGTCATCAAGTCCAAATCCTGGCCCTTTGCCATACACCCCAAGAATCAAACTATATCTGGAAGTATGTTTCAAACTTCTTGAACTCAGACGGGCTTGGTGCTGTGACCGCTTCCCTGGGGAACCTGTTCCACTGTTAAAAAACTGTTTGGGTAAAAACCTTTCTCCTGATATACAAGCTAGACATCCCCTGACTCAGCTTGGTGCTGAGTCCATGAGTCCTATCTCTGCTCATCACAGAGAAGACCTCAATGCCTGTTCCTCTCCTTCCCCTAATGGGGATATTGAGGACCACAGTGAGGTCTGCCCTCAGGCTTCTCTTCTCCAGGCTAAACAGACCAAGTGACCTCAGCCACCCCTTGTACTGCTTCCCCTCCAGCCCCTTCACCATCCTTATTGCCCTCTTCTGGAGGCTCTCTGATGGCTTCATGTCTGTCTTCTATTGTGGCACCCAAAACTGCCCCCAGCACTGGAGGTGAGGCTGCTCCAGTGCAGGGCACAGCAGGACAATCCCTTCCCTTGCCCAGCTGATGATGCTGTCCTGATGCTCCCAAGGACATGGTTGGTCCTCCTGGCTGCCAGGGCACTGCTGACTCATTATTCTCAAAGAAACAGACTTGCATGTAAAAGCAAAAGTGTATTAGCAATTGCATCAATACCAGAATACAGGAAATGCTAATGCTTTAATTTTTCAATCCTTAATATTCTTTTAATTATGAAGTTTGTCCCAGCAGTATTAGTCACTGATATTTAGTGCTAATTTACCTAGCCAGTAGTATATAATAGAAGATGCAATCTTCAAATTATTTTAGTAGCTTGTGTTCATAACTACCTTATGGAAGTAATTGAATAGATTAAGTGCAAGTGGACATAATACAAATCAGCTCAAGTGTTGTATTGAAATATTTCATCGTTACATCCCAGTCTCAGTGGAATTCTATACCGCTATACCACTTCTGAACTTTATACATATAAAATGAGTAAAAAGGTATTAACGAGACTGATTTTTTTTGTGTAATATGTATAAGAAGACTAAAGGAAAAAATATTAGATTAAAAGTTAGATTCCAGTAAGTTACATCCTAATTCTCCTTAAAAAGAGCCCAACAGTACTAGGCTTAAGCAGAAATGCTTTATGAAATCATGATACCTTCAGTAGGAAGATCTAAATATAGATTCATCAAATAAGAATAAATGAAGAAATGGATAATGATCTGGATATGTGCTGGGCTCAAATTTCTTTATGCATTGAAAAGTGGATTACTGTGCTTTAGTGATGGCAGATGGTATAGTACATACTGGAAAGAGAGGGATTAAGGAATGAAAGTCTGGAAAGCCTATTTTTCAAGTCTTCACAATAATTCTGTGCTGTGAAGTGCTGAACCAGGATCACCTGATATTTACAGGGGAATTAGTCAGCATCACTGGCACATTCTCTACGGCATAAAACAAATTGTCCATGACATTGATTAAAATATTTTAAAGTAAAATTAATAAGGTAGTTTTGAATAGGAGAGAATACTTCTCAAGGTTTTCTGAGGTTGCTTTTCCTTTGCAGTCATTTATCACAAACATTTCTGGTGCCTTTCACAATCCCAGTAGTAAATTAGCAAGTTATTCTGTCCAAATCAACACACAAGCCATGACTAAGATTATCTTTTAAAAGAGTCCCAGGAGTAACACTGAATCACTCTACATCATCCAGCTATTAGAGAGAGTGTGGTTGGTATTCTTGGGTGAGAATTTATCATCTTGTTCCGTATGTCATGGAATTTATGCAGGTCAGTAAGCTGAGGCAGAGTTTAATCATAGCCAGCCATCTGACCTAGCTACATGTGGCATGAGCGCTTGGAGCCGCTCTCACTTCCATATGGAGTGGTGGAGGTGACATGTGCTTTCCAACGAGAAGCGTGATTTGGAACTTGGGGAGTGTATTCTCCCCTTCCTTCGTGCAAACATTGTGTAGCCCAGCTTTGAGAAAGATACGACACTCCTCAGAAAGCAATGGCAGAGGGTAACCATCTTAACCATCTTGAGATAATCTGTTTTTCAAGGTACTGTTTGTTATTTGTGAAGTTGTGCAGCATTCGTGCACCCGTGATGTTTAAGGTCTCTGTTCTTTGATCTGTCATTGGTTACACTCTTGCTGCCCTAAGAAACACAAATTTGTGTGACTCTCTTTTTATCCTAGTCAGAGCATTGAAATTATTAATGTCTTTCAAAATACAGTGTACATGCTTCTGTGATCACCTGCTTGCAGACACTAGGGAAACAAATTTGAAAAAAACCCGGAAAACTGGACACACTTTTATATAACTCAAAATCATGAAAATTTATGAACAGAATGTATTCCTTTGACGTTTCTAGTATTAATGACTCAGACATCTCATTAGACTTAATTTATAAAGTAACCTTGAAGAATTAAATGGAACTAATTTGTTTCTCAGATGACTCACTGTGTTGTGTATTCACTTCTGTGGAGTTTTGTATCTGTAGTTTTCAGAAAGTAATAAAAAGTCTGCAATCACTGAAGGAATTATTTATTTTCATGAAATGTAGGTGCTTAAGCCTTGCAGTGTTCTATTTAAAGAGCCATTCATAGGGCGTTTGATTTTATAACAGACTTTTTTTTCACTTGTGGATGACTTCTGTGGGTTAGGAGATATGAAATCAGTCTGAATTGCTCATGTTTATAAATCCATTTTGTTTTTTTTTCTCCCCTCTGCAGGTAGGTAAGGAATTACATTTTTCTTATCGGAAATGATGTATTGGTATTTTTTTTTACTTTTTACCTTGTTTATAGTGGGTATTTAGGAGCACAGATATGATTCTTTATCATTCTTTTTAATGGAAAAGAAGTTTTAAAACATTTTAAGAGATCATTCTTGAAAATATGATGACTTCCCAAACATCTCGTCAACAGCAAAAATTCCCATCTCGTTTATCCCAGAGGGTTAGTCTTGCTGAGGGAACAGGCACTTGCTGTATGCTCATGTTCATTGTGCATTCTTGTGCGTCATTTATGTACGACAGATGTATCCTACAGCAGATACAATCTTTTCATTTCCCTGAGCTGTTCTTTGTAGCCCTCGCTGTAAGATGTCAGGTTATCAAAGGCACATTAGAAAAAACACCCTCTCCTCCCTGATTACAGCAACCTCTTAGATCTTTGCAAACGATCTTCAGAGCATCCCTGTGCAGCGAGGTGGTGCTGTAATCACTGCACACATATGGGGAAATAAGGCACAGATATTGTAATAAATAATTTTGGCTGTAGGAATTTGGGAACTCTGGAGCTGAACGTTTTTATTTAGTAATATCTTGCTGTGTTTTCATATCAATGGCACTTATAGCTATTTGGATATACTAAGTAATGCATTAGACCTCAAGTGGTCATACTGGGTGTAGTAAAGATGTAGAAAGGCATCTCATGGAGACTGCTGGATCATCTGATTTAGAGACCTTACCTAACTGGTGGAGAAGAGGTTGGATCTTCATGATTATCTTCAAAGAAGAGCCTTGATCAACATCATACAGGGGTCACACAGCATTGTTAGAGATCACATAGAGTTTTCCAGTTCTGGAGAGTATAAACCAAACTGAATCTGCTTTTCTTCTCAAGTCTTCTCTCTCAGTCATTACTCACTATCTAACTTCTGTGACAGCAGAAATAAAGAGATCCATATGGCTGATTTTGCAGACAAGTATCAGTGACATTCTCAGATTCGTCTATCATTTATGTAATTTAATGGAAGAGTACATGATCATCTAATTACATAGTGCATTTAACAAAGAGATGACAGCATTGCTTAAGTAGGGTTTCTTTTCTCATACTTGATCTTTGAATGGTGGACCTGAAACTTTAGCATCCTTTTTGTGTTTTAGCATCCTTTTTGTGTTTAGCATTCAAATTTAGAAATCTGAATATGCTGAATATCTATGGATTCTCCTTTCCTTCCCCTTGATGTATCATCTCTGGTGTTTAAAGGATTTTTTGCAGCAGGCATCTGGATGAAGAGAATGCCATGTCTTTAGACTTTCTCCTAGAAGATGATAGACAGCTAAACTGACAATGGAGTGGTGTTTATAGTGACTTCCCTCAGGCATTTACTTATTATAGCCAAGTAAGGAGAATCTCCCTTATTTAGATACCATTGCTGGAAAGCCATCCCAGAGAGATCAACAAAGAATGCAAGCCTCCTGGTAGAACAGAGGTGATTTAATGAAGAATTACTCTCCTGTCAGCATAATCCCACTCATAACCTTTTTCTCAGGGCCCATGATAGCTTTCTTTTATCTCTCTGATGTTATACTCTGGATTGTAAATGTTTGTATCTATGTCTTTTTTCTGTAGGTCTTTTGCAAGCTTGTCATCTTATTTCCCACCGTCTCTACTCTGTTTCTCTTTGTACTCTCTTTCCACTGCCATTTTGCATTCCCTTCCATCCTTTTTTTTTTTCTTTCGGTCTTATGTATTTATTTTGTTCACATTCCTCATTCTTCTGAGTTCTTGTCTGAAGTGCTTACTTGTCCTTTTCCCTGCTGTCTCAAGGGGCAGTACAGTTTTCCCTCTATGGTTTGAGGAAAGGAAATTGCTGGAGACTCCAAAGAAGCAGGAGGAGTGCTTGCAAAATACACTGCTCTATCTTAGCGTAGGGCTAGCTGAATTCTGTGCAGATGATGACTGCAGTGTGCCATGAGCTCACAGGAGCTCTGAGAGACAGTGCACGTGAGATGGGCTGAGGATGGAGCTGCTCAGATCATCATCTCTGGGCCAGGCTTGAACAAGTTCAGGAAGAATTTGTCAGAGACCTATAGTCAAGCCATCTGGAAGAAGCGGCTAAAGAAATGTCCATGGAGGTAGAACATAATTGCCTGCTAGAGAGATCCATTCCAAAACATGAAGACTATGCAATTTGGTACAGCAGAGAAAGAATTCAAGAACAGAAAAATCCTTTTAAAACTCATTCTAATCCAAGAAACCTTAAAGAAAAGAAAAATCCTTCTAAAACTCACAGCCTGAGTTTGCCCGCAAAACACGATACTCCGTAGATGGGTACTGGTGGAATAATCAGGCTTTAGCTGTAGTGTCTGTTGTTACTGTGTTCGTTTTGTCATCCAGATAGCTGTTTGTTTGTGTGTGGCACATGGGCAAAGTCAAGAGACTGAGGAGAGCTAGGCTTCTGTGTGGCAAGGCTAATGGCTGACTTAAAACAATCCATCTGCCAGTGCACCATTTAATGGTAATAAATGGTCCAGCACAAACATACATTTCTTCAAGGTGGTATTGACTTTTTATTAGATTTTATGATCCTTTTGGCTGGTATTTGTCAGAGGAACATCTTCACTCTGTTTTGAGATTTGTTTAAAAAGCTGTCTATTGATTGGATTGAAATTCAAATCTGTTTTCTCTCTCTCTTGATCTGGGCTGTTTTCCATAACAGTTTTCTACTTTAATGTAGAAAAAGTTTAGATTTTAAAATCTAGGATAAAAACAGAATAGTTCAGGTAGCATCAGCTTTTGAAAAACTAAAATGCCATTGTGATACATTGCATGGCTTTTACTTGGATTCGGGTCTTGTCTCCCACCCTCAAGAAGGATGTAATAGCATTACATAAGGGATGGAACAGATTCTGCACACAGAAAGAGTAAATTGCCTTCTTCAGCTTGAAAAGGAGGAATTGTAGGAGAGTTTTGATAATGGTAGGAAATGATCATGAGAGGAGAAGGATGCATAAGTGAGAAACATCATGCTCTTGTACAAGTCCAAGAGGTCCTGCATCAGAGAGAAGAAACACTTCCTGTGTTCAGAGACTTGAAAGAATTTTTCAGTTTAGAAAAGTAATGACTCAGAAGAATTAAGAGTGAACTATACAAAATCATTAATATCATGGAGAAGGTGAAGCAGGAGTTGTTATTTGCTTTTTCTCATAGTACAAAAGCAAGGCCATATCCAGTGAAATGATCAAGCAGTAGCTTTAAGACAAATGAAGAGAAGTAGTTCATCATTATGTACATAATTATGCTGCGGGGTTCATTGCTGCTAGAGTGTTGTGGAGGCTTAAAGTTTGAATGGGTTCAAAAGCAATTAGACGAATTTGTGGATACTTCCATCTGAGACTGTTAAGCATGATGATGAGAACTGGGAATCTCTGAACCTTAATCTCTAGGAAGATGGAAGGTTGCTGAAGGGTTGGACACAGGGAAAGAATTGCTCTGTGAATGAGGATGGTCCTTTCTTTTGTTAAGTACGCAGTGCCAACCACTACTAGGGATGGAAGTAGCAGGGAAGGGAGTGATGGCTCCCTCCTATTTTATTTATTCCCCTTATTATATACATTGATGAGATCCTCTAAACCTTCCAAACCTTCTCTTCTCTACATCTGAACAGTCCCAGCTCTCACAGCCTCTCAGCAGAGAAGAGCTGCTCCAGCCTCTTCACCTTACCAGTGTCCTTTTGCTGGTCTCTCCCCAGTACTGGAACCAGGTGTGGCTGTACCAGTGCTGAGTGGGTGGGTTCTGATTGCTTTCATTTTCCCAATATGAATTTGAGGAAATCTAGACAGTGCTGGTTATCCTTCTATAAAAGAAACATAGGCATTTGCATATGTACACTGTGATTGTCTAAGATACTTCTGTGATGCTGCAATAGATGATCCCTTGTTCTGGATTAATTAACACTTTGCCACAGTCAATAGAAAAGGTACTGTGCAAAGAGGAATATTTAATCTAAAAGTGTTTGAGAAATTAATTGCTTTACTTCTACTTGTTTTTAGTTCTTCAAGTATCTAAAAGGATTCTTGACATTTGGAAATGTTGCAAAAGTCTGCTGATTGTATACGTTTTATTGTTGAGAAAGGCTTATGAGTGTTTTTCCCTGTGGGTTTTGGGGTTTTACATTGTTCATCAAGTGATGAAAAATGCTTAATATTTCTGGGAAAGAAGGGAAAAAATCTGTGGTTCATATTAGAGAACTTTGAAGTCATCAGAAATTGAAGTCTAAGATATTCCAGTACAGAGAGAATGGTTATGTTATTTTACATAACTTTTTAAATGACCTTTTTTGTGTTTTATTATAGAGAGAGAACTAAAAACCAAATTGTTATATGAAATTGTAAATGGAAAACTACTTGTTCATATTGACTACTTAACACATGGCTGTGGTTTTACAATATAGGTGTAGGGTCTCTGCTATTTTTGTAGCCTCTTAAAATTTGCAAAAGGAATATCAAGATACCACAGAACTAACCTGACAACTTTGACAAATCTTCTGACTTCATAAAGCCTGTATTTTCTATGTTAAAAAAGAAAGTCTCACAAATTACTATAAATATAAATGCTGTTCAAGCAGGGAAACTTAAATAGCTCTTTGTTTGTAAAGGAAGAATTAAAAATTAACTGGTGGCAACCTTGGCATGCTTTTTCTCCTTTCCTGCAAGCTCCCCTGGATCATTATCTCTCTGCTAGAAGTTTTGGGGCTGCTCATGCTTTCATGTTCATGCAGTCATGGATGTCGTATAATTTTTGTTTCTTGCTTGCAGAATGATAAACCATTGGTATAGAATTAAGATGTGGCCAATAAATGTGTAAGTCTTAACATGACTCTGAACCTAATATGCAGGAAACACTTAAGATTGTGTTGCAAGCAGTCACGTAGAGTAAGGCACAAGAAAGAGATCAATATATTAAAAATTCGTCTGTTACTTGTCTTGCACCATTTTTTTGTCTAGGTTTTCAAGGAAAAGGGAATTTTTAAGTACTTGTAAAACCATGTTCTAGCTGAATAGAGTTTTATATGAGACGTGATTGTCATTACCTTTTGTAAGAACTTGGAGTTATTAAATGTCAGCAGGTGGCAGGTTCAGCATAAACACATGAAGACAGTTTTTCACATTAATTAATGAAATATTGAGGTTTTGGGTTTTTTTGGCAAGAGAATGCTTCGGTATCACTAAAAGTCTTCATGCGTTGAACAAAAATAAAAGGTAAAGGAAGAAAAAAACCCTGCTGAGGGTTATTAAACACAAAGATACCATCTCTTTATCAGGAAATCCCTGAACTGAAATCTCCACTGTGATAAGAAAAAAGCATTACAAGCTTGGCCTATTTTTATGATCTTTCTCTACTGGACACTGTGAGGAACAGAAAAGCAGATTAAACAATCTTTGGTCTTACCCAGCATCTTCCTTTGGTTGAAGAATAGCTGCATTAGCTTTCAGAAGGGCAAGGGTTAGCTGGCATTATGGTTGCTAAAATATTATTTACTTAAATTTTTCATAGTGATTAACTGCTTTGTTTTTCCACATGAGAAAGTTAAACATGGAACTTTCTCAGTGTAGGGTCCTTGGTTCTGCCTCACATACTTGCTTCAAAAGTTTCATCGTTGCTATTTCGGTTTCCTTTTACTTGTTTCAAATAGAGAGTTTAAAGGGAAAAGCAAAAATTCGCCTTGTTCTAAGGATATCTATTTTATTCTTTGTTACTTTTATCCATTTCTTTATGATGTTTTGGTCTACTGGGTTACTCTAAAAATATTTTCCTTTCTTGAATGCAAGTAGTTCATGGATTCTCCTCCCCAGGACTTCATAGCATCTTCCCATATTGAGTAAAGGGTTCTCTTTCATTCCAAGTTATCCTGCTAAGTTTGCAATAAGAATTGCCTGTTGTTCCATCAGCCATTGGGTTCTAATACTAACATTATTTTAAATTGATTCTCTTCTCTTTAAAAGGCTAAGAGCTCAATCCAAACAAAGCTGATAGATGTTTAGTGGTGCTTACACAGAATTTTAGTGTTAGAGTCTCCTTGTGTCATCCCAGCCTTTCCCAAATTTTCATCAAGCCCCAAATATGTAAGCACTTTTAACTAATGTAACTCCAGTTAAATTTCTTTATTGCCTCAAAGTCTGCTTGTGCACAGTTCTAGCAGTACAAGCAGTCTTAGTAGAGATATCTGTGCATCATACACAAATTTTGAATATTTCTGAGTATCCCACTCTTTGAAGAACCTCTGAAGTGTGTGCAGATCACTCTGCATTACAAGTGCCAGAAGGAATGATGTGTACAATACATTCCACATGAGTCCTGAATATTTGTTTCTCTGGGTCTGGATTGAAGGTGCTGGAGACAGTAGTTCATGTTCAGACTCAGGTGTTTATTATTTCTTATCAGTGAAACAGTCTCACAACCATGAGTTCAGCAGCCTGTCATTAGCAAGGCACAAAATGGCTAACAGTCTCTTGTTACAAGGCCTTTTAAGGCTAAACTATCCAATTAAGAAAGGACACCTAGATTATTTTCCCTTTTAACCCAATAACTGATCTCTCAAATCCCACCATGTGGACTTTTCTGCCCAATTAAAAAACACCACTCAAACCCATGAAGAAGAAGGAAGAAGAAGGTAAAGAAGAACAACCTGCCTCTGCCCTAAACCCTCCATCTTGCTTTATATTTATTACTATGTTCTAAAACCCCAAAATTTAAGTTTTTCACCCTTTGATATTACACACTTCTAACCAACTACACACCTGTAATCCCAGTGCTGTTAATCAATTTTGGAAGCCTTCTCCACAGCCTCAGGTCAAATGCAGTGTTCTCTTGTGGGTCTGTGCCTTTAAGCACAGAAAGCTTAAAATTCTCAGCATCCAGGATTCCAATACCTGAGCAGCACAGTGGTCTCATAGGAAACTGCAGTGTTTATGATCACTAAAAGAAGATGGAACAATTGTGCATTCCCATATTCTGGTCCAGGTTCCCTTACCTAAGCAGGCAGCTGCAGGGTGACAAATCAGGGCAATTCAGGAGAAGAGCTCCATTAACTTCTCCTCACAGTGATGCTCCCTGGACTTACTCTGTTCTTTAAGCCTAACATCCCTTTCTGCCTTAGAAACAGACAGCAGCTTGTTTTCTCTCCCGTGCCTGTGCATACCTGAGGGCTTTCTGTAGGGTCTGTGTGTGTTTGTGTTGGAGATAGATGCTGTTGGTCCTCTGTTAAACCATCTTTGGGATGCAGGGTACAGGAAGTCACATCGCTCTGCATCTTCATTAACATGCACATCATCAGCTCCAAGCAGGCTCTACCTAATCTTAATACAGGTTTCTGACCCTGTGTTTACTTCTAAAGCAAATATTAAAACAAGAAGGGAACCAAGCTTCCTTAAGATCGATGTCTTTGATATTACCCTGAAATTACAGCAATGTATATACACTGTTAGTCTAAAAAACTCATTGTGTATTGCTCTGTTCCTCACATTGCATCAATCCCTAGGCAAATCATTGTACTAAATGATCATTAGGCCTTGTATAAACCATAAATACTGGTTTAGGTTTATTTGTCTCTAATCACTGCTTTAGCTGACTGTTACTTTGCTGGGGACCTGCTCTGGAGCTGATTGAATATTGATGTGGAAAAGTGGTCACATAAAATGCTTTCTGAACTTGGAGGAACTTAGTCTTCTGTTCTGATCTCTAACTAATGTTTGCTTTGCCTTGTTTATCTTGCCTGATAAAGGGTAAACATCTCAATCTCACAGGTCCTATGTGATTTCATGATGTTCAATCTCCTTTGTTAAAAAACATTTCCACAGTTTACCCTTTCTGTCTTGCAGCTGAAATAACTTTTAATGCACCATCTAACCTGAGCAATTGCTTTTTACCTGAAGCCCCTTTCCTTTTTACAAAGTTGATGATGTTCCATGAAGGAGCAGCAGGACTTCAGGAACCACACATTATTCAAATGCTTGGTGAGAAGCAGTGGGTCTGCAGGGCATTGAAGTATTATGAATAAAAAGGCAAAATTACAGTGCTTCATTTCTTCCAAGCTGCTGTGCTCTATTACTCATTCTGAGAAGTCCTTTCTGTGCACCCTTCCAGGGTGTGAGATATGCAACAGAAATACATCAGGTTTATAGGCAAATTTCTCCTCTAAAGTACATATTTTTTCAATTTATCTAATATTTTGAAAAGAGCTTCTCAGCAAGGAGCACACAAACCAGAAATGATTTGCAAATCATTTGCCAGTTACTGTTAGAAATTAAACCATTTAATTACTAGAATTACTAAATAATGAATAGTCTTTGCCAAGACAGGTGGTAATTCTAATAAATAGCTCATATGAACAAACTTGTTAGATTCAAACATTTGTCATAGACTTGTTTTCAAGCACTGTACATAATTTTACCTTACTATTTAGCATTATTTACCTGTTTAGCTGAACATCATTATAACTTACTTATATTCTACTATAATGTTTATTTCTAATAAAATGACTTGTAACTCCAAATTCTCGTAAATTTTGAGCCAGCTTATAGAACAGTTCATGTTTAAAGGGATAAACTAGATCTGAAACAAACCCTAAAGAAATAAACAAACAAAGGAAAAAATTACAACAAAAAAAGAAAAAAGCCTTTGTTAAGGCATTTTAATTAATGAGTTCTCTCTTAGAAGTTCAAGATAAAGTTTTTGATTCTTGTTTTGATTAGTAACCATTTCTACATCTTATTGTAATCTAGATTTCAGGAGTTTTTTTCTCTGTACATTCTTTCAAATTCTGGGCAGGGAAAATTGTTTCCCTCCTTGATGTAAATACAGAGAGAGTGAGGAGGTACAGTAAGGCCAAGCAGACACACTGTTCTACACACCTCACGTCTGGGGAAGGAGGTCTGTGTGGGAGCCATGGATGGAACAGGCACATTGTGATGATGTATCGCAGTTACTGATGCGAAGGAATCTGTGAATATGCTTTTGGAATATGTTGAGACAACATCTCTCAGGCCAAAATAGTGCAGTGGTTTTTAGGCAAATCTATAACCAGTGTTATCTCTGTGAATTAATGTAAATTACCTATAGTTCTGCAGTGTAGCAAGGACTTCTTAGTTATCAAGGTTATTACAAACCTAACACCTTGGGCTAACTTGGCTTTATGTAATTTATCTAATATGTCCTAACTTCTTCAAGATGATGCCTGCTTATGCCCTGAGTTCTTCAGGATAATGTCATGTAAACATGAAAGGCATTTTTCTTTGGACCAAAAATTTATTTGCAGTGAAGCCTTTTATATACACTTGAGAGTCTGCTTGGGTGATAGCATTACTCAAATCCATGAGGCAAGGTGCAAACTGTATCTCTGAGAAGCTGTCTTGGGCAGTCATCCTTATGTACTGTGCTGGACAGTTTAAGGGAATTGCTTCTTAATTACAGGGTTGTCCTTGATAACAGTGAAAAAAATTGGCTTGGACAGTATTGATTCCAAGCACTTCAGTTCCTCTTTTGGGACATTCCCAGCCAGCAAAACATTCACTGACAGTCAGATAGAACAGCTTAAGTTCACCCCATGCTTAATTTAATCAATAGGAGCCTATTTACTTTGCAGAATGTTGGCCATGTTAATTCAGCTGTGGAAATATCATCATCATGATGTGCCTCTGAGGTACAATAGAAAATGAGTTTTGGTAAAATATGTACAAGGCTATACAAGTCTCTGGAATTTCTCCCAATTATTTTCCTAGAAGAGCGTAATATTTTTTATAATCTTAATTTTGGCAAGTTTTTTCCCTTCTTCCTTTGGCTGCACATAGTGATTTTCTCTGTGTAAGTGTTTTGTTTGAAACACATCTGTTTTTAGCAAGAGCCTTGTGTCATCCCTCCTGTGTCACAGGGAGAGCTGAAAACAGCCATCCTGGGCTAGCAGTTGGTTAGTGCTCGGAAGACCATTGATGGAAGATTTCACCTTCAGAATATTTACCAGTGCTAAATGTGTCTGTGAGATAAAAGAGTAACAGGATAAGTTCTTAGAGAGAAATTGGGATAAATTGAGATTAATTGCTTTGCCTAGAGCCACATTTCAGCTCAGTCATGTGGTCCAAAAGTAATGCTCTGCAATGGATAGGACTCAAGTGCTTTGCACAGGGAGTCTATTAGTCTAATTGTAAAAGGTTATCAGTGTGTTCTCATTATCTGAAGTGACTAATTAAAATGCAGAATAAACAATAATGCAGCATAGTTTGTTTCTTTTTTGGCAAACACCTCAGATTCCCACACAAATAAGTTTGGTGTTCAAGCTGCAGTGTCCAGTTTTACCTTTTGGATTTCTTTGTTGGCTCTGGGCATTTTCTCAGCAGCAAACTTTTTGACTTGCTATAGTAACAACCCATTACAGAAAGCAAAATGTTTTAAGATTGCATTTTGGGGACTTGAATTTCCCTGATCATGTTAGTATTGCTTTTATGGATGCCGTGGCAGCAAGTCCATTAGCAAAACAAACAGGGACTGGAGGGGGAGCTGCTGAAATGAATACAGAACATAGGCAGAAGTAGATAAGACAGCAGCACAGTCTGTGGCTTAAGACAGTGCTTGAGCAAGGCTCTCTTAACACCTGGGAAATCCCTTCAAGGTGAGAAAACCAAGGAGCTAATAATAATCCTAACTATAAGCATGAAAACTAACCGTGTTCTTAAAATTCTCTTTTGAAAAACATGGCAGAAAAAGGTCTGTGGCTAGGTGGGGAATATTGCAGGGAGAGGTGATTGTGTTTTACTGCCGTGGAGCCTAAGTAGTGCTTGATCTCAGCAGTATTGCTGTAGTGACCAGTGGCACTCCTTGGACAGGTGACATGGGTCAGTGTCAGGAATCAAATGAGGGTTGGCTTGTCTGCAGAGCAGATCACACCACACGTGTCAAGGTGCTCTGGCATTTATGGGATTTCCTTTGTATTTCCAGCACCTGATGGGGTGAGAAAGGATGTACAGAAAGGAACAGCTAAGTTGTTGTTATAGACTTGTGTCTATAAAAGAGAATGGTAGAGTAAAATTGGTTTTAAAGAGAAAGGGAAGAAAAATGCTCCTTCAGTTATGGTCTTCTTCCATAGCTTTTTTTTCTAAGCAAACAGAGCCTTGGTAGGGCAACTGACCATGGGGTTGGTAAATAACTTTAAAATTCATGCAATGAAATGCCAGTAACAGGTGTTAAAGAAATTATAATTGATTGGTGTCATATTTCACCCTTTTTTTACCATTTAATTTCACAATATTCATTAAATGAAAATGAAACCATTTATTTCCATGTGTGATCCATTTCAGCTTTTCTTTTTCTTTTTAATGATGAAAATTAAATTTATACTTCATTTTGTTTCTGATATGAAAATTTGATGTTACATCTGAGTTGTGTTATATCTAGTAGCATCATATTTAATAATAACAAAACTTCACAATTACAGAAAAGTGATATCGTTTAAATAATTTTACTTTCTTGGGCTAAAGGACTTTCTTCTCCAGTTACAAGATACATAAATGTGAAAAAAAAGTATACTTCAAATGTTTTTTTGATAAGTAATTTTTGTAATGCAGTTTGGCATTGCAAGCATAAAAAATCATTGTCAGAAATTTGGACTTCAAATGGCACTGTTATGCCTTAATTAAACTCTCTGTTAAATGTAGGTGCGTTTCTTGTCTGTTGGTCTTAGCACTTTTTTCCCCCTTATAATTCTCTTTTTTGGAAACAAAATATGCTACACTTCTTTTTAAAATACTCATGTACTAACAATTTGATAGATTGTTGGGGTTTTTTTACCTGGTATTGAATACACTAGCAATCTAGGATCTGGGGTGATATTTATTTTTAGCTACTCTGTGTTCTAGTCAAAAGTTAAGTTCCTCATTTCATAGGTATTGTTCAAACATTGAATATTCTGTGCTTAGACAAGCACAGGTTTGAAAACCTGGCTGTTCCATTTTTGCTAACAAATTAAGCTGTTTTTCCAGGAAATGTTTTTGCTGCAGCAGGGAGTGCAGAGCTACCCGCTATTTCTTGCTCTCGAAATGTGCAAAATTCAGCTGCAGCTGCTTTGACAAGTTTTCTGCAGTGACCCCTGATATTGTCATATGTAAAAGTGAAAACACAATTTTAGATTTGTTCTGAGTAACTTCTCGCAGGCAGGTGTTACAGATTCACATTGCTTTTTCATAAGTTTAAATTTTATTTTCAATTTTTCTCTTCATCCTATTTTTCTATCTCCTCTAAGAGGAAAGTAGAAATTACGGGTGATGGAAAAGCAGCAGTGTCTTCTATTCTGTCTGAAAAAATAAAACCCAAACCAAAACAGTGGAGAAAGGAAAAAGTATTCTTCTCAGAAAATTGTTTACATAAAATGCTCTAGTCAGAAAGTGATAAAGGATAACTGGTTTTTTAGCAGCAGAAGAACATGAGAATATAGTCTTCAATTCCCTTACATGTTTTGTAATGCAGATTCCCTTTAAAGTAGCCTTGCCAATGTACCTTAAATATATTTTAGAATTATTTTACCATGAAATTAGTTTTTCTCCATCATTGACTTAGTTGAATCCTTCTTTTTGATCTATGCTGGGACATTAGGAGTGAAGCTGTGGCTGCACATACTGTTTTAGTAGGTTTTGTCAGAAAGTGTTCTGCACTAGACCATACCCAGGGAGAGCAAAGGTTATTTAGCATAGCCTGGCTGCTCTGTAACCAGCTCCTTCAGCTCTCACCACGAGTCTTATTTAATTCCCACACTCTATACTTCTGCCACCAGGTCGTATTTACATATTTATTACCCAGAGGAAAGGCAGAGAAGGAATTTCAGTCTTGAAAAAAAAAGTGCAGAGCAGCAAGAAGCTCTTCAGGTTGTCCTCGTGCCCTGCTAGTCATCGCTCAGCCTGACTTAAACTCTGGTCTTCACATTTCCTCTCTAGTAACCAACCTGCAAAATATTGCTTGCCTTTTCACCTTATACATTAGGTTTTGGCTTGCTTTTGCGTTTGTTTTTTTCTTTCTATTTTTGTTTGTTTGTTTTTAGGAGGGTTAAATGAAGCAATTAGAAGTAATACATTTGTTTGGGTAGACACTGATATTTCACCGTCACTGTCCCATTAATTATTTTTCCTATTCACTTGCAGATAGTTAATTTTTCTGCCTTTTAAAAAAATTTATTTTGAAAGTTTTATCTTATAACAACTGTGGGGGGAAATTATTCGTTGCTTTTGATCTACGCAGCCTATTAAGGAACAAATATATTAAAATCAAGATGCACTTCAGCATTATAAGGTCACTTATTAGCAATTGAGCCTTATATTAAGGAAAACTATTTTTCCTAAGTCTTTGTGGTATTTAATTCCAATTTTATCAATTTTATCTCTCCTACCTTTAGGTGAAATGCCTTTTTTCTTTTTCCTCTTTTTTTTTCTGTATAAACCATAGTTTCTTGCCTATCAAAGCAAGAAGCTAAGTGAGTCTATAAAAGATGTGGTAGGTGGATTTCAGGAGTTGAACGCCATATTGCAGGTTTTTAAACTAGTCTTCCTTTGAAGTGAAACACCACAAATCACTTTGTTTCTGAAGTAAGAGCATCCCTCTGTTAGGCTGCCCTAATCTAGGTTTTATGAGAACCAGGAACTCTGAGCATGTGTTTCCCCAAAAAGAATGTGCGATATTACTTAAAGGTAGTCCACAGCAGAATCTGATCCACACCTCTAGGAGTCTAATTTCTTTTATTCTTGTGTAAACCTAACATTGCCTGTGTGGGTGTAGGCACTGAATATCCATGATGGCTCTGTTTTCCATGACTGGCATTTTAAGATCAGAAAAAGAAACCTTAAATTTTTTATGTTGTTTATGTTATGTGTCTGTTATGTATCTGTTGCAGTAGGTAACATTTGGGCAGCCCATGCAAAAATTGCCATGGCTCTGCAATCCTTTTGTCTTCTGCTTCTCTGGTGTGCTGTGTGAAGAAAGGGAAACTGGTTAGAAGGTGATGCTGACTCGTCTTTTCCTAGGAGTGTACAGGAACACAAATGGACAGAGAAACAAGATAAACATTGTAATCTCTACTTATGAATACAAATTCTGTTAGTGAAAAATGGATACCACTAGCATCAGACATTTAGTTTTCACCTGAGTTTCAGATGTCTTAGTTCAGCAAAATCTGCATACTACCACTGCCTCTGTTGTGAGTACAGGCATATTGTTATATATCCTGTTATATATACTGTGATATAAATTACATTTGTTACATACACAGATGTCCTGGTTACAGCCAGAGGCCCTCACAGGGTGTGCCTGCCCACAGCTCCTCTCTGAAGACTCCCTTGCTTTTCCTTGCCATGGAAGCTGGACTATGTGGAGCAATCTAGACCTGTTACATGATCCGTAGTAGCCACTGGGGTGGCACCTGGCATGTGGATTCAGGAATTTAGAGATGTAGAAGGTTGGTAAGAAATATGTAAACTTCTTCCCTAAGTTCAGAACCTGCATCTTAACCTGAAATTAAAGATGCATATATTTGTACCCTACAGTTTTCTGACCCTTTGATATTTTGGACAGCATACACACTGCATGACTTAGCACTTCAATAATTTGTAAACCACATTTCCATTTTGACACAGCCTGCTAGCAGCAGGGCACTTTGGCTTTTGTCCGACAGCTGAAATATGTTGTGATGCATGAATATATAATTAAAAAAAAAAAGAGCCCACTGATATTTTTAGAAGATGTGCACATCAGGCTGAAGAGCTGGCTGGGTACCAACCAGGTGCTTTCTAGATGCCTCTGCCTGTCACACGTCTTTGTGCTGCAGTGGTGAGCAAGGAGTGGCAAAGAATGGTGTGCCTGTGCTCAGTTTCTGGGTCAGCTGCCTGGACAAACTCAGCCTGGGACTTTGCACATTCATGAAACATCTTTTAGGTGTGTCTGCCTGTGGGAATTGGCTTCCAGACTTGGGATCTTGAATGCTCTGTTGCAGTTATGTGGTGCCCAGTTTGTGCATGCAGAAACAGCAAGTGGGGATTTGTTCTGTTGGGACTTTGACTTGCTGTTTGGATGGACTAATCAACCCAGCACATAAATCAGTGCTCTGCTTCCCAAATTAATTTTTCACTGAGTTGGAATTTACTGTCTTTCCTAACCTGCTCAAGACTGATTTTTGACTGATTTTTGACTGATTTTTGACTGATTTTTGACTGATTTTTGACTGATTTTTCTTACCATTCTGTGATTCTCTGCTTCTACTTTGCAGTTGCTTCTTTGGGCGGTTTAAGGATTGCCCAAAAAGGGTGTGCACTGCCAGGTGCCTGCCCAGCTGCTCCTGTGCTGCACCCCACTGCATGGCTGTGGCACCAGCCCAGCATGACAGCTTGCATTCCAGGGGCCCACAGCTTGGCCTTGTGCTGCCAACATCTTGGGCATGGTCCTGTTACTTTAAAATCTGCAATATTCCCAGAGGCTGCTAGGTGTGGAGAAGAAAATAAACAGATAAGATATATAAAGCCCTTATCCCCCCAGTCTTTGGATCAGGAAAAAGCAGGGAGAAAATGTAAAAAAAGTTCCTATTTCATGAGTAAATTAGTAAAAATTCTCTTCAGTCACAGACTTTTAGATCCCTTTTTATTTCTTTAGAAGGGTAAATATTTCTTTATAGAGGATGAAAGAAGGGAAAACTATCCATTAACTCACCTCACCTTTCTCTTCACTGATGTATTATTTTGCTACCTATAATGCTGCTGCTTGGTTGCATCTTCTGGGGTGTCAGCTTGCTGATGTGTATTGCAGGCAGAGAGTCAAATCAATTACAAGGAAGACAAAGCATCTATGAATACTTGAAATCATTCTCATGAATGCTTCTTAGCTTTGTGGGGTAGTGTAAAAGCAGTATGTTGTTATTGTTGTTTTGAGCCTGTCTGAACAAATTTACCTGGAGGGGAGAAAAGAAAATCTACCTGGATTGCACCCAGGCAGAATGGAATACACAAAGGTATTAGAGCACTGTGTAACAGCAGTGTATGAGTAATAAATCATCTGAGTAAACTCTTACTGGAGGGTGGCAATAATGCTCCTTGAGCTAACAGGTATTTGTTGTTTGTTTTGAAAGTTTATTTTCTGCTTAATATAACCAAAGTTATGCAAGCTCACTAAGTGACACTAACAAGTAAGAAGGATGTTTACTCAATTTAATGCTAATTTGAAATATATGGTTAAAAGTATTGAGTGACAGGGTGATGGATGGCAGATGAAATATTGAAGAGTGCATTGAAAAGGAAGAATTATCCTAACTTTATGTGAGTGGCAGTGAGTTCTTGAACATTCTATTTCTATTCAAGAAAAAAATCTTCTAATCATAAGAGGTAATTCCATAAAAACAGTGTCTCTGTGCTCAGTGGTAGTCCAAGAAACAGAATATTGGGGGTGGTTATGTGGAGAATAAAAAACAAAGCAGACAGAGCTGCAGAAACCTGTAACTTGCATGGTTCTGTCCCCCTCCATCTTGACAATGAATAAATAGAATTGCAGAAAGTACAATGCAGAATAATAAAGAAAAAAAGGTGTGAAAGCAATTCTGCACAAGTGATTAAATCAAGCTGGACTTACCATCCTTGGAATGAGAGAATTGAGCAATGACTATAATAAGCACAAGTGGAAAAGGGGAGCAGTTTCAGGATGTCTCTCAGCAGATGTCAGAGCAACAAGCAAAGCTAATGTATGTCAGGTTCAGAACAAAGGGAGATGCTTCCTGTGTAGTGTGGTCAAGGAAATTGCATGCTCCAGCCATTTACATGGGTTCAGAAAACAAAGTGAAATAGAGCAAAATGGAATACAGATGTGTCACTGAATAGAGAAAAATCTTCTGTCAAAGCACACAGGTGATGTGCCTGTGATTCAGGACAGTGCTGATCTGCATCCAGCTGGGACCATATCCCTGGAATGTGTTTCTGTGTGATCACTTTGTCCTGTTGCTGAAGATCCTGAGCTAAAAGACTGGTCTCAGTGAGACTGTTCTTCCATTTCTTTTGCTGTGTGTGGGAGGATAGAGTTCAAAAGAGCAGTGTAGTCAGGTTCACTCAGTTGTAAAAGACACTTCAGATCTTTACAGTATACCAGCCCATCAAGGATTATTGACTGGACCCTTCTCATCCCCTGCTTCTTTTCTGTTCATTACCAGAAATTAGTCTCAGCTTCCTTTGCTTGTCCTCAAAAATGTAGCATAAGAGGTTGCAGAGTATATTACATACTTTTTAATATTTTATTTTATTTCATTTTATTTTATTTTATTTTACATGGTATTTATTCTCTGAAAACTCGGTGCAGGCCTAAATAACATAGGTACAGAAATAAATAGTAATAGTTCTGTGTGTGCAGATGAGCTTTCTGTCACATAAGGGAACAGAAAAAAGGAAAAGAAAAATTAGGGAGGGGGTAAAAAGTCTACTGAGATGTAAAATGAGATGTAAAGTGATTAAAGCAGAGGGGGAAATGGATGTCTGATTAAAGATAGGGAGTTCTGATGATGTGACCTTTCATGCCTGCTGCATCTTCCAGGGTCAATGAGAAGGGCTGATTCAAAGGTCAGCACAATCTGAGGTTGGTTGCCTCACACCAAAAAATGAGTTCAAAAAGAAGGAGAAGGCAATTTTTAGTTGTGCATTTTAAAAAAGGAACAGCAAATGTAGATGTGAGGGACTGGTAGTGTAGTCACCTTTGTTCAAGTGTTACAGAGCTGGAGAGCTGTGACATCTGTGTGACAAAGCTGCAAGCAGAGAATTCCCTGCTGCTGAAAATGTAGGCAGGGGCTTGTGTAGAGGGCATTGCAGGGCAGTGGTGAAATAGGGGCAGTTTGCTGTCCTTGCTGTAGATTTTTGAGACCAAAGCTGTAATTTAGCACTAGAGGGTAATATATGTTGGGTTCCCAAATAAAACATTAGATTTGCCCATTCTGGCTTGGCTGAGAAGCTGCACCATTCACTGTTCAATGGCATATTGGCCACTCCTGATGGATATGCAACCACTGCATGGATTTGCAGAAAAGAGGGCGGAGAGACAGCTGAAGTGTTTTCCGTAGTACCTTTTAACACACAAACACATGCAGGCAGCTGGAAGGTCTCCTCCCAGGGCCACCTTTCTGTGCCGGATGAAAACCTGCTCTTAAAGGTGGCACTTTCATGCAGCCATGGTGTTCCTGTCATCTCTGTCCCCGGGATCCCGATGAGTGCTGGTTGGTGTTTTCCTGACCCAAGAGCAGTCAGCCAGCACTGCAGGGGAAGGATGCACATCTTCACTGACCTGTGGGGATTTGGGGTGGGAGCACCAGCTGCATTTCCTTCTCAGTGAACTTCTGCAGGGGACAGAATGCAACCAAACTCCTGTCTCACTACCATCACACGTTTTCCCCTCAACTCACAGCATGTGTCTTCTGTACATTAACTGCCTGTGTGGCAGGGATCCATGACTGAAGGGGGATTTTTAGACTCTGACTCTGTCCCTCCCTGATACAGAAGCCTCCCATTGCCTTCTGGGTCTTTTTCATCTGTTCTCTGCCATCTAGTTGGGCAGGAAGCTGACAGGATTCCTGGAGGAACAATACTGGCCTGATTTATATTTGTAGGGGGATAGAGTATAAGAAAATAAAGATAGTGTAGAAAGTAATCTTACCCCTAAGGAGCTGCAGCTGGGCCAATTAGCAAAGATGAGGAGCAGGCCAGACTTTAACAGGCCACAGCTGTAACCAGTGAGAAGAGTGCTATAAAAGAGTGGGGTGGCTGGGTGAGAGGGGAACTGGGCTCAGTTGGCTGCTTTGTGAAGAAGAAAGAGTCAGTGCTCTGAGGAGCAATCCACAAGAAAACACCAAGAAGGTTTGAAACTTTTGTGATAAGGAGATAACAGTATGGAACCCCTGCAATAAGATGACAATATATAGTGGCACTGGAGAAAATGGGGGCAGGCAGGGAGATGGTGAATTTTGGACAGTTGTCCTTTGCTGATGACACCTCTAAAAAGTTTTCCTTGAGAGGGAGGTGCTTCCTTTTATCCTTTACTAGAGTGCCATCAATCCTTCGTTATCCCTTCAGGCTTTCTATTAATTAGCAGATTTTCAATTGTAAATAGCTGGCTTAAAAGCCCTTCTTGTGTTAGCCCTGAACATCTCTAGCATTCATATGAGCCCTTTTCTCTAAAACTCTGAAGCTGATCGTTGTGATACCAAATATTTTTTTTTCTATGCAAGTCTTCTTCCTGTTGCTTAAAAAAGTGTAATATTTGAGTGCTTCAGCACAGTATTAGGCTTTCCTTTGTTCATTCAAAATCTTTTTCAGCTTTGGAGTGTTTCTGGAAGAGGTCAGATTTTTCCAGAAAACCAGGAACAGCTATGTTGGAATAAACCAGTAGCATCTTCTTTCCAGTATCGCACACCTGGTGGTGTTGCACAGTGAGCATCTGTTGTGGATTATTTTGTGAAGCACTCCAGGGATTTATGGTCTTTTTATCTTATCTGTTGTAATCGAGTGTTCCTGTGAGTATGTAATCCCATTTAATGGATAACAGATGCATGTATGTCAATATCTTCTCTTCATGTATATGCATACAACAACATCCATGGTTAATTATGCATGATTTAGAAATTTAAAACCCCCACCCTTCATAATTTATTAAATGAAAAATGTTTAAATTGTATCTTTATTAATTCTAGATATACTACTTTTGTCATTCAGTTTCTTTCTTTGTTACCTTGTTCTTTTGGATAATAAAATGAAAACAGTCAATATAATATGTCTGCAATGGTTGATTATGTACTTTGTGTACTTCTATCCTCTGTCTTAGTTTTCTGTACCTTATGAGGCACCTTAAGTAATTCTGTTTTTTCCACTTGCCCACTTCTAAATTTTACATATTACTTGCTATAGCTTTTGCTTTTGAGGTAAATACAAGAAGTATTTCATTTATTCCATGTTAGCATGTGTTATAGCATGATAAAACCAAATACATAATTAGATTTTGTTAATTTGCCAAGTATGATCAAGTGCTTGGTATCTTTCTATATAGTTGTAAGTGAACAGAAATTGTGTGCTTCATTACACAAAAGCTTGGGAGAAAAGTAAATACCAAGGAGGGAGTTTACTGCAGAAATTTAGATTCTTTGTTCAGATTTTTTATAATTGTTTGTCCGTTTTCAAGTTGAACTGAAAACCCCAGGCAAGTTCTGTAGAAGAAATAATGATAGCACATGGCACAAATTTTGATCAGATTAGAAAATGTGGTGCCTCAAGGGTCGGGGATTCATTACCCCACCTACTTGACAGTCTCTCCCAATAGCAGTGGTCCTGCCAAGCCTCCTCCATGCACTTTTGGGGGTAGTACTGGTCAGGAACAGGTGTTGCTTTTTCTCATAAGCATTCCCAAGGAATTTAGGCAGCACATAAAGTCCTCTCTAGTATCGAACATACCTTTTTGTATCTTAATTGCAAGCCTGGTTGCAATTGCTTTTAGGAAAACAAGTAGGCTGTTGGTATTGTTTGTGTGCCTCCTTGTTTGGCCAGGGCACACAGTGTATAAACTCTGCCTGTTGCCTTTGGCCATGATTCCTGCTGATTGCATCCAGCAATACCTGGAGAAGAGCGCAACTTTCAAAAGAGAGGTAGTGGTAACTTGCTGTGCCAGAGAAAAGAGAATCCTTAAATTAGACCTAAAGTGTGTAAAATGAAAGGAAAAATACACTGCCATCAGTATCTTTAATGCTTTCCCCATGGTGTTTCTATAAAGCACTGGTAAAAGTTTAAATTTATTTGCACTAGTCTCATTAAAAGTCAGCAGTTCTTTTTAGCATAGAAAATTGTAAAAACACCTGGTAAATTATACCCTGAAATAGGTTAATTGTAAGCTTTTTGTAATTATAATCAAGGGGTTTTATATTTACTAAGGGAAAGTACTATGTGGGAGTGTAGATAGTATTATTGAAAATAGAACTCTTGATTTATTTTCATCTTGTTTTCCCTTTGATCTGATTATTCTGAATGACAAATCTGTCATCTGTGTGAACACTGGGAAAACTGACTTTGGCTTGCTGTGTATTCAATTCTAACAAGTAAGAAACTTGCTTGTAAGTCTTTCTGCAGCATAGTTTTCACCTGTGCCCTGCTTTGAGCAGATGACAGTATTTTCGTCTTGCACTATGCAAGATGCTTTTAATTAGTTTAGTGTAGTCAGCTATAAATCATTTGCTGTCCTTGATTGTCAAAATTGATGACTGCCATTGCAATACTCTAAAGAGGTGTGAGAGAATCCAGTTTAATGAAACAGCCACTTGGGCATCCTTACTCCGTCCATTTCTGTTTTTGTTATGGTAGCTGCAATAAAAAAGTTTGAGGTTCACAATAAAAAAGGTTTGTGTTGAGGTCAAACAGCTCTTCTTAGATGTGAGTGTGTACAGATGTACCTGCAGACAGGTATCTAATGTGCAAAACCCTACAGTTGTTTTAAGAAGACAGAGTGGTGATTTTCTAATGTATGGGAAAGTTGTAGAGCTGCTGATTGTTAGCACTGGAGCTCAAATGGGTAGTATGGAGGCTGACTATTTGAATGTTACTCAGGTGTTTTCTTTTCTCATTCCCTTTTCATGATTTTCCTGAAATAATATATAAATATAAATATAATTTGTTCAGAAGTATGTCTTCACCTGTTTGAAAATACTCATTATAATATATAGACATTGGAGAGTCAGGAGATGATGTGAGCTCCCAAAATTCTACAGGTTTTAAATGGAAGAAAAACCTCTTGGGTTCATGTCACACTTCAAAATCACATTTTAAACCTCTTCCATCTGTCTAGCCTTGAAAATATTGTAAAATACTGTATTGCTAAGGCTATAGGTGGTTAAAGGACAGTATGGACCCTGGATTAAACTTGGGGTCTTTTGAGGACACATTAAAACACATTTGTTTTGGCATCCTTTTTTAAAATCTAAATTTCTCTCAGAAAAGCATCTGAATGTAAATTTTAGAAAGACAAATGTCATCTGAATCACTAAATAATGTATTTTCTTTGTGAGGAAAATCTCTTTTCCTGTTGACTTTATTGTTCGATTAATGCACTCAAAATATTCAGAGAAACAATATAAACTGAAAGGCAGAGAGTCAAATAAATATGAGGTATGTATTTGATTAGGAGTGTTAGTATATAAAGGAGTGCAGATAAAAATTGGGGGTTTTTTTTCTGCATTTTACTGTTAGGATGTCACAAAAGTGTTGCATGTAACTCAAATACAGCTTTTTTTTTCAGTCCATACCCCATGGGAGTGGGTGTGAAGGAGACTATATTCCTTTCCCTTGAGTCTTTTTTACTCTCTTCCAGCAGCATTTGGTGCTGATGCTTCTCTGTGGCTTTATTGGCCCTGCTATTGATGTTGAATCTATGATACATGTTTCAATTAATAGTAGAGTGGAAAAATGCCTTCTCCCTCCTTGTACACAGCAGACAAAGCATGGCACAGAATAAAGACATTGCAAGGCATAAAGGCCACAAGGCAAAAGTAAACAAGCATCATCCTAATGGCTGAATGCCTATTAGTTGGTAAATATTTACTTGTTAGCTGTATAGTTACATCTGCTGAATTTAAAGAGGAGGAAAAAAATCTGAGTGTGTTCGTGTTTATCTGTGTTTTCTCAAATGTGTATTAAAAATTAGGATCCCCAAACAGAGCAGGAAAAATGGGAACTCCAAATGTGATGAGATTGGGCAAACTTGTGTATGGGCACCAGATTACTTGATGCTTGCTTCCAGTTAAAACAACTGTCAATATTTGCATCTGAAAACTTTTGGGAGAAATTTTAAGGAAACAAGCAAGAACCAGCTGTAGAGTGATCTAAAAGTCTAGTGATTTACAGAAATGGCTTACCTGCTTGTAACTAATAATTTGTGGGTTACAGTAGGGGATGGAGAACAGTAGGTGATGGCTGTTCCAGCCAGTATAGGGTTGTGAAACATGTACAAAATCTCAGTTCTTTATTCTCTGTCAGATCAAGCTTTGCAAGTGTGGATGCAAGCTGTGAGTCTGGCCTTCACTGAAAACTCAGTGGAAAAGGGAAAACTCAAAACCAAAATACACCACAAGGCAGATGCCAAGCTGCAGCAGGAAGGTACATTTCTCCATGTCCCTCCCCCCAGCATTGCCTGCTATCTTGTTTACTTCTGTTGACTACAGGGCATGTAGGAGGTGATGCAGCTCTGGGAATATCCACCCACCACCTGAGGATGACAGGACACAGTCACACTTGGCCTTACCCCATCTGAGCTCTTTATTTGGCTCTCTTGGAAGATGATGCTGACCTGGAATTAAGTGAACAGGGAGTGTACTTGGCTGATGTCGGCTGGTTGGTGTTGCTCCATTGCTCTTTCAATAATAGTTATCAGTATATAGCTAAACTCATAGAATGGGTTGGAAGGAATCTTAACTTAGAGACCATCTAGTTCTAAACCCACTGAAATGGGCAGGGCCATCTTTCATTACACCTGGCTGCTCAAAGTCTCATCCAACTTGGCCTTGAACACTTCAAGAGATGGGACACCCACAGCTTTTCTGGACAACCTGTTCCGGAGCCTCACAGTGAAGAATTTCCACCCTCAGAAAAGAACTTCCTCCTGATATCTATTCTAAACCTACCCTCTTATGTTTTGAATCCATCACCATTTGTCCTATCAACTTACAAAAAGTTGCTCTCCAGCTTTCCTGTAGGCCTCTTTTTGGGTACTAGAAAGCTGCTGGAAGGTCTCCCAGAACTTTCTCTTCTCCAGGCTGGACCTGGAGAAGTGAATAATTTTGCTGTCAGCTGGTATATTTATTAGCTGATTCTGCAATTTATTATTTGAGAACTAATAATCTCATATCAATATGTGCAGGCTAGCAGAGTAATACTTTTATCTGTTTTAGGAGAATGGGGGTTGTCTACACAGGGTCATTCAGGAAAACTAATCCAAATTGATTTTTAAAGTAGATTAATTAAATTAATTCCCATCTCTTTGAATTCACTAAGTGGCCAAGTTTGAGTTAGTTAAATTAGATCAAATCCTTGTTTAACCTTTCTGCTTCAGAATTGCAATGGCCTTAATTTGATTAGGTCACTTAAAAATTGGGACAAACTTAAGAGTGGTCACTTATTTTCCAAATCAGAGACTTAGATAAAATTTAACTAAAGAACTTTAAATCCCAATGTTTTGTCAGCTGGAAGTCAAGTTTGAGTGTTCTGAGTGAACAAGTATCTGGAAAAGAAAGTACTGTGCAAATGATTTGTACATTTTTTAAATTGTGAATCATTAATAGTGTCTGAGGGAATTAACATACTCTTCCAATAGCTGTAAGTCTTGCTTGTGTCCTCAGTATTTCATGCATGAATTTAAAAATGAGAGTGCTAATATTTGACAATAAAAGAATTATCTGCTGATAAAAAATGCAATATTAATTCACTGTAATTTGAAACTGTGTATGCAAAATACCTGATGATAGAGCTATCAGAGCTTTCCCAGCACTAACAGCCCAGCATTATCCACCTGTATCTTATGTCTGAATGTGTTTCTGGGTGTATCAGTTGGTGGGGAAGCTTTATGCACTGTATTGTTTAACCTTATGGTGCTTTTAATGTGGAAGATAATGATGTGTGCAGCGAGCAGATTACACAGCGGCTGGTAATGATATGTGTGTGACAATTCCCTCATTCCTCTGGCACTGGCATGGCCAGGAGAGCTGTCCTGACCTTGACAGGAGCTTGCAGAGTAGAGGGACTAAATATTTAGTCATGAGCACTGAGGGTGAAGTGAGGTCTCTGATGTGCTCTGTTAACTAAGGTATTACTCAGACTAACATCGTCTCAGCCACTTCTTGCCTGATTTATGTTGCAAGACTCAGTGGCATGTTGTTTATTTATCACTGATAAACTGTTCCTGGATAAAACTTTTAATTTTTTTTTTCATACCCAGTTTCTGACTGCTGTGGGCTTTTGATAACATTGTGATTTATATTTATCTGTGTTTTTTCCTGGCAGTGGTTGAATAGCAATAAAATTTCCGTTGATTTTGGGTGGTCAGATGAAAACTTGGGGCTATAACCAATGTATTAATCAATGCCAGCCGTCAAAATGGTCTCAGTCAAAGAAGAAGTTATTTTATTTTGTTATCTTAGTGAACAGCATAAAATATTTCCTAGGTGTCCTTATCACTGGTAATGCATTAACATTGGCTCATCCTCCTTCATAGGTCTGTTGCTAATCAGTAAATTATTTTGTCTTGTGGTTTGGGATTTTTTTTCTCCAAGGATTGTATTATCTAGAATCAAATGAATCTTTGTGGAAGAGGGAACCTTCATGTTCTCTGGATTCAATTATGTTCATCTTTTCAAATGTTTGGTTTTGTTTGGCTAGAAAACTGCTTTCTGAACTTATGGATGGTTTCAAAGCATTGCTTTACCACTGCATAATGATAAAAGCAATTTAAATTTACAGATTATTTTTGAAATGGGAAACCAATAATGATGGTAAATTGTGAAGTCTGCCCAGATGAGCAAAAAGGATGCTTGTAGAATCAAAAAATGGAAACAAAACAAGTATAGTACACAATGCTGCAGGTCTGTTATTGTCCTAGAGAAACACATCATACTATCTTGAACTAAGATAACAAAAAATTTGTTGCACTGTTCAACACCTTAATGGTGCACAATTCCACAAGAATAACATCAGCTACCCATGGCAGTAGATCTGTTGAAAAGAGCAAAAACCTCTAAAGATGCTTGCTTGAAAATGATACTGTATTTTTTCAAGATAAAAATCACGGAATGGCCCATTTCCCACTTCCTCTCCCTTGTGAAATTCAACTCCCAAGCTACTTTGGTGTGGCTGCTTTCTGAAATGTTGCCTCATCAATTAGTAGCAGTAGGATATGAACTGGTGACAATTACACATGATTTGCATTGAAAAATGAGCATTCCAAATGTTTTGAGGTGTAGTCTACATGCTAAAGCTTATTCCTTTGTTTTGAAGTATCCATAGCTGTGAAGGTATTAGAATGCAAATAAGTGTCTTAAAAAATAATTAAAAACCACAATATATATTCAGTGGCTGGTTCCATGATAAAACTAGTGAACACCTTGTTAATTTAGTCCTGAATCTTTCAGTTTACTTCTAGTGAGTTTATTCCTATAAAGTTTCCTTAAGGAAAACGTTTGGGGTTTATATGTTTAGGTTTTTTGTTATTTTAAGTGAGTTTTTGTTTTGGTGTAGTTTTTTCACATCTTGATTTTATTCTTGCTGTACCTTTCGTCCATCTCTCCTTCCATCTGCTGTTGGTGATAGTGTTTTGTTCTGCTTTCATTAAATGTTACCTTGCTTTTTCTTTAATTTCAAGAGGTGTTTCTATTTTGTCAAAGATAAATTTGCTGGTTCTGTTTGTGTTGGTGTTGAGAGGGACAATACTACTTCATGTCTTCTGGTTAATTTATCTCTTAGTTGTAATGCTAATCTAGTTAAGACATGATTAACAGTTACTCAGTGGCCCTCGTTTTTTTCCTGTCCAGTCTCTTTTGACACTCAAATTAATGATTTCCTATTTGCTGTATATTTACCCAGGGCTTAAGTTTGATATTTTTCTACACTCTAGCAGTAGGTTTTGTTCTTCAAAAATTATTTTCAATAATTAAAAATTGAAAATATACAGAGAAATTTAGGCACATGGGGCAGTTAATTAGGGAAAGTGCTCTTGAGACTGCTAAAATTAATCACACAAGAGTTTAAGAACCATTTTTGAAGCACTGTAGAGTGAAGCTTTTCATTGGAATTTTTAGTTGTACAGTATATAATTGCATAACTGCTGATGAAGTTGCCTCAGGTTTCAGCACTTATTTATTGGGCCAAAATCTTGGACCTTTTTAGTAGAATAAGCTAAGATATAGCCAGTCTAATACTTTAATAGTGAATTAAAACTACACAGTATTCAAACCAAGTCTCTTGTGCCAGTTAGAGCTTCTCACCTTGTGCCATTTCTTTCTATTTAGGAACTTTGTAAAAGTCTTTGTAAAGTGCCAGGTAGAGGATAGTTCCTCTCTCATGTCCCATTAAAATTATACAACAGATTCAAATGCTGCAGGACTTCTGATTTTGGACCTTTGAACATGTTGTGTCTCTTCCTTGGGACATTGAACTGGACTGCACCAGCCCCTTCTATGTTCTTCCTGCTGGAAACATTCCAGGTACCTTGTCTGATGTTTCTTCTTATTTGCCTAGTGTACAATTTATCCAGTAAGAAATCATCCACCACAAGTATTTAATGAAACCATAGCTCAGGCTGCCCAGTTTTCACAGTCTTCTGGCAGGAAATGTCAGCAGGAACGCAGCAGAAAGGATCTGCTGGCAGATCTAGGGTGAGTGGGTATGGATTTCTAATTCTTTCTTCAAAGCAGTAAGACTTTGTGATTCCAGTGCATCTTTGTGATTAAGGCGAAACAGATTTCTGGAAAAACATGAGCTCTCAGGTTTGCCCCACAAGACATTATTTCTGAAGTGCATTTATTCTGTTACCCCATCTAGCAGTTGATTTTTGGCTACTCAAGAGATGATGCCTTGTCTAACATGGAATTTGTACATATCTGAGGAAGGAAAAAGAGGAGTGACGGTTCTCCCTTATGAATAAAGGAGAAGTAATGAAATTATGAGGGCAGGAGAAGAGGTTGTAAATATATTTCAAGGGACATATATTCTGTTTGAAGCCCCAGGGGAGTGCAAAGAGGACCATGCCTGTGAAAGTGAAGGCATGCTGCAAGGCGTGGGCTCTGCAGTTGGGACTGTCTCTTAGGGTAGAGCATGCGGAAGACCTCAGTGTGTGTTGAAGTCACCTGGAGAAAAGTGAAAGAAAGCTTTCAGATTTGACCTTGATGTAGGTAGGCTAAATCCTTTTTCATTTAGTTACTCACTTTGTTTCTTACCGTTATTTGTGGCTGTGTTGCTTACTTTAGATAGGGAAATTAATACTTTGAATAAAGATGGTTTTCAGCAGAACTATCTGAAAATAAAGCAAGTTTCCTAAAAACCTACAAGAACTTAGAGTATACGTTAATTTTTCTGTAAATAACAAACATTATTCAATTATGTTTTTCTGTCCAAGTCAAGCATTCCTGTTATATTATATGACCGTGAACCAAGGGCTTTCAGCTTTCTGCTGCTATAATTTGAATTAAATCTTCTTTCTTCTTTCTCTTAGAAAGGAGATTATATTAGATCAAACTGTTTTTTCAAGTTCTAAAGGTTCAAATAGTGGAAGAATTGGAAATGGTTGTTAGTGCTTATTGGCACATTTTTATTTTTCGTCCTGATTCAATTAAGCTTACTAATTACTGTTCTGTTTGACACTGTCAAAGGGCTAGGGGTTGTTTTACAATTTAATAACCATTGTATGATTCTGAGCATCCTTCTGTTAAAAAAAAAAAAAGGCCAAAACAAAAATCATTACACTGATATTTTTGAGGGGGCTTTTAGAGGATGTACTCAGCATATACTCAGAGTACTTGCCACGTTGATTTGCTGTGTGGTGAGGAGTGGAATGCTGAAAGCAGAGATGATGTTGGGAGCATCACGCATGTGTGGTAATGACAGCTGGCAGGAGCGCTCAGGCGCTGCGGAGAGGGCAGCAATGTCCACAGAGCTGCTGCCCATAAAGATTACTGGATAATATCCTAATTTCCTCCAAATGAAGGGTAAAACTGAAAGGTTATGTGAGGGTGCCTGCGCTCAGTGCAGTGAAAAATCTCATCTCTGTGTTTTGCCAGCTCCTATCCCCTATCAGTCAAGGTACAAAGGATGTCTCCCACTGAAGGCAGTTTAGGTGCAGGTATATAAGCTGTGTTCTTAATGGGATTTTCTGCTTCCTTCTCTTAAAGCAGCAGCACAGCAAGAGTGGATTTTGGACATTGTACCCTTGTCTTGTGGCATGGTAAGAAGTTTGAGAAGCACTGAGCACGCTGAAGCAAGAGGCTTCTGCTGACCTTTTACTGGGGCTGGCTGAAGCTGTTGGGAGGACCTGGAGAAATAGCTTTATGACACATTTGGCTTTGGCATTGTTTATTTCTAAACAGCTTCCTGTTTCCATGCAATTTCCAAGCTGAACCTACTTGATATTGACAGGTAATATTTTAATGGGTAGATTGATTGGACTGGCAGAATGAATTAGCCATCAGCTTGACAACCATATAGCATTATGTTGTGTATCTGTTTACTCAGCACTGGGTGAAATGCAAGAGTCTATTGAAAATCAGATTTCCATGCCGCTTTGTCAAAGCAAATTTAATCACAGCTAGAACATGTGGCATCCATCATTTCCACTTCAGAAGGCATCAGCAGCCACAGATCAGCAACAACAAGCAGTGCTGCCACTGCTGTCTTTGACTCACATGGAAAATTAAATTTTAGCATAGATTTTTGATAAATGATGCAGTCCTACCCATCAAACATGATTACTTAAGTGTTCTCTATTAAAGTAATCCCAATAGCTTTTTATCTAGAAGCAAGGTGTTACTCCATTTGGCTTTGAGTCACTCCTCCTGATGTGGGATAGGCCTTTAGATATTGCCTTTGCAGATTAGACAACTGCTTTCTGTTTGTTGTTCTTGAAAATCTCAGATCTGCCTGGCTGCCTGCTTCTACCTGAATTTTAGTGACCAGCTCAGGTACATACTATAGTTTATTCTGTGTTCTTCTGTGAAATTCCACTTTAATGCATCTCTTTCTACCCTCATGGATATCAGGACAGCAAATTTCATTAAAAGAAATCTCAAGATAACTTAAGGAGTAAACCAGTACAGAATACATGGAAAGATACAACCAGCTGCTTTGTTCATGCCTCGGGTGTGGTAGAGATCATTTAAAGTGTCCAGATGTATATTAAGTGTTTAAAAACCTTGTAAATATTAGTCCTGCAGTTATACTTTAAAATTTTTGAGATCCTGTATCATAGGCACTGCAATTACACCATTTTAAAAGCAAATACTTCTTTTTGGGGGATCTTTTTTTCCCCCACTTCTGCTTCCATTTAGAATATCCAGGCATTTGTTTTGTAGCACCATTGTCTATTCCTATTATTCATGTTTAATTTTGATTTGATGTGTTAATGCCTCCATAACAGAGCCCAAAGCCACCTTCTTTCAGACTTAAAGATAACAGCACAATTTTTCTAATTCCTACTAATTGAGCTATGATTCTTCAAGATTGTCTCAGGTCTTGTACTGTCTCTTCTAATGTCCTCAAAATTAATGTCATCAAGAGAAAGGAGCTAATAGGTCTTCTGAAAATTATTTTTCATTTACAGCAGTGCTCAAAAATACCCTGCTGGTAGAATATTTGAGTTCAAATAATAATGCTTCTTGTGTTTTTATGTATAAACATAAAACAGCATATTCAGCTGTTTGTAAGGATTTTGTACTTAAAATAAAATTTTAAAATTGGTTCCCTTTATAGCATTGCTATTAGCATATCAAGATTTTTAATCAAACGCCTGAATATATGCTATTTTGCCTCTTTGCCTAAGGTAAGTCACCTTGTGGAGGTGTTACTCTCTCCTGAGTGTAGAAGGTACGAGGGGTGGGTAGTGTTGACTGTTGAGCAATAAGCAGAATTTGAGGAGCAAACAAGCTGAAGCAGCCCTGCCTCTCTGATGGATGCCACAGCACACACAGATGGCTTGCCAGCGCTGTCAGTGCAGATGTGTCGCACAGCTGCCACTGGGAAAGCTCTAAGGAGGGATTGGGTGATGCTGGTTCTGTGATTTGAACTGATGCTGCACAAATGAGTGCTGCACAAGCAAGTTGTGTATTTCAAGAGCCACGTGCCAGAACTTGTCCCTTACTCTGCCAGGTAGTTGCCCACCAGATGTCCTCTGAATTTTGTTATCTGCACTTGGGCATCTGTATCAGGGACTCTTGTGTAGAGTGACAGCTGAATACATACAAGAACTAATCAATCCCTAAGGGTACAACAGTTTTGTCTCTGTCAGACTGGTTTGTTGTTGTTTTTCTTAGAAAAATATGAAGCTGATGAAGTATAGCTTAATCTTCAACACCAAAGGGTGTTTCTTCCCAAAGACTGGGAGGTGTTCAAGATTTATGACTTTTCTGCTGTCTGATTTGCCGGTCTGCATGATTGATATTGCTATGCTGGCTATCAGATCGTCCTTTTCAGACCAGAGTTTCTCACATCAGTAGCCAGTGCAATTTGTAATTAATTGTCCCTGGCCTTGCTGTTATCTGAGTGGATTGATAAGCATCCACTGGGCAGCCAGTCTTGCTTGTTGATCCACTTTCTTCTGTGCAGATCTTAAAGGTTCACTCAGGGTGACAAAAACTCAAAATACTGAGACCTGAGTTCTGACACCTAAATTAGCTGTGATGAAGTTTAGCTGTGTTGGTGTCTGATCATAAATAAGAGGTAAGGCATGGGCTGGGATAGCCAAGCACTGTTTCCATCCCTCGCTGCAGCTTCCGCATACAGCTGACCCAGTTTGCGTTCCTCCTGACCTTGCCCAGTGTGAAAATTCATTTGTTTTTCTATCTACATATGCTGGTATTGAGTGCTAGGCTGCTCCTCTGGGAAAGACTAGTGAGGAGAAACAGTTCGTGTGTCTTACTTTGTGCCAGCAGAGTAATTTCACGTGATTTTCAGAACAAGGCTATTCTTGGATGCTGAAGCAACTTTTAAATTCACTCTATGAACCCCCATCTAAGCAATAGTGCCTCCAGTTTGTCTGGAATGGCAATGGACCCATGTGCTTGGGGTTGCTGCATATTGGTTTCATTGAGACCAGGCATGTATGGGGATTTTGCTTTGATATGACAGAAAATATCTTTTAGTTTGTATACTTCATTCATTTCCATTCCTGAGAACTAATTAGAATTGTCTGGAATAAAAGGGTGAATTGAGGCAGAAAATTCATTTTGATTGTAGCCATCCAGTCTAGCAAAAAAGTAATAGTGCTGCTTCAAATTTTTGAATAATGGGATAAAACAAACAAAATGTAGCAGAATTGTATTGATAAATAACTTTATTCTGGCTTGTTTTAAAACAAATAGCATTTTCTTACATTTTTATTGTGAAATTTCCAGACTTTTTTACATTGCATGGTCCCCAAACTATTAAATTCATGAAGGTAAAGTTCCATGACAGATTTATTAATATAGCTGAGGAAAAAACTAGAAGGGGGTATTTTACATTTGATAACTGCTTTATATGTAGAGCAGAAAAGAGAGGAATGGGCTTAGTTGGTGTTCTGAACAAAGTGAAAATACTGGTCTTTCATACAGTCTTTTTACTGACACATAGGAACTTGTGTCCAGTTGAACAACATGATGCTGGGACCTTGTTCAGATACTACTCCACTCTACTGAATCAAAGACTTTTCCAGGATTTTATGGAGCTTTCTGTATTCACGTGATCTCGATCATTTTCTCAGTAATGTAACAATTTTGTGTGTCTCTTGCGCTGGTATGTATACATCCATCAAGTTTTAAATTGCATGTAATCTTTTTGCAGCAGTTTAACAAGGGAGGAATAATGCACGAAACAGCAGTAAACATTTACAAGCCAATGCTTGCCTATTATCACTTGGCTAAATGCATTTTAAAGACCAAGGCATCCTGATTTGCTCCAGTGACAGTCTCATAATTGTAGCAAATACAATTCAGAGCACACAGTTCTGGAAGAAAAGATGCTGGGGAAACCTAGGAGGATGGAGATCTGGGATTGGAAATAACTGCTTGATTGCTCATGGGAGCCTGTGTTTTTAAGAAAGCAAGATATCACTTTGTCAGTTTAAGCTTATTTTTGTTGTCAGCGTGGGGAAAAAAAAAGTGGAAAACTTTGATGAAAGCACACATCTGTTGTGGAGTAGAGGACAAGACTTTAATATAAGTGATAACCTAAGTGTAGCATGACCTCTGTTTTCATCTGTCTCTAAAGAATGAAACAATCTCTCTTCAATTTTTGTTTGAGTAATTACAGACCCTTGCACTTCAGAAACTTGGGCTCTGGTTGTTTTCTCTTGTGCAAGTGATCCCTGGCTGTAGAGGCCTCATTTCAAAGTCATTCCCACTTGTCTTGGAGTGTCATCAGGGAATTCCAGAGGAAAAAGAATCAAGGTGCATGACATATGCCATGAGTTGGCAGCTTAATTCAGTCAAAATCAGCTCCCAACTCATCCTTTTCTCATAAGTGATTTAATTTGAAGAAAAGGTACTGAACTTCACTCTGTTTCCAGTAAACCAGTGTGTGATGAGTCTGATACTGTACATATTGTTCTACCTCTGCCTTAAAAGCTGTCTCTGTGTTTCCCACAGAAGTCCATACCTACAGTTTCTCCTCAGTTACAGAATATCATTCAGGCACCATCTACACTTGATGTTTTTTCCTTTTGCTAAGCACAGAAAGTGGCAGAGGTTCCTGTGGAATGCTCCATACTGGATCCCTCTGCTTTAGGTACTTGAGTAGGCTCTGTAAAGCAGCATCTCACCAGTAATGCTCCAGCTAGCCAGACCTACTGTGCTCTGAATTGCCTGGAATACCCAAATCACAAGGAAGACATCTTCCTGTTCCAGCTGCTGCCATTGCTTGCCTCGCACAGCCAGTATCTGCTCTTTTCAAGGGCAGTCAGTTTGGCTTGAGCCCCGGTTCCCTCACAGCTGCTGGAAGCTACAAACATTTCCTGGGAGGGGAAGCTATGGGATGAAACTAAATTGCACTGGACAATTCCACTGTTTTCTGCACTGCTCTGTCTTAAGCTCAGACAGTTCTCCCATGGATTTCTTGACTGAAGTGAGGTTAATTTCTAGCTCTCTTGTCCTTCAAGAATGTTGATGTGTCCTTGTGCATGCTTATGCAGTAGCTTGCTCTGGCAAGGTCACAGAATAGCAGAGTTAATTTCTGGGAGATCCTAAATGTGAACCTGTTGATGGCAAAACAAGGTTTTCTGCAGATGAAGAAGTTGTTCCTTCTTTCCTCATTTGCTCTGTGAATAAATCTTTGAGTCAGACTTTTGAGGTAGATCTTTATCCTCTAATAAGCTCTCTGAAGGAGACAAAAAGCTTTTGAACTCAAGAATGATTTTATCTGAGTCAAAGCTAGAATAAGTAACTTCTTAAATCCAGAAAACTCAGAGTAGATAGATAAGATGGAATAAAAAGAAAGTATACAGCATTTTTGCTGATTTAAAACCAGTGTGTCTGTTCCAAAGGTGTTTGCTTCTCCGCAGTTTAATGGCTCTAAATAGCAGCAAATGCTGCACTGACTCCTCTGATACTGGGGAATTTCCCTTCCCTCTGACTTTCTGAGGCCTGGCTGCTGGCTCTGGGCAGTCTCTGTGTGAAGCTGCAGCACCCCCACCTGTGCTGTGGCTTTTTCATTGCGGACACTGCAGGCTCTGGAAGGTAGGTCCTTCTTACTGTGCTCAGTTCCTCGGAAGAAAGGTCATCTCCCTTCCCTCTTTGGGCTTTGCTCTGGAGGAGGAGTGTGCAGGGTGTACCTGTGCACCCCAAATTGCTGCCTTGCTGTACAGTGCTTAGTGGAGTGATCTGTTGGCCTTCAAAAAGGCAAGGAAAAAGGAAATCTTGCCTTCAACAAATGAATATCAAAACACATAAATCTGAAATAAATAACATGTTGAGACTTCAGTGTTCATTTTTTTCCTGGATTTGTCTTTCGTTTTCTTCAGTCTCACTTCCCAGATATCTGCTTTGTGATTCCCTGTTTACTTTTGTTCTCTGTCAGCATACATAGTCTTTATCATTTTCATGTTATTCATGAGTAGCCAATGTTGATATTCATCTTCCCTTTCTACCTGTTCCACTTGTTCTTTTGATGGCCAGAGAACTCTTGCTTCCCTTCTCTTCTGTGGCCCACATGCTCCTTGCACACTTCCTCCAGGCACTGGCACTCAATCATCTTTACAAAATATCTTTACAAATAAATTATTACAATATTCCCTGACAAATATTTATGACAATTACTGTGTTCCTAAACAATTCTTTAGTGTGTTCAGGGACTTAGAATAATCTTTGGATCATTTCCCAGTGGCAGTCTGCATGCAGCAGACTGCACTCTTCTGGAAAGTAATAAGAGTTTGATAATAAAATTGTGACCATGCCAGGTCACATGGCCACAGGACCAAGCAACAGGCACAGAAATATTTACCTTACTAGTATATGTTAATTTTAAAAATTATTTTCTGAGAGTCTACCTCAACCTGACAATGTCATGTGTGACATGATCTGCATGTACCAAGGACTGAAGCATTCACTTCGTAAGGGAAGACTTGCTGTGTCCAGCTCTGGTCCCCTCAGTTTGAGAACGACGTTGAGATGCTTGAGCGTGTCCCAAGGAGGGCAGCGAGGCTGGTGTGAGGGGCTTGGAACACAAGCCCTGTGAGGAATGGCTGAGGGAGCTGGGATTGTCTAACCTGGAGAAAAGGAGACTCAGAGGCGACCTTATCACTCTCTTCAATTTCCTGAGAGGTATTTGTAGTCAGGTGGGGGTTGGTCTCTTTCATCAGGTAGCAACTGACAGAACCAGAGGACACAGCCTCAAGCTGTGTCAAGGCAAATATACGTTGGCCATTAGGAAAAAGTTTTTCATGGAAAGTGTGATAAAGTACTGGAATGGTCTGCCTGGGGAGGTGGTGGAATCACCATCCCTGGATGTGTTTAAAAAAAGACTGGATGTGGCGCTCAGTGCCATGGTTTAGTTAAGATGTTAGGGAACGTGTTGGACTCAATGATCTTGAAGGTCTCTTCCAATCTTGTGATTCTGTGACTCCTTTACCCTCCATATGTGTATCTTCTCCATTATTCTAGGGCTACATGCAGAAACACACATCTCCAAGGCAGTCACATTGTCTCCCAAACTGCCACTTCATCCCTCTTTGGCTGAAGGAAGATAGGGAATTTTCAAGCCTTTCTCTCCAACTGCTCCTTCCATTCCTCCGTGAAGACACTGTTTTGGGAACCCTGATGATGTTCTGTTTTGTATGGCCATTCTAAGAGCATGAGGTCATATGGATTTCTTTAGTACTTGTATCTCTGGCCTGTAGGACCTGCATAAAATTTAAATCCTCAGTGAAGATGATGGCAGGACCTGAAGTGGGACCTTCTAGTTGGGTATCATTAAATGAGGCCTGAAACTATACCTAACAACTTGTTATTAATAATTACAGAAGTGCAGGAGTTTTTGAGTGTGTAGTAGATAAAAAATAATAATACAGACTTTCCTGGCTTTGGCTGAAATAGAGTTCAGTTTCTTCCTAGTAGTTGCTGCAGTGCTGTGTTTTGGATTCAATATGAGAATAGTGTTGATAACAAACTGAAGTTTTAGTTGTGGCCAGGTAGTGCTTACCCTGAGTCAAGGACTTATCAGTTTCCCATGCACTGCCAGCGAGGAGGTGCAGAAGAAGCTGGGAAGGAGCATGGCCAGGACAAGCTGACCTGAACTGGACAAGGAGCCGCTCCATACCATGGAACACCACACTCGCTGAGTTTATAAACTGGGAGAGTTGGCTTGGATTGACTGATGGCTGCTGGGGGATGGGCTGGGCATCCATCAGTGGGTGGTGGGAAACTGTGCTGTGCATCGCTTGTTCTGCTTGGGGTTTATTTCTCCCTATTTTTATAAAACTCTCTTTTCATTCTCTTATTATTAATTGTATTTGACTTTATTTCAATTATTAAACTGTTCTTATCTCAACCCACAGGTTTTACCTTTTTTTCTAATTTCCCTCCCCATTCCAGGGAGGTTGTGAGTGGGTGTCAGTGTGATATTTAGTTGCCGACTGGGTTAAGTCAGGACAGTTCTTTTGATGCCTAATGTGAGGCTCATTGGATTGAGTTAAGGACAAATCTGCCTAGAATGTGCTAGAAAAAATTTGTTACGAGCATTCATTATACTTAATAGTCACAATGATTTCTTTGCTCTCAAAGTTGATGTGGCTGTTCTTAAAGTTGCAATATGTAATCCCTTTCTTGCAGTACATGCTCCCTGTTGTGTTGTTCTGTACCTGTGGGAACTGGACTAAGGCTATCATGTTGTACTTTGTAACAAAACTGGTTTATGATGTGATAGAATTGCTGCTTTTGAAACTAATCTGGTATTTGTGCTCAGCATTGCAGCCATATCTGTACTCCAGGAAACTATAAATAAGTTTCTTTTACCTTTTACATTTTCTTCTCTGAGATCCAAATCATGGCAGAGACACTTCCCTTTTCTCTTCTCCTTCAGGATAATAATAATAGCTCTTCAGAATTTTGAATATCCTTGAGATGTTCAAACCAGCATGTTCCTCTTGCTTTATCTTCTGAATGTGTTCCAGTTCTTATTTAAGGTTAAACAATTATTTGAGAATGCCACCCAGAGATCTGTCCTGAGACTGGCTAGTCAGGAGTAGCAGAGTCTGTGGGATTATAGGGGCAGGTACTTAATTCCAGCAATTTAAAGTGGGTACATCCTACTCCCTTCAGCAGGAACTTGGGGCAGAGGCAGCCAAGTGGTAAAGCACAGCTGATATCTCTGATGGATTTTTCTCAATCCCTATCGTGGCAGAGTGCAGCCACAGTTTGCTTTCACTTGTGGGGCTGTCCATACACCTGGAATTGACGTTCCCAGGCTGGACACACAGCTCTGCCATCTGCCAGGGACTGATGCAGAGTGTACTGGAACAGGGTGAAGCTGGGGAAAACCTGCAGTACAGTGATGGCATCATCATGTGAGGTAACAGAAGAGGAAGTTTTGGGAAGGGGAGGAAAATAGTCCAAATCCCTCAAAAAGCCAGTTTTGCCCTAAAGCAAAGCAAGGTCCAGAGGCCGAAGGGGAGATCCAGTTTTTAGGAATAAATTGGCAAGATTAGTTCTCAATGGATGTGATCAACAGTAATAACAATTTTATTTCAATTATTAAACTGGTCTTATCTCAATCCACACCCCATGGATTTTGAAGAGGAGGTCTTATCTCAATCCCCACCCCATGGAGGAGGAGATGGGTGAGTCAGCAGCTGCATGGTACTTATTAGTTGTTAGCTGGAGTTGAACCATAAAGGTCAAGAATCAGTAAAACTAGCATGGCACGTAATTGGGAGCTGATTTGGGCTGTACAAGTAGCTTTTGGAAAATGGGAATGTAATACTTAAGTAAGCTAAAAGTCAGTCCTAAGATGGTGAGATTTCTCAATCCCATACCACTAAAACAGACTTTCATAAAGCTTTCCTCCACTGAAATTAGCTATTTTATTTTTGTACTAGTTAATCATGTCTTTGAATTCAACTAGGACAGTAGTACTCTGAACTTATTAGCAATTATTAGAAATAATAGGAAATAACATTTCTTATGCTGTAACCTCAATTATAGTTGCTTATGCTAATTCTAACATTTCATTTTAAATACAGAGGGTTTATTTTAACTGTGTAACACTTGGAAAAAGATGAAATCTTACAATAGAAGTTTGTTTATGTCTGTTTCTCTTTAGAAAATAGCTTTAGATTATATCAATGTAGCAATTATCTTTAATGAATCCATAATGATTAAATGCATATGGAATCTTCTTAGTATGTGTTGGGTAAAGAGCAATAATTGACCAATTATAGAACCAATTTGTCTTTAAGCTCTTTTGTTTTGTAGTAGTTTATCTTCAAACCTGTCAATAACCTAAAGAGTATAATGTAACATTGTTTTGAAAATGATTCTTATATTGGTTTTAAAATAAAAAAGATTGTGGAAGTGTTTGGCTGTACGTATCCACCCCAAATGACTCATTCATTTGTAGACACCTACACTGTAGAGCTCTGACACAAGCACAGTGAATCTGAGCTCTAGATTCCATCAAGCTTTCACTTGACTAAGAGAGATGGACTTTAGGTTCCCTCCACATTCACTTGAGTAAGAGAGATGTTTTTAGGGGGGGATTAATCCACCCTGAAATAGGCAGCCATCTAAGGCATACATACTAAGTCCTGTTATAATTGGCAAAGATAGCATAGCAAGCCCCCAGCAATAAAAGCCATCACATAAGGGAGGTGAAGAGAAAGTATATTCCTCATGATGGAGCCATACTGTTTGAAAACTAGGCCTGCCTCAAATTTGGGAGAAGAAGCAATGGAGCATGCATCCCTGTACTCTGTGCTTTGTTCTGCCTGTGCACCTGCCCCTGTCAGTGATACGTGAATGTCTGTGCTGTGCCAAGGCTTCTTTTGTATTAATTGCATCCTTACACCCTCTTTCCTCAGCAGTTCTTCACTGGTCTATACAAAGAAATGAGATCAGCAGATTGAGAGGAGCTTTTATTTGTCTATGTGTCACTCTGTGAGACTGCACATAATATTTTGGTTTTGTAAGGATGTTGGGAAACTGGACAGGTGTTGAAGGAAGGCTACTTGCAATGAGCAGGAGCTAGAATTCACATCCTGTGTGATTGATGTTGAAGGAATTTGGCTTTTCCAGTTCTGAAGAAATGCCTTGAAAAGCATTTACAGATATGGCAAGGTCTTCTAAGTAGTGATGGAGAATATAACAAGTGGCAACAGCAGATGGTGTATGAGGCGGTTTAGGCTGCGCATTAGAAAAAGAACTTGAGTAGGTGGATCATGTGGCACTGGGACAGGTCATCCAACATCTCCATTCTTGAAGGTTTTTCAAGACTTTTCTTGATAAAGCTGTGGGTGACCTAATGGTACAATGGTGGTGATAGTCTTGGTTTGAGAAGAAGGCTAGATGGACCCCAGCATTACAATGTTCCATGTCACCATTTCTGCAGTGTTGTGCTTTTCCTTTTACAATAGGATGTTGCTCTGGTGTTCCTTCTTTCTGGCTCACCCTCACCTATGTAGAATGATCTTACTGCTTGTTTACAGTCCAAATGATTGCTCTTCAAAAAGCATTAAGGCAAAAAGATGAGAAGAAACTGGCATTCTGCCTCTCCTGAAAGGTGCATGTGTTTTGGTGTCAATATTGTTCATTTCTGAAAGAATCTGCAATTAATTTTTTTTTTTCTGTCTGTGGTAGGAAAGGGCTCAGTCTATAAACTGCATGGGAAATTTGCAATCACAAAAGTGTGATTTTAATTACAAGATAGTAGGAGAGAATGGTAGCTTTGGACCCCCACTATTTATGTCTTTCTGTATGTGCTTAGAAGCAGACAGGTAATCAATGTACAGACTTAAACATGGTTGTTATAAATTTACTTAATTTCTACCACCCAAAGGACTGTTGGTGTAGTAAACCACTAACAATTAAAACTTGCACATCAAGCTTTGTGGATCCAACAAATCCTCTAACTGTAGCCTGAATAAAATGTCAGTTAAAAAAAACTTAGCAGTGTCCTCTTTACTAATTAAACAGCCTAACTCAGTGTCATAACCACTTAAATTCCCAGGGAATATCTTCTGGAAGGAAGGTAAAATACAGTACTTGACTTCAAAGTGCATCTGCAAAAGCATTTTAAATTTGTTTCCTTTTAAACCTTGGCTGGCAAAATTCTGAAGAAAAAATGTTGTTTGATAAAGTTTATTTGGAAAGCAGATGCTTGCTGAGTCAGAGTTCATGGGATTAGAGTATTGTACACTGATTATATCAGGCAGCAGCTGTGGCTCTGATTCATGTGCCAGGTTTGCATTAAAGAAGGATATTTCTTCTGGGACCAATCAAAAATACTAATATTTGATCAAGGAATTACTAGCTGAATCTTTATTAATTGCATAGTGAGGTGTTCTGTGACCTTTGTTGAAGATGATTCTTCAGCGGCTAAAACGTAGCTAATCTGTTTCATTTAGAGTAGACTAACCTCAGAAATATCATTAGGAACTAAGCATCTGCTCATCAATCAAAAAACTTGTTATAGGAAGAACTCTTAGTTGATTCTTCTTAAGGAGACAAAAGAGACTTCAGGTGAAGTAAGTCCATCAAAAGAGCAAATGAATATGAAGGATACATCTGGATTTGATGCAGAGGTAAAGATGAAACTTGATTATGTAGGATGGAAGTAATTAAACTGCTTTTTCCAGGTACTGTGAGGATACAGAGCATATTTTCATAGTCTCTGCAATCTTGAGAATAACAGGTTTAATAGAGATAGAATTTCACAGTCGGATTTTATTTACTATATTTGCTACATTTGCTCAAGAAATCATGTAAGTGACTTCAACCTCAGCTAGGTATGTCTTGCTGAAAGAAAATAATAATTATTTTCAAAAAATGTCAGACCCTGGCATAGGGAAGGCAGTGGCAATAAAAATGTGTCAATGTTGCTGAGCATCTTGCTCTCTACTGCACAAAGCACGCTGACTTGAGTGAAGGCTCTAGAGCAAGGCAGAGATGAGGATTAAGTCAGCATTCCTCAGTCTCAAGGTTCTTCTTCACCAGCCTACAATTTCTCAAGTATTTGGGACTCTACCAGCTCTATTGCCTACCCAAGTATGAATCTGGAATTTTTCCACAGCACTAATATATTTTGCAGTCATAGGAAAACAAATATTTTTTGTTTATTTTCATGGGCTCTTTCATTTTCATGGACTCTTCACTGGTTTGTGAATTTAATTTCTTCTTAAAAATATTCTTTTAAAGTAGAAAATATGATTCTCTGTCCTAAGACGTTAAGAAATCATAGACATTTTTATAGGAGGCAGTTTCAAAGCTGGAAAGAAGGGAAGACTCTTACCTGTTAGCTGTCAGCTTGTGAGTTACTTGGACTAGCAGTCTGGTCATGTTTGTCTTTTTAGAGAGTGAGCAGAAAGGGGATTCAGAAACAGCTTGGGGGGGTTCCAAAATTGTAGGATCTGCTTTTAACATAGGCCTTTCATTAAGTTACATTTGCATTTGAATTTGGATGAAAACAAAATTTTTTCCTTTGGTTTTGTACAGTGATTTTATTTTTAAGCACTTGTCCAAAATTATGCATTGTTGAGTAAGCCAATTAATGGAAATGGTTTAGTCCATTCTTCTAAACAAAATGTCTCTGGTACAGCAAGCTGGAGGAATATTTCCCTATTTTGTTTCATGTGCTAGTCTTCAGGCAGAAAAATTAATACAAAGTACAAAATACAGCCTTTACTTTCACCAAGAATGTGTCTATTATGAAGGTGTTGCCACTGTCTGAATGCAGTGGGATTTATTTTTCTTAGTTTTTCAGTTTTTCTGCTTGAACTGCATAGAAAACTTACCAGCAAACATACAGTAAATATAGTGATTAAAAACTTAGAAATCCGTAAATGTAAAAACATAATTCTCTGTTTCACTTTACTGCTCCTTCCTTTTCTCAGAACCATGTATTGCAGTCCTTAAGAACAGGTTTCCAGTGCACTCATTTTCCACTCAGAGTGCACACTGGAAAGTGAATGAGGATGCAGGTGGAGTTCAGAAGTTTCAAGGTCCAGAAGCTGCTTGCTTATTTTTTTTCTTACTAATATATACACTACTTGGGTTTTGATAAATGTAATTTCTCTCCATTTTGTAGCAGCAGGAAGGAAGGACAAGTATTTTTGACAGGTGGATATGACATTGTTTGGAAGGATCTTGGCTGCTCCCAGCATTTCCTTGTGGTTGGAGACACCATCCATGAGAAAAATGCAATGCTCCTGCTGAGCAGAGAACGTGCAGTGAATTGCACATCAGTCAATGATAAGGTCTCTTTTTCTAAGCACTTCACCTTATGTCTTGTGGTCTTACTTTGGAAACAAAAAACCAAACACACCAAGGCCCTCCTGCCATTTGCAGCCATGCTTGGAATTTGCTCAGGTAAGTAGAGTAAGCAGAAATCATCAAAGGCATGTCAGAATTATCCCTAGTGATGCAGGAGTTCTGTAGAACAACAGCTCTGGCCACATACTTCAATGTGCTCAAAGGGTCACAGCCTGTACTTTGTCCCTTCTGCTTTAAAAGTGGGTTTTAGTTGCAAATTTAACAAGGTCTCTGTGAAGGTGGAGATTTTGCTTGGTCTTGTTTTGTTTGGATTTTTACTTTGTAGTGCAAAACCTGCAGCTCTATTCCAAAGAAGTCAGACTGTAAACTCTATATAAACAACAATATTTAGGACTAAATAATTATTCAATATTAAATGAATAATCTGGATGTTCCTCTGTAAAAAAAGACACATATCAGCAGTCAGCATAATGTCCGTAAATATGACTGCATCAACCCTCTTGTTATCAGGAAGCAAGGAAATGTGTCTGTTGTTCCTGCTAGTTTTGAGTTTTCCATCAAAGAAATCAATACCAAACTTTTGAAAGAAACAGAGATTTATTTAAAAAAAGCTTTTTTAAACTTTCTCACGTCTTCTTTTAGTTGATCCTGGCCTCTCTTCTCATCAAAGACCAGTAGGTTGTGAGCAGGACTACATTTGCATTTCCCTTCAGCCATATGATTGCCTGCTGAGACTTGCAGACGTACCTTTTGCCACGCTGTTTGCAGATTTGTTTTTGATGCATATAAATGCTGTGGAACTTGAATTGGTGCACAACATGACAGTTGTTATGCTTTAAAATAATTGCTATGGGTTTTTTGCTGGTAAGACTGGGAAGAGGAATTAATGAGAGATACTTTTTCCTTGGCTGTTTCAGTGCTAAGCCACTCTGGACTTTTTATGTCCCTTTTGCCTGAGTCCTTCCTTATCCTGCCTAATAATTAGTAGCTGTGAAAAATAGCTCATACTTTCAGAAAAAAGAGAAGAGGTTTCTTGTTCTGATAATACATGGTAGAGCAGTTTTATTTTTGCATTTTGTCTGTTGTACAGTTTGTACCTCAAAATTTCAGTAATTAAGGGAGGAGATGAGGAGGAAATATTCTTGTGGTGAGAAGGTGCTCTGAGGTTTCCTTGGTCTTTATCAGTGAGACATGCAAGACTGCAATTATTTTGTCGTGTTTAATTTCAATCAGGAAGCTTAATCATATTTCAATGCCAAATTAAATTCTGGTACATTTATAATTTGGTGTATTTAAAATTTGCTTCTGTTGTAGTAGAGGATTTTTTTTAGCATTCCTGTCAATAGGAGAAATCTGCTTTTGCAGTTTAGAAGGAAATGGTTTGGGGTTTATATGTATTGTAAAAGTAAGATACAAAGACCTAACTCACTGCCACCTCATGCTTGTGGTCTGTGATTACAGCATCTACTTGCTTCATTTTCAACAGCTTTTCAGAGCAGCGTTTAATTCTGTAGGATCATTCAATTTGCTTCGTGTTTCTGTCCTTGACAGACTACCAGTCTGATTTCTGTTCTAATAAGAAGGTTCATGCAGAAGTCAAGGCTTCTAAGTTCCAAAGGCTTTGGAGTCCTAGTAGCACCTCCTTCTTGAGAGATTTAATTGCAAAGTAAGTGCTCTTCACTTTTCAAGTATAATGAATTGTCCAGTGGGTTAGGACTATGTAAGGATAAACTCTCCTACATGTGATAGCTTGCGTAACTCTGGGTGGAGCTGGAAGAAGAGCAATGGGATGCTCACACTCATAAAATCCTCCTTGCTTAAGACCATTTACTACACAGTGCCAAAATAACAATTAAAGAAGTGCTTTGTTGGTACGTGGTGGCTGTGCCCAATCTGGTCCTATCCACAATGGCAGGAGCACTCTTATTTCTCTGTTCTGCTGCCTCCTGTGCTCACCAAGTCCATGGAAGAATGCTTTGGAGTGTTCCTGGCAGCCTGTGAAGCTGCTTGGGTGCATGCTAATGATAAACATATCTTATCCAGGGTATGCTTAGGCTTATGGAATCACGTGCATTTCCAACAATGTTTTTCAAAAGAGAAGAATCCAGCCTCACTGATGGCCCTTTCTTCTCCTGCACTTTCAGAAGTGAGACTGTTTCTACAAATGATTAAACATCTCTATTTACTGTGGACATCACTGAACTCCAGCAATACACATTATAATGTATCATTGAGGAAATGGTTTGGGATGCTTTAAATGTAATGATATAGCAGCTTCTTTGAGGAATACTTTATTCACTGATGTTTTCCAGTGTGACAATGAGAAGTTAGTAAATGCAGTTTTAAAGACTTTGGATTTATTTACCTCCTGTTCTCATTGAAGAGATTCAAAGCCTGGCAGGTACCTGTCTTTAAAATCTGTTGTATAAATGTCACATGAGATTATATTTTCAACTAAAACAAAAGTCTGCAAAAATGACATGTTGGACAGAGAACAAATAGAACAATATTTTCTGTTTATGGGGCATTTCAATTCAAAGTAGAAAACTATACTTCCTTCATATTTTCTTCTCTTTTGTGAAACTGTAGGCAATCGAGTGTTTATCCTAAATGCAAACTCAAACAGCTGCCTACACTTTTAGAGAAATGAGTGGTACATAAACATTTCATCTTTAGATTTCTTTTTCTTTCCTCAAAGTTTGTGTCTTTTTGGGTGAGTTACCCAGATAAAATTTAGTCCAGAAGAAATAAATAAATATGGTGATGGGTATTATAGTACCAGTAGTTAAAAACAGTGTTAAAAAATTCCAGTGCAAAGCAAAGTTACTATGGAGAGCAGCAATACAGCTCAGACAGTACAGGGGGAGATTTTCTCATCTGATAGCCAGAGCCGTGTGTGGTATGAAGTTCTTCTGGCCGTTCTCTCCTGTCTGCTTGGTCTTCTCCCTCTCAGTAATGCAAGTTTGCAGGTCTTCTCCCTTGCAATAATGCCTCTGAAAACTGGTTGCATCCCAAATACTGGCTATTTTGAGCTTTTCTTTCTTTTTTTAGTTCTAGCAGAGCCAATTTCCCATCTTCCTCTGCAGGAGGAGCAGGCTAGTCTGTGAGCTTTGATTATGGTAGTCTTTTTCATGGTGTGGAAAAGATGTGAGAATCTTAACTTTACTTATGCCTTTTTCTTTTCCTGTGCTGTCAGAAATGAGACTGTTTCTATAAATGATTAATCATATCCATTTACTAAGGCTGTGTCATAATTTCCTGTAAAAACATATGGGAAGAGATGTCTGTCTATATTCTTTAACATTATGTCTACAGAAACTTAGAAGGGCTAAAAGAAGCTTTTGGAAATTATTTGATTTGTCCTGTTTGTCCTGAAGCAACTTTCAGTATGGAATTTCTTCCTCAGGGCTGGCAGTTGTAGCTTTAGAAGTCTTTCTGGTGTCCATCCTTCTGGAGGATACTGATCCAAAGCATCCAGGATTCCAGGGACCTTGCTAGGCAGGATTTTACTCAGCTGTATTAATGGTCCTCAATGAAACAGGGCTCTGCAGGATTTCCTAAGTGTCTATTTCATGTGACAGAGATTATTCCCTTAGTGTTGCTGGAACTTGAGGATTCATGTTCTATGTGTCATTTTAAAGGCAGACTTTATAGAGAAAGTCGAAGTTGTGTGGTTGTAAGATTGTTAGCCTTAGGAAGTGACAAAGGTTGGGTGTGGGGATTACTGTGTATTCCATTTGTTTGCATGATAGCATCACACTGGACATCAGGTGGCTGCTTGGTAGTCGCTGCCAGTACTCTTTGCAGGAGTTCCAGTGTTGTCTTTGCAAATATGTTCCATTGGAGACCATCTGCTTCTTGTAGTTCACTCTTTTTGGCACTCTTGGAACTCTTTATTTTGTCAGTATTAGTAGCTGTGGGCTGGGTAATGTGTTGTGTGATGTGGACCCTGACAGTGTGGGGTACGTGGTTGACTCACCACAGGCTTAGAGGTGTAGATACAGTACCTGAATGTGTCCAGAATATGCACAGTAAGGAGATCTTCTTTAAGTGATCAGGCATTCTATTTACCATTTAATGGGGTATTTTCCATTTCTGTTTCCAGTGCCCCTAAGTGCCAGTTTGCAAAGTTATTGTGTGCCTGTGAACATGGATCAGTGCTTGCCTTTCTTGCCCATTCAGGGTGTTTTATGGCTCGTAGTTACAGTCTTATGTCAAGAGAAGTGCATTGGCAGAAGAATTCTTAAAATACAATGACAAACTCAAAAATCACAAAGCTTTTTACTCTTTTTCCAGTTTGTGTTTGGGGTGCTTGTGTTATGGAAGGAGTTAGATAATCACAAGGGATTTGAGCATGGTGTGCCATACCCAACACCCCTCCCCTCTTTCCTTGAGGACTCCAGCATGATGCAAAGCTAATCTGCAAGAAAAATTGTGAGTATTAAAAACAAACGAGTAGCTGCTGTGCTCCTTCTATTTCTCACTTATGACCCTTGTCTAGCCTTCTAAACAAAAGAATCTAGCAATCTGTCACACAAAGTATTCTTGACAGCTCCAAAATGAGCTTCTCCCCCCCTCTTTTTTCCCTTCTTACTTAGATTTAAGTTGTTGCATAATTAAAATCTCTTTGACATCCTGCTTACAGTCATATCCTGTTGCAGGATTGGTATCCATCTGGCTCACAGCTGATGGATCTTTATACAAACCCACTCTCCTCACATCAGACACCACTTGAGAACCCATGACCTTAAATATCACCACAGATATATTTTTTAACCCCCTACCAAGAGTAATAATAGAATCTCCTGACTTGGAGTTGACCCACAAGAATAATCCAGTCCTGTGAATTACACCATGTGCCTGAGGGCATTGTCCAAACCCTTCTTGAGCTCTGTCAGGCTTAGTGTCATGACCACTTCCCTGGGGAACCTGTTCCAGTGCCTGACCATGCTCTGGGTGAAGAAAGTGTTCCTGATATCCAACCTAAACCTCTCCTGACAGAGCTTTATGCCCTTTCCTTGGGTCCTGTTACTGTTCACCAGAGAGAAAGAGATCACTGCCAGCTCCTCAGCTTCCCCCATGAGGGAGCTGCAGACCACTGTGAGGTCTCCCCTCACACTCCTCTCCTCCAGGCTGAATAGGCTGAGTCACCTCAGCCACACCATATCGTGTCTCTAGACCCTTCACCATCTCACAGCCCTTGTTTGGATGCTTTCTAATAGCTTTGTATCTTCTGTTTTGGTGTCCTAAACTGCACATGGACTTGAGGGTGATGCCACAGCAGCCCAGAGCAGAGCAGTCTCTTTCCTCTCTCCAGCCTCTCATTCTTCAGTCTGTACCTACATCCAGGGTCTCCCTGTTGCAAGTGCAGAATCTGACACTTGCTATTATTCAGTGTGTTTAACAGGAAAATCACACAGGTGAATACCTGGCTGAGAACCTGGTGTTACCAGCACAATGCTGAGGGTTTGATCACAGGTCAGCTTACAGGCAGGCAGTGGAGTACACCTTTCTCAAAGGGGAAGAGGAACTCTGCTCAGGAGTTAACATGGCACGTTGAGAGAGCTGTAAACCAGATTTGAAGGGGGAAGGGGATAAGCCTGGCTCACCTAGGGATAAGCCTAGAGGCAGCACACTGATTTTAGAAGGACAGTAGCAGAGGCAGGAAATGGTCTTTAATGGTAATGAAACTGTAGCAAAAGGAGAGGGGAAAAACTAGTTTCTTGATAGAATGCTGCCTGACAAAAATAGTTGAAAGGCACTTGCAGTTGGCTCTTTTATGCAGTCTTTATCCAGAGCTTTTGATACAGATTTCTGGGAGGAAAGACCTGAATGGCTCTGCACTCCCATGCACAGTGCTGCCTCCCAAAATAGGCCCACCCTTCTCCACTTCTGCTGCTTCCATGCTCATGCAGAAACAGGAGATTTAGTGGTGGGCAGATTCAGGGTTTCATGGACAATGGGAGCACCTTGGGCAGCCCTGGTGGAGGGCATGGCCCCAGGGGGCAGTGAGGTCACAGAGCCCCTCTGACTTGTTTTGTGCCAGCTGGGGGTGATGCGGCAACAACAGCAGCAACAAACAGCAGCATGCTGTGGGCATGGGGGCCATGGTCCTCACCCAGTGCCTCCTCCTCTTTCTGGTGCTCCTGCAAGCCCAGGACACCCAGTCTGCTCCAATACAAGGGCAGGGAACAGGTAGGCAGGCTGCACCCAGCCCCAGGCTGGCAGCAGCAGGGCCAGGGCTAGGGCTGGGTGAGCCAGAAGGGCTCCGTGGTGCAGCATGGGCCAAACACACCACGAGGAGGTGTGGGCAGGCTGCAGCTACTTTGGGGGGGATCAGGGGTTCCTAACAAGCAGAGAGGTGGGGAGTGACAGTGTGGGGCCAGAAACTCAGCAGTGGGTTCTGCACCGCTTGGCTGTGTTTAGCCACCCTCCTGCTGTGTGCCCTGTCACTACATGTCCGTAACATTCTGTGCTCAGGGATGACAGTGAAGAGCAGAATGTGTAATGGATACATCTCTGGGGTGTTTGGTTGTAGATGTGGCCAGGGAGAGGGCTTTTTCAACTCCTCAGGGGAATTCTCTGCTGGTTCCCAGCTTTCATCCCACGAGTGAGTATCTGAGTCTCTACTGACTTCACAGACCAAGCTTTCCTTTTTCATGTTGCTCATGGGAAATGTTCTTAATTTCTGTTAATGTCCTCATATAAAGCTAAAACAGGGAATGATTTCCAGCAGACACTTGAAGTTACAAAGGTGGTCTTGAAAGGCTTGGAGGAAACTGAAAACACTTAGTAGAACTCCCTCTGTTAACTTTTAGGACCTGGGGAGCTGCACTTTTAGCTTCCTGTGCAGCAGGAAGGGGCCAGTCAGAGCCTCACTGCAGGGACACTTGGTTTCACACCTTGCATGGGCTGCAGAGCCACAGAGACAGTCCAGCACAGCGTCTGCTACAGCTGAGCTCCTGGATGAGTCCCAGGGGCAGCTGCTGCTGCCATTGTACAATTACTGGTCAGAGTTGCTTTGTGCAGATGTGAATATCCAGATGTCAGGAACAGGTGTGTGCTGAATTTGTGTTCAGCTCATGCAAAGCCCAGCTTCAAGGCAAGAATGACAACCCAGGAGAGATTCTGCAGGCACTTCTGCTTGTGATGGATTGTCAGGCAGCAGACTGATGGCTGTGGTGGTGTCAGAACTCAGTACATCCCTCTGGGTACCCAGAGTTGCCGGGGCCTGTGCCAGGGGGCTCGGAGACTCTGGCACACAGCCCAGAACACCTGTGGGTTTGATTGTGGCCCGTGGAGAAAACTGCCAGCTTTGTATGAGGACCTGAAAGTCACAGAAGTTTAAATAGTAGAATAATAAAGTTATCACCGGGTGAAAAGATAGATTTTAGGATTTTTGGAATGGGGGTTTTGGGGACAAGATGGAGGGACTTGGGTGTGTCCAGCCTTTTTCTTTTTCTTCTTGGTCTCCATCTTCTGCTGTGATGCTGGCACTTTAGGATTGGTTTAGAATAGAGGTTCACTGCCTAACATAGGTGATAGGTATTGGAAAGTAATTGTAAATATGTTATACATAGTTTGTAGTATAAAAAGAACACCACCCTGAGGGCGGTCAGAGTGCTGCTGGCTGCCTTGCTGAACAGACCTCAGCTGGGCAGAAAGAAAATTTTATAGATAAGATTTAATAAACAACTTCAAGACTGAAAACTGAAGAACTCTTGACTCGTTCTTCGGATGCATGGGCCAAAATGGAGACTTTTTGTGTATCTCGGGGCTGCAATTAACAACCAAACTCGGAGAGGTGGGATGAGTGTGGCTGTTGGTGGTGCTTCTGGAGTGTGTGAGGGATGTGCAGAGGAGCTCCTGCTCTTGAACTAGGAGAGGGAGAGCACCCTGCCAGTCACTGGAGGAGAGAGGGCCCTTGGCTGCTGGAAAGGAGGTGCAGGCAGTTTTGGTTTGCAGGGGCTGCAGGCAGTGTTGAGAAAGAAAAGGAGCAGCTCTCTGAGGATAATTGTTGTCTCTAGTGTGTGGAGGTTACTGCCACCAGGCTGCCACAGAGATGCTTGTGGTCTTGTCTGGGTAAGAGGAGAGATTGCTCACCTCCCACCACACCCAGTTCCCAGGAATTTCAGAACTTTGCTTTTTTGGGAATGAGGCCACTTGTGAGATTATTTGTGGCACAGAGCACAGTAACGTGTGCTGTTTTCCTTTTCTCCAGCAGGTCAAGATTTTGAAGGAGAGGCCAAGACTCAGAAACCTAAATGGCTGGACATGTACTTTGTTCTGGGTGTGGCAGTAGGCGTGGGTGTGTTGCTGCTTTGGATGATTGTGTGTTGCATAGGCCTGTCATGGCTGAGGGAGAAAGACATGTGAGTTGGCTTTTTGCTGCAGTTATTTATTGCTGGCTTGACTAAAAACTGCTGGCAGTACTCTGCTGAGATTCCCCCAGTGCAGTCCTTTAACTGTCCTCTCAATTAATACCAATGATTAGTCATTTCTGAAATGCTTTTTGCACAGAGAGCCCTGGACATGTGGAGCAGCACTGGGACAAGCTCTGGAAAAGCCAAGATCAAAGAGGCGGAGGTGAAGCAGAGTCAGGAGAAGGACCAGCATGCAGATCTCCCAACTCTGCCCACTTGTTTCAGCTGCTCTCTGACTGATGGTGCCCCTTCACAGGACAACTGGGTATCTGTAGTGTGCCTGTAACCAGTGTCAACAGGGATATTGTGCCTCAGATGACCATAATTTTTTCAATTAATAATTTTTTTTTTCCAAAAGTGGTGAGTTCTTGCCTGTTTTGTCTGTTTCTGTTTGGGTAGAATGCCCAGAGCTGGCACTAGGGCTGTATCTGTAATAGAGGCTGTCAGAGACCTTTGTGTCAGCATCAGCCTGTTTTCCTCACTGGGGCTGCCATCAAGGCTTTCCCTCACCAGAATGGGGACTTGCTGGTGAGACATGAGGTGCAAAGGCTTGTCCATGGGTTTATTGAGATGTTGCCCAGAATCAGGATTGTCTGGGTAGAGAGGGAAGGAAGTGTTCAGGAGGATGGGCACCCAGTGCTGAGCACATCAAGGAGGGCTGATGGGGTGACAGAAGCTGCAGGTGCAGCAGTGTCCCCCACCCCAGAGCTCAGAGATGATAAATGAGTGGAAAGTTGGAGCTGGGCTGGGTGGGAAAGGAGAGTGAAAGCAATGTGCTATTAATCACAAGGGTGGCATTAAAAATAAAAGAGTTAAAAGAAATAACAATAAACAGAAAAATAATAATAATAATAGTAATAATCAATGTTAAAAGAAAGAGTTTAAGCATTGCAGACTGTCAGCAAAGGGGAGGAGAACCCTTGGAATACGTCTGGAGCACCCTTGGGATACATCTGAAGTCTCGCTGGCTGAGTACAGCAGATCTGTCCAGGCTGATGGGGAGTCAGATTTGGAAGGTTCTTTTCAGAGCATGTCAGACACAAAGTACAGACCCCAAAGCCAGTTTTTGACACCTCTTCCCTGCAACTGTGTCTGAAGGTTCCTGCAACCAGGAAGAAAAGGCTCTAGGCATTGTCCTAGGCTGCCTTGCAGGGCATAAAAACACATCTTCCCAGGAGCCCTCTGTCACTGCCATATTTTCTGAAAAGTCCCTTTGCCAAGATTTCTTCTCCTGGGAAGTTGAAAAGCCTCAGAAAAGAATGAAAATAATAATTATCTGATTGCTTCTCCTGTGTTTTCTGCTTTGGAATGTGGTCTGGAGATAATTTACCAACCAGTCAATGTTTGATTTTTTCATGTGAATTGTTTTTACTTAATGACCAATCACCATCAGCTGTCTTGCACTCTGAGGAGTCAGTCTCGAGTTATCATTCTTGTTAACCGTTCTGGCGTAGCATTCTCTTTCTTTAGTATAGTTTTAGCATAGCATAATATATAATATAATATATATTATAGTATATGAAATATACTATATAGTTCATATAGTATATACAATATACTGTGTAGTATATATAGTATATACAATATACTATACTATAATATAATGGTGTGAGATATGATATCAGCCTTCTGGGAACATGGAGTCAGATTCTCATCTCTCACCTCATGCTGGGCACCTCACAAACACCACACCCCTCCCACTGTGCAGAGCCCCCCATGTCACCCCTTCAGCCCAGCTGCTGACCTGGCAGTTTGTGCACCCCCATTCTGGGCCCCTGCAGGAGCTTGCCCCAGTGCCTGCTTTTGCCCACTCAGGTGTCAGCAGCCAACCCTGAAATTCTTAGCACAGGGAAAGTGTTCTAGAATATGCCACTAGAGTTCTGAGGATGGCTGCTGTCTCTGGTGTGTGTAGGTTATTGCCAGCAGCCTGCCAGAGAGGTGCTCATGGAGTTCTTATCTCCCACCACACTCAGTTCCCAAGAATTCCAGAACTTTGCCCTTTTGAGAATAAGGCCTTTTGAGCTACAGTCAGCAGGAGATGGGAATTATGGCTCTTGACCTTCCATACAAAAAACAGACTGATAAAATCAGAATCATAGACTCTCTTGAGTTGGCAGGGACCCACAAGGATCATTGAGTCCAACTGCTGGCCCTGCACAGGACACCCCAAAAATCACACCATGTGCCTGAGAGCATTGTCCAAATGCTTCTTGACCTCTGTGAAGGCTGGTGCCTGCAGGGAAGCTGCCGTTTGCTGTTCAAGAACATGTTATTATGTGCAGCAAGACTGACACAGCTGGGAACTGCTGTGCTCTGTGTGTCAAGGTTTTTCAGGGGTCCCTGTCATCCACACCAGCTTGTGCACGTAGCTCTAAAATGTCCCACACATTTTAGAAATATGGACACCATTTTTTTTTCTACTACCCAGGCACAAAAAATCTCCAGGAGGAAGAATAGGACAGATCTGAGGGAAGAGAGTCCTTTTTTGTAATGTATCACTTTTGTTCCTGTCACCAGGCTAATACATGGAAGGCAGTTCTGCTGAAAAGCCATTCAGATGCAGTGAGCAGCTGAGCAATGGTGTAATTCAGTGCTGGGCAAACAGCAAAGGGCAGATTTCTCAGTGAGGCTCTGCACTCCCTAAGTTTGGATGTGTTCAGGAGTTTGTCTCAGGTTGCGCTATGCTTTTTTTTTTTTTTTTAAGCTATCATGCATTTATAAAAATCTATGGAAATACAAGGGTTTCATGAATAAATGAGATGGCATATTCCTTTCTTCATTTCATGAATTACAGTATCAACATTTTAGAGCCTGTTCATGAATTAATAATTACTTTAATCAATAAAAATAATTACAGTGCTAAGAACATTTTAACAATGAATGCTTTCATGCCGTTTTCACTCCTTTTTAATTAAAGCATGACAACTCATATTTACCATTTTCATCATGATCTCTCTAAATGGTGAAATTTGTCATCTTTGACTTGGGCTCTAATTATAATTCTTTTAGATGGTTCAGATTTCTTCTCATTATTCAATTATGCTTGCTCCAATTTTAAACTGAAAAAATTTTCCTCTCTAAATCTCTTTCATGCTGTAACAATATCTTTGACTTTATAATACCCATTTTAAATATTCTATGCTAGCCAAAATAAATGCAAATTAAATATATGAAATAGAAAAACAAATATAAACTGCTGAATATAAATAAATTCAGCAGAAGACCAATTATTTTCAGTTTAAATGCATCTATCTTATTTCAGTGTAGCATGAAATATTGATATAAATTTGCTGCAAATACAGAAATTGTAATAAGACCATAATAAGCTTGCAAAAGCAGCATGCAAACTTAATTTTTGTGCCTGTGACATAGCCTCCAATTAAATGATCTCTTATTATTTTTTCACACAGAATCTTTTCCTTGCTTTTTCACTAGATAGTGTGGCATTCTGTAAATATAGTAACCTGCTATGATAATCTTCAGCCTATTCTCCGTAATTGCCTTAGTATTTTTTTATAATCTTGGCCATGTGAGAAAAGATTACTTTTCCTGGTCACAGTGAGATTTGTTTGCCTCACAGATCTGTGAGTTCTGTCAGTGCCTCAGTGATGTTTTGCCTGGTGTGAGCTAAGGGAGTGAGCCACTGAGGAACTACAGGGGAAATTATTATGCTTGAGTTGGTCACAATTAGGCAAGTAGGACCTAGGTTTTCAAATTCTTTGCTTTGTAAAATACCAGGTAATGCTAAGAAATCTTATGAGCACTCTAAGAGCTTTTTACTTATTTCAAACTCAACCTTCAGGTGCTTCAGGAATCTGCTTGGCCTGGGGGCTTCCTCATGTGGATTCATACCATCAGAAAAACATGTGACCGTGATAGGAGGATCAGTGCAATGTCTCTTTGTGTTCCCCAAACCCCACAGTGGTTTCTTTTGACACCTTGCTGTTATTATTTTTGTCATGCCTTTGGTACAAAACGTCTGCAACAACTTGCTTTGCAGTGCATCAGATTTGCTTGCAAACAGTGGATAAGGAGGGTGCATCTGGGCAGGTATCAGTGCTCCAGCAGCTGTGCCTCTCAGGTGGTTTCACCTATCCTAAGGATGTTTTCAGACCTTTTTGGTTTTCAGTCACTGCATAATTTGCCTAAAAAGCCAAATACCTCCTCCTGTGCCTGTCAGAAACTGTCACCTACAGCCAGACTGCTGCTTCAGTAATTTGTTGGGCATCAGTCTGCAAACAGATCCCAACATTTGAATCCAACCTCCATGGACTACTCTGAAGGGACAATTAAGGATGAAATTATAGTTGTGTGCATGGGGGGAGTAAGTTAAATTGGCAGACAAAACCAGATTCCTGCTGTCATATCTCTGGAGTGCTTGACTTAAAGTCATCACAAGGTTGTTTCAACACAATTTTGTGCCTGCACTTTCCAGTAGTTTTAGAGGATCCATTAGCAGCAAATATTCAGTACAGAAATAGATCATGGCAGTCAGCAGCTCCTTTCTTTGAATGACTTTTTCAGTAGCTTCATACAAACTGGTTTACAGTGCTGGAAATCCTGGGGTTAATTCCACCAATGGAACAATGTGTGCTTCTGGGTGCCCACATCCCTGCTACCTTCTACCAAGCACTTCTGACCTGTCCTGCTTTGTCTCTTCTTTGTGCCCAGGTCCTTTTTCAGACTTTTTCCTTGCTTCTCTCAGCTTCTTTTCCATGGAGGCTCTCCAGGCTCTGTCTAGGCATTCCATTCTGTTGCTGGGTGCTGCACTGTTTCCACATTGGATTACACTCATATAGTACCAATATAGTATTTTAAAAAAAGGAACAAAAGTATAAAACTTGATAATGGTTGCATTCTGTTTTTTTTATCTGGAGGTCAATGCCCCATTGCAAAATATGTATATAAGTGTTGCTTTACTTGTAATTGAGATTAGTTGGTGTATGAGACACTTGCTGGCTTTCTGCACACAGCAGATTTAATTTGCATTATATTAATTGCACTTGGTGTGTTAGCACCTTAGTGCATTTTAATAACAAAATTTTTTTTTGAAAATTTTTCACTTTATGTGGGTCACAGAATTGAGAAAGTGTATTTTTAAGGTATTTCCATAGTCTGTTTTTTGCAAGGAATATGGACAGCTTTGGACTGGATTGTCACATATGCAAACAACTGAGACAATCACTGATTTTTACATTTTCTTTTTTTCAGTGGCAGAGAATAGGTTTTTGTGAAATCCAAAGCAGCAGTTGCTATTTCAGTATGGACAGTAATTGCTTTAATGAAGCAGAGAGGAGCTCAGATACCTATTTTCTTGGCATGTGTTCTGCAAGATACTAAACAGTTGAAATATTACTCCCAAATCCAATGTCAAAATGCTCTTCCTGTGTTATTTTGAACCCAGAATTTTAATATACATCCAAAAATGTAGGTTGAGCAAATATTTATATTTAGTGGATTTATCATTTGTTATTGGCAGCTACCTTAAATTATTTCCAGACATCTGAGAATACTTTGCCATGACATGATACAGCTTTTCCTTTAAAAAAAGGCATAAAAAATAATTGCTCTATAAGATGTAACGCTTATGAGGTTGTATGAATGGTTGTGTAATGTGCACATGGTGAAAGCTGTGCATTTCATGTTAAATACAAGAATGACGGTGCACTGGATGGGAATATTTAAGAAATCATGAGAACTATAAAGGGCCATCTGCTTCATGCTCCATTTTTATTTGCTGGATTAACCCACTGCAATATTTAAATAGATAATGAATTGCTGTTTCATCTACTCATTAGATTTTTCATGGCATGAACCCACCTCATCATGAAAAAGGTTTTCTTTCTATGCAGGGAGATGAGAGAAGAGTTGTTTGGGAAGAGGAAAAGACAAAGCATAATAAGACAAATGGCAGGCACTACACCTTTCCTGCTAACCTTTGCTGTAATTCCAGGTTTCCCTACTTGCTCTTGTCTGTCTTCAACAATGGTGCTGATGCTGCTGTGGGATTTCAAAGGGGGAATGAAGATTGGGGTCCCATCACTGTCCTCCCTCCCATGCTTTTGGGCAGTCCCCTGCGCTGGGTAGAGAGAGTGAGTGGGGAAGGTGTGCTGTGTCCTGCTCACTCTGCCTGCTTGCATGGACCTCCTGGGTTTTGCTGCTGAAGTCTTCATTCCAACAGAAACATGGAATTGTGGAATCATTTGGGTTGGACCTTCAAAGTTCATCTAGTTCAACCCCCCCTGCCACGTTCAGGGACATCTCCCAGTAGATCAGGTTGCTCAAGGCCCTGTCCAACCTGATTTTGAGCACTTTGAGTAGCTCCTAGGCTGCTCTGACCCTTCTCTTTGCTGACATTAGCAGAGTTGACAGGCTCAGTAGCATGAAGCTTGTGCAAAACATTTTTTTCATTTCTTTCTTTTTCTCCTCTTTCGTGCCAAACAGGGGCAATGGAGAAGGAGTCAGTGTGTGGTTGCCAGTGTGCTCTGACACTGGACCTCAATTTTGTGCTTTGCTGCAACAGCAGACAGTATTTGAGTCTCACAGTTCTTTAAATATGCCTTACTGCTCTGCCTAACCAAATAAGCAGTGCTCCTTTCTTTTTGTGAAAGGTTTCCAGGGAGTGTTTTTTGATGAATAAGCATGTCAAGGTAGTGGGGAAAGCCCTTTCAGTGAAGGGTAAGTCCTGGGTATGTTTGCATTTTTTAAAAAGAGGAAGTAATGTTGGATGTTCTGGTGTTATTTTCAAGATGTGAGGATGGCTGAAGAATAATTTACCATAATATTATTTGCAGATAATAAACTGCATAGTAGGATTTACCTAAATAGGCCTAATAAAGCATTTTAATCTTTCCAGTGTGATTATAGTTATATTGCAGAAACACAAAGCAAATTATAGCAAAGCCTTAGAATCTGATGTTTGCAACAAAAATATGTTGCAGAAGGACATTTGAATACATTGTTAGAAGAGAAAGGCATCTGGTTTGGATGACCACCAACCCTGGAGTAAATGCAGATGATCAGTCCAGAGCTTATGTTTTCAGAAAAATTCCTGTTATCTCACAGTCTCATTTCGGAATGGAAAAGCCCATTAAGATCTCATTGCTAGGCTGAATGCATGGCTCAGATTACTGTTTTCCCCATGTGCACCACATTTGTTTACACTGAATTTCACTTGCCATTTTATTGACTAATCACTCGATTTCATGAGGTTTTTCTGCAGTTCTCTTCCTCACAGCATAAATTCCAGGCTCCACAGTGCTTCTGCCTAGAGGCAGACTGTTTGCTATCATGCAATTCAGTTTTGAACTATCTTACCATCCTGCTTTAGCACCTATTTGTGAAATAGGACCTTATTCTTCAATTCCTCCTTCTGAGTTTAGTTTTGCAGGAACTCAAGCTCTTCCTCTTTCCCTCTCCTTGTTTTGGAGAAAAGAATATTAAAAAATTCATGGGCTGAAATGCTTCTTCCTGGATTTCTTGTTCTGTGTGAGAGCATTTCCCTTTCATAATGGGCAGTTTCAGAATTTGTTTTGTTTAGGAAAAGAACTTGTACAAAAATGTATTTTGTCCAGTTTGAACAAATTGGCACTCTCATGCCTTGCTGTTCACCCTGTCAGCCTTCTGCCATCTTTGTCCAGGTTATTCTGCTGGGCATCTGTTAGGAAGAGAAAAAAGTGAAGTATGAGTTCTCCTTGGGCTCAGAACTTCAGTGGGAACATTTTCTAGTGTATGGCTGCAGGGAAATCATCAGAGAAGGTCTGTCTCCTGCCTGCATCTTCAGTTCTGCAGTCAAGAAACTGCAGAGCATAGAGTGGGAACCCATGAAGCTTCTTGGCAATACATCAGCAGTACCCAAATGGTTTGTACATTGAATGAGATTTTTCAATGCAAACATCCTTGAAAATTCCAGGGGTTGCTGTACACACCCACCCCATCGCATTAGAAAGGTGCAGAGTGAGCTTACACCTGACCAGTTGTTCACTGCTGCTCCTGCAGTCAGAGTTCAAGCAGTATAACTCAAATAAATCCTAGGGAATCATGTGGAGTTCAAAGATGGGAATGTGATTTCACTTCCCTATCTGTAAGAAAGCTCCAGAGACTTTCATTTTTCAGCAGAAGGCTTTGACAGGTTACTAAGATTTCTTTCTCAGGTACTGGTTTCATTTGCCCTGATCACACACCTCTGTGCTATTTCTGCAGGTCATTTATTGAAGTCAGATACTTATTTTTATTCTTTTAATCTTTTCAAGCCCCTATAAGCTTGATGATGACATAAACACTAAAAATTGGCTTAAAAATATGAAAAAATGTTGATGCAGTTTAAAGATATTTGCAAGTTTGTGCATATTAGGCAGTATTTTCTCTGAGTAGTTACAACTTGTTTTATCAGTCAAAGACACTCTCAGAAATATTTAATACTGGATTACAGTAGAGAAGATGACTGGTGAAAGGATGTTGTGAACTTTCAAAGAAGAGCAGGGCATCCTGGTTGCCATCTGGTACAACTGCTGCAAACAATAACATTTAAAAATACTTCTAACTGAAAGTTAAGTGAATTGGCTTTGATCTACCTGGCTATAAAAATTATTCATTAACTTAGAATAGTTACGAAGCATTTTTGGCATGCAGTAGCTTTCCCAATTTCAATGAGTTCATGGACTTCATTAATAGTGGTCATAAAACCACAAGAAGCACTTTGGTTATTAATTAGGAAAAAGTCAGTTAAAAGTGAGAATTTATAATTTTCACAATATGACACATGTTCCCTGAAAGATTTAGAGTTAACAAGCAAGTATATTTTGTTTAATTGTCTTGGTGAATAAGAAAAAAAAATCACTCTGCCTTAGAGATTCACTCATTAAATGTTGAAGCCCTCCAAATATGCAAGATTTCTAATGCTAGCATGTGGCCCTCTGTGATTTCCTGTGCTCTAGAAACAAAAGGAAATACTCTGTATCCCATACTCCGGTGTGTAGGGGAGGGCTCCCCTTGGCAGCTCCTATCAAGAGTTGTAATTTTAGACTGTGAAATTAGGGTTAAACTTCCAGGTCCTACATAGGTGGATGCTCCATCCCTGGAAATGTTCAAGGCCAGGCTGGATGGGGCTCTGAGTGACCTGCTCTAGTGGAAGGTGTCCCTGACCATGTCAGAGAAATTGAAACTAGATGATCTCTAAAGTCCCTTCCAACTCAAAGCATTCTCTGATTCTATGATAATTCTGTGTTGCCTGGTGGTGGCTCATCTGGGGAGTCTCCCTTCTTTTCTCTAACAGCTGGATAGGAGTTACATGAACTAATTCAGAGCCTCTAGGCTTTAGATTATGAGGCCAGAAATATGTTGAGCACACTGGAAAACTGAAGTCACATCAATAATTTAAAGTGCCTTACAAATTTTTCAATCTTATGAATTAGTAAATAAAACATAATAAAGTCTTTAGATGTGAAATAAATGAAAATGAAATACAAAGTCTAGTTTGCTTTAATAATTATAATTGTTTATTGTGTGCTTCAACATTATTCGATTAAATCTTCACCCTGATTTGCTGAGACTGTCGTTTTTTCAGTCCCTGAATTATAGTAGACTGCACGGTTTTGGACTGAGACTTTAATGAAAAGGGAAAATTAGGAAAATGCAAAATATGCATCAAAAATAGCTCTGGAGCATATTTTAAATTTGCTTTTTGGTGCATGATCTCTTCTTTCCTTATACTTCTACTTTAATGCAAGACAGGTCTTTTTATGAGAGGTCAAAATACTGTAAATTCAGGTTGACTTGGTGAGTACTGTTATTTTAATACTGTGCTTTTCAGACCTCCTTCCACATGCCAGTGGGAAAACATTGACAAAAGTCTTTAAGTTGTCTTTTAGAACGTGGGGAAAAATACACATTTTAGATTTCACTGAGAGCTGGAACCAAATAACAGTGATAAGGTTTGGCCTGGGTTTTTGCCAGCTGATGGCTTGTCAGACTGCAGCTGTCTCAGAGTTTGAAGCAGAAGAGCACTGTGGGGCCATTTCAGTGTCCCTTTCCTCCCTGCAGCTCCAGAGGATTTTGAGACTCTGCAACTCCAGGCTGATACAAGAGATATCAAAATGTCCCTCCCAATGGTTTTGATGCCCTTCTCGTGCTGGCCCTGGACCATCTCTCCACCTTTTGTCCCTTTTCTAAGGCATCTAGTTTTGATCATAAAGTCATAGTTTTGATGATAAAGTCATTCCTAGAGGCAGATGGCTTTACCAAGTATGGGTTTGCCTTGCTTGAGGGTAGTTTACTGTAGGAGCTGCTCTCAGACAGTGATGTGGACAAAAAGGCACATGGTTCATCTTCCTTTTCCCTGCAGTTCTCTGACACTGCCTGAGCAGACTTGGCCCTCTCCAAGGGGCCACATGGCTGCCTGTTGCCTGCCATGGCATTCACCTGCCTACTCAGTTTTTTTTAATAAAACCCTGTTCTTGTTTAGTGCAGCAGAGCCCATTCAAGTGCTTTGAAAATCCCCCCCAAAATAATTTTGCTTTATTTTGCTTGGGCTGGATGGGATGAATGCAAAAGAAAATGGAGCTATGGGTGGGAGAGAGAATCAGATGCTGGCCCTCCTTTTGCAGTGTTGGCAAGACTCCCAACGTCTCTGAGGTTAGGTGGGATTCTAGGTAATGTGCTCTGAGATTTATGGGCCATTCTTCAGTGTAAAATGTTCAATGTGCCTCTTTACTTCATCTTTGAACCTGTCTTGTGAGAGATACTGGCTTCCCATACAGATATTTCTGACATCTATCCTGGGCTGTACAGCTGTTGGATGTCTCAGTGCCCTCTTGGCTGGTTTTGAAGCAGAGCATAATCCATTCATGGGAGGGGGCATGGGACAGGTAACTGCTATTCAAGGAAACTGAATCTGAGAACTCAAGAGGTGCTGTCCAGACACATTTCCATTTCTGTTATTTTTCTTCCTTTTTTTAGTAAGTTTTCTGAAGTTTGGTAACAATGAACACAAAGGATAAACAGAGAAAACACTTGTGTTTTTTTAATTGCCCTTATACCCTGTTCACCAATCCATCAGGAGGAAAGTGAAGTTGGAATTTCTGCTGCAGGTGATGCCATTTTGGGATTCTTTGTTGCTTTTCTTTGGTTAAGCAGGTAGAGCTACATTTCCTGAGATGTTAACTTTGGTGTCTGTTATGCTATTAATTTCCTATTCAGGTATCCAGAGAAAAGCTGTGTGTCAATGTGAAGCATTACAGCTGCATCAGCATTATACTTGTCACTTTCCATGTGTAAGGAGCTATGCATTTCATTTAACAGAAAATAACAAAACAACATTTGGGTAATTTCAAGGTGTTGTCATAATCTATAGTGGTTTTAGATTGTATTTTTGTGTTTATAGCAGCCTGGCTTGCTTTTTATCTTGTGGGAACGTATTGTATTTAATCTTTTTTTAAAGTTCCTTAAATTAGACTTAAATGTATTATTTTTGAATTTGATCTCGTCTTAAAGGAAAAGCATAAAACTATAACATAATTTATCTGCTTAAATAATATTCTCATGTCTTTTACCATTATCACTGTAATTTTGGATCCTGCTGACATGTCTATATTCTTTTTCAAAGAGTGTACTTTACTGGAACTGAACATATTGCATGTTTGCAATCTGTAACATAAAATATAGGTTTATTGTTTTAATTAATTTTCAAATTCATTCCGTCATCCTAACTGAACTTCTGTATAAAGTGGGACTTGTCAGTGAACTATCCAGTAGAAATTTCACTCTTTTCTCATTAGAATGGTTTAGTGAAGAATTCAGAAATAGAGTGTTCTAAGTCCTTTTCTAAGCTTTATGCATTGTATACAATTATGTGTTTAATACTGTATACTTATTTAAGTGAAGTACTTCAAGAGACCTCAGGCCTTTTTAAAATTTTGATCAACTAACTGAAATGTTTTTTCTAATTTGCAAAATTTTACTGCCTCTATTAATTTGTCCTTGAGATAGATCACAGAATTTGTAGGGGTTTTGTTTCGTGGGTTGGGGTGGACATTTTTCCATGAGAAGGGTCATCAAAGTGCTAGTTTGCTGCATTTAATATGCTGAGCAGACTCATCATAAATTTTTTTACAAATTAAATTGCATTGTAAGCAAAACACTGGATTGCTGAAAATTTGAAAAAATAATTTCTGTAGAAGTACTACTCATTTTATGCAGGGAGACTATGGAAGTGGGTTTGGTTTGGAGATGTCATTAAAATTGGAAATACATTCTTAGATATGTCTTGAAGTGAAATCTCAATTTGGATGTAAATAGTTTGTGACCAAGCCTAGTTAATTTTATTTCATTAAAATTCAGAATAGGTGATATGATATTTTTTCATTTCAGTGAAATGTATATGAATGTTTTTTTCCACAAGGCTCCAAAGTCTGTGTTTTAGGTCCAGAAGCCTTCTAAGATGGTATAAAGTTATGTATTTTCTCAGGTACAAGTAGTTTTAAAGGATGTCAAGGAAAACAGGAGGTTTTCTGCCTGTGACCAGGACCTGGATAATGGAATCTGCAGTTCTTTTCCATTCTGCCCCTTTTTATCCTTGGCTCCACTATGCTGCAGCTGTAGGATCCATAGGATAGAGGAAGACAAGATGTCAAATGTTCGCTCAGATCCATGTCAGCCAGCTGTGCAGTCTCGCTCAATACGTGGTTTTAGTGGCCAAACCTTTCTTTCAGCAGCAAAACCACCCAAGACAAAACAAAATTAAATAAATATCCATGTTATGCAGTGATTACTCTTTGGAAAAATACCACACACTGACAAGTTGTCATTGATCTATTTTTTACATTGCTTTAACACCAGGTAGGTTCCTTCTGTTTATGGTGTGAGGGAGTGACTCTCCTGGGAGCTGTTCGGCGTGCGCTGGAGGGGGGAGACAGATCTGGGGGAGTGTTTCTCATCTGCTGCCTTCAACCATTGTAAAGTTTGCTGTGACTGTCAAAGGTGGTGGCCAGCTTTATTTCATATCCACTAGAAACCAATTAAGTCTCTCTGATCATTTCAACATGCAGGCCATTTAATAACTTTGGGTCACCGCTGACGTGGATCAGGTTTGAATTGGTGTTCTGGAGGTGAAAGTCTGGATATTAAATTACTAGTGCTTTGCAGTCTCAAGTTTCCTTACTGAAAGTGTCCTTCCCTCCCTTCTGCTTCCTGTAGCAGTTTGAGTAAAGTACATGGGTTGGGTCAGGTCTGCTCTCAGCTGGAAACCTGGGATTTGGGCTCTCCTTTCCCATCCTCCCCTCCCTACCCCAAAATGTATACCTGGTCAGCATCTTTTTGTTACTCTCACTAGGTCCCCAGCCACTGTCTGCTTCTACAATATTGATATATTTTCTATTCCCTGCAGGAGTCTGTGGCTTTATAGCTGAGGAGCCAAAGGTCAGAAGTACTCCTGTATATACAATTTTGTCTTGCTCTATTTCTCTGTGGAGTTGGGTCTCTAGAGGAGCAAAACGTCATATGGCACAATATGATTTTTTTTTTGTCCATTAGTTTTTTAGGTACTAACACTACAGGTATCTGTTTTGTAACATGTCAATGTAGTTCCATCTTTTAAAAAAATCTTTTATAGCCAAGAAAGGAAACATCACGCAAAGACAAAGTCTGCCTTCATATCAGAGACAGAGAGAAAACATCTTTCAACTTAGATTTGTGTAAAGCCTGACATACATAGTTTGCAGTGATTTTACTTTCAGGGAAAAGTCTTTTCAAATAAATAAGAACTTGCTCTAGATTCAAATGACAGTGTCTTAGTAAAAGTCAGATCTGATTTTTTGCCCTTTTCTTGACAGTGATTATAGTAGGTGACCTGAATGTGGTATGTTCCTTTGAAGTGAGCAGCTTTGAGATACACTGAGAAGATTCCTTTTTTTCACTCTTTGACAATTAGACCAAAAGGATTGTAGCATTCCCATCTTCATAAATGGGAGTGGAACACGTGCCTGCTTGTGTGTGCCTTTAAAACAGTGTCCCTGCCACAATGCTTAAATGTACTCAGTAGTTTATCATGCAACATATGCCAAGTTTGTTTTCTGTGATTTCTGCTAATGCCTTTTCAATAACTGAAACACGTTAATAAATAGTTGTTTATTATGACTAAAGGAGTAACCATATATTCTAAATTTATTGAGTGCTGCCTGGAACTTTTTGGTTGGAAGTTGGTTGGGAAAAATTACTGTCAAACTCATTTACAGCAGAAATGCAGTTCCTTCTGGGAACATAGGCATTTGTGTAATCTGACTCTGTGGCACTGAGCTATGCTGTATGTAGTGTATTTATGATTGAACAGAAAGTTTCAAACAGCAGCCTGTGAAATTGGATTTCAGATGTAATGTACCATAAATAAGTGCTATAAAGAATGCCTTTAATGCTATAAATCAGTTTTTATTGGTTTCAGCTATCTCATTCTGGTTATTGTATTACCCACAAAATCAATGGGAATCAAAGAGCTGGAATATATTTTATTTTAATGTCCCATCTCCCATGGAAATGGCATATGAGCCCTTAGATCACCTTTTGGGTAGGTTGGGCAAGGCTGATAAACTGCAGGCAATGAGAGTGTTTTCACAAAAAGGTCTCTGTAAGTAGTAGCTGGATAACATTTGAAATGCTTTGGTATGGCACTTCCTCCCTGTAAGGGGATACTCACCTATCTTTCTGAATGTCCTTTCCTATTGTTGTTTCAGTAAATTTACCAGTTTGATTTGATTACTGTAGTTCTCTTCTTAAAAAAAATGGCATCACAAAGGTACAAGGGCTGTATGTCACTACTCCTGCACCCAGAATGAGGAGCACTTTGAGGGCAGGAGTTCTGGTCTCTTTGCACCTGCAAGCATTCTCTCTAGTGAAGGCTTGCTTGGTCCTGGGAAAAGAGCAAGAACATTTCTAGCAGCAGTTGTGAAGCATAAAATGCAGTATGA